>OX421860.1:4864285-6080357 GCA_949127965.1 Pandemis corylana
TGATTATGCGTTTATATTTTTATGAATCGAGTAGTAATAATATTATTAACTTTTGTTGCGTAAAATTAATGTCTACATATTCTAACTTGAGCTAAATTAGATCAGTCCTAATCGGACACGTGATGATATCCGTACTATTGTAAAGTTACTAAAAGCCTTTTAATATTTAAACATCCTGTGATAGGTACACGAACAGACAGACTGCAAAGGCTAATGACCGGATAGCCTAGTGGTTAGTGACCCTGACTATGAAGCTAGAGGTCCTGGGTTCGAATCCCGGTAGGGGCAGACAGTTGTATGATGAATACGAATGTTTGTGCCCGAGTCATGGATGTTGTATGTATTTAAGTATGTATTTATCTACATTATATAAGTATGTTTATCCGTTGCCTGGTACCCATAGTACAAGCTTTGCTTAGTTTGGGGCTGGGTCAATTGGTGTAATTTGTCCCAAGAAATTTATTATAATTTATTATAATGTTAGGTTCCTTTTGGCATCTTTTGTGTACAAACCTTAAAACAGTTGAAGTATGAAATTATGGAAATACGAACAGTTTTTAGTTAATCGCCAAAAATAGACATGTAATGGTTGACTTATGTTACTGTTCGGATATCAGGTAATCATGTCAAAAGGCAGCCAAATCTGATAAAGTAATAAAGAAGAATATGTCAAAAATTAAAAAAATCAAAAACCCCCTACGGAAATACATACGTACATATATCACTTCTTTGCGAGGCCCTGAGCCATTCTTATCATCTGAATCTGTTTAGGAGTTAGTTTTAGTTTCTATTTCAATAACGAGTTGTCATCGAGTTGAATCGAGTATCGAATGGATAATAGTAAGAAAAATATACTCGGATAGCTTGGTTAAAATTTCTTGGTGCTCGGTCCTAGGACTGCTAGATGACTTCTCGGGATAAGTCGCTGTCAAATACAATCGATACAAATACATACACAAATCACGTCTATATCCCTTACGGGGTAGACAGAGCCTGAGGTAACAAAACCTTAAGGCCGCGTTTAGCATCATCGTAGGCGTATAGGTGGAAAAAGGAATCAAAATGGTAATGAGTTGCTAGCCGAATCGCCTATAACATGATTCCTAAGAATTTCGGCCATTCCCTCGACGAGCTTTTACCGCGGGACGAGCAGCAATTGGTACATTCTATGTTTTTCCTTTGCTCCCAGCCCAGCATGGGAGTAGAATCGATATATAACCTAAGTATACTTATGCTAAAAAATAATTTGAAACCAATCCAAATTTTAACTCAATCTGACCACCAGAAGTGTGTCAAATTTTACTTGAAAGATTTTGTCATCAAACATTATAAAACAAACATTGCAAGTAACCTAAAAATAATAGCTAAATAAATGTAAAATTAATAATTCCTTTAGGACCCAGTTTCCACCACCACTCTCTGTAATGTTCCCGATATCTTAAGTGTCAGATATCTTTGATACCGTCTGTTCATTTTGTAGTAATAAACAGAGACGATATCATAGATATGTATCAGTTAGGATAAAATAATAGAGCTTATGAGAGAGATCCTCAATATTCCAAAGAATCCTCAACTACGAACATACTGCAGTAATAGAGAACAACTCCTCTTTTTTCATGTCATCTAAAAACAAATATCATAAACTTTTTCATTGTTAAGTGAAATACCCAAAGTGAGCTGAGTGAATTTGTAACATAATTATTAATTAATTATACGCTCTCAGAAGCAGAAAAATATTTCACAGAAGCGGAAAAATGTACATAATTAAAAAGCGCACGTATTTTTATGCTTAGTGTTTATTTTGCATGCTGCGTGCGTACGATATTGCTCTTTCATTAATTATCACTTTTAATTAATCACTAGAAATATCTCTCTGTCGAAGCCAGCGGTAATGAATGAGCTTTTTATTTGATTATTGCTACCTACATATTTCCAGTACTGTTTTGAAGCATACTACACATTTGTCTCTGATCAAATGGATTGGTACTTTTAAAAGCAATTCAAAAGGTACGTTACGAGGGGAATTTCATAAATGTTTAAGTGACGTTTATGTTTATCTAAAAATTCTAAAGGAATAATTATGTCAATTATGATTACGGACGTAACATTTCTGGCTACCGTCCGTCAAGAAGGTCTACAGGGAAATAAGTTTAAATCTTCAGCAAACGTTTTTGACTCTTTTTAGCAGAGCATTAAAAACGAAGCTTTTTTACTCCAAAAATAACACTTGCTCATGATTTTGTGTGCGTAGAATTCATTAGCTTCCATTTCGAAAAAATCTTGTGAAATCGTAATGCGAGGTATTCGAATTCCATCTTAGCCCTCTAGGCTGGCGTCGCATATTACCCTCTGGTGTTGGTATCCATGGGTGTGCTTACTTACCAGCAGGTGAATCACTTACTCGTTTGCCACCCCAAATAAAAAACTCGATTTAATTCGTACATGATTAGTTTGCACTATATTAACATACATGATATTATGTTCATGACAAATTATCGTCTCCAAATACAGCAAAAATGTCCACGTAATCATTTCTGAATTCGCAACATCGTTGAAAAAAACATCCAGGTTTTCTATCATGAATAGCGCATAAAGCCCACACACAAGACAAGTATAGAAAAATTCTGACACTTGATTTATTGGTCCATATCTGCATAATAGTGCTTAATGTGTCCTTTGTCTCAGAGACGTTGTCGTTGGATTTATGGATTACCTCTTTGTCCTGTGATCTATTGATGTCCGATTGAAGATAGTTCTTGCTCGTTATAGCCGTAAAGGACCGGGGTTCTAGCTGTTTCAGGTTGAAGGTTGTTCGCTTATTTGAGTAGATGATAGATTATTTACGGATGATCTTTAGCAATGCAGTGGTATCTACAAAAGATGTTGAGCATTTAAACTTAAAACAGTAATAACGCTACTTATACTCGTACTTACATTGATAAACTGCTTCTAACAAAAAGTACCGAATTGCTAACATAGTTAATTTGAGATACTTTACCCTACTCCGGAAATTCAAGCAACGGTAGCAAATATTTGAATAGAATTCTCTTAATAGTTCCAAGAGAAAATCTCCAAGACGTAAAACGCGTATGAAAATGGTTTGTTGATCTGTTGATGGATAATACAATAATTATTGATACGCAACTCTTTAACTATCGAATACACTGAAGCCAATGCCATCACAGGCGGAAAATCACAAAGCAAGGAACATTTCGATTCGCAAATGTCCCTGCGTCTGAATTTATGCTATTGTTCAAGTACGGCAATGAGCTTGTACGACAGCTATCTCAGAATGTGAGCGGGCTTGAGAATTGTTCACGAAGATTTATGCCGTGTGTTAGGCCTTCAGCGTTTCGATCTAGCGTTTTGTTAAGGTTATTGAATGTTTTGCATACTCAAGAGTTAACGACCAGGAATACAATAAAATTGCTGTTATATGCTCAGTTTCAGTTTCTGTTGGAAAATTGTTTTTCTTTTGTGTGAGTTATGTTAGACCTGAAAAGCTTACTGCTTAGTGATTTGTATTAGTAGTTACTTAAGTTTTGATTGTGATAAAAATGATACTATCCTAATAATATTTGTGGTGTTAGAAGCTAGTCAAAATGTGCAGAAATAGCTACTAATGTGGCGTGTTTGAGCTGAAATAACTGTTTTATTTTATGCGCACGAGTACCTGTAGACAAGTGGTTTACGTGCTTTAGAATTTCTTGATTTTGAGTAAGAAAGGCATCTACCTAAAATCGAATGTTGCTCGTATCGGACACACGAATAAAAGTGGGAAGCCCTTCGTTTGGTCGAACAATTGTTTGGTGTAACGTAATGTTTGGTCAAATGATCGTTTGGTCTAAAATTTCTTCGGCTGAAACAAAAAATATTTCAGAAATTATTTTACATAGGTTTTGTAGAATAGGTTGGGTTAGGTGAGGTTTATTTGATGATTTTGCTAAAAAGTCGATAGTATCAGTATACATTATTCAGTTTAGCCCAAACGATCATTCGATCAAACATTAGATTAGACCAAACAATTATTCGACCATCCGATATAAACCCATAAAAGTGTCTTACATAACTTTGCATCAATTATGGTCGCGTATGTTTTATTCCTTCATCTTACGGACCCTTCCTTAAGCATTTGAGAGGTTAAACACGTGTCATACATTTTTTTTCAATCTATGACTAAAATCACATATCAAAATATGAATTGATTATGAATCATCGCTTTAACAAGATCGTCAGCTTACCTCAAACGACATCCGTGAAATTGTCTTATGGTTTCTCTAGTTCTCAGAACCTTATTAAACCACACGTTATGACTAATATTGAGATGGTTAAGTGAGATATAAGCTGGGAACAGAGGCCACTTTGAAGCACTCTATTTAATTATAATGTTGGCTATTTTGCATCTGAATGAGCGGAGATGTTTTTAGTCTAGCATTTAATTTGTTTTGAATGCTCGAATGGGAATAACGAGTCATACTGTTACAGATTCGCGCTTGGAAGTATTGTTGGGAAACAAACTATGGGTTTTGATTCATTTTAGTGAAAGCGTTGTTACCTAATATGTATATTAGGTACTTAGATATTATTTATTCTTCCATGCTGGTCTGGGAGCAAAGACAAAACATAGAATTTATCAGTTGCTTCTCTTCCCGCAAATGGTAAAAGCCCATCGACGGAATAGGCGAATGTCTTAGGAATTATATGCGATGCGGCTAGCAACCCATCACTATTTTGATTTCCCTTTCCACCTATACGCCCTTAATCATGCTAAACGTGGTCTTAAGGTTTTGTTACCTTATGTATGTATGTATGTATGTATGTAAATATTATTTATCACGTCTTTATCCCTTACGGTAGACTGAGCATATGATAATAAGATCTAAAGGCCACACTTGTCGTGATTGCGGGCGTATAGGTGGAAAGGTGAATAAAAATAGTGATGGGTTGCTGGCCAAATCGTATCGCCGTCAAGTTTTTGTGCAAATTGGTTGAAATGTAACGATAAATTATTGGTAGCGTCAGGAAAAGTTAAGTTGGAAACAAATTTTAATTCTGCGCGGGCGTAGTCGCGGGCAACAGCTAGTGAAACACTCGCTAAGTACAAGTCGGACTCGTGCACCGAGGGTTCCGTACAAAATCGCCAAATTATTATAAAATCCAGTGTTGGCCGAGCCCTGCTCTTAAGCAAAATGTACCTAAGCAGTGTGAGGTCATTTTACATTGGTTACTTACATAGACATCATAAACAGATTTTTAGATTTATTTAATTACTTGTGCTATAAGAGCTACCTTCAAACCAAATTTTAAAATTCTAGCACAACTGGAAATATCCCATAGGTTTTTCGATCTCGGCAATTAGTACGTACCTATGTGTAACTCTTTATTGTACAGATAAAACACAAGAAAAAGATGAATACCTACAGAATAACACAAATGCTCAAAGGTGAACTTATCCCTGAAAGGGATCTCTTCCAGTTAACCTTTGCACTATTGACAGGACATAAGAAGGACATAAGCAAGAGTAGATACACAGATAAAGTAAAAGAACGGACCGAAACCTAAAATAATCCTAAATGCCTAAATTTTAAATAATGTAAGATATAATATACTACACATAATAGTTAAATATGATAAACTAATACACAATAAATAAAATAAAATAAATAACTTTGTATGGAAACGCCTTTTCTAATGACTGTTCTCTCCAAGGAACCGCAGACTTCAGTATCTGGTATCAATTTCAATTTAATACCGCTACGCGTTCCTAAGAAAATGGGTCTTGACGGACAACGAAGTGATCTTACAAGGGTTCCTTTTTGCCTTTACAGACGGAACCCTGAAACAAGTCCAAAGATTGTTAAATCTGTACCGCATTGTATATCGCCATGAACGGTGCAGTGTCGACCTTTATCAGACATATAATTGTTTTCATTATCTTCTCACACATTTTGTAACAGTGAGATTTATAATAACACGTTTGGCCGACGCCGCGTGTTATTATGAAATAATAGGAGGCGTTAGATTTTGTTCCATATACGGCTTTTAATTTGCACCTACTGAGAAATAGGTGGGATTGAGAATTATTTTTTCTAATAACATCGTAAAAAGGTTGGTCGCTCTTAACCTCAAATGTAATACGAGTGAATTTTGTGCAGATTTTTTAATGATTGTACTTGTTTGACTATTATATTTGCGTCGTACATCGATTTAATATGCATTCGCATTTGACCACTAGAAGAAGGTTAAATTTGACTTGCAGGACTTGGTCATAAAACTTACTATTTCAAGTCATATCAGGTTGTAGAAACAAGAAAGATGCCTAAATTGCATAACAATGTTCAAAGAAATAAATTGTACCTCAGTTATAATAAAATAATGTTACTTCAGATTTTGAAACCATTTTATCTGCTTCAAATTAGTAGTGCAATTAAACGAAAACTTAAAAAACACGGAAAATAAATATGACGGAAATTATGGACGAAAATGGGAATCATGTTATAGGCGATGTGGCTAGCAACTCATCACTATTTTGATTTCCCTTTCCATCTATACGCCCACAATCATGCCAAACGTGGCCTTAAGGTCTTGTTACTTCAGGCTGTGTCTACCCTGTAAGGGATAAAGACGTGATTTATGTATGTATGTATGTAAAAATTAATAGCGAGTGGTATTCTACTCAATCTTAGTCTTCAAGGCTGACAACGCATCTGCAATCCTCTAGAGTTGTAGGCATATAGGTGGAAAAGGGAATCAAAATGGTGATGGGTTGCTAGCCGCATTGCCTGTAATTTAATATGATTCCTAAGATTTTCGCCCATTCCCTCGATGGGCTTTTACCATCTGCGCGGGAAGAGTTATGTGTTTTTTCTTTGCTCCCACACCAGCATCGAAGAAAAATCAAATAAAACGAAAACCTCACATTGGTCCATTATCTTTGTTGGCAACACCAACAAAACATAAGAGCGGCAACACTAGCGCCCTCTTCCTTCTTCTTACCTTTACCGTGCTATGCTTTGTACACGTTCCCATTAAAAATATTTTTTTACGTCTAAAAGCCTTTTCATTGATATATAAATAATCAGTGCAATAAACCTAGAGTCTGAGCTACAATCTTTTGTCATAACGAAATTCTCGAATGCGTGTGCTTTAGTGTCAAACTATGAGAGTCGTTTGTTACGGACACGCGTCGCCAGAGGCGCTGCATTTTGCCTTTTGTATTGTGACCTTAACACGAACGTGTTTGAGTCGTTTTTTATATCAAAATTTACAAAAGGGACTCTGACAAAGAAGAACAGTAGACACGTTCCCATTATGTCAGATGTCTCTTCAGTTTTATATTATAAGTTACATGCTGGGGTGCGAGTCGGGTTACTTCCACGTGTGGTCAAGAGCTGCGGTTCGTTTTTGGATCCGTCCGAGGGGAAGAGCAGTGCTTGGTCCGGTGCACCCTGGGCATCGGTTCATGATTTCCTGGCAGATTCTGAGGGATATCATTATCCGTTGCCTAAGAGCCCGACAGGGGGGGAGTAGTCTTATGACCGTGTTCTACCGCACAACGTTGCCGACATATTTGTCACAAGATTTTGAATACTGCATTTATTACTTTGACAAGTTACATGCTACGTTTTATTTGCCTGAGCAATATAATTTGATAATGCGAAGTGTTATTATAATTTTATAATTGCAGTGTCTCAGAACTTGCCTGCAGGCAATAGTAGTGCAGTGAATGGAGGTCGCTCTAGATAAAATTCTCTGAATTTAAGGTCGTATTGGCATATCGATTGAATCATTTTAATATTGAAGAATGCGATTAAGGAAGTGTATAAAAACAAAAGCTACCTACGTTTAGACTAAAGCGTTGATATTTTATATTTAAAGTCCAGGTATTCATAGAAAGCTGTGGTAGCCTAGTGGTTTGACCTGTGGCCTCTCAAGCTGAGCGTCGTGGGTTCAAATCCCGGGCGCGCACCTCTGAGTTTTTCGGAATTTATGTGCGAAAATTACATTTGAAATTTGCCATGAGCTTTTCGGTGAAGGAAAACATCGTGAGGAAACCTTGCATACATCGGCGAAGAAATTCAATGGTGTGTGTTAAGTTCCCAATCCGCACTGGGCGCGCGTGGGAACTATAGCCCAAACCCTCCAATACACGGAGGAGGCCTATGCCATGAGGCACGCCGAATTACGCGACAATTTAATAATAATTAAAAAAAAAACAACAACAACAAGAATGAAATTGTAACGAATTCGGAATAAAAAGGCTAGGTATATTATTATTATTATTTGTATATTTATTTTCATCTTAGGTAGGTTTTTACAATATTCATATAAAAAGTAATAAAACAATATTAATACAAAATATAAAAACATTATAAAAACCTAACCTAGGGTGCCGCCGGCAGCAAGGCGAGGCCTAGGCTACCGGTGGTCAGGGCGACAGAGAGAGGAATCTCCTGACTATCCGAGCCGTGTCCAGGAGTACCGCCTTCTGTATCTGGCCCTTGACCCAACTACCTAGCGAGAGCCTTTTAAGGTGATGGTCAAGGCTCTTCGCTATTAGACCGTTCGCCGAAACGACTATCGGGACAGTGATCGTGGAATCAACAGGCCACATGGCGGTAACCTCGTGAGCCAAGTCAAGGTACTTGCTGACTTTGTCCTTCTCGGCCTTCACGAGGTTCACGTCATGGGGGATCGTGATGTCTACGAGCACAGCCTGGCGTTTCGATCGATCTAGCAGCACGATATCAGGTTTATTGGCGACAATAGTCCTGTCCGTGATGATAGATCGATCCCAATAGAGCGTGACACGACCATTTTCAAGAACTGGCGCAGGTGTGTACTTATAGTAGGGTACTTCAAAGTTCACAAGACCGAATAAAAGAGCAAGTTGCTGGTGAATAATCCTGGCTACAAGGTTATGTCTGTGCAAGTACTCGCCGTTAGCAAGACTAGAACAACCAGAAATAATATGCCTGAGTGACTCTCCAGGACGGCGGCATGCCCGACAGATGTCGACCGTACCGTCCTTCAGGATATACCTCCGGTAGTTATTAGTCATGATAACTTCGTCAGCAATTGCACAGGCAAAACCTTCGGTTTCCCCAAAGAGATCCCCGAAGCGTAGCCAGTTCACCGACGCGAGCAGGTCTACATCGGGCCCCATGAGGGCCTTATAGAACCGCCCGTGTAGCTCCTTACTCTCCCATTCAGTCTTGCGATCCTCGGTGCTCCGTACCTTAGGTCTGCGCCAGTTCTCTTTTGCCAAGGCGAGAGGGGTGAAGGATTTGTCCACCGCCACTACATCACGATGCATCCCACATTCGTTGTTCAGGAAATATTCCCTAAGACTGCACACCTCACGGTTGTGGAGGTCCTGAGCATTTAAGAAGCCTCGGCCTCCACATTTCCGTGGGATGTACAGTCTCATAACAGACGAACGTGGGTGTAGCATGCGACGCGTAGTGAGCAATGAACGAACCCTTCGATCCAGGGCATTCAGCTCAGTCTGATTCCACCTTAGTATGCCAAAGGAGTATATGAGCAGGGGCATCACCCAGGCGTTGAAGGCACGCACCTTGTTGCCTCCTGACAAAAGACTATCAAGTACTTTTGTCAGGCGCCCAAAGAAACGCTCCCTCACCATCTGTTTGATATCCCTACCTTCAATACCCAAGGACTGTGACATACCAAGATATTTGTAGGTTTCAGTTTCGGAGATAGATCTGAGGGACATTGTCTCAGAAAGTTGTAAGTTCGGTGAATTTACAACTTGCCCCCGCTGCACATGTATGACTGCACACTTATCTACACCAAACTCCATTTTGATGGCATTACTGAAAACTTCTGTTGTTTTCAATAACTCCAACAAGTTGTGGTTGTTTGGTGCAAATAGCTTAAGGTCATCCATATAAAGCAGATGAGAAATGACCTCACCCCCTCTCCGGAGCCGGCAACCTAGCCCTGAATCCGCCAGTAAAGTACTGAGCGGATTCAGTGCTAGGCAGAACCATAATGGACTTAGACTGTCACCCTGGAAGATCCCGCGTTCAATCCTTATGAAGTCCTGCGGACCAGGAGGGTCATCGCTGCCACCCGGTTGACGAAGGACTGTGGTCCACTGCCCCATGCACGCGATTAAGAAGGATCTTAAAGCTGCATCAACTTTATACAGCTCTAAGATCCTCCTCAGCCATGAGTGAGGCACTGAATCATAGGCCTTCTTGTAGTCAATCCAGGCAGCAGAGAGGGTCCCTCTGTTCTGCCGGACTCGTTGGCAAATAGTCATGTCTATGAGGAGGAGCTCTTTAGTACCACGGGACCCAACCTTACATCCATTTTGAGCGGGGGCCAAAATGTTGTTTGCAACGATGTGCGCGTTAATTTTTGCTCTCAAAATGGATGTAAGGAGTTTGTACAGTGTTGGTAAACACGTAATGGGTCTGTAATTTTTTGCTTCCATGGTACTACCGGACTTATAGAGCAGGAAGGTGATACCAGTTGTTAAAAGAGGTGGTAGGGAGCCGAGCTCGAGGGCTTGCTGGAATTGCATTGCCAAACGTTCATGTGAGCATCGAAACCACTTCAGCCAGAAGTTGTGCAATCCGTCCGGACCAGGACTTTTCCAGTTCTGGGCTGTTCGGATAGCACAACTAACGTCCTCGGGGGTGATGGTAACAGCGCCCATAGGTTCGATAGACTCACACTCACGTTCAACAATATTCATCCATTCACCCTCGGTGTGTTCGACGGGCGCCGACCAGATACTACGCCAGAAGTTACTCATAGCAGTAGTATCCGGCAGTCGTCCGTCAGACACACACTGGTCGGTTCCCTCCCACTTCCGATATACCTTCCTTTGGTCACTTTGGAAAAGGCGATTCTGCTGGAATCTGTCCACACGCTCTCTGTAGCGACGAATACGGCTTGCCCACGCATAGACTTTCTGCTTCAGAAAGTCAATGCGCTCCGTGACACAGGCCATATAATCACAGGGTCTGATACCAGTCCCCGCAAAGGCCTGGTTCACAAAGCGCATGACTCGGGGGCGGTTATTGCCCCCCCTGAAACAGATCAGCTTTGCGATGAGAGTCCGAAACGAACCGATACGCCGCTCAATCCGTAGTTGCCATGTAGGGACACCACCAGCGGTCCTAGGTGCACGATCAGCGTCCGGAAACTTGATACGAGCAACACGGCACGCTGTGATGGCCCCACAGTACATGATTGAGTGTGTATCAGTTAAATCTTCGCTAGCCCGTATGTACGGATCTAGCAAAGCATCAAGGGCTCCCACTAGCGCTAGATTATGCCTATTCGTGGGCAAGCGTGGTAATCGTGGCCTAGAATCGCGTGTGAAGCGATACTGCATTATTATTATTATTATTATTATTCATAGAATAAAACTATTTCTGTTGTTTAGCGAAAAAAACATTTGCCTAACTTGAGCCGCTTTTAAAATGAATTTCACTGAACAAAATGTATGTCAATCATCATTAAGAAAAACAGAATACGAGAAATATTTTTGTTTAGTAAGAATCTACCTACCTACCCATACTGTTCGTTGTAGGTACACACGTTTTCTTTGGTTGCAAAACGTTCTCCATACCATTCCATCATCGAATACCGATAATAATTTCACCAGCTATTAAACTGTGCTTGTATATAATATTTTGCAATGAACTTATTGCTTTTCCCTACCATTAAAATAAGTGAAAATAGCCTCAAGCTTTGAATTATATCACAGAAGCTATTAAATCAAAATGTCAAATACTCGTACGCACCTGAAGTTATGTTGGTCATTGTATTAAATTTAAAATTTACATAACCGGTTACGTAAGATCTCGATAGTAGCATACAAATAGACTGAATGTGATACAACAAAAGCTTATTGTAGCGATATAATCTGTCACCTTACTCCCTTAATTAGGTGTACGTTGGGTTTTATCTTTGCGATCAAATATTGGGAACCTTGATCCTATTGGCTGATTAAAATACACTCGTTTGATCGTACTGTTAGAAAGCAAGGTCGCTCCTATAGCATTGCTTGGTTAAGGTTGAGGGGTGTTAAGACATAAGCGGCTGCGGTTTTCTACGCTAAATTATGTTCTGAAATGATGGTTAGAGTCGTAAACTGTTATGGTAAGTATTTGATTATGCTTTTATTTTGTTTTGACTCTTAAAAATAGACTTATACTGAATTGACGACACAGTATACATTAAATTAATTATCTAAATTAAATGTAATATTTTTTTATATTTTTTTATACGACAAGTAGGGAAAATGGGCAAGTCGGTCACCCAGGTGGTAAGTGAGCACTAGAGGATTGCGGATGCGTTGCCAGCCAGGGCTAGGATAGAATACTTCTTTGCCAGTAATTTCACCGGCTGTATTACTCTCCACGCCGGAACGCAGCTGTGCAAGCACTGCTTCATGGCGGCAGGATTAGCGAGTAAGACGGTGGTAGCGATTCGGACGGACCTTGCACGAGGTCCTACCATCCGCAAAAAAGCAACCTAAACGTGTCGATTTCATAAAAACAAAGTGAAATGCCCTACTTTACAAATTTTAAATCAAAATATCGCACAAAAGCGTATCAACTTAAAATTCAAACTGTTAAAAAACAAAAGTCTATTTATTTATGGTATGTAAGTTCTAAATCAAAATGGTGTATTATTTTGAGTTGATACTCTTTTCTACTAGCAGTTCAATATAAATATATTTTGGTGAGCGCTACCAACTTGCTACTAATTTATGTCAGAAGTCAGTGTCAAGTCCAAATGTTATTCACTACAGTAATACTAAACTTGTATGTACATTCAAAATCTCATATACATAACCCTTATAATTTTCAATTAAAATGTCTGCGATACACAGATCACGGACTACAAAAACATAAACGTTCTAAACATTACCCCTCCATCCGCTAGTCACTTGACCCAACACTCCAGCAGTAGCTATGTGTGATCCAGATACAGTCAAGTCACAAAGAGGGCCCGCGACAAAGCTTGAGAACTGGAGCGGGCACCGGTACAACCGGCCTCGCAATTCGCTGCAATTTTGCAGCTTTTATACAACCGCTATATCACTTGTTGGTGTAGGAAAATTTGCATTATCTGTGATGTCAATAGGTGGACGTGTGAGCTATTACTACTATATCAGCACTATGTAACTATGTTGGCAGTGCACTGGCCATAATATGGTATGTGTGTGTATGAGTGCGTTTAACACATGGAAATCGTCGTCTGCCTGAAAGCGTCGTGTCGACAGCAGTTTTCACTTGAGGGAAGAAGCTGGCTGGACTATAAGTAACTATGAAAAATTTTATTGAATCAGGCGTTACTTTGCGGAGGTCCATTTCAATGAACAAAAAATTTTACCTTGCTACTCCGCTACTCACGTGCAAGATAACCAAGCCTGAGTGAAATATATATGTTTTTCATATATTTCACACAGGCTTGGTTATCTTGCACGTGAGTAGCGGAGTAGCAAGGTAAAATTTTTTGTTCATTAACTATGAAAAAGATCAATCGTTCAAAGCGTGCATCAGTACAACCAGTCTCATAATATCTAAGTGCAATTTGCCAGCATTAATACAACTGCTGTAACACTTCTTGACGTACTATGGAACAATTAGTTCCTGACCTATCTTGGAACCTTGCCGCAGTAAATGTCATAGTGACGTTTCGTTGAATTGGCAAGGAAAATCATTGTGATTCTAACTCAGAGAACGTTTTACGGTAGCTCAGGAATAATTTAATTCGATAGTACCTAAATTAGGAAAAAAAAATATTAAGTAATTTAAGTAATTTCTAAATGTCTGTGAAAATCAGAACACATAGAAAAATCCGAAAAGTAAAGCTATGGCCGGGAATCGAACCCGGATCCTCGTCATTCCGTGACGCGTGCTATACCACTACACCACCCATAGCAGGTGGGTAGTCTCCGAATTTTTCTACCTGTTACCGACCGTCACGTGACCTTTGTTACTATGCGAATTTTTTGTCGCTAAGCGTCATCTGTTTGAATGATGTGTCTGTACGACACAATTACAAACTCCCGTGGAACATCTACTGCTCACCAGGGACGAGAGAAGGCGCTGTTTTTCAAATGATAGGTACTATCAAATGAATCAAGAAATTTTTATTTCTTGATTTTTATGTTTTACTTTTACGGTTTTACCGTTAGAAATTTAATTTCTAAATGTCTGTGAAAATCAGAACACATAGAAAAATCCGAAAAGTAAAGCTATGGCCGGGAATCGAACCCGGATCCTCGTCATTCCGTGACGCGTGCTATACCACTACACCACCCATAGCAGGTGGGTAGTCTCCGAATTTTTCTACCTGTTACCGACCGTCACGTGACCTTTGTTACTATGCGAATTTTTTGTCGCTAAGCGTCATCTGTTTGAATGATGTGTCTGTACGACACAATTACAAACTCCCGTGGAACATCTACTGCTCACCAGGGACGAGAGAAGGCGCTGTTTTTCAAATGATAGGTACTATCAAATGAATCAAGAAATTTTTATTTCTTGATTTTTATGTTTTACTTTTACGGTTTTACCGTTAGAAATTTAATTTCTAAATGTCTGTGAAAATCAGAACACATAGAAACCTCGTAGTGTAGAATTTAAGTACCTCAGTGGTTTTCAAACTTTTTCACAATACGACCCCCTAGTATGAAAAAAATGTTTCGCGACCCCCCCCCCCCCCACCCTTTCTTCTTCTTCGTGTAGGTATTTTATTTATGTTACAAATATTCAAGGACAATTAATACGACACCTTTATGCATTTGCATAGTAAGCAACTTTTTTTTTGATGAGGTAGTTTCCGCGACCTCTCGCGACCCCCTCGTTGAAGCTTTGCGACCCCCCAGGGGGTCGCGACCCACAGTTTGAAAAACACTGAAGTACCTAAACGTTTTTTATAAATGTAGGTACATTGTTATCGGATTCAATTTATACTGTCCCTACTTTTTTCTGTTTGACGCAGGCAAAGGCCAGTTTCGTTTGTAGGTAATTACGGATTTCATAGACAAATATAACCAAGTCTTAAACAGGGGTGCGAGTCGGGTTACCTCCGCGTGTGGTCAAGAGCTGCGGTTCGTTTTTGGATCCGTCCGAGGGGAAGAGCAGTGCTTGGTCCAGTGCACCCTGGGCATCGGTTAATGATATCCTGGCAGATTCTGAAGGATATCGTTATTCGTTGCCTCAGAGGTCTTTTGACCGTGTTCTACCGTACAACGTTGCCGACATTTTTGTCACAAGATTTTTGAATACTGTATTTATTACTTTGACATTGGGGAAATCATCGCATCGATCGATGGGGCCATATTAAAAAAGAAGAAGAAGAAGTCTTAAACATAACACTGGCATGTGCGTGTCATGTTTGTTATTTATGAAAACTATTCATTATCTGTGGTGTATTGTCTAGACAAAAACAAAAGACAACCTGCCATTCAATATTTAGAATGCACGCACTATACTTGTCGTCAAACAGTGGGTAGCATTAATATTCATAACGACTCTTATTGCTAATTTTATTCCCATTACTATGTAAATACAACACTAATTGGTATTGCATGGTATTGCTTAAATGACTCAATGAGCGAGTGTCGTGTGGGAAGGTTGTTGTGAAATTAAACTATGCCACCGTAAAATAGATATGCAAATGCATATTGAAAGTTATATTGGTTTAGTTGCGTTAAGTTAAATTATAGCACTATTAATGTTTTACCCGCAGCTATTATGCAGCTACTATTAATGCAGTGCTTTAAAGCAGTTTATGTCAAGTTTTTGAGATTATGATTACTAGGCACTGACGTTTCGACGTGTTTTAGGTATTTTTTAAAAACATTTACTGAAGTGAACCAAGTTGATACTATTACAACTACTATTAGTGAGAAAAGAAACAAAACACTGTACAGAAGGAAAAAAACGGTTCCTTATATAGTACAATTTTTAAAATGTAATTTAATAATATTAAGTACTAAACATTTCTGAGTTTGAGTCTCCAAGCCCAGTGCAAAATAAAATACTTTCACCCAGTTCATAAAGCAAACATTTTAGAGATTTTTATATCATAATTTGTATCAAAATACTACCTGATTGTAGTTTAAAAGACTAAGGGCCTGTCTCACTACTATAAAGTTCCAGTTATCTTAAGTGTCAGTTATCTAGGATTGCTTCTCTATTTCTTACTACAAAACAGATAGAGACGGCATCATATAACTGACATTTACGGTAACCGAAACTTTACAGAGAGTGGTGAAACAGATAAAGTTTTTTTTTGTATTCGTTCGCGTTGTGTCGATTATATCTTCACAAAAAAGGTTTACGATCACTGATTTTAATGTTATTCTGTGTGGACCATAGGTAAGTAGGTACCATTACAAATTCCAATAGTTCAATGACGCAAAAAGCGAGCTATCCCAACCGAAGAGCCTGTCACCATAACTCTACCAGCTTTGAATTTATGAAATCTTTAACGGCAATATCAGAATTTGCGGCCCGATTTATGCGGAGCCTGCATGACCGGAATTGTAATAAAGCGTGGACATTATAAATGCATTTTTTTCCCGTAATTTCATTACGTGGCCGTCCTTGATTTATCGAAGCACTTTGTCTAAATATTACCTCGTCGAAGGCTAATCACATAATTGAATATAAGTAAGTTTTGTAATGACTTTACGCTTGCCCTAAACGTGGAACAAATCATTTTTGTTAAGCCTTTAATAATCGATTTTGTATGGTCAAGCGTTTCTTCTGGCTACAAATTTACATAATTGCATTATCCTTTTAAATAGCTGTAGCACTTTATGCAGAGGCGGTACGTAGTTTGACATTGACATTGTTGACTACACAAATAAATGTATAAGTAGGTATGACGGTGGATAAAGGAAGTAAAAGAAATGATGCCAGTAATGTATTTCTATACGGAGATTGCTGTTGTGTTGTCATTATCACACATGCAAAGAAAGTTTTATTAAAAACTAAATTTTCACTACAATAACTTCTTAAAATGACAGGTGAAACTCTACACTGGAATTTCAAACACAACAGGACAAAAGATATACGCTCATTTTCTCACTGTATGCAAACACAACCCGGGGACAAACTGACTCGGAAACCTGCATATTTTATGCACTTTAGCTACATGTGTCGCTTGGCAACCGTGGGGAAATTCCGCGATTTGGTGTAATTAAAACTTTGCTCTACTTTGTTTATGAGTGCACCTTTCTGGCAAGTTCCAACTTGTTCAAGTTGCTCGTATTACACAATAGAGCCTCGGATGTCGGGTCCCCAACATTGTTTAAAACTTCGAGAAATATCGTGTCATATCGTGTTCGTTTTCGATCGTATTTATTAGTTCTATGTAAATAAAACTTTTCATCCAAATGGATTCACATTAATATTGAAAGCTCTGCATATGATACAGTTTATAAAACCTATTTAATTTTTATTTTGTGACAGACAGAATTAATTAATTGAATTAAATGTCTTTCTTTCCAAATCGATTATTAAAATGAGTTATTATATATACATAAATT
The DNA here is from genome assembly GCA_949127965.1 of Pandemis corylana. NCBI lineage: Eukaryota > Metazoa > Arthropoda > Insecta > Lepidoptera > Tortricidae > Pandemis > Pandemis corylana. The sequence continues at coordinate 4,881,840 of OX421860.1, forward strand.
GAATGATTGAAATTATTTTAATCCTTTTCAAGTACCTACGTCGTTTAAAAGCGAAGTTATTAAAATATAAGCTTGAACTAATTACGAATTCAGCAAATTTAACGACATGTTGGCTATTTCATATGAAATACTTGTATGTCAAACAAAATCACTTTTAATATTTTTCTTTGTTCTACGATAGTTTCTTCTTTATCTGTGCAATAAAGTGTTTGCAATTGAATTCCGTAAAGCAAAGTTAGCGGTCTCTTTGGGACCAAGCATCTCATATGCTCTGGTACTGCTTTTAAGTTTAAAAATATGTATCATTTTGCCTGCACTCGCGTCGTGTTTGTTTGCTATAATTTATGTTATTGTAGCTTCTTGAATTTAAACTGTTTTGGTTTTGGCCTTTTACTAAAAATTCAACTCGACAGTGGCGCCAACTGGTGAGCAAAGAAACGATAGTCCCGTCCCCATTGAATGGCCTTACTTGCAAAGGTCCATATTAATAAACAAAAAACAATTGCCTTGCTACTCCGCTACCGCTTGCCGCCAGCTTGTTTGCTTGTGACAGCGGAATAGCTAGGTTTTTTGTTTACATCTGTACTTACATAACATCTCTGCCCGACCGCGGATCGAACCCTATACCTCAAGCTTCGTAGTTTGGTTCTCTAATTACTAGGCTATAGAATGACAGTATGGTTACCGGATTAATGAAAACTTTCTTAGAGTAACTACACATAAAATGAAATGAAAAAATGAAATGAAATTCTTTATTTGCATAAACCAAACACATAAACGGATAACTCACGTATAAAAAGTCGAGTGATTCTCGACATGTTTCGTACTATTTCGTAGTCCTTCTTCCTGGAGCGCTCGTTTATGTGTAATTATGAGTGAGTCTCACGGTAGTTTCATGTTGAAACTTTCTAAGAGCTTCACCATTTTTGGGTAGGTACGAACTTAACTTACGTAACTTTGTTACGAACTCGCTATCAAGGTTCCAAAGAAAAATCAGATCGATTATGATTTCTTTAAACTGTCAGACTTGGCAGCATTCAGGATTGAGATGCCGATAGTGTGACAGTTCACTAACTATAGAGACCTTCGGTTTACTTGAAAAGTATTCAGATCTGCCGATTACTTGGCGAACACGACAAATACGAATCGGCAAGTGCGGCAAGGTAAAATGTCGTAACATAGCTTTATTTGAATTCTAGAGCGCGCATTGTTTTTTGTTGAATTTTGTGGAATAACGTGGGAGGTTTTGTTATGAAGTTGAATATATCTCAGGTACAGTTACTAAGAAAGGCACTGAAGCAACTTTAGTTTTGAGATGAGATGTATTCGGGACTGGACACGTATCGCAGCAGACCGAGAGCAGTGGAAGCGTTTGGGGAGGCCTTTGCTCAGCAGTGGGACACAATTAGCTCATAGTAATAATAATATTTATTATAATTTGATTACTTGGATAAAGAACAGTATCTTATCTTATCTTATCTTATCTTAGTCTAGGGGTCCCTACGGATACACTTCGACCCATTCGCGGATCTTTTGTGTAATTACCCCTCCTTCGCACACTATTCCATCGCTTTTACCACCTCATTCATGAATTGGCTGATTGGGCGTAGTGGTAGTGTCTTGAAATAAATAACAGTAGGTATAGTGTAGTGTTTTCTGTTAACTTACACCGTCAAGCGACAGATATATGTTGCACAATCACAGCCGTTGTGCACCTGTGGTTGTAAGGGAGCAAGATTAGCTCCGCGGGTGAGTAATTGAGAGAGATCTCTAAGCAGAAAAATACATGCATACTTAAATCACGTCTTTATCCCTTACGGGGTAGACAGAGCCTAAGGTAACAAGACCTAAAGGCCACGTTTAGCGTGATGCTTTCTTTAAAGACTGACCAAGATTCAAACTAATAAACTTGGAAGTTCGATAGTGCAATTTAGAACAATAGTTAACAGAATGACGTCACCAGCATAATAGTTAGGTATTCGATAACTAGGTGGCGCTAGGGTCGAAACAGAATAAGATACAAATTTAATTCTTTAAAGGTAAAATAAGTAATAAGTAACTAAGGGCCTGTTTCACAACCCTCTGTAAAGTTCCAGTTATCTTAAGTGTCGGTTATCTATGATGTTGTCTCTGTTTGTTTCGTAGTAAGATTATAGAGAGGGAAACATAGATAACTGACACTTAGATTAACTGGAACTTTACAGAGAGTGGTGAGACATGCCTTAAAATCTCTCAAATTACTTACATTGACAATAATAACTACCTAATCGTATTTATATATTTTTTAATTCACAAACGCCAAAAGCTAAGTTTGTGACTTATAAATTTAACCTTTTTAACAAGACGGAGTATTTGTAATTTTCTAAGCAAATGCCAATCGAGACGTGACAAATAAAATGGCGACTGAACCTACCTCTCACTTTCCGCTCTGAGGCTAAATGCTCAATAATATTTATTGTACTTGTTCGATTTGTATTATTTATGAATCTCGACTTCTTTGACCTCATATACATTAAAGTTCAGTATTAAACACCTATAATGTATCGCTAAAGACCTATTAAGTAAATGCCATTTTATCACTGTAAATTACATGACAGCTGTAAATTAATTTAACGACGTGAGATGTGATATTTTATGATAATTAACCATGTCCAAGAGTTGTCACAGTCGTCATTCCGCCTTCTCGTTCATTAGTAAGCTACACTCATATATCTTGTAACCCTGACATAAATACCGTTTACCTAGTCCCGTCTTAGTTTTTGTTTATCGTAGGTGACGTATTTTTTTCCAAATTTATTTTCTTTATTCTGTTTCGATAGTACTGGCCAGTGATAATAACCGTATGCTTGTAGGCAACTAAAAAAACTAGCCAAGTGTGAGTCGGACTCTCGAGGGTTCCATACAAATTTGGCAAGTGATCATATAAAATCTAAAAACAGAATGCGCCGTTGCGTTACTTCTCGCTTAGCAACCCATCACTATTTTGATTCCCCTTTTCACCTATCCTGGACGTGACCTTGAGGTTTTGTCATCTCAGGCTCTGTCTACCCCGTAACGGATAAAAACGTGATTTGTGCACTATGTATGTTGTAGTTAATTTTATTTTATAAAATCAAGGTCACATGTAAGTAGTCACCTATAAGTTCCAAAAAATGTAAATACATCTTATCGTCGCAAAAGGATTGACGATTTTGAATCAATCTCTGATCTTAACTGTACCAACCGGCAAGTTACATATATAAATCACGTCTTTATCCTTTAAGATATAGATAACAAGATCTAACAACCACGTTTAGTATGATGGACCCATAACTTAACTAAACGAAAGCTATAAAGCTTTTTCCAACATTAAATATTGTAAGTATTGGTCACCTTTGTTAAACCGTCTCCTACACATAGATCCCTTGACAATTCTCAAACCCTATTTTAATAACAATCCCTAAAATTTATCACATCTATTCCTAGTAGAAGTAGCGGGCACAGGTGTCAGCAATGCTCCTAACTGGAACGTGCCAACAAAATCACCACATACGGCGGGCATAATTCACAAAATGCATTTACGGCCTCGTAGGGTTGACCGCTGACCGCCACCAAACTACTACAGAAGCGGTACTACGGTTAAAATACTCACAGAAAGGCCACATACTCAAAATACTCACAAAGATATCGACACGAAGAAATGCATGCGAAAAAAAAGTATTTGAATCATTTTGCGTTTCAGTTGTGCCCGAGTTTTAAACTAGTTTTGACTTAATTACGCACATAATCAAGTTAATTTCCTGCTACTCAGCTGTGCAAAGCCAACTATCCTTGGGGTTTCTGGTTGTCATCGCTTACGCGTACGCGGTGATCGCTTATCATTAGGCCCCTTGCTTGTTTGCCTCCCTTTTTCCATAAAAAATATCCCCCTTAGCCCCGCTTAGCTTCTCTGTTGAGAGCATGCTTCAGCATGCTTAGTGTAGGTTTTCGGTCACAAGATACGTTTCGAACGCATTTTGTTGCCGTTTCGATCCGCAAGTGGCGCTGCTAATTTTTCCATAGATAGCAATTGAGACGTTTACGTGAACGCGTCCGAGATGTTTTTATATGCGAAAACTTGTAAGCTTTTAACTAAAGTCACTTACCACTTCATGTGATACTATAATATGAAATAAATATGCAATTAGAGTCATTCGGGGTAACAGCACGCGGTGGGTAAAAGTACGCGGTGGTCCAATCTCCGACAGGGGTGGGGGGGCCGAGGTCTGTGTTTGTAAAACAGAGTGGCGCTACTGTCGCCGTTTAGGAGCCACACGCCGCGCCGACGCAATCTTAGTAGTGGTCGCGACACGTCGCCGAATATTTGTAGCACGCTTATTTCGTTTAATTTTTGTGCCACGGAAAAGTGTGCTGTAGTTAAATGGATAGCTCTGTGCCAGTAAGTATACTATATTTCTATTGTTCATTTAATGTAGTTTTTATGTAAGTTTATCATATTCGGAAAAAGTATTTAACGTGTGTGTTGTGACTGATTATTTTGTATATTTGCCGATTGGGGTAAGAGTACGAGATTAATAGTACGCACGCGTACTTACCCCCGTTGCGTACTTATACCCCAAATGAAATAAAAATATCAAAAAAAATTCAATCTTTCAGAATACACCAAAATGCCGAGAAATTACATAAGGAAGGCCCCTGAGCGGACCCTCATCTCAGATGACCAAATAATGAAGGCGAAAAACATCGGGTCAAGAGTACGCATTGGAAAAGTTTTCAGTTAAGCCTATGTAGGGCTAAAACTAATTAATCTTGATGGAAAATTTTCTTAAATAGTGAAAATTTATTGAATATTCTACAGATTTAATATCATAACATGCCAATTATACAATTCTTTATAGGTCTGGGAGGCCATCAAAAAAAAAATGCGTGCTCTTGACCCGAATGACTGCGTACGTTTACCCCGCGTGCGTAACTTTACCCTAAGACTTGCGTAATTTTACCCACACATCGGGTCAAGATTACGCATTGGAAAAGTTTTCAGTTAAGCCTATGTAGGGCTAAAACTAATCAATCTTGATGGAAAATTTTCTTAAATAGTGAAAATTTATTCAATATTCTACAGATTTAATATCATAACATGCCAATTATATACTTCTTTATAGGTCTGGGAGGCCATCAAAAAAAAAGTGCGTGCTCTTGACCCGAATGACTCTACTTTTATGATTTTTCTTTAACTTCACACCCACTCAGCTGAGACTACTTACTTAGAATTGTGTTCATAATGGTCCGATCGACGTTTGGATTATCATTTACCCAAGGAAACAAGTGAAAGTGAAACAGGTGCGGCTTGTGCCACTAGTAGCGCTGTGGGATAAAATTTATCGGAAAAGATTTGTGACCGCGCGATGCTGCAATTCGGCTATCGGAAAATACATTATATTTAAGGCGTCCACGGCACTTTGTTGGGCTCAGCGCCGGTTTTCGGCCATTTTTTATTCAGATTCCCGCGTGATGGTGGCACCATTGATTTGTTGGTGCTGTTAGCCACTTTTTGTTTAGTTTTTAAATGCAAGCGCGAGTTCGGCTCTATTCGAGCAATATTGTTGGCTCAACGAAATTTCAAGAAGTGTTTTTCATTATTTTTGTTTAAGTCTATTTATACAAATCATAATTAACTTAATGTGTGTGTAATAGCCCTTAATGTCATCCCACTGCTGGGCAAAGGCCTCTCCCCTAGATTTCCAACGCACCCTCTCGCACTTATGTCCGGCCAGTCGCTCGTGAACACGTACAGACCATCCCGCCATCTCCACCTCGGCCTGCCGCGGCACCGATAGCCTTCCTGGGGCATCCACTGAGTAACACGTGCCTGCCGCTCTGAGTGCATGCGGCAGACGTGGCCGAACTTACCCTAACTTAAAAAACTATACATATTTACTAGATGGCACTGCCATAAGTCTACCCCGTAAGGAATTAAGACGTGATTTGTGCATGTATGTATGTAATTACCATCTACCATCTACACTATCACTTCAAAGTAGTTTATTTAATTTTAACGACAGTAAGTACAAACTTGAGGATAATTACGTCTTAAACGAGTTATCCATCACTTTTAAACATTTATTTAAACAGTCACTTAAGTAAAACGCCAACGAGTACGTGTTAAATTACTTGGTACAACATTTACCTACATAAAATAGGACGTCGTCCGTGCCGGGGGCAGTTCAGAAACGTTAAAAAATAATAAAACTATGGAAGACAGTTGTTAATCACCAAATACAGAAAACCAATAACTCTCATGCGTTCACAAAATACGCCAGCATTCAACTTGGAACCTTGCAACGGTGATATAAGATCCGACTGGTGGTCAAAAGGTTGTATATAGGTCTTTAACGCAACCAGCAGATGCTGTGTGCAACCTGTTAATTACGAACAACTTTTGAAATACTAGTTTCATAATAATTGCGTGGCAGGGCGCGCGACAGAAGCTTGAAAAAAGACATACAAAAAGTATGCTGTTCTACTGGATATAGAACTTGTTGAATGCATGAATGCATAGTCAGAAGCGATAGCTCGTTACACTGTGGAAAAATTGACTTGAAGAGCCTTTTTGAGATTTTGACAAATAGTTTAAGAGTTATTACAAACTAGGTTTCGCCGCTCTCGAGTATTTCGCATAGCAACAACATTTTGTAATTAATTTATTTATTGATATCTGGCTAGTATTCCGCAATATTCAGGAAAAAAGTCGCTTATTCATGTTTTTAACGCTCAAACAATCTTTTTGCTAAATTACATCATGATTGTTACAGCACTTTTGCCGTGAATAGGCAGCAAAATAGACAATAAATAGATATAGGGATTTATGACAAAGAGTTACTTTTACATATCAGTAGGAAACAATATGTACTTGTAATTACGAGTACGAATAATTAAAACCAAAATTTATAATACCAAAAAAGCGACTCGAAGTTGGTGAGTTAGTATCTATTAAGCTTTAGTGAAAAGATTTTAAATAACTAATTGTTTTTCATTTTCTTTAACGTACTACAGGTGCTAACAAAGGATTATTATTTCATTATTAAAACACCGAAAACCTTGGAGCGAAGCTGTGTGACAATATTTTACAATACATTTTTTAGTCTTTGTCCTTTAACAATCGCCGCGAGTCACGTCCGTCAGCTGCCAAGAAGGACAAAATGCATCAGCAACAATGTACTTGCAATTAATTTAAAATTGTCGCCCATAATGATATAACCTTGTATATCACAGGTACTATGCCATATGACTCGTCTAAGTGTCACACACAGAATAGTGGTATAGTGGTGTTCATTATTATAATTAGAACTTTACCAACAGCCTGTGACAAATAGCAGGGGGCTGTAATTGTTGTGGATTGCAAAAGATTGTAAACAATGTCGTTGGGAATTAAAAAAACAGTTCGACTCCAGCGTTGGTGTGGCACTCACCGCACACAACAGGTTCCGTACTAATTTCTATTGTTACCTGTGTATGTAATGTTGTCATTTGTTTTTGTCAATGATAATTGTTTATTTCAATTTATTGGGGATAGTAAAGAAAATAATAAAAGTAATGTCATCAATGTAAGAAAAGTTACGTCACTCTCCGACTCTATTTGTTTGACATTAAGGTTCAAAAGTGACGAACTTTTTCTTACCCCGAATAAACAATGCAATTATTAAGAAAACTAACGGTAACCGGTACTGTGTATTTCAAACAAATTTGATAACTGCACAAGATAAATGCTCTGGGTATACCTACGTAAGTAAGACGGGTAATACTTCCCCTTTCATCTGATTCAAATGGTTCTGATGAATCCTATCCTCAATATAATTTTTGTTAAAAATTGCCACATATAGCATAAATTGACATTTAGGTACTCTGTAATAATGGAATACTTATACCCACCAGCAACATTATGCGGAGTGGGGCCTATTTTACACTATATCAGTACTATTCTCAATTATATTGTTACGATAATTAATTAGTAATTTTGGGGTCCTAGCTACGGGCGACCGCAGAGCTGGCAGTTTCCTTGGACAGCGTATTAGTATCGCTGTCCAAAGGGGGAATGCTGCCAGCGTCTGTGTTACTATGCCACGGGGGAGGGGTCCTTTATAAATATTTTATTTTAAGATTAGTTTTGGTTTAGTTTTTAACTTGTTTTTAATTAGTAATTATATTATAATCTACGTGTATCGAATGAGTGCAAATAAAATCTCTCTCCCTCTCTCTATTTTTTATTTATTTGGTAAATGTTTGAGCTTCAAGCTTTTATTGGTGCCAATTATCGCCGGTACAAAGTAAACTGTATTTTTAATTAGGCAAGCCAATAACTACAAGTTTTTAGTTTTTGCCAAGCAGTTTTTATCTATGACAAGCGAAACGATTAGCCTAAATTTTGTAACTTAATTGGACCGAAACAAATAACGCTGTCTCCTAACCAGATTTGCAACTTCTGTATCCGCTGTTGAATGACTGCGGAATGATAACCATCTATGCTCTAAAGAATGCCAACTAGATAGAATGTAGTATAATTTGCTGCTGTCTTTAAAGTAATAATGTATGTTTTTTATTTCCATCTATAGGTTAACGTTTTGGAAATATACATTTAAAAAATCGTGCTCCGTTTTCGTATAAGGAATAAGTAAAGAATTTAAAATTTGAAGGAATTTTAAGCATACGAAACAATGCAAAAATCAATTATTAAAATAGTTTCGTCACAAGTGGAAAAATGAAAAATGTACATGGACTTAACGTCACTTAAACACTGTCAAAACTAACATACGAAAGTGCTGAACTGTTGCATCATGATGCTGCAGCAAGTCGAAATACTGAATTTCAAAGTGACCCTTAAACTAAATTGGCTCGACGACACCTTTACGAATTATATGCAACGGTTTGCGAGAAACCGGTAAACTGTGTAAAGCCATCAAAACTGGCTCAAATACCAAGTGTAATTAAATGCAGAAATCAGCAGCGGCCACCTGCCGACGATCAAAAAGGTTAAACAACATTGCTTGCAATAAATAGCCATTGCTTTTTTATGGAAAGAAAACGAGATATTTGCTTTCCAGTGACATACTGCTGCCTCCAAGTGACGCATCGATGATAGAACACATTTAACTGGTTATCTTTCTGATCTGACAGGTGCTCAGCTCAAAATAGACTACAAATAGATGAGTATAATTGCTGATTGTGGCCAGTTCTTTTTACAACGATAATGAATAGTCATTTCGCGTCATTACAAAGGTGGTGTAATTAGATGTTTTCATCAGATATTTGAATTGTGAGGATAATTTGCTTTTTTGCTAATGGAACAAAATTTTATTTTACAGCTACGTTTATTTCTTTACTCAAAAGAATAATTTAAAATTAAATATTAAAATTTTCAACAGTTCACAAAATTAATTAGTTTGTACCTATATTAGTTATAGTTACTAATATTTCTGTATAAGGTGTGTTTCTGCGAAATAATAAATGTCTAAAACAGTTTAGATCATTAGAGCTGTAATTTAATACTATTCTGCTCGTGTTTCAAATTTGATACAATTTTTCAATATAATATTGTAGAACTATATTTCAAAAACCAATAATGCGTGGGGAGTGGTGTTTAATTTTTAATTTAATATATTACTTTACATTGTATCATTTTCATTGTCATTGCCTATTGTCTACCTTGTTCTTTGTTTCTGTATTGTTTTGTACTGATTTGTGATGTTCAATAAAGAGTATTTGTATTGTATTGTACTTAACTTAGTTTTGGCTTCTTTTAGATAAATTTAATGTGTTTTCCGCATTTATGTCAATGTTACGCTTTTGACTCACTAGTTAAATGAATGGAGTTTTTTTATCACATTGCCGCTGCGTACTTCTATCTTATTCCCAAATTAATAATATAATTTATTCACCGTTTAAGAAAAACGTAGAGAGTATAGATAGCCCATGACGTAATTGGCACATAACGTATTCTATAGAAAATCATTAGTAGTGATATTCACCTTGTCCACGTGCTCTGTGTCCACTTTAAGTATTTACGTTTGTAATGTTTTAACAGTAAGTTATCCAGTTAAATAAACTTTGCAGAAGCTGACGCTTTTGCTACTAAAATCCGATATGTAGGTTACCAAACCAAGCCTATTGTGTGAAGCAAAACGCTCTCCCTTCTGCTTTATGGTACAAGTAATCAGAAATTCAAGGCTTATAAATTCAATACTTTTAATCTCACTAGCTCACTCCCGTGGCTTTGTTTTTGAGCTTTTCTTCCTTTCTTTCCTCTTACCTTTATAAAATCATTAACCCATTTACTAGATTTTGGACAATTGCGTCTTTCAACTATTTCAGCAACATAGATGTTTTTTAAAGCATCCTCTTTAGGGACTTACAGATTATATTCTAATGTTAATCATTAGAAAGTTATTTCTACTAATTCTATTTAACAATACATACACAAATGACGTCTATATCCCTTACGGGGTAGACAGAGCCAAGGTCACAAGACCTAAAGGCCACGTTTAGCATTCCTGAGATTTTCGCCCATTCCCTCGATTTTTAACGATTCTTTCATAATTAGCCTAGCTTGCAAATAGGTACCAAATGTTTACAAATGTAAAAAGAGATGCCATTTGCCTCTTTGATTAACAGTTAGCATGTAATTGATTGGACATTCAACTGATGTTTTGCCACAGTGCTTTCATATTTGTTCGATAATTGCGTGCTAAATACCTATTAACTTTCTATGTGATGCATCACTATATATTATAGCCTTTTTTATTCCGAGTTCGCTACAATTTCATTTTTGTTGTTGTTATTGTTGTTTTTTTTTTATTATTAAATTGTCGCGTAATTCGGCGTGCCTCATGGCATAGGCCTCCTCCGTGTCTTGGAGGGTTTGGGCTATAGTTCCCACGCGCGCCCAGTGCTGATTGGGAACTTAACACACACCATTGAATTTCTTCGCAGATGTGTGCAAGGTTTCCTCACGATGTTTTCCTTCACCGAAAAGCTCATGGCAAATTTCAAATGTAATTTTCGCACATAAATTCCGAAAAACTCAGAGGTGCGCGCCCGGGATTTGAACCCACGACGCTCAGCTTAAGAGGCCACAGGTCAAACCACTAGGCTACCACGGCGTATTATACTCCATTAAAATTATATTTTACGGCTGGAAAGCTAACAAGTAGGTTACCATATTGAGGTGAGGTACTAAAACCCGTGAATACCAGCAACATCAGGGAATTTTATTAATAATGAATTGCCAGAGAGCTAGAATAACTCTTGTGTCATCAATTTCGCCCACTGTCTTACTATTAATTCGTAGGTACTAAAAATTCGTCTCGCACGCGTTTTCGTTAAAATGTCAAATACTATGAGAACAGTTTGTGGCCGTTTCGATCTACAAGTGGCGCTGCCAATTTTTCCATAGTAATTGAGACGTTTACGTGAACTCGTTCGAGACGTTTTTATATGCGAAAACTTACACTAGAGGCTCAGATTCCAACTATTTTTATCCTCTATCGCTGCCTCTCCTCACCTGCAGATAAAACCGCGATGTTTTATTCAGATGCCGACTCGTTAGCGTGGGGCATTGTGGTCGCTAAACAAACCGTAGCGCACCTCCAGTGCATGCCTGATTTTTATATTCGAATCACTGTAACAACTTAAGTACCAACGAGTACTACAAAGTTCACTCACGAAGCAAGCTCCTACACATTTAACATACATACATAAATCACGTTTTTATCCCTTACGGGGTAGACAGAGCCTAAGGTAACAAGACCTAAAGACCACGTTTAGCACGATTGTGGGCGTATGGATGGAAAGGGGAATCAAAACAGTGACGGGTTGCTACTTGCTAGCCACGTCGCCTATTATAACATGATCCCTAAGATTTTCGCTCAATCCCTCGATGGGCTTATACCATCTGCGCGGAGAAAGAAAGAAAAGAAGCAACTGGTACATTCTATGTTTTTACTTTGCTCCCAGGCCAGCATGGAATCGATCAGAATGGATCGTATAATACCAAAATCCTCAAAATTGGGCTCACGTGGGAACTATACTCACGTAATCAAGACTGCTGTGTTCTGTTGTGGAAAGTGCAACCGGAGAAATTTCTGGCACGTGTGTTATTCCATCTTAAGCTGGTGACGCATCTGCAATCCTCTGGTATTCCAGGTGACCGTGGATGGCGGTGCTACCTACCATCAACTGACCTACATTCTCGCTTGCTACCCTATGTCATAAAAAATGCCCTTAGAGCTTTATGGTTATAAAAATAAACTAGTTCACGATAACATTCAAGCCTAACCCATAATAGTGCTTTTTCAACTACTCCGTAATACTTTTTTTACATAACCAGTTCTAAACAATACACTTTCTACAACCTGCAAATACGCACGGTCCGGCGACTCGTAAAATGTTCAACTAATTACACACCACTGCAGGTAATTTGCGTATTCCGGTTGTGAACGGCCAGCGATTGCCATCTGCTAAATAACTGCTATTATTATGAAAGCTCCGATGTATGTCATTTACGCTCACGAATTGAAAATTTGAATATCTGTATAGGAGTTAACTCTTAACCCGTTTAGGGTGCATTTGCGTAGAAACTAAGTGAAGATGTGCTGAATCTTAGTCGAAATCCTTCCCCATCCTCGTTTCAATCATATAATATCACTGGTCTATTCTACATGTCACCGCTTTGCACTGATCTAAAAGACGCACTCTTAGAATAGGGTCCTTAGACTCTTTTAAGATGTCACTGTCGGCGCGGCGATTCCAAAGATTTCAATTAGTTTCAGAAATGTCTTTCAATTTCCTCCCACATACATAACAGTGTAAAAACCTATTCGTTCGCCATTGACGTTGTGTTTCGGAAGACATTTGGTTGTATGGGAGTGAGGAAGCTTAATTAATTGAGACCCATACTAAATTTTGACCAGTACGTACAGAACTCACTTGTTAGATTAGGTTCGACTCATGACAGGGGCCACTAACAATTTCCCTTCGCCAAAAAAATAAAGTGGTTACCTTGGCTAGGAAATTATTGTGTGTGTGTTTCGTATTTGTGTGACAGTTTTGTTTTGGTTTGATTTGTTCGTAGCAACACAACTAATTTTGACAAAATTTTGTGTATCTGCAGTGTGTGTATACTTCTTTATCTTATTATAAAAATAGTCCAATTATAATGAAGGCTACTCTAGTGCTTTTGAGAAAAATAAATAACAGGATCACCGATCCTTTAGTTATTGTTAGAGGTCCTATTCCCGGTTAAGTAGGGACACCGAACTCTCTTTATTGTCTGGGTCTGTGTGGTTTTGTTATTTACAGCGTGAGCTAAAACAAAATCCATGTTACCTTTCATTAATTTTCAAAAATATTTGTTTGTGTTTTTTATTGGTGACTTTTCTCTAACTAAACTTTCCAAAACAAGGATAACCAAGATACATTATTTTATTGATGCATGTGGGTTAAAGAGAATTTATATAGCCTTTTTATTCCGAGTTCGCTACAATTTAATTTTTGTTGTTGTTGTTGTTTCTTTTTTATTATTAAATACCCACATTTATATATATAAATGTGGGTTAAAGAGAATAAAAAGAGATTGATTCAAAATATTTTATCAAAAGTAATCGTCATTTTATTTTACCTAATACCTATCACGCTGGTCTTATCCTACTTATATATTTTGTATCTGGTACCGTCTCACCCAATCAATGGTCCAATCATAAGGTCAACCAGCATCAGAGTTGGGATAATTTCATTATTATTTGTCCTTATTTCTTCTCTCTTGTTCTTTATTTGAAACGTATACACATTTTTTAATTTCATTCTATATTTTTAAAACCAAAACAATTTATTGCCATAAAAAACTATTCTATTTAACCTCTGCTGAATACAAAGTAAGCGCATTGTTATCAGCACAGCGATTGTTGAATTGACCACAACAGCTGTGTCCGTCCCGACTTCCCTTAACCCGGTACTGGCGTAAATTACGTACATCTGTCTTAATGTTTCCGATCATTATGAAGTAAATTACGCCCGTTGTGTTGTCCCACGTATTTAGCGTTAATTTATTTTAATGTGTCACATTCGATATCCAAAGGGTACGACTTATATTGTCACGATTAAGGGAGAAAGGGTGGAAGAAATGGATATTGTGAATATGAGGCCAATTTGATTAGGTTTCATTAGTCTTGAAGGCCAGTATTAAGCCAAGTTGAGATCATTTCGTGCTATATCTCTCAAATTTTTAACTCTTGCAATATCACGGGAATACAATACGAATACTCTTTATTGAACATCACAAATCAGTACAAAACAATACAGAAACAAAAACAAGGTAGACAATATGCGGTCTTATCGCTTAATAGCGAGCTCTAGCAGACAACCAAAAAAAGAAAGAAACAAGTCGAAGACTGTTTAAGTAGGTGGCGGAAAATAGACAGGTGAAACGCGGGGATAATAAAAACAACAATACTAACATAAATTATGATAATCATATATAGCTAAGTAAATAAAATACCTACGCATACACATACTCACATACCTACGCACATAACATTATTGTATAATGCTGAAAATAATCATACGAAGAATCATACATATTAGAACGTAATAACCAAAAATAAATAAATAAATAAATAATAACAGAAAAGGATTTGATAAGAAGCAAAAAAGAAAAGAAAGGGAATAAAGACAGGAAGTGGTTTCAATTAGTGACAAAATAGTGAGCGAATAGTATACTTTGCTTTCTTTTCCCGTTAATATCTCAGCCATTCTGAAACTCAAAAAAACTTGAGCAACACACAAAACTCTTGATTATGAATTCATAATCAACCGAATTACATTATTAAATAACACCACCACATTCAGTGGCGCTTAACAATAGTTAAAATACCGTCGATCTCATTGAACGTGTCAGTCGGTCAGCTTACATAACATCCAGCCATGTTCAGTATTACAAAATTGATTTCAATAGAAAGTCATTTTAATTAAGTATCAATGGCACTTATTACGATGACCTTGGCATGACACAAAACGGTAGCCGAGGTACAATGAGCTAATCACACGGCGCTAAGATTTACGTAATATCGGACACACGGGCTGCTGTTTCGGAGAGCATGTCCATTTTTTTTATATGAGAGGGGGCAAACGAGCAGACGGGTCACCTGATGGAAAGCAATCACCATCGCCCAGGGACACCTGTAAGACCTGAGGAATCACAAGTGCGTTGCCGGCCCTTTGAGGAACAGGAAGGCTCGCTTTTTAAAGATCCCTAAATTGTACCGCTCAGGGAATGCTGCAGCAGGAAGTTGGTTCCAGATCTTTACCGTTCGAGGAAAGAAATTGCGTTTAAAACGCACGGTGCTTGACTGCCAACCATCAAGATGTTGAGGATGGAAGGAGGATGTAGGTACTTTAAGCCACTGGCCAAGAGCGAGTCGGATTCGCAAACGAATGTTTCTGTCATCATCATCGGCCTGTAGCAGTCCACTGCTGGACATACGCCTCCCCTGAAACGCGACATTTTACCGTCTCTGATGTCTAATGTTTATATACTATCTGATAAAATTTCATGAGTAGTATCCATCAAAAACGCCGTAATAACACGTTGTTTGGATAAGCGGCCCCATTTCATTATTAACACTATTTAATTTCGTTGTTGTCCTAACTAAACTTATAAGGGTAATCCAACTTTTACTGGAATATTTTTACATGCAGACAAAAACATTTGTTTTTAATAATCTGCATTGATCCAAGAAGTTCTTGCGTTTAACGCTTGGAATACGAATTTTGCTTTGTTTGCTTTTTTTCCATGCTAGTCTGGGAGTAGAAAAAACATAGAATTTACCAGCTGCTTCTTTTCCAGCGCAAATGGTAAAAGCCCATCGAGGGAATATGCGAAAATCTTAGGAATCATGCTATAGGCGATGCGGTTAACAACCCATTACTATTTTGATTTTCCTTTCCCTACGCCCTTAATCATGCTAAACGTGGCCTTAAGTTTTTGTTTCCCCGTAAGGGATAAAGACGTGATATATGTATGTAGGTATGTAGACTTTGCTCGATACACTACCTAACCATACGTACACAGATTACGGCGTTAGAAATACAGATGAATGGCTCCACCTATTCACGTGCGGTATTTCAATATTATCGCAAACCTTGTCACGTGAACAATAGACCTAAAGCCATAAGACGAAGCGCGAGAGGTTACTCAGAACCCGCATTTGTTTGCGATCCGTCTAAGCCATAAAGCACCCACGACAGGAGTTGGCTTACTTTATTTTTTCAGAAAAAAATCCTGCTACATTTTGCGGCTATCAAACATTTAATGTGGTCATTGCCTGTCATACTCGTATTCTGAAATAGAAACTTGGGGCAGAAACTGTCGTCTGGGCAGAAGTCATAAGTGCCTTCCCTCACCGGGACGCCATGGCCACGTCGCCGGCTACGTATCCTATACAAATCAGACGTCGCCAAAGCGTCGCCAAATGTGTGACCGCCGATACATCTCTATATGAATTGTTTGGCTACAGTTAGCCGGCGACGTCGCCATGGCATCCTGGTAAGGCAGGGCTCTAATTCCAAACCCGTTTGACCCCGTTCCCCCGTCCCTCAAAGTCTGGAGCTGTCGTTACCGACTCCTGTCATAGATTCTTTATGTCTGAATGTAACAAGACCTGCTAAATGATGAGATACTGTCATAGATAAACTATGGTCCATAGAGTCGTCACTGATTTCTGAACTTGTTTGAAACAATTGTTAACGTTGAAGATGATTATTTCGAGGTTTTGTCTATCTATCACTTCTTAACCGACGTTGACCGATGGGACCTGGATGTATGTCAAGGTCTTCCTTTGTTTAATTTCATGGAAAACGATCGGACCTTCACTTTTAGTATGACTTTTAGGAATAGAGAGCAAACAAGTGGTTGACATTGGTTCTAGGAGTTTGACGAATATTGCATTCACTTTATGATTACAAATACCTCATCGGACAGCAGTTTCGTCTTGTCATTTTAGTCACATTTAGTCATTACTCTTTTAAATCTTAGGATACGAATGGCAATGTAAAAGTGTCAAATATCCAAATTAATAAGCAAATTTGCAACAGACTTCAAAAAGGGTAGATTCCTAATTTCGTCTGCTTTTATTTTAAAGGTTTACCTGGTTCATTGATAGCTTCGCAAATATAAAGGTCCGGTTTTACGTTTTAAAGGTTTTGGCCCCAGACATTGACCCGAGTAAAATAGATAAGCTATAATGGTTACAACTGGCAACTGTTAATTTGCCTATTGCCGCATAGCTCCTTGTGCTGGGATGAATAAATTGGCTACAATGAAAGTAATAAAAGCGCACCACATTAATAAACATGATGTGCGATATTTTCCGAGCGCAGATTAAACAGATACCCTCTATGAGACCTTCGGGAGGCGTTTAACCAACTAACTTTTTATCAAAGAGTAGAAGAATACAAAATTGTAGACCATACACTCCATAAAATATAATGCTATGTAGACGATTGGTTAATTTTTAGTTCACGACATATTCGTCGATTTTGGGAACCACAAGATAATTATTTGTGCCCTTGCCCATTTATGTCGTACATTTTCAATAGCCGTGGTCACTCGTTGTTTCATTCTAATCGATACTAGATGTCGCTAGCATCTTAAAAAATTTAAATTATGTTAGGATTCGTCCTGAAATTGTACAGTCAGGGGCATAAATATATGTACGTTACCAAGACGTCAAAAACATGTATTTATACATCTTTATGCCACAAGCAATATGGTTGGTGACATGACGGCTGTATCGATATTTATGGTCTCGACTGTACATTAGTAATGAGACAGCGAGCAGACTCGACCACAATCACATTTATAAATATTAGCACGAATATTCTTTGCCAGATGCTGCCAACATCTGGATAAGATCTCCCGTAGCCGTAGAAGATAAACCGGCAGGAACAACCTCCAAGCAATTGTGTTGATTATCAAGGGCGACATTACGAGTACATTTACATGTCGGAACACATAAAAAAGTTTCTGGTGCGCTCCGAAAGAAAATTAAATTGGTAAGTACCGGGGCAGAGGCAGGGATGATTTAATGTCTTTTAGGGTGTTTTATAGGCGCCTGGAACGTTCCTGTGTGTATTTTTAGATGGTGAACAGTAACTTGGCTTTTATTTACCTACTTAAGTCTACACTTACTGCTTTACAGGTCTTGAAAGTAATATAAAATATTAAATTATATATAGTAAATTAACAAAAAATATTTACCTTGCTACTCCGCTACTCACGTGGAAGATAGCCATGCCTATGCGAAATATATATATTTTTCATGCAAAACATAGCACATTGCATTGGTTATCTTGCACGTGAGTAGCGGAGTAGCAAGGTAAATATTTTTGTTCATTGAAATGGACCTCCGCAAAGTAACGCCTGACTCAATAAAATATACTTAATTATTAAAATAAATACATAAACAAACATAAATCGGGTTTTACAGGGTTGGACAGAGCCAAAGGTACCAATACCTAAAGGGCAGGTTAAGCATGATTGTGGGTGTAATAGGTGAAAAGGGGAATCAAAATAGAGATGGATAGCTAGCCGAATCGACTATAACATAATTTTCACCAAAGTTTTTTTTTATAAATGAGACAAGAGTTTATAAAATACCTATTAGTAACTAACTGTTACCCGCGACGTCGTTCGCGTGGACTTCACTTTTGATTTAGGAGAGCGGCGAATTAAAAATTGTTTGTAAACTTTTAATGAGTATTTATTTTCTTTCCTACGGCCGATTTTGATGGAGCACAACAACGTCAAGAATTCCCAAAATTAGCGACCTACCTAAACAAACAGACTGACATAATTAAGGTTATAACAACCATTGAAATGTTAAGTCAATGTTTCTTGTACCCTCCGAGGTAATATTTCGCTTTTTTTTTTTGGCTTCGCCCCCTCTGCATTTTTTTTTATTTTATTTTATGCAAACCTTGTCTAAACGGTAAGAAACACGACTAAAAAGAATTATCCAATTCGTTGCAGTTGCTTGGAAGTCATCTCGACGATTCATTTTTATTTATATAGACTTGTTATTCTGCCCAATATTCCTTCTAATTAAATGTAATATTTGTGCGTAAATACTTCTTGCCTAATTATTGATATATTAGTAATCCAAACACTCTTTACTAATGTAAATCTTACTAATTTTAAAAAAGTAACAATAGAACGAGCTTAAAAATATTTACGTACGATTTTGAGTAGGTACACCTAAAGTCGTAACCTTTTGAGTGCTGAAAAGCATAAAACAATAATGAAATGTAAGTATTTTAAGTTAAAGCGAGGCTTGCAATAAAATGCTTTAGTTTTATTGTCACTTAGAAAAGCATGCCGTAAAACCGTTTAGTTTTTTTAAAACCTGGGGCAATATTATCTTATTGTTGAGCGCACTCTCGCTATCGCATATGCCATCTTTTTACACTCACTTTACCTTTTGGCAGAAATATAATGTATATGATTGTGATTCCGAATGTGTTAGACAATAAAATTGTGACCTCTGGTTTAAACAAAATACTAATATAATTTAAGGCTCGGGGAAAAGTCCCCGTATAATGTATAAAGATACATGTCTTTTATAAATGTATTTAATTTATGTAGAATTTAAATATTGTAGTAATAAATATAATTAAAAAAAATAATAATTTCTGCCAAGTTTCTTACGGTGCATTCTTCTTGGCAATGATGGTATTTCCGAATGTGCTGGGAGTTTAAAAAAAACATGTAAAAGAGAATTTTGAATTTTTGAAAAGTTCTGACTGCTTGGCACTGTCTTGCCCCTAAAAAGATTTAATTTTACATACCGATGTAGAATCTACATTGGATCCGAATAGGGATGGATTTGTCGAAATTTCCACATGAGGTTAGTGTGTTGTAAAACTTAAAATTATGAGCACGTTCACTTCACATGAAAATTTCGGTTGTATATTCCTTCAGAAGCATAATTTCACAAATAATGTCAAAATAGACCATTAGGCACAAAGATACTTAAACACAGGCCGTTAAGTGTTGTAATAAAATAAAGCCACAAATTATACTCGTGAGCGAAACTGCAGGCAGGCGCTAGTTAAAAATATATTTTTAACTCACAACAGAATTTCCGTGTTTGTACCAGGACTGTTATCACCAGTTCTTTGAGAGCTCTCCGTTTAAACATTTAACTTGGTCCGGGGGTTTCAGCTATATCGGAGAATGTCCGTGAGAGCATACTTAATTTGTTCGTTTCTCGAGGCGGTAGCACCCCATTGTTTAAAAGAACAACCTTATTATATCTTCACGAAGCGCTGTTTCTGGTTTATGGTATTTTTGGATGAAATTAATTGGGTATATCGAACGTCAGTTTATAAAAGAACGTGTTCACACCTTAGCATTAGGATTTCACAGTTGTGATTTTTCTTTGTGTTACAGAAGTATTCTATTATTGTTTTTGTCTTCATCGTAATTGACCAAAGACAATATTTTTAAGCATTCAGTAGACAAACGAGCTTTACTTGGTGACTTTCGGATTAAAAAAAACATCGAATCAAGCGTTCGTTTCGAAGTTTCATGCACTAAAACAATTATAAGTACCTGCCTAAGTATCAATAACAAGTGGCTTTAGTTCTTAAAACGTTATCTAAATTTTTTTAATCGACTTATTTGTGTTGTTAGCGATGTATTTCAACTCTTACTCCGATCACTTAGACTTCCATATTTTCAAACTCCCATACTTTCATCTTTAAGAAACTTGATGGAATTTTATTAAATGTAACCGATAAACATCTGGTAGGTAGTACAGACTTCATTACAAAAGAGTGCCAATGAAAACCCTGGCGAAATTAGGTAGCAATCGTAGCCTGCACGTTCATACTGTGGGACTGTATTTTTTAAACGTTCGTTACTTTGTAAATAGTTATGTTAAGTTAGGTTTAGGTGCCCTTCGAGTTGAGTTCCACATACTCCTAGGCATCCCCGTACCTAAGGCGTCTATATAGATTTCCTCTTTATTACAAAAAAAGTTATGACAGCGAATATCAATTATTTCGACAAGGTATTTGGATCCATTGTTTAGTATTCAAGGTGTACGATTTTACTAAAATTAAACTGGTTGGAATACGCGCATGCACGCGTGCTAAGTTGAAGTAGGTTTAAAACGATATTTGGCGTTCGTCATCTTGACATTTTGACTTGGCACACGCTGTTAGACTGTGGAATCGTTTACCTGTTGAGATCAGACAGTCTCAGTCGGTTGTCGCCCTGCGAAATCACCTGAAGAATTATTGGCTTGATGAATCTTCTTAAGTGGACTTAGTATGTTTTGAGTGTGTATATTTATAAATGTAATTTATATGTAGTATATTTCTGACATATTAGATTCTCGTATTTTTTTATATGTATTAGGGTTTGTACATCTGTTTTTCTTATTACCTGTAAAATTGAATATGTTTTATGTACAACTAGCGACCCGCCCCGGCTTCGCACGGTATATTATGCATGTATTATACATATAAACCTTCCTCTTGAATCACTATATCTATTAAAAAAAACCCCATCAAAATCCGTTGCGTAGTTTTAAAGATTTAAGCATACATAGGGATTTAGGGACAGAGAAAGCGACTTTGTTTTATACTATGTAGTGATGATGATAAAGAGTTATACATACATACATTTTATTTGATCTGAGTGTCCTTCTAGGACATCACTTCTTTGCAGCACGGCTAGCACGAGCGTGGGCCAGAGCTGCGTCGCGTGCGAGATAGACAACCCGTCTTTTTCATACTGTTCGTTCTAGAAAGAGACAGGTAGTTTATATCGTGCGCGACACAGCTCTCGCGCGCGCTTATTCTAGCCGTGCAGAAAGAGGGCTCACACTTGGTCAGTTTTTGTGTCAAAAGAACTATTAAATCTAATCTTCGTGCTCCATCCACAAAAAGCATATGGCTTAATGCGTACAATGCAGAGGTACAGCCGCGGGCGCACATTTTTCTAAGTGCGTGCAGTGCACGTCCAGAAACCTCCGAGGGACAATTTACTTCATACACTTATGAGTAACTGGTGTGATTGGTGTTGTTAGTTAACAATGATTACAAGTTATCGACGTTATGGGTGCACGATACCGGACCGGCTGTAATGGGCATTTGAAATATGACGTTAATGGCGTTGGCTGGGCCACTGCACACATTTATGGTACGCTAGATTATTTATTTATTCATAACAAATTTGCACCTTTATAAAGTCAAAATGGCACAAAGTTAAAGATCGTCGTTACCGTGGAAGAATAAAAAAGGTTACTTCTTGAGGTTCTTCCTTGCTGGTCTGGGAGTAAAGAAAAACATAGAACGTACCAGGTGCTTCTCTACCTGCGCAAATGATAAAAGCCCATTGAGGGAATGGGCGAAAATCTTAGGAATCATGTTATAGGCGATGCGGCTAGCAATCACTATTTAAATTCCCCATTTTCCATCTATATGCCCACAATCGTGCTAAACGTGGCCTTTAGGTCTTGTTATCTTAGGCTCTGTCTACCCCGTAAGGGATAAAGACGCGATTTATGTATGTATGTACTTCTCGAAGAACATCCTTTTGGCGCATGTTTGTGGTCGTGTGTGTCGTCCAAATTTATATCTCTCTCTTTTTCGCTGAAAGCACTAGAAACCAGTAAATACCGCTTTGTTTCTGCATCGAAAACAGAATGTAACAACTATTCTGAACTCGCATCAACTCCAATCACAACTTTCGTAAAACCCCTTACACAGCCCATAGTTGTTTACAATTTTAAAAACCTGTACTAAAAAGGAAGGAGCATTGAATAGGCATGCTCCATGCTCGTAACCCAATATGTGTCGTGTCCCGACAAAATCGACTAAAAACGTCAGTGAAATCACTAATCCGACCTAATTTTGAACGCTATACATCATGTGAATAACGACTACAGGACGTTAACTCCAAATCTTAATATGGTGCGTTCCAAAGCTCCTGTGCCCTTGCACTTGGGGAGCGTCGCCTTTTTGAAACGTCATCCATTTATCACTTTCAAAGGAAGATTTAATAAGCTTTAAGTACCTTTTTAACATATAATTATTCAAACATATAACAAACGAGGACATCGAGGTAATGGACGAAAATAGGAATCATGTTATATTCGATGCGGCTAGCAACCCATCCACTATTTTGATTCCCCTTTCCACCTATACGTGGCCAGGTCTTGTTATCTTAAGCTCTGTCTATCCCGTAAGGGATGAAGACGTGATTTGTGTATGTATGTATGTATGTATAATAACAAACAGTTTTAATGACCGTCAATTGCAAATAATTCATAAGAAAGCGTAAAAAATTTCACAAGCCATATTCTAATAGTTGGATAAACGGAACTCTTCTGAGTTATTACATTTTCATTTAATTAAGGTCACTTGCGCGGACCAGGTTTAACTAAATAACTATGAGTTAACTAACTGCTAACTAAAGCCTTAAAGCTAAAGACTTTTTCTTTTAGATATTTAGAAACTTGCTAACTCAAGGTTAAGGTTAATCAAAATGTATGAAACTGTCATTCTTGTAAATTGAGAACGTACACCGATTCTAGACCACCATCAGAATTATCTTACCTAATCATGACTAAAAGATAACTATCAACAATAGCAATTATGAACAACATAGAACACAAATCATATCTAACTTAAAACCAATTGTACTATCAAATGAATCAAGATTTTTTTATTATTTATTTCTTGATTTTTATGTTTACTTTTACGGTTTTACCGTTAGAAATTAAATTTCTAAATGTCAGTGAAAATTAGAACAGAAAAATCCGAAAAGAAAAGCAGGTCCTGCTATGGGTGGTGTAGGGGTATAGCACGCGTCACGGAATGACGAGGATCCGGGTTCGATTCCCGGCCATAGCTTTACTTTTCGAATTTTTCTGTGTTCTAATTTTCACTGACATTAAGAAATTTAAAAACAATTGCATAAAACCCTGCCACTTGAGAGCAACAATCCTTAAATCGTAAATTACTTGACGTCATGTAAGCGAAACGCTGACAAATGACATGTGTGTTAGTCCCTCGTTTATTTTTAGAGCCGTACGACGAAATCAGAGACGGGGAGACGGCGAGCTCTATTGAAGAGCTTTAGACAATACGCTGTGGAACGTTGGGACGCCAGCTTTTGAGCACCGAGGCCACATGGAAAACCATCATCAGCATCATTCGACTACCAGGGGCCTTACCACGTCTTAAAGCGATTCAATTCCGACTCAGTTCGTGATTTATCTTTTCTTCTTTTTTAATATGGCCCCATCGATCGATGCGATGATTTCGCCAATTTCAAAGTAATACATACATACATACACAAATCACGTCTTTATCCCTTACGGGGTAGACAGAGCCCAAGACAAGACCTACAGGCCACGTTTAGCAAGATTATGGGCGTATAGATGGAAAATGGAATCAAAATAGTGATGGGTTGCTAGCCGCATCGCCTATGACGTGATTCCTATGATTTTCGCCCATTCCCTCAATGGGCTTTTACCATCTGCGCGGGAAGAGAAGCAACTGTTACATTCTATGTTTTTTCTTTGCTCCCAGACCAGCATGGCAGAACTGCTAATGTAATACATACAGTATTCAAAAATCTTGTGACAAAAATGTCGGCAACGTTGTACGGTAGAACATGGTCAAAAGACCCTGTCGGGCTCTTAGCCAATATCCCTCAAAGTCTGCCAGGAAATCATTAACCGATGCCCAGGGTGCACCGGATTAAGCACTGTTCTTCCCCTCCTACGGGTTCTATAACGAACCGCAGCTCTTGACCACATGCGGAAGTAACCCGACTAGCAACCTGTGATTTAGCTTTAAATTTTAGTATGGATCTGACAGCGATCGAACCTAAACTGAATCGGAATTAAATCGCATTAAGACGTCATGGTGAGTCCTGGACGCAATATTTTTGTCACAAACACGACCAGACCACACCACTAGCTTTTATATGATACTAGTTTCTGCCCGCGACTTCGTCTGCGTAGAATTATACATAAAACCTTTCTCTTGAATCACTTTAGCTATTAAAAAAAAGCGTAGTTTAAAAGATTTAAGCATACATAGGGACAGACAGAGAGATGGCGGAAAGCGACTTTGTTTTATACTATGTAGTGATTTAGTAGTTTATTTTATGAAGTGTTTATTGTATTTAAATATGTACGCTCCGTTGTACGTACATACATATATCACGTCTTTATCCCATACAGAGTAGACAGAGCCTAAGATCACAAGGCCTTAAGGCCACCTTTACAACCTTCACATATACTATTATTTGTTCCATTCTAACCTTCAGTTTAACACTGATTACACGCCATATTAAACTAGACCATTTGTTACGAAGTTATTGTTACGAAATTTAATACAAATTAACTGTCATTATTTATACACCGTAATTCGTGTTTAGAGTATAATCAACGTAATTGGTCTAATAAAGACATGATTTTGTTACCAACGCAATGGTTTTTATTAAAAACAAAACACCATTCACACTTGATCTCTCTCGTCTAAAACGATCTATTGAATGCTGACTCGCTATAAGCTCAAGTTACAGTGGCCGTTTGAATTATTTTTTGGTATTGCTGCAGGCAAAATCCCATGATTGTGTTAAGCAAAGAAACTTGTAGTTCTTTATTGCCTTCGAAATGATAATATAAGTGCACGCGGTGTTTGAAACTCTACCGAAAATAATTCTTACATAAAAGTCAGCTAAAGGCGTGTCATAACATGCTTTAAGAAGAGTTCCGTCTAAATTAAGGATAAACAGGGGCCTTACTATTACGTCTTAATGCGATTCAATTCCGACTCAGTTCAGGTTTTAGCTGTCATTTTTAGTATGGATCTGACAGCGAGCGAACCTGAACTGGATCGGAATTGCATCGCATTAAGACATGGTAAGGCCCCAAAACGATGATACAGAGCCGCTTAGACAAAATGTCATTATGTTTATAGAGAAATCAAGGCGGTTAGGTCCTTGTGTGTAAGGTTTGTTTTTAACCCCCGACGAAAAAGAGGGATGTTATAAGCTGGACGTTATGTCTCTGTGTATGTGTGTCTGTCTGTGGCATCGCAGCTCTCAAACAGATGGACCGATTTGGATGCAGTTTTTTTTCATTCCAAAGTCAGTCAGTCAGAAAGTATAAAGACGAAACGCCGAAAGTGTAGCACGCTTGAAGGCAGTTATATATTTGAGGCGTTTGGAGTCGAAACTCTGGGGCCATGGGGGGCAAGCGTACGCTGTGTACAAATGTATCTCGGCGCGCCTTAAAGAGGCCTCCCGTGACCAGAGGGCTGGCCAATATTTTCGCTCAGCGAATAAGCATTGCCATACAAGTGACAATGCTGCCAGCCTTCTGGGCACCCTCCCCATTGGCGGCGATTTGGGAGTTTTTTTTTATCTTTAATTTAATAATAGTTTTAGCTAGGTTTAAGTTATTTTTAAGTTTTGAGTGTTTTTTATTATGATTTGTTTTTCTTTACCAATGAAACAATATATGTTTCTTTGTAGTGGTTTTTTGCCATCTTTGGTAACAATATCAGTCCATTACTTTGAAGAGTATCCGCTCTTTTCTAAAATGATGTAAGGCGTTCATGGCATGAAATTGTTTTTTTTTTATTGTTTACTCTTAAAGGGTTATTTGTGTAACTAAAAGTCTTCTTGCGTGGAGGGTTTTTAACATTTTCCATAGTTATTAAAGGACAAACGAAACGACGAAACGTTGAGCAAATTTGGATATTATTTAAAGTATTTTACATGATAGTCGCTTGGGTGATACTAACCAGTAGGCTTATTACGGAACTCGCTCGCAATCGCTATCGTGTTAATTTTGACAGTTCATGTATGGGCTGACAATTGGCATCGGAATCAGCTAGCTGTCACATTCATACAAGAACTATCAAAATGAACACGATGGCGATTGCGAGCGAATTAGGTAATAAGCCTACAGAATTAAAAAAGGTTCAGCTCGAGAGCATTTATTTAACCGACCGCATTATCAAAAGTGTATTAAGGTTACTTCATAATTATAATTTGGTCGTATAAAATTGAATTAATAACCGTATTCCGGGCTTTAGCGAAATTTCATGCCATTTTTACGACAGCAAAGCATCGATGCTCGGTAATCGCTTTATAACAACGCCGTTTATGCATATTTCATGCAGTTTATTTAAGCCCTCGGGCAAACATAAAATGACATTTCGGTACTGTAACTAGCTCGAGCCGCCCGAAAAAGCTTTAATGCTTTGACGTAGAGCTTTTATTTGAACGGAGGCTGAACAAAAGTCAGATGTTGGCAACATGCTCTGAGAAAAAGGATTTTTCTGAGAAATCAAGCATCACTCGAGTTTTTGGAGCGGTTTTGAAGAGTACAGTAAGGCCACTTAAGGCTACGTTTAGCATGATTAAGGGCGTATAGGTGGAAAGGGAAATCAAAATAGTGATGAGTTGCTAGCCGCGTCGCCTATAACATGATTCCTAAGACTTTCGCCCATATCCTCGATGGGCTTTTACCATCTGCGCGGGACGAGAAGCAAACTGGTAAATTCTATGTTTTTTCTTTACTCCCAGACCAGAATGGAGTTAAATGAGACTGTATAATTTTGAAATATCACTTCAATAAATTCAATAATTTTTCGATTTTTATTCTAATGTTGATTCCAAAGGTTGCTTTTATTTTGCACGCTCTACCGAAATGTACCGAATTTTAAGTAAACGCGGCTCATAGCAAGCAAATAAATTGTTTGTTAGTTAATCAATACGTTAGTTGACAAATGAAACGAACTAAGTCTAAAGGTAAAGGCGCAATCACACCGGTGCGTAAAAAAACTTTAATGGTGTGTTTACGCAACAAATTTTATGATGAAACAGAAAAACCAACGGCGAAACCAAACTTTACAAGTACTTACGTTATGCCGGGACATTTTAAAAACCTTAAATAACATTCTGTCCTCCATTTCTTTAAGAGCTTAATAAATTATTAATTAGACGACCATTTTCAGAACTCTTTGGATCGCAAAAAGCGGGCTAAATGTAGGGAATTAATGTTATTCGGCAACTTCACAAATAAATATTCAAAACGGATCTAATTTTAAATGCTTCTTCGTCGAATGAAAGCAAAATTATGTAGTACTTCAGCTAAACGAACATTTGAATATCTGTTGAGCAAATAATTTGACTTATTTGCGTTTTAGGGTTCCATACATCAAGCATTAAAGAGAGAGAGAGATATAACATAAAAAGGCCTAGTAGCCCAGTGGTTTGGCCCTTGGCCTCCCAAGCAGAGGCTCGTCTCTGGGCTCTTCATCTTCTTTTTAATATGGCCACATCGATCGATACGATGATTTCGCCAATGTCAAAGTAATAAATACATACCTATTTGAAAATCTTGTGACAAAAATGTCGGCAACGTTGACAAAAGACCCTTCCCCCCCTGTCGGGCTCTTAGCCAACGGATAATGATATCCCTCAGAATCTGCCAGGAAATCATTAATCGATGCCCAGGGTGCACCGGACCAAGCACTGCTCTTCCCCTCGGACGGATCCAAAAACGAAACGCAACTCTTGACCACACGCGAAGGTAATGCCAGACCTAAAGACCACGTTTAGCATAATTGTGGGCGTATGGATGGAAAGGGGAATCAAGGTAGTGAGGAGTTGCTAGCCACATAGCGTTCATGTATGGGCTGACAATTGGCATCGGAGTCAGCTAGCTGTCACATTCATACAAGAACTGTCAAAATGAACACGATGGCGATTGCGAGCGAGTTAGGTAATGAAATTAAATGAAATGAAATGAAATGAATGAAATGAAATGAAATGAATGAAATGAAATGAAATGAATGAAATGAAATGAAATGAATGAAATGAAATGAAATGATTTATTCCAGACTTGTATCCATAATAGAATATACAAAATAAAATATTAAGTGAAAAATTAAATTAAATGTCTAAAAATCAAAAATAAATCAATAAATAAATTAGCTCAAGTTAAATAAAATTAAATAAAATTAAATTAAATAAAATTAAAATTAAAATCAACTTATACTTTTGCACTAGGTATACACCAACCAACATCGCGGGTTACCCCTATCCCTTGACAATTGGCTTATGATATGTCCTCCAGCGCTCATGAAGGGGGCTGGCGTCCCAGTCCCTCACCGCCGTAAGCAAAGCGTTGGAGGAGGCGTAAATTGCCTTTCTGGTAATAAGCCTACTGTCCCTGATTAGGCATCACAGGATGCAATGATGACCCATCTGAACACAATTAGTGACATCTATGTGAAGAGCTATGAACATATTAATAAAAACACGTTCATATTGAACACGGAACAGTGATCTG
This sequence comes from Pandemis corylana, assembly GCA_949127965.1. Taxonomy (NCBI): domain Eukaryota; kingdom Metazoa; phylum Arthropoda; class Insecta; order Lepidoptera; family Tortricidae; genus Pandemis; species Pandemis corylana. The sequence goes on from OX421860.1 coordinate 4,911,254, forward strand.
CCTAACGGTACATCGTTTACGAACACTTGTTTATAAAGAGTGAACCCTGGTGCCGCTTCACGCGCATAAAGGCAAGGTCACACCGTGAGTGATGTTGACGCGAGTCGCCTTTGACTCCGAGTCGCTCAAACGTCCGTCTGGCTCGAGGCGTGGGATGGTGCATAGTGCGGGCTAGGACTTAGAAACGCTTTGTGATATTTCTCAGATGTTTATAGAAAAGTTTTGAAAAAAATTTTTGTTTTCGCAGTTGGTTCCAAGATAGTTTAAAGAAAGTATTGTAAGTTAGAATTGGAAACTTTTGTATAGCCAAATTTTAATTTTGTGTAGGTAACTAAAAAGGTTTTGTGAAGCGAAAAATTCGAGAGCGGCTGGACCACTTAAGTATGAAAGAAATGGTTTTGAAAACAAGGGAAGATTTTTAAACAGAGAGTAAAATTGCTCGAAATAATCTAACAACAACTACAATCTATTTTACGTTAATTACCTAGTAATAATTAAGTTTTAAAAATATATTTACATACTTTGCATAACAAACAAGTAACTTAATTTATATCTGACTATGACCTAGTTAGGGTGGAATCTACATAAAACGAAACAATGACTTACATCATCTATTATATTTCTAAACAACACTGAAAATTAGAACACAGAAAAATCCGAAAAGTAAAGCTATGGCCGGGAATCGAACTCGGATCCACATCATTCCGTGATGCGTGCTATACCGCTACATCACCCTTAGCAGGTGAGTAATCTGTTACTAGCTGTCACGTGAGCTTGTTACTATGCGAATTTTTGTCGCCAAGCGTCATCTGTTTGATTGACTTAATTACATAATTACAGCACCGTCATTATCATCTATTTATTGAATTCATTTAAAAAATCTTTGCAATAAAGAATTTACATAAACACAATACAACAATGCAATACAAATACACACATTGCATTGTGACGACCAAAACTTCATCACTCTCAGTCCACGAACCAACCAGCCAATCCAGTTTAGACCTGAACACCCAAACCAGCTAAACCCGCAACCTGCTATCAAATGCAACTACAGAACCCACAGTCAATAGTTAAGGCTATAAATACCGGCATCACCCGTCGAGACCGCCGCGCGGCATAATGATTCATTAAGTGCCTCCCCGGGATTACCTTTTTGTAATTGACTGATGATGCGATGCTGTATCACTGCTTCTCTTTTATATGACAGCTTCAAGGGATAAGAGGCGGCGGGGAACTAATTAGATGGCCGCAGTTCGTCAAGGTGTCTTTATGACAAGAACTATTGTACGCCTGTAAATGTTGCTACAAGATCGTCTGCCTCCTATCACCCCTGCCTATCGTCTGCCTCCTATCGTCTGCCTTCTATCTACGTGTATCGAATGTGTGTAAATAAATGTTTCTCTCTCTCTCTCTATCACATGGTGTGGTGGATTAAAGGAAAATCTGATAAAAAATAATAATTGGCCGTAACTTTGTCTAGTTTTACTGGTAATGGGATACAATTGAGATTGAATGTAGCTTACACATAATCCGCGGTATTAGATGTTACCTCCAAGCCTCCCTATTCGTGAAAGGAGTCTTAGATAGTTCTAAAAATTCGTACATACAAGCGATTAAAAACACACAGTCATGCATAAATAAACACAGTTTCATCATTCATTATTTTAGTAGGTACCTCTATAGATAGTTAAGCAACGTTAATTAATTTGTTTTCACGGTGATTTATTTACTTGTGCTCGTGCATGTTCTTAGCAGTGGGACGTATAAGCCTGAGACAATTGTGATTGTTATTTGATCTTAGGCACACTAGTACAGACAGACGGACATTGACACAGACATACATACAGACAGACAGACAGACAGACGGACGGAAAGACGAACAGTGGAATCTTATTATAGGGTTTTGTTTGGGTACAGAACTCTAAAAAAATAACCATTTATAATTTCACTAATCTACAAATTACGATAATTACCAATGTAGTAACATTGGTCAATCAATCAAATTAACCAGAACCACGTGTAAAAAGATTGATCTAACCGGAAACAAACAATAAAACGCATTTAATTGCCTGTTACTCGGACCACACAAGTATCACTCCGTTCGTTGACCGTTAGTGGCCGCACTATTTAAAAAAAAAAACATGTGATAGAAATTGCAAAAACCTGTACATAATGCCGTGACACATGTACTGATATTCACACTCGTATTATGCTAAGAATTTATTTTACGAGCAAAAAAGTTGTATGTTCAATGTCGAAGCTTAATGAAGATATATTTTTTTTAGTTCAGAATTTTGTGATTTATCCTTGACATTGACAAGAGAAAGAACGAGTGAGAGAGACAGAAGTTATCGTGCAGAAAATCATTTTTATGGACCCAAAATTTGGATGGCTCTAGAGCAGGCCCCGGTTTTAAATTTGCATTCGTCGTCCCTTTCTACCGTCATCCTTCGCAGTTAGATAGAATGGAACGGTGAATGCGATTGTAATTCCAAGTGTGCTTAATAAGGCCTCTTGACGAACGTCTTGGGGCTACCTACCATCTGTCTACAATGGTTCAAAAGATACAACCCTGTTGTAGACTGACAGATAATGGAGCCTAAGTAATAAATAGGTCAGGTTGAAAGAAAGGAAGAAAGTAAGAAATATTGTTTAATACCACTAATTAATTTAAAAAAAAACTTTATACAGAAAACTTTAAAATTTGAACTTATACTTACATTGGCACATGGTTATCAATTACGTAAATTTCATGGGACTTTACTGAAATCCCATGGGTTAAAAAATAAATAGGGTTTCCCAAAACACACGACGTGGTGAATTTTTGTCCTGTTTACAGTTTTGGACTAAGCGTTTAATTTTGGGATTTTCAAGCTTAAATCACGTGGGATTTTTGCTACATAACATTAGTAGGATTTGTGAAAATATATTTCAAAAGTGAGGGTACTTATTTCAATTAAAATAACCTTTATAAAACTTTTCCATGCTGGTCTGGGTGCAAAGGAAAAACATAGAATGTACCAGTTGCTTCTCTACCCACGCAGATGGTAAAAGCCCATCGAGGGAATGGGCGATTATAACAGAAATCATGTTATAGGCGATAAGGCTAGCAACCCATCAATATTTTGATTCCATTTTCCACCTATACGCCCACAATCTTGCTAAATGTGGCCTGTAGGTACCTGTTACCTTAGGCTCTATCTATCCCGTAAGGGATGAAAACGTGATTTGTGTATGTGTGTGTGTTTATAAAACTTGTGTATCATACGTTTCTTCAAAGACAAGCTAACGCAACAAAATAAACTCATCACGTCATAACTTTCGTTTAGCACAATCCCGCTTACCAGATAAATCCATTAAAGTTGCTTGGAGCGTATAAATTGAAACATCAAATACGTTTAATCGGAACAACGTAATGCTTTTTATTTCACAAACGCGTATGTTCTACGTATATGACGCAAGCTATTGTGTTTTGAAAGCACTTGCTTTAAGTTACGCTCTTGAATTTGTTGGCTGCATATCGACGCTTGAAAGGCAAAATGTCATAAGCGACAAAATGGTAAATTTACAGGAGAGCCAAAACCTTGACGCAGACAAATCTGCTGATTTCAATGATATATATAACTCAACTAGCTTTTGCCCGCGGCTTCGCACGCGTGAACCATGAGCATTTCAAAGAAGCTAGCAATCAAGCAAGCGAGCACCCAAACCTGCAAGCATGTAAGTATGCAAGCAGGCATGCAAGCAGGCATGCAAACAGGCATGCAAGCAGGCATGCAAGCAGGCATGCAAGCAGGCAAGCAAGCATGCAAGCAAGCGTGCAAGCAAGCATGCATGCAAGCGAGCGTGCAAGCAAGCATGCATGCAAGCGAGCGTGCAAGCAAGCATGCATGCAAGTAAGCACGCAAGCATGCATGCATGCAAGCAAGCATGCATGCATGCATGAAAGCAAGTATGCAATCAAGCATGCAAAGCAATGACTCAAGCAAGCATGCAAGCAAGCCTCCGCATTGCCCCGCTGCCTTAATTTTTCTGAAACTGTAAATATTGCAGGATTTTTATAAAACAAACCTAACCTAACCTATAGGGCTGTCCTAAAATATACCTACCCCAAATAACTTTTGCCCGCGACTTCGTAGTTACGCGCTAAGATGTAAAACGAAAAAATAAGTTTTTTCCCGTTCTCGTGAAAATTTTGGGGAGTGCTTTCGGAGTAGGTACACTTAAAGCCTTTAAAGAAGGACACGTTATAAATGTTAAGTCTCTTTCTTCCGCTGTTTCGTCTGGAAACGTAAAATCCCGTTTTTTCCCGTTTTAGTGTTCCCCTACACTCCCGAATAAACCTACGTGACAAATTTTAACTTTTTGTGTCCAGTAGGTAAAACGTAAAATCCCGGTTTTTCCCGTTCCCGTAAAAATGTTAGGAAATCCTTTGTTAATGCTCCCTTACACTCCCTAAGGAAGCTAAATGCTAAATTTCATCTTTCTACGACCAGTAAAACGAAAAATCCCGTTTTTCCCTATCCCGTGGGAATTTCGAAAAATACCTTTTTAGTGCACCTCTAAGATACTCAAGGTATATGTGTGCCAAATTTCAAGTTTCTAGCCATATTATGCCTACCGCAGTATTTCTTTGTAAACTAATATTTTTCCCGGTCCCGTGGGAATTTTGGAAAGTACTCTCTTAATGCTCCTCTGCACTCCCGAAGCAACCTACATGCCGAATTTCAGCTTTCTGGAACCAGTAAAACGAAAAGTCCCGTTTTTCCCATTCCCGTGGGAACTTTGAAAAATACCTCCTTAGTGCACCTCTAGGATACTCAAGGTATATGACGTGTGCCAAATTTCAAGTTTCTAGCCATATTATGCCTACCGCAGTATTATTATTTGTACAAATTATTAAAATAAAGATATTACCTAATAATTTATAATAATAAATCTAAATATTGTACTGTGGAAACTTATAAAAATCATGTTGTCACAATTGTACACGGTTTTATACAATAAACGTTTCTTATTTCTTACTTCTTTGTAAACAAATATTTTTCCCGTTCCCGTGGGAATTTTGGAAAGTACTATATTAAATGCTCATCTACACTCCCGAAGCAATCTACATGCCGAATTTCAGCTTTCTGCAACCAGTAAAATGAAAAGTCCCGTTTTTCCCGTTCCCGTGGGAATTTCGGGAAATCCTTTTTTTAGTGCTCCCCTACACTCCCCAAAGGAACTTGAAGGCCAAATTTCAGTTTTATACGACCAGTAAAACGAAAAATCGATCCCGTAGAACTGAATATATAAATCCCGTTTTTTTCCTTATTCCGTGGGAATTTCCAAAAATCATTAAAATATTATTTTACTATTATAATCACCTACTTCTATGCCAAATTTGAAGAGTCTAGTAATTATAGTTCATAGGATTTCGTTAAACTGAATATATAAATCCCGTTTTTTTCTTTATCCCGTGGGAATTTCCAAAAATCCTGAAATCAGTTTCTTTGTTTTGTAATCACCTACTTTTGTATTAAATTTGAAGAGTCTAGTTATTATAGTTACTGAGATAGCGTCACTCGGAGTCGAATATATAATTCCCGTTTTTTCCTTATCCCGTGGGAATTTCCAAAAATCCTTCCTTAGTGGATGCCTACATTGTATAAGGTATCTATGTGCAAAATTTCAAGTCTCTAAGTCCAGTGGTTTGGGCTGTGCGTTGATATATAGTTAAGTCAGTCAGTCAGTCAGTCAGTCAGTCAGTCAGGACTTTGAATTTTATATGTATAGATATCACAAAAAATGTCGCTTATCCCATTTCGCCTTTCAAGCGTCGATATGTTTATTAATTCTTCCATGCTGGTCTGGAAAGAAAAAACATAGAATTTACCAGTTGCTTCTCTTCCCGCGCAGATGGTAAAAGCCCATCGAGGGAATGGGCGAAAGTCTTAGGAATCAAGTTATAGGCGATGCGGCTAGCAACCCCTCACTAGTTTGATTCCTTTTTCCACCTAGGTATACGCCTACAATCATGCTAAACTTGGCCTTTAGGTTTTGTTATCTAAGGCTATGTGTGCATGTGTTACCATATTTTATGACGATACACAAAAAAGTATGAAACTCGTATTAGCATTGCGTCGAACCTTGCATTAGATCAAAGTGTATATTTTAATTTACACTTTCTCATTATCTTTACACCCTTTTTATAACTCCGACCACTTCGCCTTTATCGAGATACTCGAGTAAACATTCACTATAATATACCAAGAAATATCGAATTTTAATCATCAAGTGGTTTAAAAAATTGCCTTATTCCCACACAACTTTGAAAAACACCAAAGAACAACTTAATTGTTTAATTACTTAAGTCACCCTATCGACCTCGGCACCGTAATAAAAACCACTATTTATTGGTCCACTTCGCAAAGTGAGTTTAATTACGAAATTTATTGACAAAACCAAGCGAATTAAGTCGCTTAAAAATATCAAAAAGTTTCCAACCTGTTTTTAGGATCATACCTAGGTAGTAAAATCATAATCGACCCTTTGACTTTAGAAACTAAGCTAGCATTCCGTGAGTCTCTTCATTTGTCATAGTTTTAACTAGAGATGGGCCGAGTACTCGTTTCATACTCGGTACTCTGCGTACTCGGCGGGTTTTTTGATACTCGTACTCGGCCGAATAACTCGGTTATTAGATAACGAGTAACGAGTATACACACTTTGTTTAAGAAAAGCAATATATTTATATTTATTTACTATGACGCGCAACGTGACGTGTTTGTTTGCAAACAATCAAGTGACTAGTAGTTGAAAGGCGTGGGCGGGGTGAGGGGTGTATCAACGCGAGCCGACGTCTTGACCGGCGCAAACCTGTTTGTACTTGTTTACGCGCAGGAAATGCGAATTCGATTGAACCGAGTTACTCGGCCGAGTACTCGGTTGAAAAAAAATTGAGCCGAGTAAAACTCGGTACTCGTTACTCGGCAAAAGTGTTACTCGGCGCATCTCTAGTTTTAACATGAACGGCTATATCCGGATATAAAGTAAACGTTAAACTTGTTCTAGTTTTAAACGAAGTCTGACAAAAAAGCAGCCAAAATATGAAGCGGGTTCTTGGTAAGGATGTGTATGAAAGAAAAAAGGTACCTATTATTTACTGCGTTGTTGTCCGAGGTTGTGATATATAATCCTTATTTCGTGGGCTTAACTTCGTTGTAGTCTTAATTTAATATCTTACTGATCTTTTTTTCTTTTCTTTCTGGTAGATTATCTAAAGGTATTGAATATTATTATGTTTCTACACCCACTAACTCCTCTCCCTCTTATAGACAGTATGTTGCAACCTGTTAGAGAAAAACTGTTGCTTGTGTGACTGGCAAAAGGAAAAATTAAAAGTGCTAATAATTAACAAACATTTATGAATAAAGTAGTACTTAGCGAATATGAAGTCCCAAGTGCTAGTTATAGCTGATCCTAAATTTGAAGTCTACTTATCGCCACAACCTTATTTTGCAAACCAGTATTTTTACCAAGTGCAACTTCAGTGCAATGAATTCATAACAAGCATTTTATGTGCAATAATAAAAAGGTGTTTATGAGCAAGTCTGCCAAGTTGCACATTTAATGATCGCTTTATAAGGAAGATGCATGCTGTGATGTGCAAGCGCATGCAGTATGCGCATCTCAATTAGCCGTAAAGGAAATCGTTAATTCTCGAGGATATTCAATTATAAATAATATTTTCAAGACCTAGTCTTAAACTGAATAAAATTTGTAAGTATTATGACTAGGCGACAGATAATCTGTTACGTAGTTAAATGTATACAAAAATACGTACTAAATTACTAAATGTCATGAAAATAATATATTTGTCTTGTAAATATTCATCTTACACCATTCATAAATCAACTGTGTTCAATAAATGCTCAGATTTTATGTTTCTTCAATTCCGAACCAAAGTTGGATTGCTAATCGTAAAATTGAATCGGAATTGAATCGCATTAAGACGTCATGGTAAGGTCCCAGTTATGTTCTATAATACAGACGCGCAAGGCGTTATAAACAAAGCGATACTTGACTTAACTTTTCACTAAAACGAAATCCAGGAATAATCTTCCAGGTTCAGTGCTAATCCTTAGACCAAGAAAGCTGAAGATTTACAAAGAGGTTTTCTATAAAACATTCGCCGAATGTTCACGGAATAGGAAGTTTGGCAACAGCGCCTCAAAAAACCTCCGATGCAAAAGACCTAAAAAAAATGACACTACAGACTGACTAATTCATCAACGCCCAGCCCATATCCTGCTTTGCAAGGACAGGTCCTAGAAAGCTGCAATTATACACTGATGTACCCTTTATGACATAGACAAGGAAAAATACGGATTCCGTGAAGCTCTCACGGGACTGGAAATCACGGATGCGAAGTCGTAAACCAGTACATAATATATAAAAAAAAATATTTTATTATAACTCTTATATTTATTTGTTTCCGTCTGCAGAAAAGGGCATAAAATATTCATAGATTTTACTTCCTTCGTGAGGACGTTTATAGCCCTCAGTATACAGTAATTATGTTCTAATTATAATGCTTAACTCGCTCTTAAGATATTCTATCATGTTTTCCACATTTAACGATAGCTTTGGTCAAAACAATCTTTAACCTTCACGAAGTTTCAGTCGTAAATCGGGCAATTTATCATTCCTTAATCCTCAGGTGTAATATTAAACAAGCTTGGTTTTATGGATGATTAAATTTAATCACTATTCATACAGCTATTCTCATTCGAATTCTGAGCCTTTCTTTGATTTTATCGATACCATTATTAAAAGAAAAATATCGTAAAATTTTATTGAACAGCCAATTTGACGGGTATAAACAAAAATACCGGATTTTGGGCGTTTACGTGTTTGGACAGAATTTTGTGAGGATTAAACGATTGCTTGGACAAAGACAGTAAAGAACATTTTTTTTAATTCCTTGTCATTCAATAATCTGTCCACGTTCAAAGTCTCGTACATCATTGACATAAAGTTCCGAATCGTAAAACCATTTCAAGAGCATAACATTTTCACGCGCTGGCAACATTGTGTTCGAATGCTATAAAATTATATAACCCTGTGTATTTGTAGGCATAAAATCGTTGGGCCTTTGTATGGACGTCCTGTTGAGCTTATACGCTCTCGTATAATTTTAATGCCCTTATTAGTTTAGGTTTCACAACACGTAAACAGGGGTCAAATGAATTATTGTGCACGTAAAATTAATATTTTTTTGCATTCGGCCGCGGATGTTTTGTTTTAGAACGATAAGGATTTGGACCTTAACTTGTTATTGCCATGTCGTATTCCGAAGTTAGGCTGCATTTACGGTGGGACTGTTCCACGTTAACATTTATGTTAGACCTTTTTAAAATTACCTAATAATGTGAGTCAAGTCAAAATAATGTTGAAATTGTAAATGATGTCTTAAATCTGTGAAGTTCTGTGACAAGATAGACTAAAACAACACAGTGACTAATAGTTGAAATTGAAAAACAAAAACAAACATGATGCGTTGAATTTTATGTTTACTGCATATTTTTGAGCTTTCGTGATTTATTTTGGTCGAAAAAGGCGGGTTTGCGCTTACCAGCGAATCAATCGAATCCACGAATCGTGCAACTATGAAACGTCGAGTTATCTTCTAATCCAGGGTTAAGTCGTGTCTACATATGTCGGGAGCTGTCATCCATAACCCAGATTTAATAATTTAGTTTTTAATTCCAAGCCCTTAAAAAAATCTAACATACGGCTTTCTAAAATGTAATACATTTTTGTCAAAATTAAAAAGTAACATAAAGTAAAGTTTTCTTGCAAATCGTCTACTATATGCACGAGACATTCCAATATTTTAAATTAATAAAAAAAGAAATAAACTCGTTTCAAACGACGAACAGCATTGAAAAACTTTCATCGAACTCAAATACTTCTGATTTATAGCGAAAAAACTTATCTGAAAACTTAAGCTCAATCGTTTTAGTTGAGCTAAGAGATTGCTACGTTTTTATCAATAGGTATCTAACCTTTAAATTCCAATATCACACCTAAGTATTTAAAGTTTGATAAAGAATAGAAAACGGATGAGCAGGCCTCATATTACTCTAAGATTGAATGGACAGACTATGGTCATGTCTGCCGTATGAACCCACAGCGATGGCTCCAGATTCCTACTAATTGGGTTAGGTGACATGTCCATTTCCTGAAACCCTAGTGGCATCCCACAGCGTCCCCATCCCACCGGATGGAGGCAACGCCGGAGAGTTAGTTCGGGTATACCCCTTGGGGGGGGGGGGGGGGGGGGGGGGGGAGTCCGACATAACCCTAGGCGTCCCGTGCCTAAGGCATCCATAAAGATTTCCTCTCCGTTAAAAAAAAGGTGAGATGGCCATTAAAGTAGGTATAGAAGCAGACCGAATAAAGGTGAGACGACTTGCATGTACTTTTATCAATCAGAGTGGCAGGGACATTTTCTTGACGGAGGCGAGTGCTGGGATGACGATGAATGACTACGCAACAAGTTATGATAGATGGCACCACGCGTCACTAATGGCATATATGTATAGGTTCAAGCGATCAAGTTTACGGGAGGTTGATCGGGTGTCCCGGTGGTCCAGTTGACAGAAAAACTTAGTTATCGCTGAGCAGACGCAAGCAAATTGTAAAAAAAAAACAAATAGTATTTTAAAATTAGACAGTTGCGATGAAAGTGACGCCCTCTTTTAGTTTCTTCCCTTTATCGGATCTTGGACTGGAACAATGGACACTGAGAACGCCATCAAAAAGGTATCTCTCTTAATCCGTTTATTTCTCGGACAATTAAACTTGTGATTTACCGCAAATCGAATTTGGACACAGTCTGCTACCGGGTAGAACTAATAATCCAGTTTATTTGGGGATAGTTTGGTATTGGATCAAGGATTTGTTGATCCAAGTTTGAGGCTCACGATGAAGTTAGTTAAAGTACACACGAAATTTGTATGACTTAGAAACTTACAATTAATTATACTACTGAAGGCCGGATATACCCTAACTATGAAGCCTTACGAGTTTGAATCCTGGTAGGAGCAGACACGATGACCATAATAATATACGAGTAAGAATGTTTACTAACGAGTTCTGTGTGTATAATGTATTCTGTTGTCTATAGATATTGACTACATTAATTATTGGTGTAAAATAGTCTCAGGATTTCTTTTTATTATAATAATAATTATAAATGCGAAAATAACTCGGTCTGTCTGTTACCTTCTCACGCCTAAACCGCTAGACCAATTTAGTTAACATTTGGTATACCGACAGTTTTTATCCCGAAAAATTGAATAGTTCCCACAGACTAACGATTCTGCGAAGACGGAGTCGCGGGCAACAGCTAGTTGAATGTAAATAAACCAGATAGAACACGACGTTAACGGATCATGATATTCTCGCTTTATATTTTCGTTGTTCTTAAGTACATTGTCTGCTGATATTAAACTGTGTTACTACAAAAACTTAGCAAGCAACCACAGTGTATTATGTTGTACAAAACATATATATTTAAGTTCTTTTAAAATTGTTATTTTAGGGATGTCTAAGTCATACCTATTTAAGTTTTGTGGCAAGGCTATGTTTAAATGAAAATCTGCCTTAAAACTAAAAGTAAAAGGAAAGGCATTTTTAGTCAACAGTAACTGTATTCAAAAGAATTTTTCCGAAAGAAAAGCCTAACATTTCCGAATACTTTACTGACATATTGTTCACTCAGGAGGGGCACGGGTCGTAACAAAATAAAAAGGTTTAATCGAATAAGCGGGATCACTCCCAAGGGACTATTAAACGGATACCATGCACGCCAGCACGATCTTATTCCGCAAGGTCTTAAGTACATTAATTATGAAAGCACTTCTTCCCTTTCGATTTTGAAGGGTAAGTACTGTTCCCATTTTATTTTGACTGACAGCATCAATTAGTATTTGACGCGGCGGTGTAGCGTTACAAAGGGACCCGATAACACAACGGAGCTTACCAGTAATGGATTATCAATATTAAAATATGCATTTAAGCGCGAATTGGATAAAATTGATAGAGGGAAAGTTCTTGGAAGAATAAACAACATTGAAATTATACACGAGTCATTCCGATGTTATTTTTTGCATTGTTATTAGCTCGGTGTTTGTAAAATACTGATCAAACTGTGTAATGAAATAGTACTTTTTGAAGTCAATATTATTTTTTTTTTCAACGATCTCTTTCGAATCATTGTATAACTAAAAAAAAATAACGGAGCAATTACAAAAAAAGATTTGGTAGGCACTTAATATTTTTAATTGAGGTAAACAAGTATCTATCAGCCCTTTCTATTAATATTTCTCCATAATCAACGCCTTAACTTACAACCTACAACAAATAACTGCAAACAACCGAACGCAATAAGCCAAAAATAAAACGTTGCGTGATTTCCGTCACGCAATGGAAACAAAACGATTTTGTTTTCTTGCGAGGCATTTTGGTGATATGTTTGGGTACTTTCAGTTGCAGAGGTAAGCCGCGGGACCGCAGCAGGCCAAGCAGTGCACGCTAATGTACTGGAACAGACTAGCGGTCATACCGCTGAGGTGATGCTGAAGGAGATCTTCAGGGATAATATTACGTTTGTTAGGGTTCGGTTATAGGTACGAGACTTACTTGACTAGATAAATACTCGGGTACAAACATTTATATTCATTGTATTGACGGTTCTGGCTGAAAATCAGTGCTGCAGGTGTCTAACACCTCAGCGCAATGCTGAGCCAGCGACCGTTTCACTTTTGCGAAGACACACACAACGCTGATGATGTGTTTTTCACGTGTGTTTTTTTCGATAAAATTGTGTATATTCTCTTATATTTGTGTGTCTTGCAAAAAGGAATAAATGTCTTCTTTCTTTCTTTCTTGTACAAATGCCAATCATACAAAAATAGAACCGTTATAGGTTCTTGTGTTTGTCTGACTGTCCGGTTTCACAGACAGTTTCTTTCGAATCTACTGACATTGAGTTTTAATTTGGAACGCTCACGCGTTCATAATTTTATTGTAAACAGTCCTAGAATAAGACTACTGAGGTGGAAGGCGGAACGTCAAGTCAATCGCGGGGACGAACTGGATGCAAGTGGCGCCGGATAGAGTCAAGTGGAAAAATCTAAAGGAGGCCTGCACCAACATAGTTCAGATAGGCTAAGAAAAAGAGAGAGGAGAACTTTATTGTAATTTTTAAATAAATGATCAAAAAGTTATTTCAGATAGTTAATTGATTCCCCGTTCCCACAACGTCAAACATTTTGAATTTGTTGTGCATTTATAGATTTCAGAAAAAAACTATAAGAAGTCTATTATGGTCTAAAATATCTCAGTATGTATACTCTCTTGAATAATGCCCATGGCAACAAAACCCTAAAAAAATAAAAGAACTCCGAAACGTCATTCAAACGCCCGTATGCGCCGCCCGAACGCCACCACAAGTGGGCCAAACTCTAGAACAGATTAAAACTTGTGATGAATCGCTATTTCGTTTCCCACTCCAACTTCTAGATGCGGGAATGTGCTTTATGTGTGAAAATGTAAATACTAAGAGAACTTTGCGAAGGAAATCGCGTTCGTTAAGTGTTGACAGAGACTTGTCGGCTTCCCTAGTAGATTATTTGAAGGATTTGCTTAATGCTATGCGCTTGCTTGCGTAAGGATTAAGCAAAGCCAACGTTTGCTTTTGAACTCCCAGTTTTATCTATTAATGTTTTTGCAGTGGGTTACATAGAATAGCCTCTGGAATGATCAACGGTGGTGGTACAATTATTATAACTCTTTGGATCTTGTATTTAAAAGGCTAAAAACCGTTTGTGCGCTTACATTATACAACCAGCCAGTATTAAGCCTACGCGATGCTATATCGCCGCTAAAATTGATAGAGTAATAAAATGAAACAACTTTGCTTACAATGAGACATTCTTCTAGAGACGCATTGGCCGATGTTTATTACAGAAGCACAATAACATGTAATTGCGAATGATACACGGGCTCACGGGCTCATACAACTCAGGGTTGGCTTTAGATTTTTGCTTTTATTTGATTATTATCTTTTACTCTAGGTTTTTAGTCTACGTAGGAAACTAAGATTTTCCAGGATAAAAGGGACATCTGAGGCTGTAAATTAGAAGTTGATTTCATTGTCACTACGTTTCGGTCGTGTTGTAAAACATTAAATTACAACCATAAGACAATCTCACTTGTCTTTTGTTTTACAAAGTTTATGAGTGTGCTGGCGTCGATACAACGCTGCGTTTCATCCGTAAAATTCATGATAGCCACTGCCACATATATCTATAGATAATATACAACCGTTAACAATAATTTTTAAGTAAGACCGAACAAAAAACCGAGACGATTTTAGTAATTTTCTGACAGATCCTTTTTTTGGTGCTGCGGCATGCGACAATGGACTAACATCAATCAGCCAATGACAGCCGAAAGCATTAAATAAAAACTGACACAAACGCTAACTTTTGACTTTTAGGTACCCTTAATGCTGTCTACACAAAGAGCCGCGGCTACCTACAAGTTAATAGGACTAGGCCAAATCCATTCGGCCAAATATCTTGTCTGTAGCATAAAATTTTGGGAAACTGAAGAAGGAGGAATGATGTTCTCATCATATATCCTCTTTATCACCTGCTGAATGTTGTGACGTGTTTAAAAATCGTATTTTCTACTCACCCCTTATTGGATGTTTCGTTCGCTACTCGTTCTATTTGCGCCCACGCATACTGAAGGCCCGAGTAACGTACATTCAATTGAATGTATTACCTACTTACTTGTAATCTGGTTTCATATTTTTGTTTGTTTATAGCCTTTGAGGCGCGCTTTTATCGGCTATTGCCATTTATTTTACAATGTGGGTAGTAAGAAAGAAGCGTTTATTAAAAAAAGACATACGCCACTCTTTACACATATTTCTGAAGAGCCTGTGAGTGAAAGATAAAAAACATGCCAGCGTAATTCATTCCTAAACCTAAACCACAAATTAACCAATAAAAAAACTGTAAGACCAAATAGAATAAATTAAGATACCAAACTTTTTCATTACGTTTTAGTCTGTGAATCAGTTTTATAAATATTGAAGTATTTAATCATATTTCTTTAGTTCTTCAAAATAAACCGATTCCAATAAGCATCACCAGCAGCAGCGTTCCTCCAACTGCAGTGCTGCCATCTAGAGGTTGCTGTATTGCAACAAAAGACTTCACTGAAACTTTGTCTCTACAAACAAGGAGAGGAGATACTTTGAAATTTTAAGTGAGTATCACACCGTACTTTTCACTCCCTATGAGTGTGAGCGAAACGACACATAAGGAACCTCAAATTTATAGTTTTGGAGTAGGCCAGAAGATGGCGTAGTCTGTTAAGGGCGACACCGCTCTATGACGGTGTCCAAAAACTCTCTCAAAGTAACGTTTAACTCAATCCTATATTAAACCATAAATGTTCCTGCGAGAAATATTAAGCCCGAGGATCATTATTCCAGACAAGAAGACATAAAGCTGGGATTGGCTAATTCGTGGAATAAATTAGCCGATTAAACTGGATTTTATCGACAGGAGCGACTAACATTACTTTATCTCAGGCACGCGTTGAATGTCAAAATAAAGTCGGTTAATAGAACATTGAGTTCCAGAAACCAAATTAAAAACTTCAGGTATTCTAATTTAAGTTTCACCATCGCTTTTGTTTGATTTTCACATAAAAAATTAAACCAAAACTAAGAAAGCGTAACGTTGCAGTTCAGCTTAAATATGTTTCTTAGACTATATTTTAAGCTATGCAAGTGTTCATGGTTTCAAAAATCATCTACTCATTATCTCTTTTCTACTACCTTTGCTGCCAACAATACCGTGACAGATAGAAGAACAATAATTAAAACCGCCAGTATTACATATTGTGTAGCTCATCGCTTATATATGCTCTAGGCGAACTGTCAGTTTTAGCAACGCCAAATAGCAAATTAACCTCGGCCATCGCTTAGGCTCTGCTAGATAATGGTCGGTATTTTCGCTCGCGTGCCTATCTCGAATAGATACCCTGGTTGTATACAAATGAATTGAGATTAGCCATAGATATTACCTACCGTATAAATTCGAACTATTGTAATAACCGGAGCTTTCCCATGAATATCGTGACACCAGTTAAGGTGGCCCACACACATTGGGTTAAATACCTTATTTATAGCTCACTTGAGCTGACCTTAAAAGGGATGGCGTTATGCAGAAGGTAAAAGCAAGAAATTCTGTGATTTTAATGAATGACTTGCCGTTAAATATGTACTTAATTATCAAGTCAATGGTGAAAAAGTGTTTCTGGAAAAGTGGACGCCAACAATTGAATTCCTTTTTTTACGAAACTTCGGTAATTTCGTAATACTTACGGTGAAAAAGTTTTAAGAAATATAAAAAACGTAAAGGTAGAAACAGCCTGCTATAGTTTATTTTTTTATTTACATTATTGTCACTTATTATTAAACACAATACAAAGTTTTCTTAAACTACAACGAGTACCTATCTAGTGATAAAACACTACTTACTTATTCTTCGATTTTAATGGCTCCTTAAATCGTTAGTCTGTGAAAAAAAATACACATATTTCAATACACTGAATGTATTTACTTACTAATTACCACACAACACTGCCTTTAATTTGCACGAACTACTTTTACAATTTTACTATATGTTAATCTAGAATAAGGAAAAAGTTTGTATAAATATTTTTTAAGTATGTTAATGTTTCTCTTGTAAAGAAAAAAAATAAGAAAAAGGTCTGCTCAGGTACTTATTGCATAAACATGTCCCAACGCTAGTTCTAAATACGGTCGTACCCGAGCAATGTATTGGTACAAGCGTCGATATTTTGTTTGCTCTGACCATTCGTGTAACGGAAACCGAGGCGCCGTGCATGCTACGCGGAAGTATGCGATACACTCACAATACTCATAGCTCGTGATAATATGCAAAGAAATAAGAGAAAAAACTAAATAGTTAAGTTTATTTCCACGTTGTTTAACGTAATTAATCTCAATAAATATTGTATGTGAGTGTATATTGTACGTAGTAAGTAAGTAAGTAAGTAAGTAAATGCTTTATTGTACAAATATAGAGAAGTAGAGACAAATCACAAAAAAAGACCTTAAATATATGCACAAAGGCGAACTATATGCGTAGTGTATGTATGCATGATATTTAGTAGTTTGGTATATGGATATTATTTAAACTCACTCTTTGTCGGTCTCAAGCTTAATGCTCCTCTCATTTACTCAAAGGTTAACTGGTAGAGATCCCTTATAGTGATAAGTTCGCCTTTGTACATATATTTCAGGTCTTTTTTGGTGATTTGTCTCTGTTTCTTTATACTTGTGTACATAAAGCATTTAGTTACTTACTTAATTAATGTGCAAGGATTTGTGCATACGTGAATGAGTGCTATAAACTGGTCTTCTTCCTTCAACTGGCATTCAGTATTATTTTTAACACATGCAAATAAAGCATCAAGCAAAAACTGCATCTTTCGATCTCTCCATCCCAACAAAACAAAAACAAATCATAGAGGACGTTTAGACTACAAACTGGTAGTAATAGCTATTCAATTTAATACCTGACCCCAAAGGCAATAGGCGGAGTATGGGCATTTTTCCCTATCTTCGCCTATGGCATGCCTCACCGCTAATAATAAGCTTTTTACATTAGAGATTTTGTCACTTAGACCAATTATTAAAATTTATGTATGTAGGTACCTATTTATCAATAAAAAGGTAACTTCGCTGAAATTCGAAGTTAAATTAATACCTACAGTCACCAATTTTGGCAACAGCACCAAACCAAGAAGACAATTCTAAAGTTTAAGAGACACATAAATTTGCTTCGATTTTGTGTCGCTTGAGAATTTCATCGTCAACCCACACGGCGGCTTAATCACGCCGCCTGTACCTACACACGGTATTCAGCTTTTTACGACTCATCCAAAACGAACTGTTACCTACCATTTAAAAGCAATAAAACTGCTTTTTAGACACTCAACCTCTAAATATTAGGTGAGTAAAAATATAGAGTTTTAATAGCTGAATTTCTCTCACCGAAACTACTTGCGTCAGATGACCCGAAGGCATCCGTATTTATATTTTAATCGGGCTCTTACTTTTACATTTTACTCTAAATTGCTTTATAAGCAGAGGGTTATTTAATCTATGTTTAATGTTAAAATGAATAGCGAACCAGAGATGCTGACCTCTCTAAATTATAAGACGGTTAACATACTTTCTATCGAGGTTAACAGATTAGTACCAATTATGCATTTGTCGATAAAGATGATTGATTAAAGTGAAATTAGGCCTTAGTTTTTATTGTAACTCATTAAGCCGTGAATATGGTAGCCGAGTTGATTGAACTTTGCATTGCAAGTGAACTTGATTTGAAACTTGTAGGCTGTAAACATTATTTCGAAACAAAGGAATTCCACAATCAAACGTCGATGTTCGATGGTAGGTTAGCGATAGTACGCCGCGGTATCAGCTCAGTCGTATTGGCTTCACCCACTCACGGTGATGCAGCTCGATCGATGCATTTAATTGTTGTATGATAGCACACTAATGCACCTGTCAAGGAAACAAAGACCCGGCTAGATAAGTCCAAAATTGAAGCACGATCCGTTTTTGTTGGCGGCCTTACGTCCCTCGAATGTAAATGTTTATACTTTCTCGTTTGTCGTGCCCGTCTGATTTTCATCTCGACCGATATGAGACGTGCCAGTCATTTGTCATATGCCGACGGAGCATTTGAGCCGTTTGGTTGTCGGTTCACAGTTTTACCGAGCATTCAATGTTACGCAATGGTTGTGACGTGTATTGTTTTGTTTACACATTATCAAATCGTTCAATGGTTGACGCTGATGGTCGACTGAAATGTTTATGACTACAAAAGAATTTTGAAGGTTGGTGTACTTTTCTAAAGTCTACTGTAGGTAAAGTAAAGATTACAAGGATAAACATGCTTTAATCATAGTACTCGTAAAGAATGCGTCTACAATATATTAGATATTGCGATGCATAATATTATTAATAGCTGCTCCGCGGATAGGCTTTTCGCTTAACGATTGGAGGCGCGTACATTTTACCGGGAGCACGTAACGAAGTGGTACTAGTTCCTTACAATGCTATCTCCCAAGGCTAAAAACCAGTTATGATCCATTATCAGATCCTATGCCAGGGGTGGCATTAAAATGTCGGCTCGGCCCTGCTTTGTTTATTAAATTATGTCCACCGTCGCTATAAATACTGGCCTCGAGACGCGATCATTTAGTGAAATACCGATCCAACTTACGATATAGTATGAGTAATGCAGTGTCCTTAAGGATAAAGTCCTGAAGTCGCATAAACAAGGCTAAGAGAAGAAAAATGGGGTTTTATCTAGATCACAGCGGAGGATTTGCCGGCGTGTCGGAATACTACCGCAAGTTCAGTCGTCGTTAGAAAAAGTTAGCTAAGTGGGGGCTCAGCAGTTTCAAAAGGGCTTATACTTTTCCGACGTTGCGATTCTTTGAGATATGATCGGTGAGTATTAAAAGTAATTGAATGAAAAACAAACGAAAGTTGGGGCAAAGAGAGAAATAAACCCGGCAAAAAAGGGAAGAACGGAGATGTAATGACGTAGATAACTTCAACCAATTACGGGGAACGCAGAAGTGCTGCATCGGCTGAATAAAAATGGACTCTTGGTTCGCAAATATGCAAGGACGGTAATACGTAAAAAGCTACGGGTGCAGAAGCTACAGGTTGTGAGCTCTTGCTTTTATTTATCGTCTGTACTTTTTATATTTTAAAGTCCCGACAATGTGGCCGAAACGTCGAGGTGTTAAATGATAGAGTCCCGGGAGTACCTATCTATACTAATATTACAAAGAGGTAATGTTTGTGAGATCGTAGGGGTAATTTTTTGGTCTACTGAACAGGCCATGATAAACAATACAATACAACACAAATACTCTTTATTGAACACCACAAATCAGTACAAAACAATACAGAATAAAGAACAAGGTAGGCAATAGGAGGTGTTATCGCAACAGAATTAAGTATAACCTATGACACTCAAATAATGTGGCTTTCTATTGGTAAAAGCACACACACAAATCGCATCTTTATCCCTTACGGGGTAGACAGAGCCTAAGGTAACAACACCTAAAGACCACGTTTAGCATGATTGTGGGCGTAAGGATGGAAAGGAGAATCATAATCGTGATGGGGTTGCTAGCCACATCGCCTATAACATGGTTCCTAAGATTTTCGCTCACATCCTCGATGGGCTCTTACTATCTGCGCGAGAAGAGAAGCAACTGGTACATTCTGTTGGGTCTTTGCTCCCAGACCAGCATGGAAGTAAATAGTACGCATGGATCACACGATAATATGGACTCTATCCATGCCATAGAAATTCCCATGTAAGCTGAAGGTAATAACCGCCTGATTTTGTTCTTCGAATTATATTTCAATAAATCCCACTGAATTTGTTACGCTGTGTTCACTGTAGTAATTTTGTCATGATGGCGATAGTGTTCACTATGATCCACTGCAACAGAACTTAACTTTTATATTTTTAATGCAACATCCTCTAAATACCGCATCTTGCGCGCGAAGCGACACAGCGATTTTATCTCTCAAGACGCCGATCCATTATTTCCTTAGCCTTTCTAAGATTACGGGACCAATTACTCTTGAAAGACCACGTTGTGATTTTAAATGTTTGCGGCTTATGGAAATAAATGATTCAGTCTCACGCCATTGCTACCTAGGCTGCAACGAAAGTTTTTAGCTGTCTAAGAACATGTACTTAATTCCAAAAGTGTGTGGGAAATTTATGGCAATTTACCTATCAACCTATTTGTAGGTTTAAATAAATTACATACTGGCTGGAATATTTTTTTGTTTTTTATTAATAGTGTCAGCTCAGTTTTGTTTTATGCAATTGAGCTCTCGTGTGAAGCGTTTCGTACTCACAGCGGTAATAATGGTTTTTATACAGTTAAAAACTTTTGTCGCACCGCTCGTATTTTACTTTTAGCTTTTTTGATACAAGTATCACGCTAACGTGCTATTTATAAAGATGGGCATAGTAACTATTTTTATTAAAACATTTCGAATTAGAAAGACAACAATTGATTGAATCCCGCGTTACTTTTGCGAAGGTTCATATCCATGAACAATCGTGTTTTGTGGTCGCGGACTCGGAGTCGCGAATTAAAAGTTTTAGTTCAACAAAGACAACTTTTAAGCAGTTCTCGAATGTTTTTCTATCTCACGTTTCTAAATACTTACAGTGGGACTGGCTCACATAAAACTGTTTATGATCTTGACATTTGTTTGGAATTGTCTCAAGAAAGGTCGTGATCGAATTTTAATGGCGCTCTTTGCTCCAATATTGAGTCACTGCGTTGTAATGCTTGGGACGTTACGACCTCTTGATCATGACCTAATTCCTTGGACTTTTTTAATATCACTTTTAAAGTCTTCATCGGTGCTTCCCACTTCTAATAACCTAGCTCCTTTTTATCTTGTGAAACACTTTCTAAAGAGAGCTTAGTTCAATAAAATGCGTGTCACATAAATTCGATTTCATTTGCATACTTTCAAAGCCATAATTATCTGAACTTTATAAAACGCATCAATAAAATCTTGTGTCAAAGATACAATTGAAATGCGTGTGAGCATACAATCGGATAATTAAAATTGTCGTGGGCAGACGTGATCCGTCCTTTATTACCTTAGTTCCATGCTCGGTACTCGT
Source organism: Pandemis corylana (assembly GCA_949127965.1). NCBI lineage: Eukaryota > Metazoa > Arthropoda > Insecta > Lepidoptera > Tortricidae > Pandemis > Pandemis corylana. The sequence continues at coordinate 4,933,114 of OX421860.1, forward strand.
ATCGATGAGAAAAATGTGTACACCTACCACAGACAAACACAGATTCAACCTAATCGTGGCTCAGACTCACAGTATGTCAAATTTTGTACCTCTATTTCTATAGCGTATGGCAATAGTGATGCTCCGAATTTCAATGCCTGTAGGCGGTTTAAATAATGAAGGTTACAGATAACCCTGGGTTGGGCTGCATTAATTAAATAATTATGACATATTGTGCGACCATTTCAATGGAGGGTGTACCTGATAAGAAACGTAGGTACAGCTCATTACTGATTCAGACCGCCTGTTTCGATTGTATCAGAGTTTGCAGATACAGATGGACACATAAAGGGTCTCGTATTGTTGTGACAATAAAGATAATATGGTTTTGTTTTACGGAATTTGTGTTTTGTAATTATAAGTTTGCTGTAGAATTAAATGAGGTTATTGTTTTTACTTGACAACCGTGCAATGTTTAATGTCTATACGCCTGTAAACAATGAAATTGACTATAGTTATTGGTTTTTTAACCCCCGATTCAAAGAGTGGTGTTATAAGTTTGATGTCAATGTTATTGTCTATGGTATTGTAGCACTCAAAGGACGGACCGACTTGGATTTGGTTTTTTCCTTAGAAAGTCAATTTCCTTGCGGTGTTTCCTAGCAATGTTTGGTTAAAATCGACCCATTAGTTCGAAGAGTATCAGCTCTTTTCCCAAATGATGTCAGGCATTTTTGGCAAAAAAATGAATTACTATTTTATTAATGCGTGAGGGGTTTTTAATATTTTAAATTTGATGTTATTTGAAGTGTAATCTTCGAGCAAATAAATGTTTCCCAAAGCGTAGCGCCGTGAGGATTTTAGTGAGCCTTTAAATGGTTTGGGCAGCCTACGATTTTGTTCGAGACATCTTTTTAATCGCCACAAAAGATCTTATCTTAAGAAGATGGCGCACTTGTTCTTTTGCAGACCTTTTAAGATTTACTTTTTGAGCACATTCTAATGGAACGGACAACACAATCGTATGCTGCTGTTACAGTTTTTTTGCACCGCATTAACCAGTCTCAGGCGGACCCACAATGTCTCATTTGCATTTTAATTGTTCTCTTGGGATTTAAAAATCAGTTCGCGATTAAATTTAGGCATTCCATTAAGACACGTTTGGTTAAAGGATTCTGTTAAATTAGCAATGTTAATTGAGACATTAAGACGTCTTAATTATTGGACGGGGTCCTTGTGCGCATTCGTGTTATGATCGTGGACATTTTTCTTTGTTTTTATGGCTAAAATGCTTTTGACTTCTATTTTTTTGTTGAGGGTACATCAGAGGACAAAACCATAAATTAGACCAATTAAACGATGCAGTTCTCTGTTCCCATAGCATTACAAAAAGAGCGTAGATGTTTTGTTATTTTGTTGATATTGATTTAATGTAAATATACTATGCTTAACTAATAAATTCTCATCAGAATGTATCACGCATGAATACCTGTCACCACTTTGAAGGATCGTTTCCTGGTGATATTCCTACAAATTTAATTATGCAGCTCAATCCTTTTATTTTGTTCTTCTTTAGCTGTTTCTAAAGACTTGTTTTATAAACATCCATCCACTGTGATGCAATATGGTAAATTGTTAACGGCAGCGCCTATATTTTGTAAACATGTAAAGAATTCTTAATTGATTGTTTCTATGTTTTACTAGGTCATTGTTTATAAATTTGAGGATAAAGCGTCAAACAGCTATTTCTAATTTAGTATCTACATTTGTCAACTCGTAAAACACGAGTCCTTCTATTACGAGCTTGTAAAAATTGCAATATTCATAAGTGTGTTTGTAACTTATGTATGTAATTTGTTTGTTTGTAAAATCTTGCTAGTGGATTTTTAATCATTTCCAATGGTGGAATTATGGGATTGACATGAAATTTGGTATTTTTATATGGATTGAATTATGAAAATACTAGCTGTTGCCCGCAACTTCGTCTGCATAGAATTCGTTTATCGCTATCCCGCAGGGATTATGCAATTTTCCTGGATAAAAAGTAGCATATGTGTTATTCCAGACGATAATCTATGTATGTTCCAAATTTCATCCAGATCTGTCCAGCCGTTCTGGCGTGAAAGAGTAACAAACATCTAAACATACTCACAAACTTTCACATTCATAATATTAGTAGGATTATTCATGTACATTTTACCAAGGCAGGGTTCCAATTATATAACACCTAAAAGCTAACTTAGAACCTTTTTCACCTGAGCCCGCAACTGGCAAGTGGCAACCTTCCCTAAGATTAATAACATACTAGCGTCAGGTCACTTTCAACCGCAGTCTATCAAACTTCTTGCCACCCTAATGCAACCCTAGCCACGTCGCGTTTATTTACACGTAGATACCTACCCTACAATAAATCACTAAATCTCATGTGACGACCAAATCAATGACAAAGGAAAATATTTGTAACGAATATGTGGTGGGATTTTTATTTGTTTAATAAATCAAAGTCTGTCAAACGAAATCTAACTGAATAATTATAAGATTTTCTAAAAATGTAGTTTTAAATATATACCTATAGCTATAGGCTTTTCTGCAGACGGTACGTACTTTATTATTGCGTTGTTTTGTTTTACTGTGTGTTTTGAATATAATGAGTAGTTGATCTGAATACTGAAAGTAAATTGAACGTTAAATAGGGACATAATGTATGTGTTATGAATTGAAGTTAAACAAACGCTCGTACAATTTTAATTTTAAGAATTATGGAGATGTTAAATCATTTCTATGCTTTAAGAATAGTGCATAAATTCAAGTTTTGTTTTCTATAACAGGAATAAACGAGAAATTGTTATTTTCAAGCGTTTATAAAAGACATCATTACAGATGAAGCTAAAATAATGTTTTATTGTTTTTCAAATTAGGCTGTATATACAAGCTTCTTAAGTCGGGACAGGGAAGAAAACTATTTCGTTTTGAAACCCAATCGCTTTAATTGTGTATTTGGTATTTTCAAACAATGTTTAAACGAAAACAACATTATATATTATAGAGATGACAGCAACCTATATTGATCCCATCATAAAGTGACAGGCGGGCGAGCAAGTTCGCGTACTTACGGCTCGACGACATTACTCGCCTGTACTTTACTCTAAAAGTACGCGTAATTATACTGACACACAGGCGAGTAAAGTCGTCTAGTCGTAAGTACACGACCTTACTCGCCCGTCTGTCACCCACTTAATGATGCAATGACTTCTAAATTAAAATGACTATTCAAATTGCTATAATCAGCTGATTTAATTTTTTTTTAAGTCTAACGTAAGAAAGCCTTTGACCAAATATTTAGGGCAGCCAAATTCAAAATGCTTATTAAATTTCGCAAATGTTTTTAAATTTACACAAGCGGGCACCATTAAAATATCGTGTAGAAGAATTCAAAATATCTCGGACAGAATTTATAAAGTATGAACGTTCACGTAAATTATTTTATGTAAATATAAATTTCAGGATTAGGTTTTAGCCAGATATTAGGTAGGCTCCTTCTTTTGCCTGGCTGTTTCTTTAGCCCTTATGAATATTAACACGAATCTCATTAAATTCTGTGCCCAACAAACTTCGTCGAAAACAGAAAATATTATTTAGACATGGCTTAAATAATGTAAGCTGGGATTTGCCACAGAATAAATAACTACTGCGTCCGTTACAAAGTATGTCAATTTTACGCACATTTGACAACTGTTGTTTTTTAGTTACTAAAAATAGTACCTACACTGACCAGGCGGTTGTGGTGCGAGTCGGGTTACCTCCGCGTGTGGTCAAGAGCTGCGGTTCGTTTTTGGATCCGTCCGAGGAGAGCAGTGCTTGGTCCGGTGCACCCTGGGCATCGGTTAATGATTTCCTGGCAGATTCTGAGGGATGTCATTATCCGTTGGCTAAGAGCCCGACATGAGGGGAGGGGTCTTTTGACCGTGTTCTACCGTACAACGTTGTCGACATTTTTGACACAAAATTTTTGAATACTGTATGCTTAGTGTAAGTTTTCAGTCCCAAAATACGTCTCGCACGCGTTTGCGTTAAAATAGCAATTACTATGAAAACGTGAACAGCGCCTCCAGCGGAAAGTTTGCACAACAAAGACAGCGAGTATAAGTTTTCGTGAACGCGCTCACCTTCGAATACGTTAACGCGGAACTCATCGAGCGCGTTTACTCGACAGGCTATGTTAAGTTCCAATCAGTGTTGCCAATTCTAAAGCAATTACCGTGATTTCATAAATTAGAAATAAGAAACGTTTGTTTAAAACTGTGCTATTTTTATTTATAACGTATTATGCTAAGCAAAAAAATAATTCTACATGTAAACCAAAAATTGGGATAAAATTACTTGCTTGCTTACCATCAGGTGACTCACTTGCTCGTTTGCTTTCCTTGTTTAAAAAAAATATGATTTTTATGAGTCTTAACGGTATGTCCATTTCAAAAGTACAATATTATAATTAATGTTAGTATATTAATTTATATTTGTTATAATAATAATTATCATCTTCCAGCCTATATACCTCCCACTGCCGGGCACAGGCCTCTCAGAACGAGAGGAATTTCGCTATAGAATAGGGCCCAGTGCGGATTCGAAACTCGGGATATTTTTCTTCACCGAAAAGCCCTGTTATTCCGAATTCGCTACAATTTTTCAGTACATGATGTCGTCACTGATTTTGTTTATAGATAAAATCCCGTAATTCCATCCATTAATATTGAAGAGCTTGGGCTATAGTTCCCACGAGGGCCCAGTGCGGATTGGGAACTTCACACACACCATTGAATTTCTTCGCAGATGTGTGCAAGGTTTCCTCAGGATGTTTTCTTCACCGGAAAATTCATGGCAAATTTCAAATGTAATTTTGCACATAAATTCCGAAAAGCTCAGAGGTGCGAGCTCAGGAGTTCAATCTACGACTCTCTGCTAGAGAGGCCACAGGTCAAACCATTAGACTATCACGGCATTTTTGTTAATAATTTATATTAATTCTAATAATTCTAACGTGCGCTGTGGTTTTTTAAACTTTGTTTTTGAATTTAGTCTACTAGGCACTGCAAATCGTGATGTTTCTAGTTCAACCAGGGAAAAAAACTGTACCAGATTGGCTTCCGCTATAAACACTTGAGTAGGTTCTTGTTATTATTAATTTTGACGATTTCATCAGAAATACTTATATTTGTGACAAGCATGTTTATATACATAGGTACATACACAAATCACGTCTTTATCCCTTACGGGATAGATAGAGCTTAAGGTCAACCTACAGGCAACGTTTAGCAAGACACTGTGGGCGTATAGGTGGAAAGTGGAACCAAAAAAGTGATGGGTTGCTAGCCGCATCGCCTATACCATAATTTCTATGTTTTCCGCCTATTCCCATGATGGACTTTTACCATCTGCGCGGGAAGAGAAGCAATTGGTACATTCTTTGTTTTTCTTTGCCCCCGGACCAGCATGGATGTTTTTATACAATTTATTCTTTGTTGAGTAAATAAATAAATCGAATATAAATCTATACTGAGCCAATAGTAATTAAAAGCTATTAGTAAGCGATAATGTACACCGTAATATCCGAACTTTAAATCCTTCAAGAAAGATCTTCATTGAACACGGCAATAGAAAATTGGGCGCTAGCAACACTTTTGAAATATTTTGACGTTTGACGTTTAATTTCACTCATATAATATTTTTATTATTTGTTGTACTGTGAGAATTGTTTTGTTGTACTGGGATAAATAGTACAATAAGAGGAAGCATAACAAACAGAATAAAGATGACAATCGTACAGAGTTGAACAACAAAATGGCTAGGCTGCATCGTCGCGGAACTAACCTCAAAGAAAAGGTTTGTGTGTTGGCTGATGCCTTATTTTCTTTAAAACAACAGAACTTGATCAATCAGTTCCTTTAGAATATAGGTACTTATTCAATTCAATTACCAAACTCAGAAAAGAAGTTGTTTTGATGTGACTACGTCAACTACTGTTTTATAGGAGAATAACATACTTACATACATGCATACATTAATCACGTCCTTACGGGAAAGACAAAGCTTAGGGTAAGAAGACCTAAAGGCCACATGTAGCATGACATTTTACATAGTTTAAGTAATATCTTTACAAACAACTCAAAAAAGTTATACAAGTTCTAACTAAGTTGCCTATTAGAGCTAATGAACATTTCCGAAAATGCCTGCGAGTTGTAGGCATAGAAGATTTTCATTGAACTAATTATTTTATGGATTTTGTTTCAGATTATTTTAGACATTCAGATGTTCATCAAATCGTTCAGATCGAAGTTGGCATAAAAAATTGCAATAACATTTCATAACTACGACTAAGGCCCATTCTATATTCATCAGGTGGAGAGTTGAGAGTTGAAGACCAATGGCATTTTGCCCATCCTGCAACCCCATTTATATGCCACTGCACTAAATTAGCAATGTTAAAATAATACCTACACCAAAATAAATGTTGTTGCCTATTTTTATTTAACCGTGTGTTTATTAAGTTTTGTTTGTTTTGCTCTTCTCTGTGTACTATGGAACCAATTCTTGACTCACTGTGAACCGTTTTTACAGTAAATATTATAGTGATGGTTCATTTAATTTAAAGGACAATCATTATGCCTTTTGGGGCTTGATTCACCACACTATGTTAAGTTTCTGTTATCTTAGATTCCATCTCTATTTATTTACCACGAAACAGACAAGAGAAAGAGATGTCATCATAGATAACTACTGACACTAAAGATAACTGGAACTTAACAGAGTGGTGAAACGGCCCCTACTGTGCCAATTTTGTATGGGAAGTCCGGGATTTCTGTCTTATTGGCTGTCTGGTAGTGATTGTTATTAAGCAATAAGACCACATATTGTCTACTGTGCACTTTATATTCCAGACAGCTATACATATGCATGGACATATTGAATAACATTTAGTTATTGCTTTCATGGTGCTTGATATATTTAGAAATTTTAGAATACTAACTGCTGTGAGATCTTGCATTGACAATCTAGTAGTATATTTTAAATCCCTGCGACATAAAATATAGAAAAATTAAAAGAATTGAACTAAAAACAAAATCCTTTTTATTCAGACCAAAGTCAGCATCCATTATGATTTGTTAGTTACAATGTCTTACCCTTACTATTAACATGGTTTGAGTTTACATAATATTCCTATGACAAATAACGAAATTAAAGTAGCTTACACTTGAGTTATATACCTGTCATACATTTATGCCATGTTGCCATGTACCTCATCCAAATCTATAAGGAATAATAATAATGACCTAATACACATAACAACACAGTAGGTACTCATGTCATGCCAATAAATACATTCATCATTTTTTATTAGGTACAACCACACACATAAATCACGTCTTTATCCCTTATGGGGTAGACAGCCTAACGTAACAAGACAAAAAGGCCATGTTTAGCATGATTGGGGGTGGACTGGGAATAGGTACAAGTTTTTAATTAATTTGCAATATATGTATGGTTGTATGGGTGGAATCTTGCAACTCAATTTTCAATTGAAGCAGATGTCTTCAAGCAATTCAGCTGAAATTTTCTAAACCAGGACCGCCTCCGCAAGAGGGAAATCTTCAACATTTGGTACACATGCTTAGGATAAAAATGCAAGTACCTACAGTCAACAATGAGTAAAAAAGCTTGCATTTAAAATGTTTTTCTTTTTAACAAATCATAATATATCTATCTTAACTTATTGGAGGGTTCTACTGTAGTGTTGTTTATTTGCAGTTAAAATGTAAAAATAATTTGAGGCGAGCCATAATTTCCTCATGACACACACATTTATTTATTTATTTATTTCTTACAACACAACATATCTAACTTTATACCTATAGGGCCGGATTATCTATTAGTCGAGCAAAGCAGGCCACTTGCTAAGGGATTGAAAAATGGAAATGACAATTTTATCTGATTGGTATCCTAATTGTAAATGTTATTTAAGTAGGTAGTACAAATATAAACAAAATTACAATGTGCCAGAAATAGTAGGTGGTTAGGTTACAATGATAAAACATTGCTGTTTAAAATTTTTCACCCAATTGAAACCATCCAATGCGAGCATGTATTGTAACAGAAACACATGAAGTAGAAGTATTCTGGATTTAGTTACTGGACTTCATTATTTACTTCTACGGGTGAACCTATTCGGTTTCAGTTTTTTTATTTGAATGCAATTTTCTAACAGTGGGTGGGTCTTAGACATGTATTATCAAAACTAGTTCAACTGTTTGCAAAAGATTTTCTATAAATCTACACAGTTTAGTTACTAATGTGTGTCCCATTTCCCTGATAACACAAAGAACTTAAATACAAATACATTGTATTTATGTCAATAATATAATTAGCCATAGTCAATAATATAAGACCTAGAAACCAAAGCACAGGACTGCAATGATTGGAAGTTCCTACTTCAAATCCTTCATTAACCTTGCTGTGGGACCTCAGGATATCATCATCACCATCATCAGATTATGTTAACACTTCTTGCTGGTGTTGTTTTCATGCAGCCTTCTCAGCCAGTTTGCCAGCCTGATCTCCGATTCCTCCGACTCCTAGTCCTACAGGGTTACGAAATCCATTTCATGTCACATTTCCGCACATATCCTTGCTATTGCTTCAGCTTCGCATCTAGCGGAGACTAGTACTGAATGGAAGAAGATTTTAAGCATCCTTGGCGTAATTCCTGTTCGTCCGTAAGAACGCCATAGTTAGAAATGAAACAAAGTTCTGGTATTTCGCCCGAAGAATTTGATAATTTTTTCGTACTTTTTAGATTACTAATAGATTTCCGCGGCGTAGAATGGCGTAGAGCAGGAAGGATCAATCATAATATCACTTTTCACTGCATTTCTCCAACAATTTAATTCTTTAGTCTGTTTGTTTTGACAGCTGTAGCGGCAGCCATTTTGAATTAAAAAAAACCTTAAAAACGTAACGTTAATCGATGTGAGGAAACTCATTCGAAATAGTTTTTCGAAACGCGGTGAGTATGACGGTTTTGTGCACATACGTTCGTCGCATTCGACAGCTCCCTGCGACAATCGTAAAGTTGGACGCTGTTATGCAATACTATACCAACCCTCAAGATGTCCATTTTAAGAAAATCGTGTTTAAATATGACATCAACATATTTCTCAAAATGGGGCCTCTGATAAAATAGAAATCGACGATTTCATAAATGTATTATAATAGTTAAGTGATCTGTGAAGATGTTAAGCATTTGAAAATATTGGAAATAAATACAACTACCTTTTTAATAAATCGCATATTCGTTTTTAGAAAAATGTCGAATCAGCAATATTATATGACATAATGATTTGTCTCATGACACATTATTGCAAAATTAGAAAAAAGTTTTTGAATATGACCTGATTCAATTTAAATACCTTGAAACATTATTGCAAAATTCGATACAAAGTACTATTTGAATATGATCTGATGAATGTAACCAATCGATTATTTAGAATATTGAATACCAAACGTTAATCAATGACGTTTACAATTTATGAATATAAAAAAGTTTTAAAATAAGATGAGTTTTTAAAATTTGAAGGTTAACCTTACAAGCGGTTTGATAAAACCCAGTAAAATACGCAAAATTTGAACTCGCCTTCAATGTGTGCAGTAGAATTGATTGATTTTCTGATTAGTATTTATCCAACTTGCCATTAAAACACTATCTTAATTAAGTATTTAAGCCAACGTCTGTTACTGCCACTCTGGCAAATATCCACACAAATTAAGCAATAATGTGTCAAGCCTCATAACTCATTTTTATCAAAACAGATGAAATAATTATCCACGAATATTTGTGTTAAGGCACTTGATACAGTATTTTAGATTATCCGGTAGAGGATTTTGGTTATGCGTCAACAGTTTTTTTGAATTATTCAGTACTAAATTGATTTGAGTCACTTAAAACACTTTTGAAAGATTTAGTTTATTACCTAAGGAAGCGAATGGTATCAATATCTCGATGTTTGACATTTTGTGGGTTGACACAGTATTGCATAACAGCGTCCAGTTAGTTAACGTTCAAGTGGATCGAAACGTCAAACCCAGCAACTGTCAGCCAGACAAACGTCACTCATGTCATGTCGCAATGCAACAATGCCGGCAAGAATAGGGACCATATTTTGGAGGTATTAGAGCGAAAGTAACAAGAAATAGTGGGTAAAGAATACAAAACAATATGCTCAAATACAGGAGATAGTTACACATTATGAAATACTCGAAAGGACATGAAGAAAAATGTGACAAATAAGTGAAGTGTAACATAATTATGCCGCGGCCTTCCGGCCTCTCTTGGGCCGCTTCCGCTGCGCAGCAATACGCTAGTACTCTTTATTATGCAGTGTTAGCAGCCTCTGCAGGCATGACCGACGAGCCCACTGCCCCGGGCATGACATTCAGAATCCCGTGTAGCTTGGCGAGTGATACGATGCGATGCTTCTCGCCGCCACTATCCAGTACTAGCACAATGACCACACCATCTCTCATCCAACACTTGTCCACTTCGAACGTTTTCCTCGCAGCCATGAATGCGTAGTAACGGGGTTTGGTCAGAAGCTCTGTTACTACTACACCCAAACCAGGAGTGTGACATCTTTGAAGTGGACCAAGATGGGCCGCTTCTTGCCGGTCTGAGGACGCCAAGTTCAGAAGCTCCTGCTCACATCGGTATCAGACACATGGCACTTCACCAGGCACTTGCAAATATCCACTGCCAGCACAACAGTTTTCTCATATATCAGCGAGAGCCTCAGGAATGATCCATAAATCAGCAACATTTTCCGCCTCAACCTCACCTCTTGTTGGTCCACCTACCGAGATAAGCAGCCCACTTGTTGGTGCAGCACTCAAGAGCCTTTGAAACAAAGTTCTTCAAGGCATTGAAGTCTACAGCAATCAAAGATACTGATGGATTGGTCATATCTGCATTATAAAAATTACCTTGGAATTCAGCCATCTTAGTTCTCAAGAAGAGCCTAGCCAGGTTGTTCAAAGGTTGCTGCGAATTCTTGTTAGGCATATAGGATGAAAATATTATTCCGTTCAATTAAGAAGTAACTCTGTATGGGACCAAAAAAGGCTGAGAAAAAAGTAGGTACCTACATTTTTATTTTTAATAAATAATTAAACAAATATGTGACTTTCACTTTCAAAGCCTACCCCCACCCTTTAAAACGAATAAATATAATTAATTTTACAAGTAAAAAATAATAATCTATGTTTTGTAGCATTTATTGAAGTAGCAATTAGGTAACATAAAAACAGTAAATGTGTCAATGTTTTTTTTGTTTCACACGCATTAAGCTGAGCTACAAAATGTAAAATAATAATATAATGTAGGTAGGCAAGTAGTTTGTATAAAGCTCTTAAAATAAATGTTCAAAAAAGTGCCTTCTTCCTTATTAACCTCCTACTTGTAGATCATTTTGGTTCGTCGCTTTTAGACTACAATTCCACAGCGCAGCATCGTTAATAAATTTTCTAAAGAAACTTGAACCTTATTTTTACTTAATTATGAGAAGGGAGAGCCTTCTCACTAGTTCTGAGACGGCTGAGTTAAGTATGTACGTAAACTTTATCATAATCATCATTCACATTTGACGCCTTATTTCAATAGCAGTAGGGTCGATACTAATATCTGCTACCGTACATCGCTGTTGCTACACATATTTTTTAGTATAAATATAATATATATACCCAGTTGTAAGTATAGAAGGTCCCGGCCATACCTTTACTTTTCGGATTTTTCTATGCGTTATAATTTTCACTGACATTTAGAATTTAATTTAGTATAGAAGGTGTCATTCACAGCAACGACCAACGTGGCTCTTATTATTATGTTATTAAAGGGTAATTTTGATAAATGTCAAAAGATGACATTAGAGTAGCGGATACCAATTAACAAATTCAATTAGACTTCTTAAGTAGCCGTGGTCCAACGGATGGCCTGATGGTCAATACTGAGTTCGCATCTCTTCAATTCGCGTTCGAACCCCGGGATCGGGAGGCGTCATTATTGCTTTTTTTCTTTTTTTTTTCTTTTTAAATACACACACATATACACATATCACGTCTATATCCCTTATGGAGTAGACAGAGCCCTTCCTTTTTTCCTTTTTGCTTTTTATTTAATTGTAATTAAGAACGTTTATGCTTTATTTTTAAGGAGTTAGCACGGTAAGTCGTTATTTTAGTTCACACGTATTCGTGTGCGCGCATAATGTAAAATATGTAAGTAACTAGGTAGTTTGTAAAAAGGACTTAAAATATATGTGCAAAAAGTGCTTAATTAACCTCCCTTACGTATTTGCGAGCCATCACAATGTGTAAGAAAGAGATACAAGATCGCAAACACTTTGGTGCGCCGCGTTTAGACCTTTAATAAATTTGCTAAAGAAACTTGAACCTTATTTTTGCTGAATATGAGGAGTGAGAGCGTTCTCACTAGGTAAAAACATAGTGACTCACTTTACTACTGCGTTCACGAACGTTAACTGTCACGAAAGTGACAGTTGGAACTTATACTCGCGAGGAACTTACGCAGTCGAAGTGAACAGTGACATCTGTGAGAAACGCAACGCGAAGTGAAACGAACTCACCGAATTTGTATGGAATACGCGCCGCGACGTGACAACGTAACAGCGTTCGAGCGCATACTATTGTGACGGTGAAAAGAAACGTATCGTTATGAGTTAGCTCGTTTAACTATTTCGAAAAGTAAACGAAAATTTGTTGCAAAACTTACACTAGACGTACTGTTTATAATACTTTAATATTGGCGAAATCATCGCATGGATCGATGGGGCCATATTAAAAAAGAAGCGGTTGACCGACCTCATAGAAAATGCAAATAAGGTTAATGGTGTAATTCACTGGTTCAATAACTGCCTATTCATTATAGCCTTGAAAAACCCTAGGTTATATTAGGTCTGGTATATTAATGGTAGAGTAATTAGGGTGATTAGGTAAATGGAGGTAGGGTGTGATAGTGATACTCCAGTTGCTTAGTATGCCGCAATCCGTCTCATTCTAACGCCATCGTTGGAGAGAGACGGCTGTATATCTGTAGCATCCGCGCTTGTAGATTATGTTGGACAACCTGCACTAGCAAACAAACCATAGTTTTTTTTTAATACGATGAGGAAGTCAAAGAAACAAGTGGCTACCTACTTTAAAGTCAAATATTTGGTGAAGAAAAAACTTCCAAATGCTTAGACGGCACGTGCTTAGAGTCGTAAAGGCTGCGTTGTAAATATTTAAGGAAACTTTAACAATGGATATCTGATTGTAATTCTGTGGAAGTTTTTGACGTGTGCCACTACTTTTAAAAGGGTAATAAAACCATTTAGTTTAAAAGATTAAGTTTTGGATTCCGTGGCGGACGTATTTTAAGTAGACGACTGTGTAATGGTTTTACGACACCAAGTTGTTTCGAGATAGCTAGGTAATCTTAAAGTCTACAATTCTTCTTCTTCTTATTTGTGGCGTAACAAGTCGTTATAGCGACGACAACATCGCCAATGTCAAAGTAAATAGTACATTACTGTCTAGGCCAGGAAGTAGGCAATTGCTGGCTGAGTATTGGTTTGAACGGACGAGCTTGCGAGTCCGTTTAATAATACGAAGCCAGCAATGTTATTCTGGCCGAGGCAAGTATAGTGCTTTTCTCAAAAATCGAAAATATAACAACAACAAAAATAAATGAAAATAAAATAGTAATTTTAAGTCTTGTGCCTTTCTTTTATAATGGTGATTTGCATTTTTAAAAAGGTAATAACTAGACAGTAATGGAATTTGTATGCAACATTACTGTCGAGTTCAACGCGACAGTAATTTTTTTTTTTTTTTTTTAGACTGACCGGCAACAATTAACTTCCTGTTCTGATATGTAGTTAACAATGACGACTTTACCGGACATTTTTGAGAAAAAATATATAATTAAAAAATCTTGTGACAAAATGTCGGCAACGTTGTACGGTAATGGTCAAAGACCCCCCCCTCCCCCCCCCCCCTGTCGGGCTCTTAGCCAACGGTCAATGATATCCCTCAGAAACTGCCAGGAAATCATTAGCCTATGGCCAGGGTGCACCGGACCAAGCACTGCTCTTCCCCCCGGACGGATCAAAAAACGAACCGCAGCTCTTGACCACACGTGGAGGTAACCCGACTCGCACCCCAAGTCTACAATTTGGATGGCGAATCAGAGGCCTTATTTGTCAACACTTTTGGAATCAGAATCACGTTCACCATTTCTTTCTGTCAAATGATTAGGGACGAGGGTAGAAAGAAACGGTGAAATGCGATCGCGAGCCGAGCGCCCGCGTGTTAGAGGATAAAGCCTGAACTAACCAAGTGAGGGAGGCAAACATTACAGCAGGTCTACTCCGAAGTTAGGCTTTCGAAATTCGTTTTATGGTGTATCGCGTAACTGACTGTCATCAAGGAGTTTGAGAAGAACGGTTTGACGTGAACTATGGCTTTTGAATTTTTTAGAATCCTTTCAGGTGAGAACAAGGTCTTTGCGACTTCGTCGGTTCAGCCACGAGGGGAGAATGGGAGAGAATTCTGCGATTAAGGGTTGAAAGACTCGCGATCCGAAGACCTGATGTTCCGAAAAGCTCGACGAAAAAGGAGCCATATTTTGTACCTAATCGACACTTGTCCCAAGTCGTGATCCCATCGTGATTTGATAAAAGCATTTTCTAAAGAAGACGGCGCATAAGTTGACAATTTGAATAAAATAATAGCTATTTTCTATGTCTTGCACTCACTATTTCACCGAGCAGCAGAGTGAGGAAATAATCCCTTTAGTTTAACATGGTAATGTAACACAAAACACAGTTAAAAACAAGCTTTATTCATATTCGCATACCTGCTTTACCTGTTTATTAAATTCATGCTTTATCTTACACCAAATGATTCATCCCGCCGATATGCTGAATTATGCCGCAACCTTTGCCGATAGCGTATCTGTATGAATAAAAAAATATATAAAAAAACGATTTCCTTTGTTTCTTGTCCCACTCGTATGCAAATGTGAGGCCGCCTCTGATTTAGGACCGGCATTACAAATTCACCAAAACGATGAAAAATGTATGCGTTTTAGACGTAGAGCTACGATTTGGTTAGGGCAGCTCCAAGAGTTGCGAATACAAACTGCGCCAGAAAGACTTAAAGGCCTGTCTGTCCGTCTGGCTGTCACAGAGCATCTTTTGAACCGGAATAGTTTTGACACCTAAATTTTTAAACCCCGATGTCTGTGTGTGTGTTTATGTATCTGTAGCTCTTAAGCGGATGAATCGACTTGGATGCGGTTTTTATTAAAAACCTCCTCATCCTTGCCGAGGTTATTAGCCATGTTTGGTAAAAATCCATCCGGCAGTTTAAAGAGTATCAGCTCTTTTCAAAGTCATTTTTTACTTAAATCGATTTTTTTACGTCTGATTATTATGTATTGCACTTGCGTTTAATTTAATATTTATTTATGGGAAGTTTAATGGCGCTGGATAGGCCATAAATTGAGGTATCCAAATCTTCGCAATGGCATTATCCGCCTGGAAATAGGTAAAAAAGCCCGAAAACAACATGGCAGCGCTCTGCTGAGCAAAGGATGGTCCTAAGTGGAAAAATATACTGAGAGCCTTTATTATTAACTCGTTTTTCAATGTACCTAGTTATTAATACAGCTACAATACAAAAATTTTAATATCTTCCTAACTCATAGTACTAATATATCAAAAGAGTGGACGAGGCGGCAATATTTAACGCATACACAGATTTATAGCATTTGATACGACACGACAAATCGTACGGGCAGTTCGTACCGCGTCACTGTATTGTTGGTTTATCTGAGTCACTTAGCGTTGAGTGAGTTACGGCTCTTTGGGCCATTAAAATAAATCTGTTCTTAAGAACTAATACGAGTATGTAAGTATTAAATCCTGGTGCATTTTTCTTAAACATGTTTCCATGTTTTTGAATCTAGTGTAAGTTTTTGACACAAAACATTTTGATCGCGTTAACGTGAACGCCCAGAGGCCTTATCATGACGTCTTAATGCGATCCAATACTGACTCAGTTCCGTAAGGGATAAAGACGTGATATGCTCATTCCCTCGATGGGCTTTTACCACCTGCGCGGGAAGAGAAGCAACTGGTAAAATCTATGTTTTTTTCTTTACTCCCAGACCAGCATGGAAAAAACTTTTATAACAGAAAGGAACAAAAGTGTGTTAAGAAGCCAACTTCATCCAAAATTGTTTTTTTTAATTCGGTTCAACTGGAAATATAGAGTTTTATTGAGGTCAATTTTAGTATACGATTTACTATCAGGGACAGAATTAATCACGGATGACGGCAAAACAATTGCACATCACCTGTCTCTACGATGGTCTTTACCTTACATAAGTACTGTAGGAATAGGTTCTGCTAGTTTTATACTGGCAGGTTTCGGCAGCTCTACAGTACACTATCTTAATCGTCACGTGAAATTTTATCGAAATTCCATTAAAGTATAGAAGACTGATCACCTAGCGAAATTGAAATATGACCTACGTATGCTTTCTGCCAGACTACACGAAAACAAACGATTTCCAATACTGGGATCATTAATTTCATCCTAATATACTCTGTTACATTACAACGACAGGCTGTGTTGGCTGAAAATAGTCTTTGCTGTAAGAATATAGGGTTCTAGACGGGAGCGGAGGTGAGACTGTGTAGAACAAATGGTTCTGCTCGGTACCACTTTTCATGCGTTTATTACATCTTGGCACGGTATAAGAGCACTATTGGTTATATTTTATCGTGATACTAAGTATTGTTAAGACGCGCTCATGATACGGCATAGGGCAAATCAAAGATTTCAATATTTTTAACCTCCAGTGCAGTGTTTCTTTAAGGCTTGTCTGGGAGTAAAGAAAAAACAAAATGTACCTACCTACCAGTTGCTTTGCTTCCCGCGCATACGGTAAAAGCCCATCGAGGGAATGGGTGAACGAAATATCAGCGGACAATTGTCACCAATCGACCTAGTCCCAAATAAGCGCAGCTTGTAATATGAATACTAGAGGGTATAAATGCATACTTAATTACATTACTAAACATCCAAGACTTGAGAACAAACATTTGTATTTTCATACAAATATGTGCCCCGACTTCAAGCTTTATAGTCAGCTCTAACCACTGGACCATCGGTCGTCAAAATTCATGAAGAATAGACAAAATATTTTTAATACAGTAAGGAATCCGCCTTACAATACATCTGCTTGGGGTTTGATTTATCGAAGTCAAGCAGATAGCAACATGTGAATGAGCGATAAAAAGATGAATCATATTGAAACGAATGCTCTCTGGTGGAGGCTTATCAGCGGTTGGCAAATTGCATTGTCAAAGATATTGTCTTAACGTGGGTATTGCTACACTTGACGGTGTAAGATTGCTTTAATACTTTCCCAGTATTGTCGCTATAGTGTTAAATGACGTCACTAAAACCTTATCTACGGAACACAGAAGATGGCGTTGTTTATTAGAAGCAGCACCGTGATTTCACGTCACGGCGGCTAACATTGCTCTCTAAAGACTAAACGATAGGACATCTAATGGACTTACCTAAGTTTTGATTTCGTACGCGTAAACGCCCCATTTATTGTGTGTATGCGTTTAACTAAAAAACGCCTTTCGCACAACCCGCTCTCGCTCTCTCTCACATAATGGCGAAGAGATGACGGACTCGCCCTTAAACAGTTATTTTAATAAAACCTTAAATTATACAAAAAAGGAAAATAAAGCTTCACCAGTCGGCCTTTGAATGGGCATCGGAACCAAACATTGTAGGCAAATGGGTAGCGCCACTTGCGGCATGTAACTGCACTAAACTGAACGATTAGAGTAAGTTTTTTGCCACAGCAAACGTCTGAAACACGTTTGCGTTGAAATTTGAGTGATTTCCTTGTTTAAGTACCTATACTAGTTAATAATAATAGGGGACGTTCAAGTATTACGTAACGCAATTTTTATCGTTAAACGTTACGATGCGTTACAGAGGCGGGGGGGGGGGGGGGGGGTCAAAAATCTTCAATAATTGCGTTACGTAATACTTGAACGCTCCCATAACTAGGTACCTAGGTTGTACCAGTTGCGTCTCGTCCCGCGAGAATAGTAAAAGCCCATTGAGGGAATGGGCGAAATTGTTAGGAATCATGTTATAGGCGATCCGGCTAGCAACCCACCACTATTTTGAATCCCCTTTCCGCCTATGCGCCTACAATCATGCTAAACGTGGCCTTTAGGTCTTGTTACCTAGCTGTCTACCCCGTAAGGAATATAGACGTGATTTGTGTAAGTGTATGTATATAGGTATCTATACTAACCTAGATTAGTTTAGATGTAGGAGGCGTTTATTAAAAAAAATCTGCTTCCCCTTTTCTTGTAATATCGTGACGCACGAAACAATTAAACAAACTCGTTTTTTCTCCAACCTGTTACGTAAAATAACAATAAACTCTATTAACAATCAGATAAAAAACAAGTGCTACTACCACCATCGAATTTATAGCAATAAATGAACAATACTTGAATTGTATGATCGAACAATACGCTGTAATTATGGTCATGATAAACTGTCATACAGTCTGCAAAGCAATGACAATCGGGGTGACCCCGCGAGTGCCACAGTCTTGGTCTAAAAGCAGAAGAGGTAGCGGTACGGAACTACATATTTCAAAAATAATATCCCATTTATAAATATACTAGCTTCTGTCCGCAACTTCGTCAGCATAGAATTATACATAAAAACTTTCCTCTTGAATCACTCTATCTATTAAAAAACCGCATCAAAATCCGTTGTGTAGTTTTGAAGATATAAGCATACATAGGGACAGAGTAAGCGACTTTGTTTTATACTACGTAGTGATAGTGATCAGTAACATCGTTTATACGGATGAGCAGACTGATCTATCAACGCCTAAACTAAATCTAGATAGAAAATATTTGGACTAATGATCACTTTAAGGTACCTATATAGACTAAAATATTGCAATACCCGTGATATTTTTCAATTATTATTTATTTATTTCGTTTCTTCATGACAACCATTTAACTATCGTAGAAGCTGGCATTTGAAAGTGTTGATAAATTTAGCTAAATCGGAATCCAAATAGAGCAAAACTAAATGACAATAAGTTGAAAATGTACCACTTTCGAATGATAATTTTGAAGGATGTGCATTCAATAATCGCTTAATTGGCCTATAAAAATATATGTGTGAAATTATGCCATTGACTTTAAAATTCAGTTTACGGACTTACCTACGTAAAAAGGATGACAATCCAATGTAATAACAAATGTCCGTCTACAAAAGAATTGTAGGTGTTACAAATTAAATGACATTATTTTTATTCCCCCTGCGTTCGCTTTTAAATTGTATCCAAAATACGCCAGAGGAATTAGTAGCAACAGCCTACGAAACTCGAGCTGCCGTGCATATGGTCTTTATTTCATTCCACTCAGCAAACAGGGGATAAAATTTGTGTAATTTTCGTACAGAAATACTGGTGCGATATGTCCCAAGTTCAATGTTGACATTTTGTATCTACGTGTACAGGATGCTCCAATATCCAAGCTTTGTAGCCCGTCGGCCAGTGACTAACTAATAACTAATCTTGATATAGATGAAAACTGGTAGAAAACTACAAATTGTAAAATAATGGAATGAAATTTTTCATACCAAAAACTGTATTTAGTAAGTAAGTAAATGCTTTATTGTAGAAATCTAAAGAATCAGATACAATTCACAAAAAATAAAAATAACATTAATATATGCACAAAGGCGAATTTCACTCTATAAGGGATCTCTACCAGTTAACCTTTGAGTAGATGAGAGGAGCATTAAACGAGGGACCGACAAAGAGTGAGTTTAAAATTCCAGATACTGAAAGCCTTAATAAAGCGAGTATTAAGTATTTGTACAGTATATTACTCTAGATTTTAATGAGGCGACTCTGAACCGCATTTGGCTGTTTGTTTCATATTTCTGGAAATAAAAGCACTTAACTAGTAATTCTTTTTTGACAATCTATTTTTCGAACCATATTCCATTAATAAAAAAAACTGAGTTAGTCATAATCATTGTATTATGCAATAAAAAACGAGTTTTTTATGTTACAAATTATGACTGATATTATCATGCGTAACTAAGAAGATATAATAAACGTTTATTACTTAAAACCCTGTACAATTGTGATAACATGATTTTTATAACTTTCAACAGTCCATTTCGGACGTACACTATTTAGATAGTTATTATAATAAATTATTTCTATCAAAATTTTAGTAATTCATCACCAAAAAACATAATATACGTAAACTCGTCATCATAAAGGGTCTTCCCAGACAAAATCGGATGACAAAGTGATCCCTAAAATGTAAATAAATATAACTCAAGTTAGTCGCACAAAATATTTTTGTTAGCCACAAGTTCAACTACAAACATTGTCAGTCCTACTTAAATCACTTAAAAATTACGTGTTGATTTGCAAAAACATGACGCCAAATAAATAATAGAAGCGAATCATCCTGTAGCACAATAGACAGTAACGGAACCCCGGTCAACCGTGGCAGTCGTAGGTTAATCATTTTATTCAGCTGTATACAGTTACGAATATTATTGACACACCAAATGTCGGGGGAAACGGCTAAATTGAATGTGTGATTGGAAAATCAATACCGATGGCAATATGAAACGCGACGGGCTGTAGTTTTGCGCTGGAATTAGTTACGTTACATTATAGATAGTATATTAGCGCGATTTAGTGACACGTCAAGCTTTGACACTCGTTGACAGAGAATTATAATTACAAGGTAGACAGAGCTTAAGGTAACAAGACCTGAAGACCACGTTTAGCATGATTGTGGGCGTATGGATGGAAAGAGGAATCAAAACAGTGATGGGTTGCTAGTCACATCGCCTATATAAAATGATCCCTAAGATTTTCGCCCAACCCCTCGATGGGCTTTTACCATCTGCGCGGGAAGAGAAGCAACTGCATGGAAGAACATAAATGCCGATTTTTGTAAACGCTGTCGCATTTTATGATGAGTCAACATAAACATATTTTAAGTTTCTATTTATAAAATTTTAATCAGATTGTTAAGTCAAATTCAAATTAATTTATTTGTCAAAACATAGGCAAATATACAGAGATCTCATGCGTATATTTAGGACCACATTTTTCGATTTTAATCTGCATTACATATTAAATTATTCTACATGCAAATTTACAGCCTTTCCGCTAAATAATCTTGGATAGAGTAATATGTTTTTTCGGCTAAAAGATTAAATAACATTTTTTTAAGTCACTGCGATTACAATGCGTCTGGGCAATTAAACGTCAGTGTGCTCAATCCTTAAATATCAGAGCGGTACTCTGCAATATTTATATTAACTGAAAGGCGAACTTGGTCAGATTAATCTGTGTTTTTGATCAATTTCGTATCGAGGGAGTGAAATCAATTTGAGATTTAGTGCGGCATCGATCGGGATCTCGAGTACCGTTCTTCATTAAACAGATTTTATCAGAGCGATTTTAATAATAATTGGAACTCCCTCAGATTTTGTCTGGCCGATTACGATTTTGGAAGTTGTGAAGTCCTTCGAAGGGTTTTCTTTGGAATTAATAAAGCAATGATGGAGTCCTTTCTGCCTTTGTCACTTTGATTCACATTGTAGTGCATATTATTGCAATTGTATTGATAGAGACGGTAAATTTTATTTAGATAATTTTTAAACATAGTGGCATCTCTAGTACTGCATGTAGTCTACCACGTAACATACTTTATTTTATGCTACTTAAATTGCACCGAAACTAGGCAAGAGTATAACAAATACCAATCAAGACTCTAAAAGCATAAAACATCTATTCAATAACTATACTCTGTGCAAAAAGTTAATTTTTCGATGACGACTCCCTTCAAGAATCAACTTTATAATACTCTGTAATAAAATCAGACAACTTCTTACATTTCTCCCCTCAGTTAAAGAAGTTAATTAAAAAGCGTCACGATTCCGATTTGCACCTAATGAGAAATATCCTATTATAAATTCTTGCTTTTAAATTTTTTCTGTCACCCCTCACTTTTCTCCTTAGAACAACACCTGCACTGTTTCCTGGTTACCTTATCATCATTATCACATCAGCCGTAGGACGTCTACTGTTGGACATAGGCCTGCCTAATAGACCTCCAGACTCGGTTTGGAGCGACTTGCATCCACTGTGAACCCTCGACTTTAATCAGTTCATCCATCCACCTCGTTGGACCTCGTCTACCGTTTGTTTAGTTTTGACTTCTAATCTTGTCTATTAAATTATATTAATACTGTGGTTGGTTAATCGTAAAAATAGTGTAACATCTGCTTAAGCCGCGTGCGCCCTTACGTACTCCATCCATCTCGTTGGTAGACGTCCTATGCGATTGCCGATCCGCGGTCTTTACTCGAGAACCTTTACTTAATACTAAATATAGAATTCCCTAATTGAATTTTATCGTACTAGCAAAATTTGTGGACACATCTAGATCCGTCGAGACAATAAATATTTGGCCAGAGAATAGGCCTATCTGATTCACACTAACCACCACGTTCGAGCTTTGCATTTTATTGTTTTAGAAACAACTTAGGCTATTATGGAGATGCAAGATGCTATCGGAGACTAAACGTATTGTGAATAAAATTGGTCGCGCTCGTTGGAATCGGATCTCGCATCGGGGTATCGATAAACCGATCGATATAGCGATCCCTATCGCACCATGTTACGTAATTATAGAGTAGCATAACGGGCAGTATATTCTTTCGGGGAAAACTTTGCGCATGTTTAATTCATTATTAGAGCTAAAACTTTTGATAAACAAACGAAAGGAATGAAACCTAAAAAACCAACCAGCCATCTAAAACACTAATGGTATCTAAATACAACCAATATTTTGACTCCATACTTTTTCTTCTAATTTAAATCTTTTAAACAATGTTGAGAACCATAATATTTTGTTTTCAGAGTTGTCATTTACAGCTATATTTGCCTCACGCATAGACACATACACTTTCGACACGACTATCTTTCGAATCAGATTTTTTAATATTAATTGTGCATTTTTCGAAAATTTTACAACGTTTTAGAACGATCATGAGTTTTATTGAATCAGGCGTTACTTTGCGGAGGTCCATTTTAATGAACAATAAATATTTACCTTGCTACTCCGCTACTCTGGAGTAGCAGAGTAGCAAGGTAAATATTTTTTGTTCACGATCATGAGTGTTTTAAATTTGAACAGTAAAGTCTAGAAAAACAGGTCAGATATTGTTAGCTTTACAGAGTTAAATACACACAGCAGAGTTATTTAAAGGCTTCGCGCATGTAATGGAAACAATTAACAGATTAAAAACACAGACAACGCCGAAAGCTTTTGGACTGCTCTTAATTTACGCGGTTTTCGAACGCTTACTTTATCAATCTCGTATCTTACCACGTTACTGTTATAGTCGTAGAAGATTATTGAGACGAGCATTTGGTTTGGAAGCAGATTTAATATTTTAGACAAATTACAAATCATGTTATTAGTACGTTACGAGGCTGACTGTCAAAATATAGTTCGCAGGAAAGCCGCCTGAGGGCGCTGCGTTTCCATGCACGCAGACTACGTTCCAACATCTTCCTTTTTTTACAAAAACAAAGCTAGACATTAAACAATTATCATAAATTAAAACATTGAGACATTCCATAACAAATAAGACCATTATAAAAACAACCATTATTCATAACCAATTATTAGTCAAATAAACCCATTCAAATTATATAAAATTGCAGTAGCTTTGTCAGACATAAAAAAACATTAAATTAAATACAGCAAAGTCAAGTCATTATCATAATCATTACATTACATTATCATACATTATTATTCATTATTACATTACTATTAGGTACATTAGTCATTTTCAAAATTAAATATTCTCTTAACAAGACCAAGTTCAGAACAAGTATGTTTTCCTAAGACGGTAGGCGATTTGACATCAGCAATAATAAACAAAATATTTTTTATTACATTATGACCATTGTGACTATATTGACAATTAATATATTGTTGACCCACTATATTGACAGAATTTCCTGAATATGATGTAACTTTTGCATTACAATGTGACATTTTATTTGACAATTTTAATGATTTATAGACATCACAAGACATAACATTAGCATCGCTGCCTGTATCTAAAATACATTCAAAATTAACATCATTGACATTTAAAACAATAGTCCAATGAGAACTATTAAATGAGTTGAGATTTCCTATAAAAAAATTCTCACCTTCATTTTCATTATTATTTGTTACCTCCATAAAATTTGTCATCTTATTTTTACAAAATGCTTCATAATGACCTATCTTGAAACATTTTCTGCACTTCGCATTAGTTGCTGGACACTTATGACGATGGATCTGGCCACATTTTCGACATCCACTTCTTGACTGACTTGCTGACCGATGGTAACTATATGACTGTGACTGACGATCTCTTGACCTTGACTGATGACTATCTCTTGACTTTGACTGATGACCATCTCTTGACCTTGACTGATGATTACTTATATTGTTTGATGATTGACCTTTGTAATTGTGATTCTGTAGATATTGCTTTCTTGACTGACTTCTGTTCTGACTTGCTCCTCTTACTCTTGACTTGTCTTCTTGACAATTATATAAGACCTGTTTTTCTTTATTAAGTTCAGCTGCCTGTGACTGTGTTGTAATTAGCGTTTTAGCTAAATGTAGTGCCTTTGTCATGGTTAAGTCGGTTTCCAATAGTAATTTTTCTCGAACATGTTGGTAGTTTTCATTTAAGTTGCATATAAAAATATCCGTTATTAATCTCTCTTTAAGTGTGCCAAATTCACATGTTTTGCTTAAATTAACCAAATCTGTCATGAAGTCTTCTATCGACTCATTTTGAGTTTGTTTTCTCGTAAAAAATTTAAATGATTCGTATGTAACGTTCGTTTTCGGTACAAAATATTGTTCGAATTTCTTGACTAGGTCGCTCAATTTAATTGTATCTTCGTCCACTCCGAATGAATTAAATATATCTAGCGAATCCTGTCCGATCATATGCAAAAATACGGCTACTTTTCTTTTTTCGCTTTCTTCTGACAGTTCACTTGCGGTCATGTAAAATTTAAAACTTTGGTACCATTTCTTCCAATTAACGGCTAAGTTTCCTTGCAACGAAAGTGTTTCTAGTTGACTATTTATTGTTATTCTTCGCCTTGAGCCATTATTATTCTGCATTTTTAATTTCTGACTTCGTTGAGATAATTTGAATTTTAATATGGATGGACTGACTGACCTGGAACCGTTGACTTGGCTTCTTTAAATGTTTCTTTTTCTTCTGACTTCTTATTTATTTATGTCTTGTTGACTTCTGACACCACGACTTCTGACACCATGTTATTCTTCTGACACCATGTTATAGTCGTAGAAGATTATTGAGACGAGCATTTGGTTTGGAAGCAGATTTAATATTTTAGACAAATTACAAATCATGTTATTAGTACGTTACGAGGCTGACTGTCAAAATATAGTTCGCAGGAAAGCCGCCTGAGGGCGCTGCGTTTCCATGCACGCAGACTACGTTCCAACAGTTACATTGTTTCAAAATGAACCTTACTTTGAAGTAGACAATGGTAGTTTTGTAACTATATCATGTGGGTTGGTACGAGGGATGGTAAACTGTCGTTTTGGGTGTTCGTCGCTCGCTGTTTTGGTAATTTGGGCGCGACACACGCGCGCTCGCACGCGGCTTAAGCAGATGTTACACTGTCTTTACGATTAGCCAACCACAGTATTAAAATAATTCAATAAACGAGATTAGTAGTCAAAATTAAACAAACAGTATTAAAACTTGAACCAAAAAATTAAGACATTTTATATACATACCTGCTAATTATAATTAAAGGCTGAATTTTATGCATCTAGCATTCGTTCAATACCTATTAACTATTCCGATCGGCATTACTTTTGAGTAGGTACGTATTTAGCAAGACTTGTGGCGGCAGCCTTTTATACGGAGTAGGTATATTAAAATGTCCGCACCCCCCCCCCCCCCCTTTTCCATCTATACGCCCACAATCATGCTAAACATGGCCTGTAGGTCTTGTTACCTTAGGCTCTGTCTACCACGTAAGGGATAGAGACGTAATTTATGTAGTATGTATGTCTAATTATAATTTTTAGGGTTCCGTACCTCAAAAGGAAAAAACGGAACCCTTATAGGATCACTTTGTTGTCCGTCTGTCCGTCCTTTCGTCCGTCCGTCCGTCTGTCAAGACCCTTTTTCTCAGGAACGCGTGGAGGTATGAAGCTGAAATTTATATCAATTACTCAGGTCTACTGTCCCTTGAAGCTGTGAAAAAATCAAACTTCTAAGCCAACGCAATCAAAAGATACAGCCGTTTATGCCGCAAATTTCCGCAAATTTTCAACTCTCAAGGGAATCAAAACCTACAAGGTAGTTCCCGTGAACGCAGAATCTTGAAATTTGGTATGAAGGTAGGTCTTATAGCACAGATTAAAGAATAATTGCGAAAACCGTAAATGTGTATGTATGTCTGTATATAGCAGTGACCAATATAAAGTAACCCCACACTGCGTACATTTTGCTTTGGAACAGGGCTCTGCTTACACTGGTTTTAGATATTTATAGATAATGATACGGAACCCTCGGTGCGCGAGTCCGACTCGCACTTGACCGGTTTTTTTCTGTTAACTTCCGGTTTTCGCCGAAGTCGGAACGTAAGGAAATAAAAGTCACGCATGCGCGGTGCCTCTGGTAAATAGGCTTGTGTGCTGTAAGTTGTATTTAAACTCGATCAGATTAAAAAAAATACTCCTTGTGAAAATAAAACGGTGTGTTATGAGACTTTAATCGCTCTCAGAACAATTTCCGTATACTTACTTGTAGTTCAGTTAGTTATTCGATGTTTTCTACATCTGTGTATCACGCTGCAACAACACTACGGAAACAAGAAGCCACGACTGAATTTGTACAAATTAAAATCCTTAAGTAGGGATCCGTAGTAAACTAAAGCCGATTTTATGCTCGAGCGCTAAGACATATTTTAAAGATTTGGTAGGTTTCGTAGAGCATTTTATCTTAGTCCTCTAGGTTGGCAACGCATCTGCAATCCCTCCGGGGTTGCGGGTGTCTATGGGCAGTGGTGATCACTTACCATCAGGTGACCCACTTGCTCGTTTGCCTTCCTATTCATATATAAAAAAAAAAAAAAACCAAAGCTCATGCCGTTGGCATCAGATATATAATAGCTAAAGTAGTCAATTAAATCGTGACACGTCCTTATACATTGATATAAATAAAGCCTTATTTTTGTATTAAATTTGTTATTACTGCGTAATTGAATCCATTTTACGCGATGAACAAAAAATATTTATTTTGCTACTCCGCAATTTGCATTGATTGCATGAAAAACATTATATAATTTGCACAGGCTTGGTTATCTTGCACGTGAGTAGTGGAGTAGCAAGGTAAATATTTTTTGTTCATTGAAATGGACCTCGCTAAGAAACGCCTGATTCAATAAAATATCTATACATACACATACACAACTCACGTCTTTACCCCTTACGGGGTAGACAGAGCCTAAGGCAACAGGTACCTACAGGCCACATTTAGCAAATTGTAAAATATCTACATTACTCCTTAAACAATTTTTTTACAGTCGCCATCATTGAAAATGTTGTAATGTTCAAAAATCTACATAATTTTGAATTCAGATCAAAAACCAATTTTGATAGTCAATAGAAAGTATAATTATTAAAAAATAGTTAACGTCTTTTTTCCGTCAAAAATTATATTTTAACATCCTATAAGTTAAAATTAGAAACATAAATTTTAGCAACACAACAAAACTAAAACTGGCCATAAAAGGAACCCTTAGGTAGTACCAATTACAGCATTCAAAACCGTAAAACCAGCTGACTGAAGTCCGTCCACCGGATCGTAAATCAATGGTTTTAATTGACGTTCGTTCCTCAAGGTGTTATGATAAATGGTACAAGTTAATAAGTGCAATAATCATTTTGGCAGCTAAACTGGTATAATGATGGTACTTACAATAAAAACACCGTCTTCAGCCAACTACAATTACAGCCAACCCACACACCTGCAATAATGTTAAACTCAAACGTCACACAAATGCGTAACACGCACACAAGAAAACATGTATTACTATTGGCTACAGTAGTTTTCAATAGAATGGAAATCGCGCATTGTTTGCTCTTTCGTATTTAAGTTGTTATTTATGACTAAATTAGTTTACTGTACAAAGAAAGAAAGAACTAAACAATTATAAATTTTCTTCTAAGCCGCTTTACTTTTTAATAAATAAATAAATATGATAGTACAAATTACACCAATCGACCCATTCCGAACTAAGCAATATAAACAAAATAAATAAATACATACAACATCCACGACTCGGGCACAAACATTCGTATTCATCATACAAAATGTCTGCCCCTACTGGGATTCGACTCCGGGGCCTATAGAGCTTCATAGTCAAGAAGAGTGGCCATTGTTGTCACCGAGGGCTTGAACTATTTTGACTATTTTATTTGGGCAAATATAGAGTGGTGGTATCCTTTTTCTTCCGCTACGATGTGCCGTAGTATACAGTTCGCAATTTGTAACACAGACCGCTGCTGCGTCTCACGTCAACTCCTTCAGTCCTTTTACAACACCCACAGGAAGACATGGGTCTGTTACACCTATTCTAAAATCGAGTATGGCAGGGTGAAATGATAAAGGCTACATTAAAATCAACGTAAGGACCTCTAATTCTTAATATCAGCAATTAACAAATGCATCTACGAAACGTGTCTGACACCTGTACTATAATATTTAAAATTCAATGGAATCACGGTGCGTGCTTCCATCTAAAGTGCAATTAGTCTCGTGTGTCAACGTCTTTATTTTGAAGTGTGGCGTAAGGCCCCAGCCGTGTCTATGCACGACTGACGACGCTTGAAATGTTTCACTGTTCATTACGTAGTAGAAACGCTCACCGCAAAGTTGTTGCCCACAAAACACGTAATGTACGTCGCCTGTTGCACATATTTGTAGCTGGGCTGTAAGGGTTGGGACGGACGAATGGAAAATGACGTGCCCCGCATTTGAAACGCCGCCATTAACTCGCATTGCTTTTGAGATGCAAATGAGTTTTTTTCTTAAAAAATCTTCATTGGATATTTCCAAGCCGCGGTGAATTTATTTCCTCTCTCATTCGAATGTTAAGCAGGAATACTTTGAATTAATAACAAAGCTTTTATATATCGGCCTATATTTTTAACTAGTACTCGCGAACTCAAATAAAGAAGAGTAACGTAGTTATTATTATTATTACGAGCTCTATAAGGAATTACATGATTTTAACGATATCAATGTTTATAGGTACACAAAAATACAGATTCACCAAAGCATAGACAACAAACGCTTATAAAATTTAATATTCCTCTCTAATACTTCCATATGAGTAGGGTAAAAGCACCAATGATCAGCTATTGTGTCGCACGCCCCTAGTGTTGTCACATAATGTTAGTATCGGAGGGCTCTAAGCGTCACCCGTCACCCTGTCAGGCGGTGCACTTGCTACGTTATCCAGATATGGTGAATTTCGCATTCGATTTATGGTGCGAATTTACCCTGGTACTTTGAATGCGGACTAATTCCATTGTTGAGGGTCTGACATATGGGCAACATGACAGAAACGGTTAAGCGTTTATTACCAGTAAGAGCTTAATAGTCGGTGCTTTAGCTTGGAGCTGATTTTCAAATGGATTGATTCATAATTTTAGCGTGGCAGTGTACGATTTCAAATATTATACATATCTAACGAATTAGATTTCAATAAATAAAACATATTGTAAATCTTACGTCTGAAGTAAACAAAAACTGTTTTAATGAAGTTTTGACGCATTAAAACTTGAATTTGCATTGGGAAAGAATATCAACAATTTATTAATGTTAACAAATTAAAAAAACAGGTTCAAAATATTGAAGATTTCACGAAGAGTCTTAACTAAACGTTCATATAATATTATTTTTACTGTCATCAGTGTAAAATGAAACATGAAATTATTTTAAAATTAAGCACAACCTACTATTTTATATATCAAATCCCAATTGGCAACACCACAACGTACAAGTACAAAATAAACACTTAATTCGGCTAGCCAAACAAAAAGTTTTAGTGGCGCAAAACGCGAAATTTAAAGGGACATTCGTCCGTAAAATAGCAAACAAAAACGTAATTTGCACCAGGGGTGAGGAACAATAGCGCAAACGGTCCACTCTTGCAGCGGTTACCCTAAATTGTCAAAGTGACAGTTACTCGGCGAACTTGTGGCGGGTCCATGCTAATTTCGGGTAACATGCACGCCCCTACAATTGACATATTGTGTACATGTTATGTTAATCTGTTTCACAAGCACGGCCTATAT
This sequence comes from Pandemis corylana, assembly GCA_949127965.1. Lineage (NCBI taxonomy): Eukaryota > Metazoa > Arthropoda > Insecta > Lepidoptera > Tortricidae > Pandemis > Pandemis corylana. The sequence goes on from OX421860.1 coordinate 4,963,737, forward strand.
TTTAATGCTTTGGCCTATTGATTATTAATAGCGATAGAAAGTTTTGAAAGTAAATTTAGTAGGATGGGAATTTTAGAGCGTGATATAAGCGTAGATTATCTCATCTTAAGACTATTTTTAAAGCATTGACAACAATTAGTGAAAATGCAATCGAAAAATTTTATGGAATTAAAAAATAAACGGTAATCTCAATCGCTGTTTTCAAGACGAGTTTAGGTAAAGTAGCGATAGAACTAACTAATATCTATAACTTTCACTATATTTTGAAACAGAAAAACTTTATTACTTGTAAGACATAAAACTTTAAAAAATAACTGTTACCTATTTCTTCGTCTATTTTACCCTCGCCGGAATGAAATATTGCAAGCTGCTTTGTAGCAGGATTAGAACGTAGTTAACACTGTAGTAGCCGACTGGACGACCATTAGGTACTCGCAGAAGATCCTACACACGGTCCTGCAAACCGATTTCCACTGACTAACACCTATTTTGCTACTAACACTGATTGTTATGATTATTTAAGACTTGTGAAAGTATTAGTGGGTTTTTTTATGGCTATGATCACAAATTTCGAGTAAATGGCAACACAGCAAAATTAATCAGTGCATTTCATCTATCGTGTGCAACTCGATATATCTCTGATCCCGCATTATCCTGTGCATTAAAGCAATGCCTGCCGATTGTTCAGAGGGCCACATGGACTGCTTTGTACAGTATTGCACCACTAAATAGAAAAGCTACCTAGGTATTATTAAATTCAAACAAAACTACAATAAAAAAATACAGTGTCCAAGTTTGATGTTTTGAAATGATATAATAATTAAGTATGTATGTATGTAAACTTTTTATAGTGCAAAATAAACATAAAACAAATACAATTGAAGAACACAACATTAAGTAATTGAATGATCGACGGCAGCGTATTTATCTGATAAAAAAATTATCTGTTTATTATTCAATCAGGATAAATTATTTCTATTTTCCTGTTATATTTACATTATAGTTTTATATGTAGTAGGATTAACTATCTTTATTGTAAGTACTAAATAATTCATTTATTTAAAATGTTAATACAAAACTAAAACTACTATTAAATTAAAATAACTAAATAAACTTTAAAATTAATTATATAAGAGAGGTGGGCCTCTTGGCAGGGTGCCCATCACGCAGGCAGCATTCCCGCGCTGAACTGCGATTGCGATTCTTTGCGCGAGAAGGCTGCCAGCGCGAGGGTCGCCTGTTGCCTCTCTCAACCTCTTGCTGAGCTCTTTGTGTAGCTCCAGCGCACCCTTACCCCAAGGACCTAGAGTCTCGACACCGAAAGCAAAGAAATGATATTGGGCGCCGAGACAGCTGTATTTTGAGACCTTGAGGCGTTCCCGGGCGTCCGCCGCCGCCCCCGGATGTTTGGTAGTTGCGGGTAGGTAAGACGCCGCCACGGTGTCAGTACAAGTGGCGTCCCACACCAGCGCACGGCCCGTCTTCCAGGGTATCAAAGACATTCCGTCCGGGCGCTTGCCGTCGCTCCGCACAATCTGGGGCTCCAGAGCAGCGGGCACGTTGGCATTGACGAGCGCCCTTCGAATAATGTCGTTGAGAGCGGCATGGCGGGACAGGCGGCCGGCGCCCGAGGAGCAGGAAAGGCCATGGTGGCCGAGTTGGTCCACTGAAGCCCCACAAGAAACACAGTTGTGTCCTGTGCAGATCCCAGCTCCCAGCCGGAGACCGGCAGCTATGCGTAGAGTGTCGGGGTCTATAAAGGTTCCAGTGTTGGGCGAGGGATATGCATGTAGCCAGTGACCAGATTCTGGCTTGGACACAGCTAACAGCCTGGCCCGGTCTCTTTCCTGTTTGTTTCTTACTTTTATAACTTGCACCATATGAAGGATACTTCCATGCTGGTCTGAGAGCAAAGGAAAAACATAGAATGTACCAGTTGCTTCTCTTCCCGCGCAGATGGTATAAGCCCATCGAGGGATTGGGCGAAAATCTTAGGGATCATGTTATATAGGCGATGTGGCTAGGAACCCTTTTGATTCCCCTTTCCATCCATACGCTCACAATCATGCTAAACGTGGTCTTTGGGACTTGTTACCTTAGGTTCTGTCTACTTCGTAAGGGATAAAGGCGTGATTTATGTATGTATGTATTAGGCGCAGTACGGCTACTTCTTCTTTCATCACGTTATTGCAAGGTTCAGGAAAACCCAATGCACAGAAAACTGTACTCATCATGACGATAATTAAATGAAAGTTTGATTCCTTTATTATTTACCGGTACAAGAACGTTTTTGTTCTTAATATGGTCCAAATCACAAAGAATGCTTTATACGACAGAAATATTTTTGAATGTGATGTGTTTTGTAACTTGTGTGTGTATGTATATATTTATAATATTATGTAGTATATTTTATTTATTGTATATTAGTTTATCGTATTTATCTATTATGTGTAGTTTATTATTATATCGTACATTATTTAAAATTTAGACATTTAGGATTATTTTAGGTTTCGATCGGCTCTTTTACTTTTTCTGTGTGTCTACTCTTGCTTAATACTTATGTCCTGTCAATCATTCAAAGATTAACTGGAAGAGATCCCTTTTAGGGATAAGTTCACCTTTGTGCATGTGTGTTGTCCTCTATTCATCTTTTTCTTGTGTTTTATGTACAATAAAGAGTTATACATACATATATACATATTTTCATGGTGTTAGATAAATAAATATTTACGAATAGTCAGCCTACTTTAATGTTATATCTTTAATCATAGTTTTCATGATAGATCTTGTGGGCACACTATAAGGTGGTATCACGCTTCCTTACTTTTTTCCGCATTATTAAAGGTGGACAGCAGGGAGGAAAATCATAATTTTTGAAAAACATTACAGTTATGAAAATCAACGTATCGTTGTTATGTTCAGCCACATTAATCAAGTCAAAAGAAAGGATTAATATTTTATGAACTGTCGTCAGTACTTACCTGCTTGTACTATCATTCTAGTCAGTTGTTAAGGTTTTTATAGGAAATTGTGAAATTTGACCTGAGTGACGTAAAAAATCCGATGAAATAACAATGCATCTTCACCTCAGCAAGTGTAGAATTTTAAAATTGATTATTATAATGCCATAATAGCATAGTGTTTGTCAATTGTATTTGTCTTGTTTATTTTGCACAATAAAGAGTTTACATACATACATACATACATACATACATACATAATCTTTGCTGGGGACTGATATCAGAATGACAAGAGTACGTTTGTGATAACCGCTGACAAAAATATGTACTATCAAGAAATCAGATATGATTTGCTCTGAATTTTAAAAGTATTTTATCACATAGGTCACAGTGAAGTGAATTGGCAATGTTCTCTTACGTGAATAAACTATTAATATTTGCGTTTGTGTCTGCAGTTGCAGCGCAAAATGTAGATGATTCAAAGTTGGTGACGATTGCTCAAGGACCATTACGAGGATACAGAAATGCGCAGCACGATATTTACGAATTTTTTGGGATTCCATATGCCACAGCTCCAACTGGTAGACAAAGATATACGGTAAGTTTTTCAAGCGTTGATTATGTAGGGTTTTTTTTTTAGGTTTTTATTAATGTTTTTCCAGTCTTATGCTAGTTGATGTTTTTAAAGTATTTCAGTGACAAGTGCACCACTATGAGAAACTCTACCACTACTCTCTACTCGTATTTTAGTTTAACTATTTTCCAAGAAAAGGTAATAATTCTTTTAAACCTCGACCTTTTTTTTTCCAGGCTCCTCTTCCACCTCCAACATGGACACAAACCCTAGAAGCGGTGGACAATGGAATCATTTGCCCACAAAATCCATCACTAGGCTTTGTTCCCATCAAGAATATGCAAGAAGACTGTTTGATTGCAAATATTTATGTACCTAATACCGAAGAAACCAATCTTCCTGTTCTAGTCGTGGTCCATGGTGGTGCATATTCAATGGGATTTGGACATTCATGGGCACCGAGACGTATAGCGGGAACAAAAAAAGTTATAACTGTTTCCTTTAATTATCGCTTAGGTGTACACGGATTCCTATGCCTTGGCACCCCTGAAGCTCCTGGTAACGCTGGCATGAAAGATCAGGTTGCTTTACTGCGCTGGGTAAAAGAAAATATTGCAAGTTTTGGTGGAAACCCTAATGAAGTTACTATATCTGGACACAGTGCAGGATCTTCTTCAGTAGATCTTTTAATGATAGCAAGACCGGCACAAGGCCTATTTAACAAAGTCATACCTCAAAGTGGTAGTAATGTTGCGTCTTGGAGTGCACATACAGATCCAATTACATCAGCAAAAGAGTATGCAAGGCATTTGAATTTTGCAAATGTGGATGATTTGTATGCATTGGAAGAATATTACTTAACAGTGCCTTACGACACTTTAAACTCTGTGTATGATATGAACCAATATAATGGCAACCTCTACTTTTCTCCCTGCATAGAAAATGACTTGGGGGAAGAGATGTTCCTTGATGATTCTCCAGTTAACATTATAAAAAGTGAAAGATACCAAAAAGTTCCGTTATTGTATGGATTTACAGATATGGAAGGATTATTAAGAATAGGGCAGTATGATGATTGGTTTGATGTTATGAATGAACGTTTCTCGGAATTCTTACCTGATGATTTAGAATTTGAAAATGAAGAAGAAAAAGAAAGAGTTGCCAGATCTGTTAAAGAATTATATTTTGGCAACAGTCGCATCGGTATAACAACAATATTTGGTTACATCAATTATTTCACTGATGCTATATTTAATTACCCTATGCTAAGATCAGCTAAAATGCAGGCAGAAGCAGGTCACAATACAATTTATTTATACGAATTTACATTTTACAAGCAATTTCCATCTGTCCCGGGAGTGCCTGATGTGCTTACTAATAATCCTGGTGCTGCACATTGCGATCAAACATTGGCTGTTCTTGACCCAAGTTTAAGTCCAGTTCCAGAGGAAAATTATACTGAAGAATATAGACAACTAAGGGCAACAATGATCGAGTTTTGGGTCAACTTCATAACTACTGGGTAAGGACATTAAACAAAGCAACTTTACAAAACAGTTACGAATACGCTTTGTATGTTTAAAATGTTATGTTTTGACTAGGTGTGTGACTTTATGGAACTATCATGTTGTTTCAGGAGCCCTGTTCCAGAAGGATCAACATTGCCAGCTTGGCCTTCGATCATGGCTAACAACACTCCACACATGCATATCGGAGATACTATCGAACTCATGAACACATCACCTATAGCAGATCGTGCTCAATTTTGGGACGATATCTATGACCGTCACTACCGTCAACCCGGACCCCCTAATCGGGAATCTAGCGCAACTATTATTTCTCACAACCTTGTCATTTATATATTGAGCATTTACGTTTGCAAATTCTTTCTGACCCAAGCTCTATAGATCTCTTTAATGTTCAATAATTGATGATTTGAGCCTGTAATGACTTTTTAAGTGCACAGTTAAAATAAATGTAAAAATATCTCTTGTCTTCTTATTCACAAAATTTTTAAATTTATATAAAAGTTTTTACATAGGCACAGGTATTGCACGTTTAAGAGTAAGAGTAGATGAATTTATGAGATCTCGAGAACGGTTTTAAGGATGTCGACAAAATATGGCATAGGTACATAAAGCTATTTTAGAACGGCAAAAAATCGATTCAGTTAAGTTTTGTCTCTTCTTTTGAAAGACGTCGAACAATTATCGGGCTTCGAGGTACTCGTAATCAACGCGTCGTTCATTATCTCTCACAACTTGCACTTTGGGATGCATGATAAGAATCAATTGAATACGCATAATAACCGAAGAATTTAAGTATCAGGTAAATATAAAAATTATATCAGCATTAACGTTACTAAATTATCTACATCAATTTGTTTGTTTTTTACTTCTACAAGGCCATTATTCATTTTGTTTATTTTTTTCTTGTATTTTTTTTTATCGGGTTCTCGGCATTTTATAACTAAAGATTGTCACCATTTACGAATGGTATTTTTGCGAGTGTAGTTTACTTCTATGCTGGTCTGATTCAGTATTCAGTATTTTATTAAATTGCAACATTTTTTACCAAAAAAATGATTTAATACTTTAGGCTCTGTACACAAATCCCGTCTATATCCATAAGGGGTAGGTATATGTGTATAGCACGTAGTTTTAAGAATCGAACGTGTAATTCAATTTAAATACAACAAAAGATAATTTTACTATATCGAAAATATTATATTTAATATAATCAGTCTTCATTGTTCGTTGTTGCATAATACGCAGTGAGAGATATGTCAGCTGCGCTCAATCGATGAATTCGCAACCATTTCACAAACTGAAGTGCACCGTGAATGAATTTGCAAAACAAATGAGGATCGAAGTAAAAATAAAAACTAATTTATTCATTAATAAAGGGAGGGCCGCATTCATACATAATGAACGATGAATAATATTATTTATTTTTTTGTAAAAATAGTACGATCGAGATGTCAAAATATTTTTATGTTGCCATTATATCTTTACGACCGGATGGCTTCGATCTAGATAGCCAGTATCCTTTAATCCATATTACAGTAGGTGGTTGTATTATTATATCTATTTTTGGCAATGATAAACATCTGTAAAGATAGGTTTAGACTACGACACTTTGGTGTATACCTATAATGTTTAAGCGCCACTATCTGCAGTTGCGACATAAATTGCAACATCTTGTTAAGGCGTCTCACCTTAATTATTACCTACAGGAACGGACACAAGTGTCCAACACTTTTGCCACAATTTGTGTAGTTCTCTATTTGAGCCATACATAATTAGTGTAGGTACTCCTAGCGCTAAATAAATTCCAAAAAAGTTACCAAAGATGGCCGCAAGTCATGTCATTGCCATTGTGTGACGTTCTAAATGTAACCAATCAAAACTTACCCATTAACCTGACACATTGCCATAATAGTTATGAAATTTTCTTCTATAAAAGTGTTCTAATTAAATATCATTGGTGTGAGTAATATTTTAATTCACCTGATAGGCTACCTTGATGCCAAATATCAAGTTTCTAGGTCGAATTTTCTAGATCAATATTTTATTACTACTATAAGTCAGTGAGTCAGTCACAAAATCGCCGGTTTTTGAACGCTAATATATCAGTATCTGCTTGAACTGCATTATATGAAATTATGCATTTTAGGCAAGCTTGAAAATCTAAATAAATGTGCTAAATTTCATGTCCAGTCAGCGTCAAATAGTTCGTGACACCCAAAGTGGCCAAAAAGTTAGCAACACGACCTTATTTCAACTGTAACAAAGACGTCTTGCAAACTATTTGGGTACTTTGGGTGTCACAAACTATTTGACGCTGACTGTACGTTGGTTAAATAGGTTTCGAGTTGTGAAGAGGTCAAAAGTAGCTCGAAATGGTTCGTGTAAATATATACACGACATCGTCGCCAGGTCCTTTTACTTTGACCTTGCCTGACCCGCTCCCGCGTGTCTAGATAAAATTGTTTTCTCTGGCAGTTGAATTTATTTTTATCTTTACAATTACTAATTCTTACAAATGTACGTACATCATTTAGCAAAGATAAAAGGGCGTAAAAGTTCATGTCATTTTCATGGCAACACTCTGGTAACTTTTTTGGTATTCAATAAGCGGAAATTATCTCGCATCTATATTTACCACCATGTGACTACGAGGGGCGTCGTTTGCAATCGTGCCAGTGACCATCGCTCAGTATTTACCTAATGGTTGCTAAGTTTCTCATATCCGGCGCGGGGTCGTTAGTCTCTGGACGGCGATGTGTTAATCTATGGTGCAGCTTGCATTTAATTAAATAACGGATCGCCTATTTCTGTTGCATACATACATATACATAAAATCACGTCTTTATCCCTCACGGGGAAGGCAAAACCTAAGGTAACAAGAACTAGAGGCCACGGTTAGCGTTATTGAGGACGTACCTATAGGTGGAAAGTGGTTTAAAAATAGTGATGGATTGCCAGCCGCATCGCCTATAACATGATTCCTAAAAATTTCCGCCCATTCCCTTAAAGAGCTTCTACCATCTGCGCGGGAACAGAAGCAGCTAGTACATTCTATGTTTTATCTTAGCTCCTAGACCAGCATGGAAGTTCCTGTGTATTCGATAAGTTTCTTAATGAGTACTAAGTCAAAATATAAGTACTACAAAAATTAAGTATTTTATAAGGACGCAGTCACACAAAACGAACTGCACACTTACACTAGGTATCATAATTATAATTTGTAATAAAATATAATCCCTCGCCCAGAATATTTTATTTAGGTCCAGATTTTGTCCCATAGTACGATTTGTCATAATTTTCGATAGTCATAAAGCGTTTTATATCTGTAACCGTAAGTATTTTTTTAGTATTGATAGTAAACAAACCTAACCCACTACATTCTGATGAATTGTCCAAAATTCCTGTAAAACGCACCAAAAAAAAAATGCCTAACGATTATTATGATCAATGAAAATTATGGGACGAAAAGGGACTCAACTTTATTTGACCTCATTGCTTTGGCATGTACGTTGTTTCTCATCTATCTATACATATATGTCGAAGGAAAGTTAAATACGCGGATATTGACCTTCGAGGTCTTAAATGAATAGCAAAGAGCGTCTTCAGAGTCAGGCAATAATTAAGAAATCACTCAGTGTGCACGTCCGGCACAGGCGGCTGATGTGGGGAGACTGCCCTCACTGGAGCGCGCCCCGCATTGTCACACTACTATCCGACTTTTATCAAAACAATGCATGCCGTGGATGGTCGCTCTCACATATTAAAGCTCAAGAAGGTCGAAAGTCTGTACATGAAAGATATAAAAAAAAAGTTGGCTGGGGACAACAGAACACGCTCCAACATTTTTAGAATTTCTGTGTATTTGTCTGTATATTTGCGAGCGCATCACGTGAAAACGGCTAAACGGATTTTAATGCAGACTTTACTAATCTGTTGAGAAAATCACCGACCAGGTTATAGGCTACTTTTTTTCCGGAAAATTTCATAATTACCGCGGGATAGCGATAAACATATTAATTGCTAGTTCTAGGCGGCAGAAGCTATGATGTCATAAAATGCATACACGCCTTGAAGTAACAATTTATGTAGCATTGCATTTGTGCACTGTTCCACGATGTCCCATCGCCAATAAATAAGGCATTTGTAATTACACGAACGGGCTACTCTTGATTTCCCTGGGCGACTGATGTACACAACAATGATGTATGCGTACATGCAATTCATACATGCATAAAAGTGAATCCAAAGGGACGCACCTTGTAATGTCTCCGGTATAGTGCTTGCGACAAGTTTGATGCGGGAATGAAGGGCGTCATCATTTCAGGTACAAATTTCATTTTGAAAACTCAATTTTTTTTTTTCAAACTCAAAGAATCTGAAGGATTCTTAGTTACGTAAGGGGGCGTCCATTAATTATGTGAGGTATTTAGGGGGAGGAGGGGGTCGAGCCGAATCTTACTAAATCTCATTTGGGGGAGAGTGGGGTCTTGGCAAATATCACGTAATTTTTTTTAGCAGAAAATGGTGTAAAACTTCGTGAAAATTAAGTTAAATTAAAGTTTAATGAAAATAAAAACCGTATCTTGAATAAAATATGACAAAATCTAACACAATTATTATGTGTCTATAAATCCAATACTTTTATACCCAAAGTACAAGTTTTGAAAAATCTCACGTGAGATTGGGGTAGGGGGGAGGGGGTCGAGAAAAATCTTACGACATCTCACCAAGGGGGGAGGGGGGGGGGTCAAAAATCCTTAAAAATATCTCACGTAATTAATGGACGCCCCCTAATGAGGTATAACCGGTATAGGTGAAAAACTTATTGTATGTAGTAGTGTACAGAACTGATATGGGACTTAAGTCTTTTTCCAATTTGGAACGTCAATTTGTCTATTCGCACACATTACTCACACATACAACAGGAAATTTACTACTTAAGTTTTTCACCTAAACCCTTAGTTTTGTCATAAAATGTTTTACAGTAAAAATAGGAGTTACTTCCAGTTGTTCCAGAAATTTGAAATTTGGTATGGATGCAGTGTAACAGCAACAACTATTGAAATCAATCTAAAAATCTTACCTTTTTGAGTTCTATGTAAAGCAATACATAGTATAAAATAAAGTCGCTTTTTCTGTCCCCGTGTCCCTATGTATGCTTAATATCTTCAAAACCACACAACGGATTTGGATGCGGTTTTTTTTAATAGATAGAGTGATTCAAGAGAAAGGTTTATATGTATAATACATGCATAATATACCGTGCGAAGCCGGGGCGGGTCGCTAGTAACTAATATAAGATGACCTCATACTGCGTACATATTGCTTAGAAGCAGAGGTCTGCTGACACTGGATTTAATAATTTACTTGCCGAATTTGTACGGAGCTCTCGGTGCGCGAATCAGACTCCCACTTGGCCGGTTATTTAAGCCAAGTGCCGTACTTATCGTTGATTGCGTTTGAAAACATGATTAATTGGCTATAAGATAACTCAAATATCGTCACGGACGATGGAACGATAAGCAAAACGGAAAAGTCATTTGGCATGGACAAAAAAATAATCCAGATTAATTACTTTATTGCTTACTAGTGGCCGCCCGCGACTCCGTCTGCGATAAATTCGCTTATCACTATCGCGCGGGAACTATGCGATATTCCGGGAAAAAACTATCCTGTGTCCTTTCCCGGGATTGTAACTATCACTATACCAAATTTGAATGAAATCGGTTCTGAAGTTTTGCCACGAGACAGCAACAAACATCCAAACTTTCACCTTTATAATATTAAATTTCTAAATGTCATTGAAAATTAGAACACATAGAAAAATCCGAAAAGTACAGCTATGGCCGGGAATTGAACCCGGATCCTGGTCATTCCGTGACGCGAGCTATACCCCTACACCACCCATAGCAGGTGGGTAGTCTTCGAATTATTCTACCTGTTACTAGCTGTCACGTGACCTTGTTACTATGCGATTTTTTTTTATCGCTAAGCGTCATCTGTGCGAATGATGTGTCTGTACGACACAATTACAAACCAATTGATAATATTGGTAAGATGAGATTTCAACCAATTTACACAAAACCTAATATCTATTTACGTTAACTGTCTATTGGTGGAAACCAAATGGAAATCTGTTCAGTAATTTTTCAGTTTATCGCGAACATAACTCGACGACGCGGTTGGCCTAGTTGGTAGTGATCCTGCCTACGAAGCAAGCGTCCCGGGTTCGAATCTTGGTAAGGGCATATATTTGTGTGATGAGCACGAATATTTGTTCCTGAGTCATGGATGTTTCTATCTATTTAAGTATGTATTTCTCTATATAAGTATGTATATCGTTGTCTAGTACCCATAACACAAGCCTTACTAGCGCTTACTTTGGGACTAGGTCAATTTGAGTGAATTGTTCCCTAATATTATTATATTATTATTATTATAACAGACAGACTTTATTTTACAAAACCTATGAGTAGTGATTATAATGAGTAGGTATCATAATAAATAGATAACGTTTATATAATAAGTAAAATATATATTATATATAAGATAAGTTATACAGCGGTACTATGTTCTTAAATATTGTAATGGATTCGTTGTATAAGGCCACATTTAACCTACTTTCGGCTTTACGCGTTTTCTAACACCTCGTATTCATAGAAAACTTGGATTTTTTATACCACGGGAAAAAGCTAGTTGGATATTATGCTGGTCGTTGCAAACTGTTTTTAAAGTTTCAGTGCTAACAACAAGGTTGAAGACAGATAGCTTTCCGTTTGAATAATTTAAGTTTAATTTATTATGTACGGTGCTCTACATACAGGATGTCCTGATGAAGGTAAATTCTTCAACTGCATTTTCTTTGTTAGTTAGTTGCAATATTTGACGGGTGGCAGGGCCTTGTGCAAGGTCCGTCCGGATCGCTACCACCATCTTACTCGCTAATTCTGCCGCTAAGTAGCAGTGCTTGCACTGCTGTGTTCCGGTGTGGAGAGTAAGACAGCCGGGGAAATTATGGGCACAAGAGGCATTTCATCTTAGTCCTCTAGGTTGGCAACGCATCTGCAATCCCTCCGGGGTTGCGAGTGTCTATGGGCAGTGGTGATCACTTACCATCAGGTGACCCACTTGCTCGTTTGCCTTCCTATTCATATAAAAAAAAAAAACTCGAGGATGGCTCAACTGTTTACAACTGAATATGCTAGTTTTGGTATGGCGTGTGTAAAGTTCCCAATCCGCACCGGGCCCGTGTGGGAACTATAGCCGAAACCTGAGCCCAGCAGTGGGACATATACAGGCTGGAGACGATGATGATGATGCTATTTTTAAAATTTAAGACTATAAAATAAAACAATAAGTAACAATAATTAAGTATTTTGTTGAATCAGGCGTTACTTTGCGGAGGTCCATTGTAATGAACAAAAAATTTACCTTGTTACTCCGCTACTCAAGTGCAAGATAACCAAGCCTGTGTGAAATATATACGATTTTCATGCAATCTCTCCCTCCACGACTGCCAATAAAACACATATAAATCCCACAAACTTAATTCACAACATTTCAATTTTTTTACCTTGTGTTTTCTTATGCTCAATAAATAGTACTTTGAAAACTAGGAGACCCATATTTTTTCTTTTCGCGAAATTTGTATTCTAAGTTAGTAAAAAAAAATATTGAAATCTCGAAAATTTCAAAAACGCTTGTAAGGTTGAATCTACACATTACCTTTGCCTGGGTCATAAAAAAATAATATAAGATTGATGTCTACATTGTCTACTGGTTGTCACAACGGGTTGTCATTTTGAATTTTTGATTGACGTTTGGTGATTTGATATTGGTTTTTATTGGATTTTAATTATTCGCATTTTCTGGACTGAATTGGAAATAATTGACAACAAAATAAGCCAGATAATAAAACAAATTGAATGTTTGCATCCACCCTGACTTGCAGCACAGTCTTCACATTTCACATCCAATATAGTTTCTTCTGCCTCGTTAATGCTTGCGACAACAGAGTAAATTTTAGTACGAACTCGGTGCTCAGGAGTTACTCTGCCCTTGATAAAACACACAGCATTCTCTCGTTTACTTCCACATAGCCTACAGAAGTTTCAACGTAAGCATCCCCTGATGACAACAAAACCTTAGCTCCCCGGATTTCGGCAACGTTAAACGAGTCGTTTTCACGCATGTATTGCAACAACATCATTATAATCCACCTTGGGAAGGTTTCGGCTGTCTGCCATGGCATAACCGTCCGAAACTTTCATCAAATCAATTTAATAAATATAACAATGCTTTTTCAAAACAAAACGAACAAAACATCGATCGGCAAACAACACTGATATTTGACATTGACACCTTTTTGACATTGACATTTTTATTCATAAAGAATTAGGAAGGCAAAGGTATACTACGACGATGCCTTACTTCGGATTTTTTGAAGATTTTTGTGAATATTACGTTAAATAAGTAATAAAAAAAATCAAAAAAATATGGAATGGAATACTTAAACACAAAGCTCGAAATGGTTGTCGGTACTTTAGTAATTATTTAAAATTGAAATGTTGTGAATTATCCCTTACACCACACAAACACTACGTCACGCACGTAAGTTACGTACGTTTTCGCGTCAGGAGTAGCAGGGTATTTTTTTTTGTTCATTTTAACAATAAGTAGGTAAAAAGAAGGTACTACATACTCAAAATATGTTTTCACCGCAAACAGATTTTGTATTAACCTATCATTAACGAACAAAGTTTTTGTATGTTGATAATGACATGTAACTTGTAGAACGTGCTGAAAATAGTTTAAATTTCATTAATCGATTGATAGTTTTATTTCCAACATTATTATCACGCATTTGTAGTCAAGCTATGGCTGATAATGGTTTACTAATACAACTAATACTCCAGGCGTACATGAAAAATATTATTGAAACGATAATTTAGATATTTTTTTAATATACCCCACCGGCTGAGACTAAGACGATGAAGGAGGATTTAATACGTAATTATGCAAAATTATTGCATAACACGCAAGACGGCGTAAATATGCGGTATTATGATTACGCTTATCTTTCTGATTTCTTACGTTACTCGTACTTGCTTTGCAATAATTTTGATAACTTAGGTTGGTAATAGATGGGTTCCGTTACACTGGCTGCATTTTTACAAAGTTGGACTACGATCATGCAACATGATTAAAAAAAGTAGAAACAAAATGCTTACTTTTGCAAGTACCTAATAACTTTTGGTACCTTAAAATAAAAACACATTAGGGGGCGTCCGTTAATTACGTGAGGTATTTAGGGGGGGGGGGGGGAGGGGGTCGAGCCGAATCTTACTAAATCTCACTTGGGGGAGAGGAGGGTCTTGGCAAATATCACGTAATTTTTTTTAGCAGAAAATGGTGTAAAACTAAGTGAAAATTGTGAAAATCCAAATTCAGCAGCGATGGTGTGATTTACATTTTTCACGCGTAAGTAACTCATTCACTTACTTAAAAGCAAATAAAAGAATTAAGTAACACCGAATTAAATAGGTAATTGAACTGTTTTTTGGGGGTGTAATTAAGATAAGTAACGGTTACATGTTATCTTAATAACAAGAAATTGATTACTCCTATCGCTGCTAAATATAATTTAATCAATCAACCGCTGGTTTCTCCTAATTATTTAAAGGGTTTCTAGTAACAATACGTGATTGAACAGGCTACTTGCAATGTTGTCTGACGTGAAGAAGTTAATATTGCTCGCGTGTGTAACCTTACACAGTGTAAATTTGGTTGCAGCGCAAAATGTAGAAGAATCAAAGTTGGTCACGATTGCTCAAGGACCTGTGCGTGGGTACAGAAATGCAGAACATGATATTTATGAATTCTTTGGCATACCTTATGCTACGGCTCCAAACGGTACACGCAGATTTACGGTAAGTTGGATTCAAATTAAAATACCTAAATTGCAAACAAATATTGGTTATCACGAATTGCAATTAGATACATTTACGTAAACATATCAATATCTACAGTAAACCTAACTACCTTAAGAGTACTGTAAGCGTCCACTAATCAAATTTTAAAAATATTGTAGGAATTCAAAGATCCATTGTGTCACTCATTGAGCATTTCAATAAAAGCTTTCTAACCACATGCCACAAGTTTTACAACATAGCTATTGAAATAGATTCAAAATTCAAAATGTTCTCTATATTTTTCAGGCTCCTTTGCCACCTCCCACATGGACAGAGACTCGAGAGGCCAGAGACGATGGCATTATATGCCCACAACATCCCGGAATGGGGTTCGTTGCTGTTAAAACCATGCAAGAAGACTGTTTAATTGCCAATATTTATGTTCCTAATACCGAGGAAACAAACCTTCCAGTTTATGTTCTCGTCCACGGTGGAGCTTATTCGAATGGGTATGGGCACAATTTGGCACCACTGCGTATAGCGGGTACAAAGAGAGTGGTTGCTGTTTCATTTAATTATCGTGTCGCAGCACACGGTTTTCTGTGCCTTGGTACCCCTGAAGCTCCTGGTAACGCAGGCATGAAAGATCAAGTGGCTTTATTGCGCTGGGTTAGAGACAATATAGCAAGTTTTGGAGGTAATCCTGATGAAGTTACTATATCCGGATTCAGTTCAGGAGGATCATCGGTGGATCTTCTCATGATCGCAAGACCAGCCCAAGGACTTTTCAATAAAGTAATACCTGAGAGTGGTGGCAATTTAGCGTCTTGGAGTGCACATACAGATCCTATTAACTCGGCAAAAGAGTACGCACGAAAGTTAAATTTTAACAATGTCGATGATCTGGATGCGCTAGAAGAGTTTTACAAAACTGTGCCTTATGATACTTTGAACTCGTTTAATGTAATGAACATCTATAATTCTAACTTATACTTCTCGCCATGCATAGAAGCGGACTTAGGAGAAGAAATGTTTCTTGATGACTCCCCCGTGAATATCATTAAAAATGAACGTTATACAAAAGTCCCATTATTATATGGATTTACAGACATGGAAGGATTATTAAGATTATCATTGTACGACGATCGGGTAAATGTAATGGACCAACATTTTTCGGAATTTCTACCTGACGATTTACAATTTCAAGATGAAGAAGAAAAAGAAGCTGTAGCTCAAACCGTAAGACAACATTATTTCGGAAACAACCGCGTAGGAATCAGAAACATATTTGGCTACATTAATTTTTTTACAGATGTAGTCTGGGCATATCCTATGCTAAGATCAGCTCAAATGCAGTTGGAAGCTGGTCATGATCAAATATATCTGTATTATGTAACGTTTTATAAAAGATTTCCATCTGTACCAGGAGTGCCTGATGTTGTTACCAATAAACCTGGGGCTGATCACACAGAGCAATCGTTGGCAGTACTTGATCGAACCATGAACCCACCACCGGAAGAGTCGTACAGTGAAGAATACAGACAGCTGAGAGCGACAATGGTCGAGATGTGGGTGAACTTCGTCACAACTGGGTAAGGAAACATATTTAACGTAGTTTTACATGGAAATCACAACTTTCAAGCCCTTGAAAAAAAAATATAAGTAATAATTTAGTAAGACTAGCTTGAAGAATTAGGTTAGTTTTGGAATCCAACTTAGCCCAAGGATCTTTTTTTCTATTTTAAGAGGCCTTTAAATCACTTATTACGTTTATTATGGATCCATGACATATTGCAACACAATGGGCCCAAAAATAAGATATAAGTAGGTTGATTCAATGGGCAATAGAAAGAGTTATGATTTGCTCTGGTATATCGAATAAAAAAAGAAAAAATACTTTACTTAGAAAAACTTAAAGTTATCGACAAAACTCAACAAGTTGTGCCCTTTAGTATTTAGCAGTAGGCGGGTCACATTTCTCGTAGAACTGATAATGTTTTGCTTGTAGTACTGGCGTAAAGTACAAAACCGAGAGAGCTGTAGAAAGATCCTTGGGGAAGGTCTATTCCAGCAGTAGAGCGAATATTTATCAGCCGATATGATGACAATAATAATGAACTTTAACTGATAACGTGGCTAAAAGTGTTAATGATTTGTATTAACGTCTCAATTTGGCTTTTTGCAGGAGACCAGTTCCAGAAGGTTCATCACTACCTGCTTGGCCACCTGCTACTGGCAATTGGACTCCCCACATGAACATTGGAGACACTTTAGAACTGAAATACGCGCCGCCTATACCAGAACGCACTCAACTTTGGGATGACATCTACGACCGCTATTATCGCCAGCCTGGACCCCCTAATCGCGACTCCGGCGCTAATATTATGTCTCACAATGTTGTCATTTACACTGTTACCATTTACGTTTTTAAAGTAATTTTAGCAAGTACATAATGCTCTTGAAAACAGAGTCAAGATCATGACTTAAGTCAAAAGACACTAGGCATCAAAAATATTGTTTCAAGTTGTATTGCTTGCTATGATTCTAGTCAAGTCCGCCTTTTGGTGCATCAAATTTTGTGATTTTGTAAGTAAGCATAATTTATATTCCTATATTACCCTAAGGAGCTACGGGCAATAAAATGAAAATATTAAAAAAAGGTTTAAAGAAACCTGTTTGTTGTAAATACTACTCAGAATTGTTTTATTCTTTCAACTCAACACCATTTCCCATTACATCGAATTTAATTCACCTTATAAGAACCACCAAATTCGTGATATCTATTAGCTGGTAGTACCTGAACATACATACATAATATTGTACATAATATCACGTCTTTATCCCTTACGGGGTAGACAGAGCTTAAGGTAACAAAACCTTAAGGCCACGTTTAGCATGATTAAGGGCGTATAGGTGGAAAGGGAAATCAAAATAGAGATGGGTTGCTAGCCGCATCGCCTATAACATGAATCCTAAGACTTTCACCCATTCCCTCGATGGGCTTTTACCATCAGCGCGGGAAGAGAAGCAACTGGCAAATTCTTTGTATTTTCTTTACTCCCAGACTAGCATGGAAGAAACCATGGTATAGTATGCTGCCGTCATATGGTAAAAGGACGTTTCTACGCTAAAGTCGAAACGGAGAAAAAAATTGTTTTGTAATTAAAAAATTAAAAAATTCGCCGCCTCAAGGAAAATAAACAATTTAACAGTTTTTTTATGCAAAAATGTGTAGGAATGTTTGAACTATTTTAATGTTAATTCAAATTATAGATTTGTTTATTATTATAATAAATAAAATTAATTTTCTTTTTCTTCTTGGTAAAAAAAATACAACAAAATACGAAAAACTGCAATGAAAAGACGTTTCTGGCTAGATACGTTCTTTCAACTTAGTAATTTTATGAAACGCCTTTCCAACTTAGTGGTAACGTGATTTTAGTTTTAAGTAAACTAAATAAAAATAACGTATTTACCCACTAGCTGCGTTTCAACTTAGTTTACGAACTATATTTCTATGAACGTTGAGAATATTTCGACATGCACCAGTTACATTTTTTTAGTTTTGAAACCATCTAGCAAACCTTAAACAATATATTATAGGAATACTAGCTGTTGCCCGCGACCCCGTCCGCGAAGAATAATAGCCTACGACCTATTCTCAGACCTACCGAATACAGATAAAAAGAAAGTCAAGCCGTCTCGGAGGAGTTCGATAACAAACGAGATTTTTATATATTAGACACTTTGTAAAATAATAAAAACTTATTAGACCAAATTTACGTATTAAAAAAAACTGTAACAGTTACAAACCTCTGTAACGTACAACATTTAACTTTTTCACGTACAAAAATAAAGACTATCAATAAAAACGTGCTGTCTTAAACTAATACGATAGGAACCATATTATTTAATCACAACCTCAGTGGTATCAATTTAAATTTACGATACTATATTTACTTATTAACTGTAAACTAAATTGATAACTTTTTTTTACATTCATTAACATTACATCCTGGTTTTAGTTTTTATTTATTTACAATATCTTTCATTTGTTTCATTTGTTTCCTCTGTGCTAGTGACTCGGTATTCTTTTTACGTTTCCTGATTTGCCCTTTCTTTGTTAGACTTTGTGGTGTGTTTTCGACGCTCGAGACTTAAGGTGACTCAGGAACGATCAATTTGTCCGGCTGCGAATTGGAAATGGTATTCACAGAGCTATTATATTCTTCCAAAAACATTTGAAGCTCTAAACGTGGAGGAACATAATCTTTATCAAAAACTGAATCATCCGAATCAAAATCCAGATCGATGTTATTTAAGAGATCTTCGTTATTTTCATTTGTAACTATAGACAAAATCAGCTCCTCGTTATTTGTATTTGTAGTATAAGGTAAAGTCAGCTCATCATTATTTTGTATTTGTAGTATCAGGTAAAGTCAGCTCATAGTTGTTGTTATTTGTAATATTAGGCAAAGGCAGATCTTCGTTGTTAGTATTTGCAGTGTTAAGCAAAGTCAGGTCCTCATTGTTAGTATTTGTAATATTAGGCAAAGACAGATCCTCATTGTTAGTATTTATAATATTAGGCAAAGATAGATCCTAATTGTTAGTATTTGCAGTATTAAGCAAAGGCAGATCCTCATTGATAGTATTTGTAATACTAGGCAAAGGCAGATCCTCATTGTTAGTATTTGTAATATTAGGCAAAGACAGATCCTAATTGTTAGTATTTGCAGTATTAAGCAATGGCAGGTCCTTATTGTTAGTATTTGTAATACTAGGTGAAGGTAGATCCTCATTGTTAGTATTTGTAATACTAGGCAAAGTCAGATCGTAATTGTTAGTATTTGCTATAATATAATAAACTATAAAATATTTTATGGGATGGTTTCATAATTTCGGCACGTAAAGCCTGGGCGCAACTGATTCAACTGGTTTCCTACCTCAATCCCCACTTCACCCCTCACAGCTTACCTTACTAAGTAGAAAAGACGCTACTACCACTTGCGCCCGAGTAATAGTTCTATTACCAAGATGAAAGGGCGCATATTTTGCAGAACCGTTTTTTCTTCTTCAAAACATGCAGATACGTCATTTCATTTTATGACCACGTAAATAATTCTTAAATAAATAAAACGCTTCTGCATAATTGTTTCTTTTTTACTTAGTATAGATAAGAAATGTTTTTTCAATTTAGGAATATTGAAGTTTTGTCGCAGATGTGCCCTAATTGCTTGTGCGTTTCAAGGGGTTGTGGTTCTTTTTAGTAAAAATTAAAAATACTGGCAGATCCGCCTTTTTTTCCTGATTTCGAATATATACTTAACTCAATTTCAACAAAAATGTTAGATGCGTCCTTTTTCCGTATGACGGCAGTATGGTAGAATCATGGTAGTACCTGAACGAAACTTGGAAAAGCCGGTGTTCCCAGATTATGAGACCCAGCAAGTTCCTTTTGACTCTCCCAAAAACCCCTTGTCTATGGGTCAGCTGGAGATAAAGAAAAAGGCGTGGTTTGCACTTACAGTCGAATCAATGATAGCTGAAGAATTCCCTCCTGCAGAGAGAATCCTGGCTGAGTCCCCAGAAATTCGCTTCAAGGTTATTGTCACCGATCTAAGTATGACAAATTTCACGTCAATTCGACACTGAAAGTGGGTCAAAATTCACTTGCAAGATTTGATTTATCACAAACACACCGAGACAGGTAAAAGTGAATACAAGTTTGAATAATAATAATAATAGCTCGGATAGTCAGGAGGTTCCTCTCTCTGTCGCCCTGACCACCGGTAGCTTAGGCCTCGCCTCGGTGCCGGCGGCACCCTAGGTTAGGTTTTTATAATGTTTTTATATTTTGTATAATTTTTTTTTAAACCTAAATTTGGAAAAAATAAATATACAGTATAATAATAATAATAATGAAGACTAATAAAGAATACAACGCTATTATTATTAATTTTTAATTCATTAACGTCCTCATGAAAGCATGTGAATATGAATATATTGTACAAACATTTTTCCCAAAGTGTGAAGTATATCCGCTACTGTAATATCTTTTGCAGCTGATTTCATAGTTTTGTACCCATAATGGCTAATGGAATTATTTCTAGGCTTTTTTCGGTAGAACTTGTTTTAACTTGGCGCAAAGTAAGAAAGTACCTACAGTCGAAGGCATAAATATCGATAAGCCAAATCTATACTAATAATATTATAAAGAGGAAATATTTGATTGTTTGTTTGTTTGCATTGAATAGGCTCCGAAACTACTGGACCGATTTTAAAAATTCTTTTGCCGTTAGAAAACTACATTATCACTGAGTGACATAGGCTACTTTTTACCGCGGGAAAATACCTATTCCTACGGGAAAATTAATTTATCGCCGGCGAAGCTGCGGACGGAAGGCTAGTTATTAATAAATTAATGTATCACCGACCTTATTTTTTGTGGGTTAAAGGTATATAGATGTTTTTGGCGTCATGGTAGGGGAGACCGAGGAGAGTTGAGACAGAGGTGAGTTGATACAAAGCCGATTTATCTGAACTGTGTCAGTTTATCGGGCTGGTAACTTCGCTAACTCGTTGCTCTTTCTACACTTCAAAGTTTGTGTGAAGTTGTGACCTCGCTAACTGTCATAGGTGCAGAGAAAAAGACTTTGTATCAACTCACCTCTGTCTCAACTTGCCTCGGTCTCCCCTACATATATTTATGCCCTAGTCTGGCTACTCTTTATAGAAAATGTAATTTTACTTCCCGGATTCGCGAAGAGATAAAAAAATGTTTTCTACCTTCTAATCTTTAAAAACCAACAACAGACCAAAATAAATTACTAAATTGTACATAATCATCGTAATTAAGATAAGTAACCGTTGTATGATATCTAAACAGTCAGAGATTATCAGCTATCGTTCATAAGGTATTTTAAATCAATCAATCATCCGTTTGCTTTCATATGAAAGGGAATTCCATAGTGCATTATGGTGACAGAGTAAACCGAGCTAGCAATGTTGACAGCCGCGAATAAATTAATATTACTCACGTGTACAGCTTTGGTGGTCGCACAAAATGTTGAAGATTCAAAATTGGTGACTATTGCTCAAGGACCCGTAAGAGGGCACAGAAATGCAGAGCACGATATTTACAAGTTCCTTGGAATACCATACGCTACAGCTCCTAATGGTACACGGCGATTTACAGTACGTTTTTTTTCAGTAATACCAAATTCTATAACCTGTTGCTTATATGTATATGCCCAAACTATCATTACCTAAAATATTTTTTAACATTTTGGCATCTTCTGCATCAAAAAGGTACCATAATTATGGCCGTAAAACTGTAAAACTGCAAAAGAGCACTACACTGCAGTAAGTATCCTATTCCTGAACACATCGAAATTTTAATGAAAATGAATTGTTTTCGTTCCAGGCTCCACTTCCGCCTCCTACATGGACAGACACACTGGATGCCGTCGACCAAGGCATTATCTGCCCACAACATCCAGGAATGTCTTATGTTCCCTTAAAAACCATGCAAGAAGACTGTTTAATAGCAAATATATATGCTCCTAATACTGAGGAAACAAATCTTCCCGTTTTTGTGCTTGTCCATGGTGGAGCATATTCTAATGGATTTGGACATATCTGGGCACCCTTGCGTATAGCAGGTACAAAGAAAGTAGTTGCAGTATCGTTCAATTATCGTGTAGCAGCACACGGGTTTCTGTGCCTTGGCACCCCTGAAGCTCCTGGTAACGCAGGCATGAAAGATCAAGTTGCATTACTACGTTGGGTAAGAGACAATATAGCAAGTTTTGGCGGTAACCCTAACGACGTTACTATATCCGGATATAGTTCTGGAGGGTCGTCTGTAGATCTTCTTATAATCGCGAAACCTGCTCAAGGACTATTTAATAAAGTCATACCTGAGAGTGGTGGTAATGTTGCATCTTGGAGTGCACATACAGACCCAATTAAATCGGCAAAAGACTACGCAAGAATGTTAAATTTTAACAATGTCGACGATCTTCATGCATTAGAAGAATTCTACAAGACGGTACCTTACGATGTTATGAACTCGTTTGCGGTAATGAACACCTATAATTCTAATCTATACTTCTCGCCATGCATCGAAAATGACCTAGGAGAAGAAATTTTTCTTGACGATTCTCCTGTAAACATAATAAGAAATCAAAGTTACACAAAAGTCCCATTGTTATATGGATTTACAGACATGGAAGGGTTGTTAAGAATAGTTCTGTATGACGATCGGTTTAATGTTATGGAAGAACACTTTTCAGAATTCCTGCCCGATGATTTAGAGTTCCAAAATGAAGAAGAAAAGGAAACAGTAGCTCAATCTGTACGTCAACTCTACTTTGGAAATAGTCGTATAGGAATCAACAACATATTTGGCTATATAAATTTTTTCTCGGATGTAGTTTGGGTATACCCTATGCTAAGGTCAGCTAAAATGCAGGTGGAAGCGGGTCATGATTAAATTTATTTGTATTATTTTACTTTCTATAAAAAATTCCCTTCAGTACCGGGAGTACCCGACGTTCTTACAAATAAGCCTGGGGCTGATCATGTTGACCAAACGCTGGCTGTACTTGATCCAACTATCAATCTGATTCCTGAGGAAGCTTACACTGAAGAATATAGACAACTGCGAGCCACAATGATCGAGATGTGGGTCAACTTCATTACAACTGGGTAAGAATATACACTATGTACGATAAAAGCGTGACCGGTTAAACTTCTAAAAAGAAAAGATTTATCATGCGAAATTCTCTAATTTAACAGTTATTTTATTACACTTTCATGCTTTATTTTTAATAAGGTGTCCAGTCTCCCGAATTTTCTATAATCGCATGGCATATCTGAGGCATACTTTCAACTAAGTTTTCAGCGAAACTGCAGGGTAAAGACCTCCATATGAACTTCAGTTCTCGAGATAGATTGGCGACGCTAACCGTATTTTTCCCTCGCAATTTTAGCTTCATCCACGCCCATACATTTTCTATTGGTTTGGCATCGGGTGATTGTGAGGGCCAATCCACGACATCGATGCCATTTTCAGCCCTGCACGCAGTACAAACCCGACTTCGGTGTTTAGGGTCATTATCCTCTTGCAGGATCCATGAAGCATTATGCCTTGGGAACATCGTCTTAGCGGAAGGTAACAATGCCTTTTCATAAATTTTGGCCATTTTAAGGGCATCTAGCGTACCAGTGAACAAGTGCAAAAGGCCGAAACCCTGCTTTGAGAAGCATCCCCAAACAGGCACCTTTACTGGGTGTTTCACGGTCCGCACGAGCAATCTGTTATCAGCCATAGGCCAAGCCCTAGTCGAGTAATTAGCAGACCGAAATGAATCTTCATCTGAAAACATTATATTATTCCAATCCCGGTTTTTGTTTTCACTCGCCCATGACAGTCTCTTTCCCGTGTCACCCGTGTGTTTTCCTATAAGGAGCGGTTTCTTCATCGTACTTCGAAATTTAAATCCATTTTCCATCAAACGTTTCCGTATTGTATCTATAGATATAGATAAACCATTTTTCTGCAACTTTTCTTGCCCAGAACGCAAAGATAACAGTGGATTTTTCATAAATATTTGTAAAATCCGCTTATTCTCTGCAGAGGAGGTTGATTTTGTTTTCCCGAGTTCTGGTACGTCGTCGACGTTTTTTGTTTCCGTGTATCTCTTTACCCGCTAGTTTACAAACGCCTTCGACTTATTCATGTACTTAGCGGCCCGATCACGAGTCATTTTGGGTCCTTTCGGTTGTGTACATAGGAACACTGCTTCGTATCGTGTAGCATACGCGGCACTCATTTTGGAAAATATGCTTTTGGCGGGAGACGGTCAAGTTTTTTTTTCATATTTTTACAGAGCATTGTACGTAATAGATCAGGCTATTCAGCCAATACCTTTTTTTATAGTGTGGCATTTTAAAAATTAAAATTATGCCGGTCACGATCTTGTCATACACACTATTAATATTATTATTTTAGTAATTGCAATAAGTTTAACATAATTAAATCATCTGTTAACAATATTTTTTATTGTTTTATATGTTAATAAATTAATTGCATCAGGCTTTACTTAGCGATGTTCATATTAATGAACAAAATGCATTTGCCTTGCTACTCCGCTACCACAACAAAAGTGGTGCGGTTGTACTAGCGGAGTAGCAAGTTAAATGTTTTTATTCGTCTCATATACTGACAAAAAAAATCTGGTCATTTCAGGAGACCAGTCCCAGAAGGTTCATCACTTCCAGCTTGGCTACCTGTTACTGAAAATCGCACTCCTCACATGCATATTGGTGAAACTATAGAACTGAGATACACACCGCCTATACCAGAACGTGCTCAACTTTGGGATGACATCTACGACCGCTACTATCGTCAGCCTGGACCACCTCGGGACTCA
This sequence comes from Pandemis corylana, assembly GCA_949127965.1. Classification (NCBI taxonomy): domain Eukaryota; kingdom Metazoa; phylum Arthropoda; class Insecta; order Lepidoptera; family Tortricidae; genus Pandemis; species Pandemis corylana. Next base: position 4,989,150 of record OX421860.1, read on the forward strand.
GGCGCAAATACCATTTCGCATAGTTTTGTTGTTTATATTTTAACTGCCTATGTTTTTAAATTTATGTTTAATTAATATTTCTGATATTGCTGTGATGAAAATCACTTACGATACAAACTATTTATTTATACACCTATGATAACGGTGAGGTAACATTTAACACTTATAAGTAAAAACGACAAATTATTAAGGTTTTTTATGTGAAATAGGCATACGTTTCATTCCAATCACGCCTGATGGTAAGCATATCATGTGATCTAGGATAGAACACGCTTGCCTAGTAAATGAACATTCACCCTTGATTTTAAGATGGTCAGATTATAGCATTCAAGTAACAGACACTGGCAAGGAATCGCATTCCATAGCTGTTTGAATAATGAAGGACGAGTCGAACCGCTTTGTGCCAATTTTAGGGATGTTAACAACATAGGGGGTTTTAGACCCTACGATCTGAACCAAAAGGACTCCCGGCCAATTCACCAAAAAACTTCATCGGCTGTAATTTAATTAATTTGAATTATTAAAACTTACTCTTCGCTGAGCAGGCGTACTGCTGTAAAACAAAGAACACTTTTATTTATATTTGCAAATACGTCAGTAAAAATAAACTGCCAAGTATTAAGAAAATGCAATAAAAAAGAAGGTCTAACACGTAGAAGAAGGTAGCAATTATTATTACACATAAACGGATAACTCACGTATAAAAAGTCGAGTGATACTCGACATGTTTCGGACTATTTCGTAGTCCTTCTTCCTGGAGCGCTCGCCCCGACGGCAGCGAAACGAACACTTTTTTTTTTTTATGTGAATAGGAAGGCAAACGAGCAAGTGGGTCACCTCATGGTAAGTGATCACCACTGCCCATAGACACCCGCAACCCCGGAGGGATTGCAGCTGCGTTGCCAACCTAGAGGACTAAGATGAAATGCCTCTTGTGCCCGTAATTTCCCCGGCTGTCTTACTCTCCACACCGGAACACAGCAGTGCAAGCTCTGCTACTTAGCGGCAGGATTAGCGAGTAAGATGGTGGTAGCGATCCGGACGGACCTTGCACAAGGCCCTACCACCCGCAAACTGGTTCCGTTTGTACCCTTTGGGTACGGAACCCTAAAAACTAGGCTTCTTTATAAAAAAAATACAGCACAACAACAGAATAATTACATCTTTAAATTTTTAGTTTTTATTACACTTATTTGACAATTTGTTGATCCAAACGAATAATTTTGAAAAAAATATATGTAATAGAATATAAAATTTTCTATATTATTTCAATATATAAGTTCACGATGTACAAGTAAAACAAATAATAGAAAAACTGAAACAGCCAAAATTGTACACTTTAAAAAACACTACAGCTTTTTTTTATATGAATGTACTCATATCTTAAATATAATTATCACTACATAGTATAAAACAAAGTCGCTTTCTCTGTCCCTATGTCCCTATGTCCCTATGTATGCTTATATCTTCAAAACTACACAACGGATTTTGATGCGGTTTTTTTTAATAGATAGATTGATTCTGTCTACCCCGTAAGGGATAAAGACGTGATTGTGTGTGTGTGTGTGTGTGTGTAGATTGATTCAAGAGGAAGGTTTTTATGTATAATTCTACGCAAACGAAGTCGCGGGCAGAAGTTAGTGTACAATATATCCAAACGACAAGTTAATCGGTGACGTAGTTTGGCAAAATATAAATATTTTTTTACGCTTACCGTAAGCATTTAAGGCTTAATATTCAGTATAATTATATCTTATAATAAAACAATCAAACGTGCATACCAATATTTCCAATTCAGCCAGGGGCGATTTTACTATAATCTTCCGGCCAGGCCCATGGTTCACATAATTATGTAAGACGGATGACAATGAAGGTACAGTCTGCCAAGAAATCTTGTATTCAAATTGAATTTTCGACATAAAATTATTTAATTGAATCAGGCGTTACTTTGCAGAGGTCCATTTCAATAAAAAAAACATTTACCTTGCTACTCCGCTACTTACGGGCAAGATAGCCGCCTGTGCGAAATATAAGTTTTGACGTGCAATCCTTCCCTCCTCTAGTGCCACGTAAAACATTAAATCCCACAAACTTAACTATACCTAATAAAATGAAATTTTGCTTTAGACGTGGTAAGAAGTGGTCTAGTAGTGTTGATGTAGGTACAGTGACATGTCTGACCAAATACATTAGCATGCAAATGTTATCTATAATCTATCTTACAATTTAAGGTGATTTTACTGGGTAACTCAATTAATTTTATCAATATTTTATCATGCTTGAATGTAATTTGCTAGCAAATTGTTATAATTGAATTATTATTTGTTTGTCTTTAAGCCATTCAAAAAGCTTAATTCTAAATTTTCTCCGAGACAACCTACCCCTGACCCCATACAAAACGCTGACGCATTTCAATCCCTTTAAAGGCCTTTGGCATTAAATATGCCTTCGACCATTTAAACTCAAAATTAGACTCCTTTCACACGACAGCAGCATATGCCTAAATAAAAGTAGCGGCAAAAATGGTTTTTGATTGATTACACACTCACGGAGAACAATATAATTATGTTTTTTTTAGATTTATAAATTAATGATTATGATGCAATATCGTAACTTGGAGTTTACCTTTTAAAAAAATATTATTTAAAAATTAAAGAGCACAAAAATTTCGCCTTGTAATGTTGACTGAAAAATGAACATCTCAAATAAAAAATGTTTATTGTCATAAACTTTGTCATGTTGTTACAAATTATACGTAGGAAGTTAATTTAGCAGCACACATTAGTAATGAACATAAAACAATATTTCCCGAAAATGTATAAGCGCTTCCAGGGGCATTTTCAGGCTCTGTAGGTGCCACTGGTTGAAGGTAGTATTGTTCATAGATGTCATCCCAAAATTGTCTTCTATGTTCATGTAAAGACCCTCCAAGTTGTATGGGATCACCAATTATCATGTATGGAGAACTACTCGCGTTTGTTGGAGGCCATACTGGGAACGATGATCCTTCCGGAACCGGATTTCTGTAAAATATCGAAAAAGAGAACGTAAGTAAAACATTTGTGACACTACGGTATGAAAATTGTTTGTCGTCTGCCGAACTAGCAGCCTTAGCCCTTCGTGCCTTGTTCTGTTAACGTAAATCATAAATGAATTCAACAGATGTTAAATGACTTGAGGACTAGGTAATCTTTATGATTTTCAAAACTTGATGACCAAGAGTTGCTATAGGATCACCAAATTTAAATTGATAGGTTTACGTTGTGTTGCGTCTATTGTATTAAAAATGTCTCAACTTATCTTAGTTTTATGAAAATTGAGTTGCGATTGATGTGAATTTCTTGTTTAACTTACCCTGTTACGATGAAGTTGATCCATAATTCTTGAATATTGTATTTCATTTGCCTGTACTCCTCGGTTTCAAAGCCTTGAGGGGAAGTCAAAACAGCTTCAGTTTGCGCAGAGTGATCAGCTCCAGGAAAATTGATAAGAACACTTGGCACTCCATCGACATCAGGGAATTTCTTATAAAACGTATATTCGTACAAATATATGGAATCGCTACCAGCTTCTACTTGTAATTTCACAGACCGCAATGCAGGGCAAACAAACATTATGTCTGAGAAGTAGTTAATGTAGTCAAAAAGCGTATACAGGCCCACATTGCTGTTACCAAAGTAAAACTCTTTAATTTTATTAGCAACATTCTGCTTTTCACTGTCATCTTGAAAATATAAATCGTTTGGTAGGAAATCCGCAAAATTTTCATTCATTTGTCTTGCCCAAACATCAAAATCAGGCAACCTGAACATTCCTTCCATATTTGCAAATCCGTACAAAACCGGAACCTTTTGGTAATCACCATTTTTAATAATATTTACTGGTGAGTCATCAAGTATCATTTCTTGTCCCAAATCTTTTTCTACACAAGGCGTAAAATCAAAATCACTGTTAGTACTTGACAAAGCTAATATTGAATCGGAAAGTAGTAAATCGTAAGACACTGTTTTGAAAAACTCTTCCAATGCATTTATGTCACCAATGTTATTAAAATTCAGTTTCAGAGCCAAATCCTGTGCTTTCTTCGTGGGATCTGTTTGTACGCTCCATGGTGCTACATTAGCGCCACTTTCGGGTATCACTTTATTGAAAAGTCCTTCTGCAGCTTTAGAAATCATTAAAAGATCTACTGCTGAGGCACCCGCGCTGAAACCTGCCAATGTGACGTCATCAGGATTACCACCAAAGGCAGCAATGTTGTTCTTTACCCAGCGTAAAGCTGCTAACTGGTCTTTCAGTCCCGCGTTTCCAGGGATGTCTTCAGTGCCTAAGCATAGGAATCCATGGGCTGCTAGACGATAGTTTACAGAGACGGCTATTACTCTTCCACTTACTACCAACTGTCTTGGTGGTAATAGTTGAGCAGATCCCAAGAAATATCCGCCTCCGTGAATGTAAACTACAACAGGAAGATTCGTCTCCTGTGTATCTGGGACGAAGACATTAGCCACCAGGCAATCTTCCCTCATATTCAGATTTTGATTCACAATAAACAACGGATGTTGATAGCAAACAATAGTATTGTCTGTTGCTTCAAATATGCTTGTCCACGTAGGTGGAGCCAGAGGAGCCTGAAAATGGTGAAATTACACTGTTACGGTTCTTGTTAGTAAGGAATATCTTGATTTTTATGTGAAACTGTAATGTGTGGTCTTTTTCAATATCATTTTCTTAACAAAGTCTTTTAAAATATTATTGCAAAGAACTTCGAAAAAACTCTTACCTTAAATTTGTCTTCGCCAGTTGGTGCGGTGGCATAGGGAATGCCATAAAAGTCAAATACTGTACTGTCAGGCGCTTTGTAACCCCGAACAGGTCCTTGGGCAATGATTACATCCTTTTGCTCTCCAATTTGCGCTGAAGCAATAGACAAATACGCAATAATCATAAAAATAATCATTTTTGTTTATTTTGCCACCACTTTTTTATTGTACTAACAGCTTGAAGTTATGACAATTAACTAATACTGTATTGGAAGCATGTTTGTTATAAATATTGATGCTTTATCAATCCCGTATTATCATGAGTCATGATATTTTTTTTATCGGTACAGATTGAGAGAGCGATAGTCGATTACCTACTCATTTATTAGTTACTAACATGACTGTGATTACCATGATGACTAATGTTAATCAGCCTACTATTTTAACTTCTTGGGTTCCAATGTACTATGCAAAGGACATAATAAAAAGTGAATTTTGAATCTTACTAACAAGTCGCAGGAATTTTAAAACCGCATTTAACAAAATATTACAGCCTGTAGGCAAGAGGTAAAGCTAATCCCACCAAAAACATTCTGTAAAAAACTAGCCAAGTCTCGATGGAGCTGCTTGTTTGTTTCTAAAAAGTAATGAAATCTAGACAAAGTCGTTCCAAGTCTAAGGTTGCTTACTGCGATTTTTTTATTATTATAGTTAATGTTGTGTGACTTGGCCGTTGAAGGGTAACAAGGGTACAAAACCAGGTTCATTTTCCATCGTCAATGGGTAGCGGTTCTGGCGACAGATTGGTGCAATGGTGTCATGGAGCACCTGGTAAATGCGAAACTTTGCTTTCGCTTATCTTTGGAACTAAATGACCTACAGACTTGAAATTTTGGATTTTAAGTATGTGATTATAGCTTATTGGATGACGAACATTTCTGCGTTCTGGTCTTATCCAGAGGTTCTCAAATAGGGGCCTCAAAATGCGGCAAAATGGTTCCAGTAAAGGATGGTACGGCAGTGTTTGCTTCGCGCTCGACTTGGCAGGGGCACTGCCGTGCCCCCAGATTTGACAGTAGGTATTTAAAATTATTGTGGACAATCGAGCAAGATTTTTTTTCTTTGCCGATCTATTACTGTACTCTATATCTATGGTCGCGTCAGCTTTCTCTAATACGAACGCTTCCTTTAACTAGTTCTCTTTTTTCCGCCACATCGCCGATCGTATCTCGGCCCATGTTTTAACTTGTTACATTGTATTCAAGCACAAAACCTCAGTGTCGCGTCGCGCTGATCTACTACAGAGATAACGTAAAATATTTTGACGTTTTGAGAAACAAAACGTAGAGAATGCGAGATGAGAAAGATAGCAAGAGTTTTGATGGCTGCGTCCATCCGATATGACCGGCAGAAAGCATTAGATGCTGGAAATTGGGCATACACTACTATAGGATCCCAGTGTATACACTTTGAGGCCCATTTCCAAGAGCCTTGCCTCATCGCTGCAGAAACCGGACGCGATTGCCTCCTACGGACCACCGCCTCCTACACCGAGGAGGACTTTGAAATGGCATGTACCAGGGGATCGTCTGGCTTTAGGAAGGATGTGTGTTAAAGGTTGTAATTGGGAGGGGAAGGGAGGGATAATATTGCCACGGATTGGGTTGTGACGGGGAAGGCGGGGTCGTAAACCCGTGCATTCAGCTACCTATTGCCGGACAAGCAGTCGATAAGAATGCTCTCGGCCACCAATACTATCCTTCTAAATACTCTATGCGAATTAATTTTCCTGCTCGGCTAGTACAAGTGTGTGCGAGAGCTGTGTCAAGCGAAATATACTACCTTTTTTCTTACTGTTTGTCCTAGAAAGAGACGGGTAGTCTATCTCGTTCACGACATACGTAGCTCTCGCGCGCCCTTGTGCTCTCTGTGCTGGTATAGCAGCTTACTTTGACACTGTTTTTGCTTTTGATAAATAGTTATTTTTTTTTCAGAATTTTTGTTATACACTTAGCAATACAGAGGACTGATGTCAGTATTTAATATTGTTCTTAAAAAACAAAACTTTTGCACAAAACTTTCGAATGATAACGTAATGATATTTTTTATACAATCTTTATATCGATAAAGGATCAAAGTTGGTAATCTCTCCATTACCTACTAAGTTAATGAGCCGTTAAATTAAAAAAGGACATTATGAGGTGACTAAGATTAATATTGTTAATTAAATTAACAGTTGTCAGTATATTTTCATACAATTTTATTATATTCAGAACGCTGAAACTGAACGCTGCCATAGTAAGTAAGTAAGTAAGTAAGTAAATGCTTTATTGTACAAATATAAAGAAACAGATACAATTTACAAAAAAATAAAAATAACATAGTGTGAGCAAGACATGTATCTTTTCTCTCTTTCAGACTCCGACGACAAATATTGTTACGAAAAAGACGTATCAACGCCTCTCTCTATATAAAATTCATGTTAACTGCTTAATCTAAGTGATTGATTAATAAAATCAGTGAACCTCAAGAATAGTTCATTATTAAAGATCCTCCAGCATTTCAGACTTCAGAACCCACACCAATTTGGTTAAAATCAAAGTGGCACGATTCGAACCCGCGCCCACTATTAGCCAACAAATATATTAATATCAGTATCATTCAAAAAGAACGCAATATTCTGAACTTGGCGGATAGCTATAGAAGTATTCAAAACTAGGAAAGATAAACCAATTACTGTCCAGTTGATATCAGGTAATTCAATAAATTAATCAATATAAAGCAAGATAAGTTTGGTTTATCATTATTCGTAGATTAATCAGCGGAAATCGTGAAAAGATACAAATAACTTGCATCTTATATAATATTTGTCACTAATTGAATTCACTTCCTGTATTTAGTCCCTTCCTTTTCTTGTTTTGCATCTGATCAAAACCATTTCTGTTATGTTTATGGTATTTTTAAATATATATAATAATTATTATTCATTTATTTATTAATTTTTTGGGTATGGGTTTATTGGAAAAGAAAGTTTATTTTTCGCTATTACATTGTAATATATATTTTGTATAAGTATCTTAAGTATTAAATTTCTAAATGTCACTGAAAATTAGAACACATGTATTAGCGCAAAAATACAATGATAACGTCACGATAACGGCTCGAGCGTCCCGGCCGAACTATTTCGCCGCGCGGTACATATTTTAAGCCCCGCCCCCTGCGGTTCACTTCGCGTGGAATGATTTTTCGGGTTTAGTTACGCTTCTTGATTTATTATTATTCGTAGATTTTAACCAAACATGGTAAAGAACTAGGTATTGCAAGAAGACTGGCTTTTGAATGAAAAAACCACATTCAAATCGGTCCATCGGCTACACACAGAGAGAATCGACGTCAAATTTAGAACACTCCACTTTTTGCGTTGCAGGTTAAAAATACGTTGGTTAAAACTGTGGGTTCATGCTCTTACTTTTGTCGATGATTTGAAATGATAATAGCATGTCATGACGATGCCAAACTGATAATACACATACACACATACACAAATCAAGTCTATATCCCTTACGGGGTAGACAGAGCCTGAGGTAACAAGACGTAAAGGCCACGTTTAGCATGATTGTAGGCGTATAGGCGGAAAAAGGAATCAAAATATTGATGGGTTGCTAGCCGCATCGCCTATGACGTGATTCCTAAGAATTTCGCCCATTCCCTCGATGGGCTTGTACCATCTGCGCGGGACGAGAAGCAACTGGTACATTCTATGTTTTTCCTTTGCTCCCAGCATGGAAGTAATAAGCTGATAAGCTATAATATATTTATAACCGCACGTTTCCAAAACAATATTACCTAGTTATTTTTGTAATGAACAAGAAAGCGGCCAGAGTATGATGGTTTCTGATGATACGAGTATTTGACAAATTCTTTTTTACTGCAGGTTTTTATTTAACTTGTAATGTATGTAAGTATGTTTGTCCAGATGGAATCTTGCGACTTAATTTTGTAGCAGATATATCTACAAATACACGATACAATAATCTGGTAGTTGAGTTCTGGTGACCCAGCCAAGATCGTCTCCGCAGGAGGGAATTCTTCAACGGTTGGCCCGATTGACTTGACATTTGGTACACATATGTAAGACGGATGACAATGCAAGTACGTTCAGCAAAGAAAGGTTGTATTAAATGTGAAATTTTCGACATACACTTATTTGATTTAATCACGCGTTAACTTGCGGAGGTCCATTTCAATTTAAAAAAATGAAAGATGGAAGGTACCGGCAGAAGTGAAAATTACGCAGACGCACACTCGCGCAAGCGCCCAGCGCCGCTTAAACCACCCAGCAGTAACTCTTCCTCCGTCTTACGCATTGTTCATCTTACGGTCACGTGACCCTGACACGAGTTTAACATTTTTTCCCATCCCAAAACGTTTTCACTTCAAAAATCGAACGCAACTCCAGCTTTATTCGTATTTCATAATAAGTTCTTAGAGGAGCTGCGATCCTGGTAGGTACCTACTTTATGTAAAAAATTACACACACGCACACTCGCGCAAGCGCCCTGTGCCGTCTTCCGTCTTATGGTCACGTGACCCAGACGCGAGTTTAATATTTTTTACCCATTCCAAAAGTGCACAACGCCGCTAAAGAAGTTTTCACTTCTAAAACATTTACCCGTTACTTCCGTGCAAGATATACCTGTGTACCCAAGATAAGTCTGTGCGAAATAAATAGGTATGTTTTTACGTGCAATGCTTCCTTCCTCTAGTGCCACGTAAAATATACATCAATTCCACAAACTTAACTATAACTAATGAAATGAAATTTTGCTTTAGACGTGGTAAGAAGTGGTCTAGTAGTGTTGATGTAGGTACAGTGACACGTCTAACCAAATACATTGGCATGCAAATGTTATCTTATAATCTATCTTACAATCTAAGGTGATTTTTGCTACATCAATTACTTTTATCAACGTTTTTATCAAGGTTAAATGTAATTCGCTAACAAATTATTATAATTTAATTTTTTATAAATATATTTTACTAGCGACCCGCCCCGGCTTCGCACGGTATGTTATGCATGTATTATACATATAAACCTTCCTCTTGAAACACTCTATCTATTAAAAAAACCGCATGAAAATCCGTTGTGTAGTTTTGAAGATATAAGTATACATCGGGACATGAGGACAGAAAAAGCGACTTTATTTTATACTGTGTAGTGATTTTCATCTCGACTTAGGTTTTACAATAATTTATATAGAAATAATAAAACAATATTAATACAAAATATAAAATCATTATAAAAACCTAAACTAAGGAGCCGCCGGCAGCGAGGCGAGGCTTAGGCCCCGCTAAATACCTGCCGGGAAAGGCGAGGGCAAGCCGTATTGGACGGGTACGAAAGTTCACCATCGGAGCGGTGCGACGAATGTTTGTGCCCGAGTCATGGACGTTGTATGTATTTAATTATGTATTTATCTACATTACATAAGTATGATTATCCGTTGCCTGGTACCCATAGTACAAGCTTTTCTTAGTTTGGAGCTAGGTCAATTGGTGTAATTTGTCCCAAGATATTAAAAAAAAATAAAAAAAAAATCTTATAACTTAGGCTAATAATATTGAAGCCTAAGGTCTGACTTGGCAAGTATTAAAAATTGTGTAGAATTGTGGGGAAGAGATCTCTTTTAGGGATAAGTTCGCCTTTGTGAATTTGTACTGTCCTGTATTCATCTTTTTCTTGTGTTTTATATACATAACTTAATTCTAAGTTTTCTCCGAGGCAACCTACCCCTAAACCATACAAAACGCTGATGCATTTCAATCTTTTTTGGCATAAAATATGCCTTCGACGATTAAAACTCAAAATTAGACCACTTTCACACGACAGCAGTATAACGTCTCCGTAGAGCGAAAAGTCACCAAATCGCAAAATTTCCAAAATTTAGTTAAGAATGTCATTAAAATCATATTTTTTTTCTGCAAATTACAGTCTTATTACCGTAGCCATAAGTGCCATAGTTTTGATTTTAAAAAGTTATAAAAATCTTTAAACATAGACTTTGTAATCTAATCATAAGGAAAGAATTGCTTAATTTATTTAGTTACTTTTAGTCTCCGTTAAACCTTAGTAATGTATACATCTAAATCAACTTAGTGTATTTCTCCTTTAATACCAAATTCTTTTATCAATAACTATTTATTCGTTAAGTAACGAAAACGACTTAGTTACTTTCAGACCAAAATATTTGTTACAAATCGTGAAAGCGAAAACTAACTAAGTCTAGTTAATGATTTCTCGATCGTCATAAAAAGGCTGTCTGCACAGTTTACCATAAGCGACAAATAATTAAACTGAGTTAATTAGTAATACGCTCTTAAATTAGACCACAAAAGTATATTTATAAAATTAATTATAAAACGTTGATGATTATTTGAACAACTTTGACCTGCGAAGATACAACATGGTTGATTTTGGAATGCGATTTAGTGAGTTTTATTGCAATTGCGATGCCGAGCTGCCATCTAGTGAAGTTCATTTTCGCTGCGTGCGTCGAAGTGAGCGTACGTGCATTGGATTTTGTTTTAGTGAATACGATAGGTCATGAGTCGACAACGTGCTAGGGTGAATCTCTTCAAGCTATTTCTTTTGTTGACAACGTCGGCGGACGTTTAAGACCTGGATCCAATCTGATCCGGCTACTCTCTTCACGTCTCTTCACGTCGTATTTACAGCGCAGTTGTGGTCTTTCCTGAGGACGCTTTTTACCTCAGGGATTATATCTCGAAGAGACTTATGCACCATGATTTCTCATTCCAGGCAACTTTTCCAGCCTATTTTCATTTCAGATGTGCTATTCTCTTTGTCACATCTGAAACTCCGCTTTGCTCTCGTAGCCATTTGTTTGCTTTGGTGTCCCTCAGTGTCAATCCTGCCATCTATCTATCTACAGCCATTGTCCGTCCACTGCTGGACGTAAGCCTCATATTGCGCCAACTTTCGCGATCCTGGGCTTCCCTCATCCAGCCACTGCCAGCTGTCCTCCTAAGGTCATCCGTCCAACGCGGCGCAGGGCGTCCCACACTACGCTTTCCCAAACGTGGTCTCCACTCCAGGATACTTTTGCTCCAACGGTTGTCAGTTCTACGGCAAACGTGACCGGCCCATTGCCATTTCAACGTACTAATCCTTCGGGCTATGTCGGCGACTTTCGTCTTTTGTCTGATGTGCTCGTTGCGGACCCTATCTCTCAACGAGATACCGAGCATAGCCCTCTCCATAGCACGCTGGGCTACTTTGAATCCTGCCAACTTTCTCTCTACTACCCTCCGAGCCACTTCCAGCCAGTCTTTTGGTTTCCTTGGTGAAAGCCCAGGTTTCAGCAACATAGGTGGGCACCGGTAGAATGCTCCCTGTCAAATATTCTGTCCTCAGAGATTTGAATTTTGAACGCAAAATACAGTTTCGCGTAGGCTGCTCACATTATCGTTATTCGTCTAGGAAGCTCCTTTTAGTTTGGTTTTGTTTGCCCATTCTGATCTTCTGGCCTAGGTGTAAATACATGTAACGTTTTCTCTACTTGTTCTATGGTTTGGTCGATGGTTATTTGCCATCCTTTCCATCTACATTTGTCATCATCTTGGTTTCATACAAATTCATTTTCAAACCGACTTGTAGGTAGGCCTCACCTCGCTCCTGAATCATTATTTGCAATTCCTCCGGGTTATCTGTGACAAGAACTAGCTATGTAATCTGCCAATCTTGGGTTATACAATCTAGCTCCTGCTATATTTAGACACGTTGCTCCCTGAAAGTTTTCTAGGACTGAAGTGAATTAGTATTAGTTCCGTTGATTCAGTTAGGACTAATAATTTTGTACATCGATGATCTGTTCGAGCATTTTGCAAAGACTGAACAACTACCCACGATTCCGTACCTGTAGAATGTCTTCCTGTAATCAATAAATGTAATCCATAAACACATCTCGTATTCAGTTATTTTTTCGATTACAATTCTCATTGTGAGTATGTAGTCCACGGTGTTGAATCCGCGTCTAAATCCAGCTTGTTCGACAGGCTGGTAGAAAACAATCTTGTTCTTGTCGGAGACAAAAGCCAATGACTAACTACTGCCGCAGTAAGGTTAACGAACAAAGATGTCGGTGATGATACTGTGGCACTAGTACATGATTACGTATATCTGAGGTATGGTCTACCGTTTGGCCGCGATAGAGTCAAGCGAAGGAGATCGCTAGACGAATCCAGCTTGGATGGGCCGCCTTCAGAAAAATGGAAATAATGTTGAAGGCAAAGTTACCACAATGCCTTAATACCAAAGTATACCAACGTGGTTCTGCCCTTTCTTTCTTACGCATCAGACACATGGAAGCTCTTGAGAAAGCAAACATACACTAACTAAAAGTCGCAAAAAATACCATGAAGCAGGCCATGTTGGGGATCTCACTTCTCGACCACATCCCCAATTCCGAAACTCGAAAACGAACTATAGTTGTGGATGTCGGAAGCAAGATAACACAGCTGAAGTAGAGATGGGCAGGGCTTTTGGCAAGACGGACCAACGAGAGATGGTTGAAGGCGTTGAGAGATTGGTGGCCAAGATTTGGTCGAAGGACTCGAAGGTTAGTAGGCAGACCACCAGCCCGTACATCAGGTGACATCTGGCAGTCGGTTGCAAGCTATGGATGAAACTGGTGCAGGACCGGGAAAAGTAGCGTGGAATTGAAGAGGCCTTAACGCAGCACTGGGTGTTCATGGGCTGATTAGACGAGAAGAAGTGAAAAAAAAATCATTATTGGCAACAATCGTCATTGCTCTTCTATATACAGTGCGATAGTATTTAAAAATAAATTTGGGTCCGTCTTGCTGTCTCAATCGATCTTATGGGTTTGATATTTGAATCGGCCGATGGTAAAGAAACCCGAATGTTGTTTTAGGAGCTCACGGACTGTACTTTATCATTATTAGCAACAGACGTCATTGTCGTCTCTTGCATTGTTGCTAACAATGATGTTGCCAACAATGACGAATTCTAGAAAATGTTACTCCGCAATGAGAATTTGTAAGTTACTACAAAACGCAAGACGTCACAGAAGATGGTGGAGAATATTGTGACTAAAGCAACTGTTTGTTTAATTTTCATTATGCTGTCTTGTTTTTATTTTTAATAAACTTAAATTGCATTTTCATTACTGTGTTAAATCTTAATCCTTCACAAACGCAAAGTAAAATAATAAAATAATATACGTAGAAAATTACTTAATTCTGCTTTAGTAACTTTAAATTAAGTCGTACTATAACTACATTGAATTAATTCCTCGTGTAGGTAGCTGAAAATAAGCGAAAATTCACCAAATTCATTCTAAAAATCACTAACTCACAATTAAGATATATTGTTAGAGGGAAAGAACCAATTAAATATTAAATAATGAAATATCTCTAAAAACAGTTAACTTAATTGTACTTAAGCAATTGCAGCATAGACTTTGACACATTTTCTATTAGATAAGACATTAAAATCGTAAAAATGTATTACCAAAAACCAGTTATGATTTTTTTTATTTTTTTTTTATGTAATCCCTCGTATCTCAAAATGGCTAAAATGCTATTTGGTGACTTTTCGCTCTACGGAGACGATATGCCTAAATAAAAGTAGCGGCAAAAATGGTTTCTGATTGATTACACACTCACAGATTGATTGCAATAGGTATCTGTTATGATTTTTTTAAATTTATAATTTATGATTATGATGCAATACCGTAACCTGGAACTTACCCTTTTAAAAAATATTATTTTAAAATGAAAGAGTACAAAAACTTCGCCTTGTAATGTTGACTGTCAAATGAACATCTCAAATAAAAAATTAATAATTTTAATGTCATAAACTTGTCATGTAGTTACAAATCATACGTAGGAAGTTAATTTAGCAGTACACATTAGTAATGAACATAAAACAATATTTCCCGAAAGTGTATAAGCGCTTCCAGGGGCATTTTCAGGCTCTGTAGGTGCCACTGGTTGAAGGTAGTATTGTTCATAGATGTCATCCCAAAATTGTCTTCTATGTTCATGTAAAGACCCTCCAAGTTGTATGGGATCACCAATTATCATGTATGGAGAACTACTCGCGTTTGTTGGAGGCCATACTGGGAACGATGATCCTTCCGGGACCGGATTTCTGTAAAATATCGAAAAAGAGAACGTAAGTAAAACATTTGTGACACTACGGTATGAAAATTGTTTGTCGTCTGCCGAACTAGCGGCCTTAGCCCTTCGTGCCTTGTTCTGTTAACGTAAATCATAAATGAATTCAACAGATGTTAAATGACTTGAGGACTAGGTAATCTTTATGATTTTCAAAACTTGATGACCAAGAGTTGCTATAGGATCACCAAATTTAAATTGATAGGTTTACGTTGTGTTGCGTCTATTGTATTAAAAATGTCTCAACTTATCTTAGTTTTATGAAAATTGAGTTGCGATTGATGTGAATTTCTTGTTTAACTTACCCTGTAACGATGAAGTTGATCCATAATTCTTGAATATTGTATTTCATTTGCCTGTACTCTTCGGTTTCATAGTCTTGGGGGAAAGTCAAAACCGCTTCAGTCTGCGCAGTGTGATCAGCTCCAGGAAAATTGGTAAGAACACTTGGCACTCCATCGACATCAGGGAATTTCTTATAAAACGTATATTCGTACAAATATATGGAATCGCTACCAGCTTCTACTTGTAATTTTACAGACCTCAACGCAGGGCAAACAAACATTATGTCTGAAAAGTAGTTAATGTAGTCAAAAAGCGTATACAGACCCACATTGCTGTTACCAAAGTAAAACTCCTTAATTTTATTAGCAACATTCTGCTTTTCACTGTTGTCTTGAAAATTTAAATCGTTTGGTAGGAAATCCGCAAAATTTTCATTCATTTGTCTTGCCCAATCATCAAAATGATGCATATTTACCATTCCTTCCATGTTTGCGAATCCGTACAAAACCGGAACCTTTTGGTAATCACCATTTTTAATAATATTTACTGGTGAGTCATCAAGTATCATTTCTTGTCCCAAATCTTTTTCTACACAAGGTGTAAAACCAAGATCAACGTCAACACTTGACAATGCTGATATATCAGAAAGTAGTAAATCGTAAGACACTGTTTTGAAAAACTCTTCCAAGGCATTTATGTCACCAATGTTATTAAAATTCAGTTTCAGAGCCAAATCCTGTGCTTTCTTCATTGGATCTGTTTGTACGCTCCATGG
Source organism: Pandemis corylana (assembly GCA_949127965.1). Lineage (NCBI taxonomy): Eukaryota > Metazoa > Arthropoda > Insecta > Lepidoptera > Tortricidae > Pandemis > Pandemis corylana. Next base: position 5,005,194 of record OX421860.1, read on the forward strand.
CGCTACATTTGCGCCACTTTCAGGTATCACTTTATTGAAAAGTCCTTCTGCAGCTTTAGAAATCATTAAAAGATCTACTGCTGAGGCACCCGCGCTGAAACCTGCTATAGTGACGTCATCAGGATTACCACCAAAGGCAGCAATGTTGTTCTTTACCCAGCGTAAAGCTGCTAACTGGTCTTTCAGTCCCGCGTTTCCAGGGATGTCTTCAGTGCCCAAGCATAGGAATCCATGGGCTGCTAGACGATAGTTTACAGCGACGGCTATTACTTTTCCACTTTCTGCCAACCTATTAGGTGGTAATTGTTGAGCAGACCCCAATAGATATCCGCCTCCGTGAATGTAAACTACAACAGGGAGATTCGTCTCCAGTGTATCTGGGACGAAAACATTAGCCACCAGGCAATCTTCCCGCATATTAAGATTCACTATAAGCGCCGCATTTTGATAGCATGCAATGCTTTTGTCTGTTGCTTCAAATATGCTTGTCCATGTAGGTGGAGCCAGAGGAGCCTGAAAATGGTGAAATGACACTGGTTATGCTTCTTGTAAGTGAGGAATATCTTGATTTTTTTGTGAAAATGTAATGTGTGGCCTTTTTCAATTTCACTTTCTTAACATTAAGTCTTATAGAATATTAATATAATATACTGCAAATTACTTCGAAAAACTCTTACCTTAAATTTGTCTTCGCCAGTTGGTGCGGTGGCATAGGGAATGCCATAAAAGTTAAATACTGTACTGTCAGGCGCTTTGTAACCCCGAACAGGTCCTTGGGCAATAGTTACATCCTTTGGCTCTCCAATTTGCGCTGAAGCAAAAGACAAATACGCAATAATCATAAAAATAATCATTTTTGTTTATTTTGCCACCACTTTTTTTATTGTACTAACAACTTGAAGTTATGACAATTAACTAATACTATATTGGAAGCATTATTGTTATAAATATTGATGCTTTATCAGTATGTATGAATCACGGTATCTTTTTATCGTTCCAGATTCGTTATATTTATCGTCAAGGGTGAGAGCGATATTCGATTAGTCATTTATTATTTACATAACTCTGAAAACCATGATGACTAATGTTCACCAGCCTACTATTTTAAAGCTAATTTGATAGATTATTATTACAAATTATTGTGGACAATCGAGCAAGCTTCCTTTTATTTTGCCGATCTACCACTGTACTCTATAATCTATGATCGCGTCGGCTTTCTCGAATATGAGCCCTTTGCTTTAACTAAATTTCTTTTTGCCGCCACATCGCCGATTGTATCTTAGCCCATGTTTCAACTTGTTACATATCATTGTATTCAAGCACAATACCCCACAGACGCGTCGCGCTGATCGAGAGATAACGCAAGATATTTCGACGTTTTGAGATATAAAACGTAGACAATGCGAGATGGAAAAGACAGCAAGAGGTGTGATGGCTGCTTTTATATCATTAAAAGTAATTAAACATGATTTCGAGACGAGTAGTGATAAAGTAACATGAAATATGTGCGACTTCGATTCGATACAGACGTTTTGATGGTGAGCTGCGGGAATTATTATGTCGTACCTATTTATTTTTACAGTGATGTGTTGCTTGCGACCGATATTTTCGCGAATAAATATTGAGTTATGAAAACCGCCATAATTTGCCTAGAAAGTAACGATCTAAATTGCTAGCGGCTTAGCAATCGTTTGATAACCACTTTCACTCCATTTAGACAACAGAACCCGAATGTGCGTACGTATTGACTAGACTTCCATAAAGTAACACCTGTATTTATATCGCAATCAAGTAAAGTAATCAAGGTGAGCTCTATACTATCTCCTCTTTTTAAGATAGTTAGATACCTTACTTTGATTATCAAGAAACAATCAAGATCATTTTAAATTATTGCAAAATGTGGTGAAAAATAACAATGACGAAATTATTTGTTGGTCACCATTAAAAATAAAGATGATAACCATTAACTATTATTTTTCAATGTGTGCTACAGATTTGTTCTTATACTGAAACTAAAAAATATTTTAGTTTTGAAACTCAAATTACTAAATGACTTTGTACGATATTCCTATGGCTCCAAACGACTTACCGCTACTGTCCATCCACCGCCCCGGGTTCCAAGAGCTCAGCAAAGAGTCCAGAGGCTGTCGTCGGGCTGAATATAACGCACACAGGGGTCCTAGGGCGCTAGTAAACGGATCCTCTAAGGGGAAAGAGTCCTCGCAACGCACACACGATACCGGAGAAAATTCATAATTAATGTGTGATTGCCACGCTTGCAGACAACAGATCACTCTCGAAAAAGAGTAAACTCGCTCCGTATATCCGCTGGAGGGTGCTGTAGGCGCGCTGGTGTTGCCATCCCTAGAGGAATGGCGGCTTCCGAACAGGAAGCAGAAAATAGCTAGAAGACCGTAGGGATACCATACATAAAAAAAAGGAACGATCTTCCAACTTGTGTTGTTGTCTAATGGGACAGTTAAATAATGATTTAAACTTACATGTAAAAATATTAATCAAAAAGTCCGGAACAGACTTACCCCCTTATTCATAAACGCTCCATAGGCTTCTGCTAACTTAGCAATCGTTTGTCCTTATCTGAGAAAGGTATATGTCAAAGTGTTAGATAAGGACAAACTATTGCTAAAGCAGCGGCCTACAGATCGTTTATGAATAAGGGGGTTAAATGCCAACATCAACTTTAAATGAAAAACTGTGAAGTAATATTACCTAAACATTGCTGACTTTGCTTAGATAATATGACTTAATTGACTTATTTATACTTGGATAGCTAAAAACTTTATGCTAGCATGACATGAGAATTAAAAGAATATATTTTTGCACAAACATTAAGATAACTACGACGGCTTATTCAGACACTGTAATTAGTGTTTTCAACGGGTTTAGCTTGTTCTTGCTAACAGAGGAATAGGACGAAATACCGTCACTGGAAAGAAAATCTTGTTGTCTACTTGTATTTTAAATTCAGCCCAATTTTCACCACTTTCGAGTGGCATTTTCACAATCGGGTATTGGGTTTTAGCGATTCATCAAAGCCATCCTAAATTTTTGTTTGGACACCTGGCTTGTACTTGTATTTGTTTTTTAAAAAATGGAGGCTACAACACTGGTACCTAGTTCTTGTTCTGACTTGATTGCTATTAGGTTTTTACCTTAGTTGTGTCTTTAGCGGCCAATCTAAACTTTTATCTGACAATTGTGTCAAACTTTTTTAATCATCAAAGGTTTTAAACCAAAACATCGTGACACTTGTAAAGTACTAAAATTTGGATATTTGTGTTATTAGCCACTTCTGCAGCCATGTGGCGTGAAGTGCTCATTAGGATTTTAAGCTGGTGAAAATTTCCGTGCAGCTTGACCGAGACACTAAAACTAAATGGTAACAATATTTTTTTAAAATGTCACACCTTGGCATACAGCTCCTAGAGGACCTTAATTGACTGATTTTTTAAAAAGACTTTTAATAATACCCTTAAATGTTTCATGTAAGAGTTAAGTTTCTTACTGTTTGTTTTAGAAAGAGACGGGTAGTCTATCTCGTTCACGACATAGTTCTCGCTCGCTCTTGTGCTCGCTGTGCTGATATGGCAGCCTACTAGGGTTGACACTATTTTTGCTTTTGATGAGTAGTTTATATTTTCACAATTTTTGTACCGCGTTATACACGTAGCTATTTATGAAGGACTGACGTCAGTATTTAAGATTATTCTTGAAAAATAAAACTTTTTCACAAAATTTAGAATGATAACGCAATGATATTTTTTTTATACAATCTTTACATTGATAAACCATCAGAGTTGGTAATCTCTCCATTACCTACTAAGTTGATGAGCCTATAAATTAAAAACTGAAACAATGAGGTGACAGTATTTCTGTGACAGGCAATGTCTTCCAACATGTTAAGGTTATTATTAGCTTTGACAGTGTCTGTGATTGCAGCTCGAAATGTTGCGCAGGATTCAAAGCTAGTAACAATCACTCAGGGCCCTGTGCGAGGATACAAGCGCAATGACAGTGCAATATATGAATTTTTTGGCGTGCCCTATGCTACCGCTCCGACAGGGTCTCTCAGATTTACTGTAAGTTAATTGAGAGTATAGGTATTTATTTTGTAAAGTGTAAAATTTTATTTAATTCGATGTTGATCAGCTTACTAAATCCCAATTCACTTTAGCAGCTAATGATTTTGGTTAAGTTGCTGTAGAACCTTAAAATGTATATTAAGATAGTTACGATTTCGATAAGTATTGACCTTAATTTAATTCGCCTCATTTTTAGGCACCTCTTCCCCCGCCAACTTGGACAGAAACCTTGGAAGCCACTGACAGCAACATTTTCTGCCCTCAATTTGGAGTCGCAACAGTTCGAGAAGATTGCCTCATCGCTAATATTTTTATTCCTGACGGAGAAGTAACCAATCTTCCTGTTTTGGTCATCATCCATGGCGGTGCATACTTTGTCGGAAACGGTAATATGATAACACCAGAACGGCTGGTTGAAACGGGAAAAATTATCGCAGTAACGTTTAATTATCGTCTTGGACCACAAGGCTTTCTTTGCCTTGGTACAAGGGACGCTCCCGGTAACGCTGGTGGAAAGGATCAAATAGCGTTATTGCGGTGGGTAAGAGATAACATTGCCTTTTTTGGTGGTAACCTTAACGATGTGACAATAGGCGGGTTCAGTGCTGGAGCGTCATCCGTAGAACTTTTAATGTTATCGAAAGCAGCAGAAGGTCTGTTTAACAAAGTTATACCAGAAAGTGCTAGTGGCCTCGCATTTTTGAGCGCACATATTGATCCAATACGCTACGCACAAGAATATGCGAAACAGTTGAATTTCACGAACGTGCATAACCTAGAAGCCTTAGAAGAATTTTACAAGACCACTCCTTATGAAATTTTGACGTTAGTGGATAACATGGAACACCCTCACGTTCTTTACTTCTCTCCTTGTGTAGAGAAGGATTTGGGAGAAGAAAGGTTTCTTGAAGACTCGCCGTTAAACATAATAAAACAAGGACAGTACAGAAAACTTCCAATGCTCTATGGGTTTACAGATATGGAAGGATTATTACAAGTAACTACAAAATATGATGAATGGTTTATAAGAATGAATGAAAATTTTTCGGATTTTATTCCTATCGACTTAACATTTGACAACGAAGAAGAAAAGGAGGCAGTAGCTCAATCTATAAAACAATTTTATTTCGGCAACGATCCAGTAGGCATCCACAGAATATTCGACTACATTAATTTCTTTTCAGATGTTTTCTTTGTATATCCTATGTTACGATCAACTAGGTTGCAAGTTGAAGCTGGTCATAATGAAATATATTTATACCTGTTTACATATTACAAAAGATTTCCTTCCGTACGGGGAGTGCCTGATGTTCTGACGAATAATCCTGGAGCAGAACATTGCGCTCAAACTGGTGCTGTGTACGATTCAACTGTTGAAAGATATTCAGATGAGGAATATACTGAAGAATACAGACAAATGAGAGCAACAATGCGCGAACTGTGGATGAACTTCATTTTAACCGGGTAAGATTTTTGTAAATGAATACATGTATTTTTTACTAATGTTTTTCATAAATCACTAGGTCAATTAGTGTAATTTGTCCCATGATATTTTTTCATTTATTTTAATATAATATTTATGGTCTGTTGAGTGTCACACTGCTGAACAATGATATATGCGTCCAAGACATCCCGCCATATCCTATTCGGTCTTCCTACGCTTCAATGGTCATTTTTATGTACTAGTTTCTCATATATCAAACTATTGTTGTTGTTACAGGACTCCAGTACCCCAAGGTTCTTCACTTCCAGCGTGGCCAGCGGTCGTGGAAAATTCTTCACCATACATGTATTTGGGTGAAAAAATAGAACTTCAAGGATCTTTGTACGCGGATCGTGCGGAGTTTTGGGATCAACTTTACGATCGCTACTATCGCTATCCTGTTGCACCAGTTTTTTCCGGAGTAAAATAGTTCCTTTGTTACGTCTAGTAATCTTTTGATTCGTATCGTATCTGTTTACCAGTTGTTGGCCATGGCCAGTGTTTGTTGGCCATTAAGGCCAAAATAATGCTATCAAATAAATGCTATACTTTGAGTGTCAATATTTGTTTAATTGCTTTATTTGAAAAAGACAAGCAGCCCACAATCCGACCCCACGGGCCGGGTTACGTGTCGACCGGCAGTGACCGAAGTCACTCCACTCCGCGATCACAACCCGTAGGTCGCACCGCACCGACGGTGAGCTTTCGCCCCCTTCCAATAAGGCTTGCTCTCACCTTTCCCTGCAGGTACTTGGTCGCCGCCCTCACTGCGAGTCCATTTCTGGAGCCAGCGGGCTCAGATCCCTCGCAACGAATTGCGGGTTCACCTTACCACCGCTCCCCCCCCCCTGTTGGATATTAACCAACAATTAACTAATTTACTAAATAAATAAATTAATCGTTGTTGCCCAGGGTGCACCAGCCTAAGCGTTACCCTTCCCCCCCCCGTGAGGCCCAGAGCCTCTGTTAGACCCTTCTTAGTAACAAACAGTAACGCTAGAGCTCTCGAGGAGGTTTCTGACATCGCACCCCATCAGTTGTGTGCCTTAAGTAAAGTACGCGCGACTTGTGTTGATACGGAATATATTTTTTTAGGGCTCCGAAGATTACCTCGTTGTCCATCCGTCTGTCTGTCTGAAAAAACACGTCGCAACAGAAAATAAAAAAGTTGGACCAGCTTAAGTGGCTCGTTTATACCGCGATAAAGTTCTTGATAAAGTTAAATTAAACATTGAAAAACCTCCCACGCATTATGAAAAAATAATTCATGCCTTGCCTAATTATGGAAAAGAGCTGATAGGTACTCTTGAAACTGCTGGACCGATTTTTATCACACATGGCTAAAAACTACTGCAAGGAAACTGGGTTTCGAAACAAAAACTACATTGAAGGTCCATCAGTTTGAGAGCCACGATGCCACAGACAGCCAGACACACACACACACATCGAAGTAAAATTTATGATGCCCTTCTTTTTGCATCGGGTGTTAAATATATACCTCAAAATTAATTAAAAAGTAACAATTTTGATAAATTCTAGAGCTAAAGCAGAGCATGTTGGCAGGCAGCGTTTAGGGTGAATAATAATTCTTCTGTTGCTAAGTATTATTGTAATATAATACATGCACTACATTTTTGAACTCAGGACTTCTTCCTCTTTCATTTGGTATTCCATAAAATAATGTATCAAAAAAAAATTTTGGGGCTCCCCCATTTTATCTTTTATCTCGACTTCTAGGTGGAATATTGAGAAAAACGAAACCTGGGATTTTAAGTTAAACCTTCAGCAGTGCAACAAAGAACACTACATTCAGTTTGTTGCAGTATTTTTTGCGTAGAGCACAACATACACATACACAAATCAGGTCTTTATCCCTTACGGGGTAGACAGAGCCTAAGGTAACAGGTACCTACAGGCCACATTTAGCAAGATTGTGGGCGTATATGAAGAAAATGGAATGAGTAATGGGTTGCTAGCCTCATCGCCTATAACATGATTCCTATAAGTTTCGCCCATTCCCTCGATGGTCTTTTACCATCTGCGCGGGTAGAGAAGCAACTGATACATTCTATGTTTTTTCTTTGCTCCCAAACCAGCATGGAAGAACTGCGTAGAGCAGTAACAAACATACAGACAGACAGTTCTATAGCGCTCATTGAGGCCCCTTAATTATTTTTTTCTTTAATATCTCCCATGTACAGTCATCGACCTGTTACAATTATTTTAAGTATAGAATTAGAATTAGTACACATTTCTACATTTTTGATAATAATTTCAATCCAATTAAGTTTCCAAAGAGTAAATTTCCAAACGTCAGTGAAAATTAAAACACATAGAAAAATCCGAAAAGTAAAGCTATGGCCGGGAGAGTGTCCTAAGGTAAGTACGTATTAAGTCTATGACAAAAACAAAATTTTCGACAACTTTATTTATATTATGATTCATAGTAAATATGGCCAATTTCAGTTTAATCTGCTCACTACAAATATATATATTTATGTTGAAGAATATTCATCCATGCTGGACTGTCAGATTGGTTGGTCAGGATTCAAACGAGCTTTAAGCCGCATTCACATTTGTCTGTTGTGCTGTGTTGTGACGCATCAGAACTGTATCAGTTTCATACATTTAATTCGGTTGCGTTCACATTTCTCTGATGCCGTGTGTTGTGACGGCTTATGTTGTGTCGCATCACAAGCGATCCCGGTCTGCGACAGAACGGGTGAGGTGCGGGGGGCGGTGCAGCGTCACGTCAGGATAGTGTGCACGCGTCCAGTGTTGTGTTGTGACTCGTCAGAGCAATGAATTTTCTCAAACGTTGCCTTAGACATTCTAAAATACTGATGAAATTTTTCAGCATCACTCTCAAGCTCTTTATCGTTACAATGAAACTCGCCTTTACTCTCTCGTTTTCTATTTACGGGATGGATCCAATATCTTCTCCTCTTTCTTTATTTTATTAGAAGCGTTGCCAACATCAATAAGTGCATATCTTCAATATCTGAATCGTAATCGGAAGAATCTTGAAAAAACATTCCGAGCGTGTGAACTGTTCGGGTGCCGAGATGGAACTGAAGAAAAAATGCGTCTTAATGCGTCATAACACGTCATGCAAATGTGAACAGTAGCCATCACGACAGAGAGCATCACAACACAACACGACAGACAAATGTGATCCTAGCTTTATGCGTAGCAGAGCTTAGGTCACCGTCTTGGCCATCTTCAAAGGACATTAATGAGAAAGAAATAACAGCACTCGTGTTTCACTTGTGTAGCCAGTCTTTATATTTGCCAAACTCCCTAATTTTCTGAACTTTAATTGACGTTTCCCAAAAACTAGTAACTTTGCATTAGGTCACTATCGTAGTGAAGGTGAGATATATCGAGTGATACGGTTTAATGACAAAGACAAATCATTATCATGATCTTCATACGTATCAAACGCACGACTTGAATTATCATGGTATAAAGGTCGTTATTTATTGTTTCACGGAAACAGCACAGGAGCGTTTACATTCAATAAATAATAAGAACAATAACAATTGAAATACTATCCTTCTAAATACTCTATGCGAATTAATGTTGCGCGGCTAGCACGAGTATGCGCGAGAGCTGTGTCGTGCGCGAGATATTCTAACCGTATTTATCTTACTGTGTGTTCTAGAAAGAGACAGGTAGTTTATCTTGTACACGGCATACCTCTCGCGCGCTCTTGTGCTAGCCGTGCTGGTATGACAGCCTACTACTAGGGTCGACACTATATTTACATACATACACACATACATACACAAATCACGTCTTTATCCCTTACGGGGTAGACAGAGCCTAAGGTAACAAGACCTACAGGCCACGTTTAGCAAGACACTGAGGGCGTAGAGGTGGAAAGCGGAATCAAAATAGTGATACACTATATTTGCTTTTCATAAATGGGTAGTTTATTCTTTCAGACTTTTTAGCGCTTTATATCTACACGCATCAATTTATGGAGTACTACATAAATACATACATACATACATGCATACCGTCACGCCTCTTTCCCACAGGGGTTGGCAGAGACTACGTTGTTCCACTTGCTACGACCCTGACATACTTCTTTCGCTTCATCCACACTCATCAATCTCTTCATACATGCTCGTCGGTTTCGGGTACTTCTGACCTGACCTTTTTCCAAAACGTCTCCTATTTGGTCTCGGAACGTCCGTCTAGGCCTTCCCCTCCCAACGTAACCATTCACACTCCACCTATAGATCTGTTTAGTTAGTCTACTTTCATCCATCCGCTCTACGTGACCAAACCAACTAAGCATATTTTTTTCTATCCTAATCACTATATCCTCTTTCACACCAGCACGTTCCCTTATCACACTATTCCTTATTCTATCTTTCAGTAATACACCTTCCATACTTTTTAACGCTCTCATCTTCTTAACATGGTGAATGGGGCGCTGCGCACCTTTGTGAGCAGTGAGAAGGTGTCCAAGAAGGCGCGTCTGGCTGTCCACAGAGGGGTGCTTGTTCCAACATTAATGTACGGCAGCGAAACTGGGGTATGGCAAAAGAAGCACGAAAGTAGAATAAATGCAGTAGAAATGAGAGCGTTGACGTCAGTATTTGAAATTATTCTTGAAAAACAAAACTTTTTCACTAAACTTTGAATGATAACGCAATGATTAAATTTGTTGTACAATCTTTTTATTGATAAAACATCAAAATTGGTAATCTTTACACTACCTACTAATAGTTAATGAGCCTATAAATTAAAAATACGACATAATGATGTGACAGTATTCCTATGACAGGCAATGTCTTCCAACATGTTAAGATTAATATTAGCTTTATCTGTGTCTGTGATTACAGCCCAAAATGTTGCGCAGAATTCAAAGCTAGTGACAATTACTCAAGGTCCTGTACGAGGATACAAGCGCAATGACAGTACAATATATGAATTTTTTGGCATACCCTATGCTACTGCTCCGACCCGGTCCCTCAGATTTACTGTAAGTTAATTGGTAGTACATTTGCAAAATTAAATTTAATTCGATGTTGATCACTTTACTAAATCACAGGTACTAGTTCAGTTGCTGTAGAACGTAAAAATGTTGAGTGTTGAACTTAATTAAATTCGCCTCATTTTTAGGCACCTCTTCCCCCGCCAACTTGGACAGAAACCTTGGAAGCCACTGACAGCAACATTTTCTGCCCTCAATTTGGAGTCGCAACAGTTCGAGAAGATTGCCTCATCGCTAATATTTTTATTCCTGACGGAGAAGTAACCAATCTTCCTGTTTTGGTCATCATCCATGGCGGTGCATACTTTATCGGAAACGGTAATATGATAACACCAGAACGGCTGGTTGAAACGGGAAAAATTATCGCAGTAACGTTTAATTATCGTCTTGGACCACAAGGGTTTCTTTGCCTTGGTACAAGGGACGCTCCCGGTAACGCTGGTGGAAAGGATCAAATAGCGTTATTGCGTTGGGTAAGAGATAACATTGCCTTTTTTGGTGGTAACCCTAACGATGTGACAATAGGCGGGTTCAGTGCTGGCGCGTCATCCGTAGACCTTTTAATGCTATCGAAAGCAGCGGAAGGTCTGTTTAACAAAGTTATACCAGAAAGTGGTGGTAACCTCGCATTTTGGAGCGCACACATTGATCCAATACGCTACGCACAAGAATATGCGAAACAGTTGAATTTCACGAACGTGCATAACCAAGAAGCCTTAGAAGAATTTTACAAGACCACTCCTTATGAAATTTTGATATTAGTGGATAACATGGAACACCCTCACGTTCTTTACTTCTCTCCTTGTGTAGAGCAGGATTTGGGAGAAGAAAGGTTTCTTGAAGACTCGCCGTTAAACATAATAAAACAAGGACAGTACAGAAAACTTCCAATGCTGTATGGGTTTACAGATATGGAAGGATTATTACAAGTAACTACAAAATATGATGAATGGTTTATAAGAATGAATGAAAAATTTTCGGATTTTATTCCTATCGACTTAACATTTGACAACGAAGAAGAAAAGGAGGCAGTAGCTCAATCTATAAAACAATTTTATTTCGGCAACGATCCAGTAGGCATCCACAGAATATTCGACTACATTAATTTCTTTTCAGATGTTTTCTTTGTATATCCTATGTTACGATCAACTAGGTTGCAAGTTGAAGCTGGTCATAATGAAATATATTTATACCTGTTTACATATTACAAAAGATTTCCTTCCGTAAGGGGAGTGCCTGATGTTCTGACGAATTATCCTGGAGCAAATCATTGCGCCCAAACTGACGCCGTGTATGATTCAACTGTTGCAAGATATTTAGATGAGGAATATACTGAAGAATACAGACAAATGAGAGCAACAACACGCGAACTGTGGATGAACTTCATTTTAACCGGGTAAGATTTTTGTAAACGAATACAATGTGTTTTTTCATTAATGTTTGTCGTAAATCACTAGGTCAATTAGTGTAATTTATTCCATGATATTTATTTATTTATTTAAATATTTTTTTTATTATAATCTTAGTCTGTTGAGTGTTTCACTGCTGACCAATGACCTCCTCTTTTTTCCCAGTTGAGGGCATGCTTATGTTACTCTACTTGATATGCCTCCAATACATCCCACCATTATTATTTCGGTCTACCTGCACTTCGATGGCCATTTTTAAATACGAACTTCTCATATATCAAGTATTTTTGTTGTTACAGGACTCCAGTACCCCAAGGTTCTTCACTTCCAGCGTGGCCAGCGGTCGTGGAAAATTCTTCGCCACACATGTATTTGGGTGAAACAATAGAACTTCAAGGATCTTTGTATGCGGATCGTGCGGAGTTTTGGGATCAACTCTACGATCGATACTATCGCCACCCAGTAGCACCAGTTTTTCCTGAGTCCAATGGTTCCTTTGTTACGTCTAGTAATATTTTGATTAGTATAGTGTCTGTTTCAATGGCTAAAATAATTGCTGTACTTTGAGTGATATATTTGTTTAATTTTAAGGTCATACTATGTTACAAGGAACGTAATTTTATACACAGTCATGTATAGCCACACATGCCAATTGTCTTATATGTCTCATCCCAAAAAAAATAACACATAAATATTTATGCGTGAATAAAATATTATTTTTTGGGTTCCATATTCCTTGAATAAAAATGAACCGTGACAGGATCACTTTTTCGTCCATCCGTCTGTCTGTAACAAAAACATAAAAAAAATGTACCTACTTAAGTAGCCTCCTTGCTGTTCCTGCTTCTTCCTCTATGTTCTATCATCACTCCTTTACTATGACTTCTATCCGTCTGTGGAATTATCTTCCTGTAGATCTTATACGAGCTAAAACTCTACCTAATTTTAAAAACCAACTCAAATGCCACTATTTGTCATTTATTTGTCACTATTTGTTATGTATTTGTGTGGTATTTGTTTGTTTGTTTGTTTGTCGTATCTATTCGTTTCCACCGCCTATTTAAACTGTTTCCAACTTATTTCTTTGTCTTATTGGCTTTTAAGCGATAAGGCCGCCTATAGTCTACTATGTATTTGGTTTCTGTATTGTTTTGTACTGATTTGTGGTGTTCAATAAAGAGTATTTGTATTAAAAAAAAATCCATTTATTTCATGTATTTAAGTGACACATAATGTTGTTAGTACTACTTACACTAAACTGCACTGCACTGTATTGCGGCATGTTTACACTTTAACATTAAATTAAAAAAACATCCACGGATTGTGCATATATTTAATGTTTTTTATGTGATTTTACTCTGTTTCTTTATATTTGTACAATAAAGCATTTACTTACTTACTGAATAAAAAAATAATTCATGCCTTGCATAATTTTTTGAAAAAAGCTGATATTCTTCAAATTGCTGGACCGAATTTTACCACCTAAGAACTACCGCAAGAAAACTTACTTACGAATGAAAAAAACCGCATTGAAGGTCCATCCGTTTAAGAATACACACACACATCGACATCAAACTTAAAACACTCTTCTTTTTGCGTTGGGGGCAGGGCCGGACCGTGAGTTTAGGGGGCCCTGGGCTAATACCACTTAGGGGCCCACCTAATTACTCAAAGTATAAGAAAAAATAAGACAGTAAAATATTTGATGCTGCAAACTTTACGATCTGTTTAATTTAATAAACTTATGGATTTTTTCGCATTATCGTCTATTTTTGACTTTAACTTGACTTAGCTGGAGGCCCCTTGAATCCACGGGGCCCTGGGGTGAAGCCCAAAAAGCCATAGAGGCCCTGGTTGGGGGTGAAAATATGCCTTTATTTTATTTAAAAGCAACAATTTTGAAAAACTCCAAAGCTAAAGAGCATGTTGGCAGGCAGCGTTTAGGTGTCACATAAACAGCGAGGGCCACAATATTAATTTGCAACTTGTTGATGATTAGAGGTGGTGTGCGTTTATCGCGCCCGTCATGGCAGCGGGCCTCACATTAATCACGTGACCTCACCTCGCTTCCACGGCAAAGACTAATCCAACCAGAGCGTTTGAACTAGGTATATCGTCGCTTGTAATATGAATTAACGTAACCGCCAAAATGTCGGAATTGAGTTATGTATGTAGATATTATGTAGCAAATAGTAATGTGGGTAACGAAACGTGGTAACTTTTGAATACATACATACACAAATCACGTCTTTATCCCTTACGGGGTAGACAGTCTGAGGTAACAAACCTACAGGCCACGTTTAGCAAGATTGTGAGCGTATAGGTGGAAAATGGAATCAAAATAGTGATGGGTTGCTAGCCGCATCGCTTATAACAATGATCCCTATGATTTTCGCCCATTCCCTCGATGGGATTTTACCGTCTGCGCGGGAAGAGAAGCAACTGGTACATTCTATGTTTTTTCTTTGCTCCCAGACCAGCATGGAAGTTCAGTTGGTTAGTTTTTGAATGAGTAAAAGAAAAAATGTAACAAAAAGAAAAAATGTAGCAAATTGATGTATAGTCCGTGGGCTCTTAAATGCCATTCAGGATGGTATTGCTGTCTCCCTCACTCTGTTGATTCATGTATCAAACCCATAAGAGTGGAATGGACTGTAGGTAATGAAGAATTTTCTTTGAGAAATTTAATCCGTAAGATCTACTTTTCGGATGCGTAGGTTGGTTTTGAATAGATGGCTATTGGCTTGCAATGTCGAGACTACGCTATCTTGCAGGATTGAGACAATCAAGATTTAACCTAATTCCAGCAAGACGGCTTAAATAATGAACAATTGTCAATATATGCAAACTTCAACCATGAAATGTACGGATTTTTGTTTAACATTTAGATTGGATTAATAATTGACTAAAATAAAAAAGTTAAAGGATTTTACACAGTCGACCTTTTTTTTTCTTAAGTTAAAATTACGCCGTGTCATTTTAACGTTCTGTTTTTTTCATACTCTTCCTCGTGGCAACGCCGTTCTACCCTAAGGTGAGACGTCGGCTTATTAGGGGAACCTAGAACTTTGGGGTCGAGTTTACCTTACATGGGGACACTGGGGAATATATTTACCCGGACCATCTCCCACACTTCGACATGCCAGGCCTCGAATATTGACGTAAACATGTATGCCATCCTTTTTTGTTTTCTTACTTTAGAAAAAGACATTTGATTCTAAACGCGAATTATAGTTTGGAGGTTCCAAAGGGGTGATTATTGGGAACAGAACAGCCTGAAGCTCTTGGGAAATATAAGTTAGCTCCATAAGTGAGGGTTGAATCGTCAATCAGGGCCTCTATTCGGCGCTGTTACCGGCGCACTTCGTCATAGGTACGGCATAGGATTGGCATTCATGCGTCGAAAACACAAAGCCTCTGTTCGGCTAACGTTGCGCTGAAATTGCCAGCCGAATAAAATGTAATGCCCCTAAAATTACGGAACGAAAACTTTATTTAGTTGGCAACACTGGGCTGTTGAACTATTTTGAATAATGATTCTAATTTATTGTTTAATGCAAATTAAGCTAATGTTCACGTAAGCGAATATTCAGAATTTTCCAAATGTTTGGAGTTTTTTGACGGTAAAAGAAAAAGAAACATTTTCTATTTAAACAAGTTTTATTCAATATTTGATTCAATAATTAGATATTTTTAATACTTTCATTCCGGATTATCGAAACCATTTTTAATAATGCCTTCGAAAGGCACGCTGTAATTCCGGTCCCATACGCTGAAAGAAACTACAAACAAAAAATATGTTCATTGAAATCTAAAGCATAAAATGGCCTCCGAGCTGACATCTGTCGTAAGACGAATGAAATGTCAGATTGCGGGTCCAAATCGAATTTCGCACCATAATTCATGCTTAAATAGTGAAGAATTTATAACCCTTACTAAATAAAATACATTTCGGACCGTCTATGTCATACCTACCTGGCAATGTCACGAAGGACTTGCCTTATTTTACGACAATTACAGTTAAATAAAATAAAGTAAATACAGAAAATGAATTAAAAAGCATTTATCTTAAAGTAGTTCCCATACATTGTAAAAAAAATAGACAATCCCAATCCCAAATACATACAGTTTGTATGTAAGTTGTTTCCTTTGCCTTCAGTTTTATAAGCTGTTTTCGATTATACAACAAACAAGTGATGAATTATTTAATTTCAGGTCCTCACCAGCTTCGTATGGTGACGACGCCGTACGCTGTGCGGCTTAAGCGTGACAAAACTGCACTGTAAAATGTAAAATATGTCCAGAACACAAAGTTCATGCTTAATTATATGCATGCACACTGGTTTTTGACGAAGAAAATGATGCTATTATTACTTTCCAATGCCAAGACTGTGTGGCATCACAGGGTGGCTGTAAGAACGCAATAGGTTTTCTTATGTGGCTTCATCACCGCAGTGAGAAACGATCATGCACTTCTGTGGATTGTTTGTTCCTAGTCTTGCTTTATATAAATCAAATCAAAAATTTCATTGTTAATACAAGATTTTTTTGGTGATTGTACTTGCATTGTCATCCGTCCTTCATGTGTACCAAATTTCAAGTCCAACAACAACAAGTCAACAAGCTTCAAGTGGACCAACCGTTGAAGAGTTCCCTCCTGCGAAGACGATCCTGGCTAGGTCACCAGAACTCACTACCAGATTATTGTATTGTTATCTGACTCACATCAATCTTCAATTCAATCGGTTGAAGAAATCTGCTTCAAAATTGAGTTGCAAGATTTCATCCGGACAAACATACATACATACATTGCAAGTTAAATAAAAGCTTGTAACTAAGTAGGTATTACCTATATTAATTTCAGATGATAGTAGGACACACTCATGAAATTAAATACAAGCTGGCTTGATTTGTGTTTAAAGCTTCAAACATTGCAGCTCTCTTAACAAGCAGAGTATAATTTTATTAATCACCCACCCCCGAACCAAGTGTAAAATTTGATTATTGATAAATCTTTCCATATTTTAAGGTTGTTCTGTATTACCCATGTCAGATTTGTATGTCTCATTAAGCGTTTTTTGTTAATCAATAAATAAATCAATGTATGGATTTTCACATTCATGATCACTGAGAATAAGATATACAACTATTCAAAAGTAATTAGGGGCCCCGCTAGAGGTCCCATTAGTATGCAATTAAAATGTATATGAATAATTGAGTTTCCGCCTGTTATACCTTTTACCTACCTTCTTATTTAAAGTAGGGTTTCACAATAGAACATATTGTTAATACTCTTGCAACTAATTTGTTTGGGCAAAAACAATAATACAAAAGTAATTTTACATTTTCAGTTTGCTATTGAAACTCAAGTGACTCCACTCTTTATTTCACTGTCTGACTAGTATAATATTATTATGCAGTGTAATAGCATAAAAAAGACCTCTGGGGCCATCTTACTGTCTCACTCAATTTTATGGGTTTCGATACTGGAATTCACCGATGATACCCGAAACCCGAATGTTCTAGGAGCTTATAAACTGTACTTTATTAGACCATAATATTGATAGGTAGTATTCATAGGTATAAAATTACAGTAACACAAAGTAAGTTGTAGTAAGCATTAATTTAATCACACAGTATAAAACTAAGGCTAAAACTGTTTCTGTCCATGTTTTCATGAGGAACTTTTTATTGAAATACTTAGGTAAACTTCTTTCTTTTAACATTCATTCATTCATTTTCCTGATACGATAGAACACCTCCTGCTTCCACTAATAAGCTGCCAATAGACGATCTTGTATCAACCAAATGATCTTCAGTCAATAAAAACCTATATTGTCTAGCCCTACTTTGCTGGCTGCCTTGTTAGCTTACACCTGAGTCTTACACTTTACGGTCACAAAGATTTTGATGTTACATCGGATTTCCTTATTGATGGATTGATAATAGCACACAAGGTAAAATTTTTAACTTTGAACTACAACTGTAAAAGTCTTTCCCAGGCCCAGAGGCAAATCCTTTAAGCCAATACTTCATTTGGTTATTCAAATCAATTCCAAAAGTTATAAGCGAATTCACTTTAAAACAATAACGAAGACAAAACATTTTGTTTGTTTTGGTCTCGACAGATAAGATAGGTGACATTGATTTAATTTATGAATGAAAGATTGACTTTTCCATTTGACGTTGTCTTTGTCATAACGCAATCGAAGCTCGTTTTATTTTGTTTTTAAATTAATCCAGTAGTAAAGTAAGTAAAATTTATTAAAAAAAAACTGAATTTCCCTTATGTATCAATTTCTACCAAAATAACATATTTTTGAACACTTAACATAAAACCGATACATACCAGCTTTCTGAGTGAAACGAATCGTGAGTGTTAAGTCTTAAATTTCTAATGCGGATTTCAAAAATTGGGAGTTTTGGGATCATTTATAAATGGATGCGACTTATTTTCACGCTCGAATTGAATTCTACTACTCGCCGTACTTTTGAAAGATGTGCTTTCAAAAATCGCCCCCCTGTAAAGACCCTGTTATCTTAAGTGTCAGTTTCTCTGTCTAGCGATACAAAATATAAGGTCGAATTTCTAAACACACAACGGAAATATAAATGTACACCGGAATGAATGATACCTTACAACGAAATGATAAATATACACTGGGATGACAATATCAGCCCACTAGAATGAATGTAGACCACCGGAATTAAAGTAATAAACAGGGTTCCATAATCACGTCTTTTATTTAGAAAAAATACAGACAGACCTTAAGTAAGTAGCATTTTAATAGTCCTAAGAGCGAAAATTTGGTGCCGTTTGATGAATATTTTTAAGTAGTATTTCATCACTTGGTAAACAACATTTCATGAATAGGTATTCATTTTGCAAACAACGTTAGGCAAATTAACGATTCACAAGTTAGAAATTGCATAAAACATTGGTTACTTGAAAAAACATCATATTATACATATTGTAGAATAGATATATGAGATTATTACCGAGGAATTATTTGTAAATTGAACATTTTTAGGAATGACAGGTTTGTGAAATGAATAGTTTGTAAATCGTTGTTTGTTAAGAAGTGATTGTTTGAAAAATGGTGTTTATCAAATGAAGATAAACCTTACAGTTATCAAATAATAATTGGATGCAGCATTATAAATTTATACACAACAATATGTGGCATGTTTTCAATACTTGATAGCAATACACTACGCTTTCAAGTATCGTACAGGATTTATTATGTAATTAATAAACCTGATGTAATATTTTGTACATAATTTTCCTGATATTTTATCTCCAGTTCCTTTATTTACGGTAAAATAGTTAAAAAATTACAAAAATGAGACGTTTTGAGGTTAGAATTTTGTTTACCAAATAGGACAGGTAATAATGACAATACCTTACATAGACAGACAAAGATAAAAATAATTCTCTTTAGTATTTATTGCGTAGCTGCGAAAGAATCCTACATCGTATGTAAAATCAACTGTCTAGCTATCATGGTATTCATGGTTCATGAGATTCACCCTGGTGACTGACAGACAGACGAACAGTGGTTTTAGTAATAGGGTCCTGTTTTTGCCCTTTGGGTACGGAAACCAAAATTTTTTAAACCCTTTTTGTAGTGCCCCCTGATGGCCTACAAGCGTAAATTTTATCTAAGAACATGAGCTGTGGTACAATAAAATGAGTTACGGAACCATTTCATAATAATAAAGTGAAGCTACATTTGATGTCATTCCGGTGTTATTTCATTTTGGTGAGTATTTTAAGTCATTTTACTACGCCGGAAATACCGGAATAGATTTGGTGGAATGAGAAACTCGACATAAAAATAAATATTAAAAAAAATAAGCCTCGTGTTCTTAAACTAATT
This sequence comes from Pandemis corylana, assembly GCA_949127965.1. Taxonomy (NCBI): domain Eukaryota; kingdom Metazoa; phylum Arthropoda; class Insecta; order Lepidoptera; family Tortricidae; genus Pandemis; species Pandemis corylana. The sequence continues at coordinate 5,025,077 of OX421860.1, forward strand.
GAACTCTTGAGATCAGGACTACATTGACATATATAAATTTAAAACAAAAGCTATACAAATTATAAAAGTTATGACTAACTCCGGAATGAAACTTTTTTGTCCCCACACCATGGCGATGATAAATACTCACGTTTTACTGGGAAACGTTCGCCGTTACACACGTCTACTTTCGCCGAGCGTCGCAGTTCGACTATCGCTCGGGTTGCGCGGGAGACGGAGGAGCTTAAGGGTCAAACTTAAATCGTTCCAAAAATTTGCCCGCGGAATGAGAGCGTTCCTCCGGACAAATGTATATGCACATATTCAGAAGTTTACAAATGAGGTAAAAATCAGGTGATGTGCTTTATTGTTATCCGTTTATATGGTAATAAAACAAAGGTATTTTTTTTTAGTAGACGACTATAGTCGTTGCTCTGAGTTGGATACCAAGCGCGATGAATTGAAAGCTCGACCACCTGCGGCAATCAATTACAATTATACTGATGGGGTGCTCAAATGTCCGCAATGCGCGCGAACTTTTATAAAATATCACATGCGAGCTCACGGTCGTACTCTAGAAAGGAGTTGAGGCGGTCGCCATGGTCAAAAACGGCCGGGAGCACATCATCATCGTACTTGACGATTTCATACAACGGAACGGACTACTCCATATTATTTTCGATTTAGCGTACATTTTGTCACCTCATAAATTAATGAGTACTTAAATTATACAATTAAAATTAAAAAATTATATAATAATATTCATAATATTATGATTTAGGAGTGTCATTTTTTTGTTTTATCAAGTCACTCCTGGGCAGTACGAATTAAGTTTATCATTCTTTCCTAATACCTACTAAATTGACTAGACGCTAGCTTAATCCATCGACAATTAGATTTAGGCAATAAAAAAGTTTGATTTCAAAAGTTGAAAAATAACGTTGTCTTCAGGTACCTTAACTAGTAGATAGGTACCTAATATAACTACTTCGACTAGCTTATCATTTCCCTCGTTCAGTTCAGTTCATGTATGCATTGAGTTATCGCATGCGCATAATTTTGATACAAGTTCTTTCCAAATTGCAATTTGTTTTGTTCGAGAATTCATCACAATCAACATGACTACGTAAGTACTGTTTATTTATTTATTACTGCAACAACATATAATAAAACTTCAAATATATAGTTAGTTAGACCTTGGGGTCTAAAATTGTTGTCGAATTTTTCAGCAGCTGCTTTGATTTTTTTAACTGAACATGCTTTCAAAGATTTTCTCTTTCATTTTTCATTCAATGGTGCGGTTCCCTTTGAACATTTATGAATGTATGGAAACAGTAGTGACTTCGTCCGAGATGAGGAATATTTTAAGTTGTTATAAATAACACTATTATAAATAACAATAACACCTAAAGGTTCTCGTTCATTCAGTAGTGTTTAGTTAGGTTAGTAGGTACGGATATTAAACAGAATAATTTCCACATGTCATGTTAGCTCGTACTTATTATGTAATTTGTCGTAAATTAGAAACGTTTATGATGGTGGGACAGCTAACAATTTTAGTTAATTGCGAAGTTGCACGTGTTCGAATTTGAAAATCTGTTTGCGGTCGTGGCGCGGCGCGCTCTTTGTAAAAGCCGACAAAGTCACGCCGCGCCAGTGGCGTAGCTACCTAAAGACTAGGCGGTGCAGCGCCCCGGGGCCCTCAAGCTCAGGGCCCTCGAATCCTTACCAGAAGTAATATTTAATATTTAAGTAACATAGGAATAATTTATAATTTTTTAGGTGTTTTTTCAAGAACTGTAATTTTTTTTGAAGCATTGTTTTAGCATCTGTAGCTATAATATGGTTATATACCCCAGTGAATTATCGTACGGGGTAATTGTTACGCTCTGTATAGCTTATTAGTATAGTCGACTATGGCTATGTTATCTTTTTTTAACTCTAAATGGGATATTGGACGTCTGAAAAAAATTATCTATTAACTTAAGATTCCAAAACAAGAAATTCCTTTGAACAAGAAATTGTTTTGAGTGGAGTTGTATTTGGGGACACCGGGATAGGCAAAGAGCAAACAACCTAATAGAGCCGAAATGCCATGTGGGTGAACCAAATTTTCTGAACGGTCCAGGTAAAAAAATTGTACGGTCAAGTGCAAAAATAAGTATCGATACGAACTTCTCAAAAATATGTCCCACGACCTTATTACGCCGGTGTAAGAGTGTATGGTACTTATTTTTGAAACTTTGACTAGATACATATTATTACACTTGACTGTACATCATATTGGTGACGGAATATTTAGACACTAATGAGGTTTATGAAAGTCACAAATATACATTCTTAGACCTATTTTGAAAATATATGACTCAATTATTGAACTGAGTAGGTATCTTTTTCCGTAATTTCAACAAACTTTACAACCTTTTCTTCTCCATTTAAAATAGAAATGTCACAACTCCCTATTTCCTGTACAAATATACATATTTCTTTTTCTTCTGGTTGGCTATCATTTTCTATTCAGTGTTCATAAAATCTATAATAAATTATGTGAATGACGTCTTGCTCTTAATTATTCAACATCGCTGTTTTCAGCTTTAATTTAGAATAGGTAAACAAAATAAATCATTCATTTACTTCATTGGGTACTTAAATGACTTAGTCCCGTGTAGAAATTTATGGTGTATGTCGAAAAAGACAGATGTGTTGCCATAATTTTATAGCCCTTTTACAACTCTAATTGGTTATTTCCTCTATGGGGACAGGTAATAAAAACAAGGGACAGTCCCGTTCTAAATCAAAAAGTAAATATAAATAACAATTATATTATTATATGAACTAATGTGTTTAATGTGTTCAGTACTCGAAATCGTCGAGTCTCATTTAGTCAGCTCGAGCTGCTGATCGGCCAGCTGGAGGATGACCGCGAGCTTGCTCGCGGTTATCTGAACTCCACGGCCGGTCGCCATAAAAGTCAGCAAAAATGGAAAACAATCGCCACGACATTAAACGCTGTAGACGGTGGCGTTACGAAGGATTTTAAGGGGTGGATGGCGGTAAGTATGCATAAAATCGGCCAAGTGCGAGTCGGACTCATGTAAGTTCGGCTAGTGAAGTCCATTGTTAGCTGAGCCCTGCTACTAAGCAAAATGTAGGTAATGTGACGTGAGGGAGCTAACTTCATACCAAATTTCAAATTAGTAAGACAACTGGAAGTAGGTACATTCTATTTTTTGGGAGCACGGCAATTTGTATGGAAAGACCTTTTCTAATGACAAAAAACAAAGTAGGTATAGTAATTAAGTATTATGGAATCTTTTCAGTACTGGAATAGTTTTAAGAATAAAGCTAAAAGCAGAGCACGTGCGGCAAGGTTGTCCGTGTCCGGCACTGGTGGTGGGCCACCAGCAGCAGAACTGGGGGATTTTGATAGGAGGGTGCTCACCCTTCTTGGCCCAGGCGCCGGGGCACCACTGCCGAATGTGCAGGTGGACCCATTTTTGGAAGATGTAATTATGCATATGTTAATTGTCACTTGTTTCTATTTTTATATTTCTAGTTAGTATATCTATAAAAATTATATTATGTTTAGGTAGTTAGTTGAGCCCGCAATTTCTTCCGCGCAGAATTACAATTTGTATCTACTTCCTACGATTAAGTGGCGATGTCGCTATACTAGTTGCTTGACTTATTGGATTGGCGCGGGATTATTGTCTGGATTTAATATTTCAGCTACAGCCTGAAACTGACCCGATCCAAGTGCCTCAGCCAGTTCCTGACGCCACCGAAGAAGACCTAATAAATACTAGGTAAAAAACACTTTTGTTTCTTTATTGATTTGCGTTGAACATGTGATTTTAGGAGTTTATATCCGTCTTTTGAAGTCTATAACGTCTTTGTTCATCGTCACCATCATCATCATCATCATCATCTTCATCTTCAGCCTATATACGTTTCACTGCTGAGCACTGGCCTCCTCTCAATATGAGAGGGGCTTTAGAACGTCTTTTTTATCTTCCAGTATTTGGAATCACAGTTTAAGTGAGTCGGCGCTGTCGGAATCAATTTTGGCGCATGTATATTCTCCGCCAAATACGACACACCCGGAGACAGCGGTGTCCGTCGGCGTTACGTTTACGTCGCCTGGCGCGACCATTTGTGATACGCCACCTCCACCTCCACCGCGGCCGACTCCACCAACAGCTGCAGCAAACAGAGCCAGGAGACGTCGGCGTTGTAAGTAGTTTTTGTTTTAAAAACAAAATACAGCCAACAGTACTTTAGAAAATGTGATTACGTTTTAATCTGGAGAGCCAACTTGTTGAAAGAAATAACGAAAACTGAACTACAACATTAGTCTCATGTTGAGATAACGGAATCTTTCGTTGTTGATATTTGTAGTTCAAAAAGCGCTGGCCAGTTTCCACTAATCAATGCTTTAATTGTTAGACGTGAGTACAGCCTGTCCTGTTGCTGTCCAATGTCTGTATGTAAACACATTCTATACGTACAAAAGTAAAAAAATAGATATTTAGTGTTTTATGTACTTTATGAAAATCATTGTTATTAGGTGTACCACTGCCAACTGCGCTGGAAGCAGCACGCAGTGCTGTCACAGAAATTGAGCGGGGCAGGCTGCGAGCCGAACAGCAGGCTGCCCAAAATGGCGCTACCACCGCCGCTGCTCTGCAGCAAGTGGCCAGCGCCATGGCTGAGCAGGCGGCAGCTTCGCGGGCTTATGTCGCTGCCATAGAGGCCATTGCTGCCGCTCAGTCAGAGCAGGCTGCTGCTCTACGCGCTGTGGCCGATGCCGTAAAGCAGTTTCTGGTAATATCTATTATCTTATTTTTGCATTTTATTTAGAATTTACTCATAGAGGCCCTTGTTGCAATTAGATGTGCCGTTCACTTGTTTATCCTTTTCAGGAAAGGCAATAAATTTTCGGGTCCTGGACTGCTGGCTCTGCTTTATTTTTTAACAAATTTCGGTATTTGATGAGAACATCCTATCAAATCTATAACGAGCTATCTAGTAATTATGTAGTCAGTGTAATCACATCAAATTCATAAAAATATAAGCCATAATTAAGAAAAATCAAAACCCCGTATTTCCAAGTAATCGGCAAGTGTCACCCGCACCATGCTACAATGCAAGGAGTATAAAGACACAGTCACGCAATGAGCTATGGAGAGCTGAGTTTCTTGGATGGACCGACGACGACGTTTTTGTTTGTGTAAGTACTTATATACCATCCCTTATCTTTACATACTAATACTATACAGCGAACGCGAAGGCGTGTCTGTCTGTCTCTCTGTTCTCTTCACATTTGAGGTGCTGAATTGATACCTAATTGATTACCGATCACTTAAAATGTATTTAAGTATTTTGTTTCTATTTTGAAATGGTGCAATAGCGTTCAAATTGTGAGGTTCTTTTGCAGTTAAACAATTTTAAATTATTTGAAAAATTAGTAAGTGATGTACCTTTAAAAAATACTTTACACGTGGTAAATGGCGACACGATGAGTTGAGAATGTTACTAGGTACGCCAAATCGCTTGAAATGTGGTCTCAGTAAAGCCTGTATGTATACAAATACATTAGTTTTTGTTGTAGCCAAAAATAACTAGTAGTTTTGATTTTATAGGCATTCAAAGTTTCGAAAAATATCGAGTCCCGCTAACAGTCACGTGACCGCTTGTGACGTCATATTACAACACGCCGCGCGGCCCGCGGCCCGCTTAGTATTTTTTTCGCATTTTAACGTCTTTTGAAACTATAAAAAACTTTTCCGACGAATTGGTAGGTAGTTGTATTTTTACATTTAGGCACAACACATGATTTCCTAGTATTTGGATTGGACATTTTTAAAAGTATTTAGGTGACAATGAATAAATAAATAATTTCGAACGCACGGGCGCGCGACTGCGAGGGGACTGAGCGAGCCAGACTGAGCGTGTTGTACGATGACGTCACACCGTAACCGGCGGCCCGCGTCGTACGGTTACAACTTGTTTTACTTCTAAATCGGAAACTAATTGACGTATCGAAGTAATTCTTTCACTAGTATTTTTTATTTTTGACAGAGAATATGGAGTGCTAATAATCAAAATTAGTTAACATTCTCATTTACGGAAAAAGATACCTACTCAGTTCAATAATTGAGTCATATATTTTCAAAATAGGTCTAAGAATGTATATTTGTGACTTTCATAAACCTCATTAGTGTCTAAATATTCCGTCACCAATATGATGTACAATTTTTTTACCTGGACCGTTCAGAAAATTTGGTTCACCCACATGGCATTTCGGCTCTATTAGGTTGTTTGCTCTTTGCCTATCCCGGTGTCCTCTACTGTAATCTACCTAGTGCAAAAGGCATCGACGGTATGCCTACCCTATTATTGTTAGGAAATGTATCTAAATAATAGGTACTATAAATTGAATTTATGAGTTGAAAGGAAAAACAGAATGTAATAAGAGTTGCTTCTCGTCCCGCGCAGATGGTAAATGCCCATCGAGGGAATAGGCGAAAATCTTAGGAATCACGTTATAGCATCGCTATATCGCCAGCAACCCATCACTATTTTAACTCCCCTTGCCGATTTTTGAAAGCACATCACTCGAAAGTGGTATGTATGTATGTATGTATAACTCTTTATTGTACATAAAACACAAGAAAAAGGTGAATACAGGACAACACACATGTACAAAGGCGAACTTATCCCTAAAAGGGATCTCTTCCAGTTAACCTTTGAACGATTGACAGGACATGAGTATTAAGCAAGAAGTGGTATAAATCTGTTTATATCTTCAGAACTAGGTACAGCTCTAATCAAATTTTTGACTAGTTCACAAGATTAATGACAGCCCCAATAAGTATTATCTTCTAAGCTACTCGTATTTCAAATTCAGCACAATTTTTCACCACTTTCGAGTGGTATTTTCACACAAGTGCTTTCAAAAATCGGGCCCTAAGTCTTGTTACCTCTGGCTCTGTTTACCCCGTAAGGGATAAAGACGTGATTTGTGTATGTAGGTATGTATGAATTGTCAAACTTTCGGGGCCACTTGCTTATTTACTACTATTTCAGGTAAGGTGTAATCCCCTTTTTTTAATAGCTTAATAAATTTTTAATGCCATTATGCCAGCAAAACGTAAAATGAATTAGATAGGTACTTAGTAGGTATGTCAGAAAGATTATAGCGCCTTCAAACTAACGCCGAGAACCTCCGAGAACACCCGGGAAGCGTGGTCGCTTTCTCGCCGTCTCGTTCTCGCGCTCGCCTGTTCTCCGATCGGTGTCGGTATTTTTGCCCGCTTCAAAGGCGGCGGGCGGCGAGTGGCGGTTAGAGAGGGAGGAGGGGGGGGGGGGGGGGGGGGGGAAGCTTGCGCTGTCGCTGCGCAACGCACGCATTGCATTGTCCGACCGAACTCGATCGCGACAGTAAGCGCATGCGCTAACCTGTTCCGCTGATTGATTCTCGATTCGAACGATACATATTATTATTATTCCCTTGCTTTGTAAGTTAAATACTACAACACAACGACAAGTCAAGGTAAACAAAACTTTCTTTAAAATACAGTCATCAACCGACCCGGGATTTTTTTTATTGTTATTCAGAATATTCAGTGGACGGACAGCGCCATTTTTTTTTTAAGCTACTAGTACTAGCGAGAAGTACTTTTATTAATTTTTATTTTGTTTTGGGTGCTTACTTAATTTACATTTCTTATATTTTGGAAATAACGTTACATTTTGAAGTAATGCTTCAATTCAATGGCCGCCAAGTGGCGCGGCCGTTTGATGCGAGTTTCAGCTAAATTTTCATTCCCAACTTACTTTCCAAACCACAGAATAACTTGTAGGTCCATAAACGGACGTAGTTTAGCAGAAAGGATTCAATCCACGATGAGTTGCACTTGAGTTGGATCCTTTCTGCTAAACTACGTCCGATGTGTGATGTGTTGTTTCAGATGGCCTATCTTGCCTTGAAATTACATTTGATTGAACTCGAACACGAAGTGGCTAATCAAAACCGACGCCAAGAACTCCGCGCTTTGCGTCGACTGTGCGATGTTGGCCAAATGTCGGACCGCGAGTTCGTCGCTACGTACAGGCTCACCAAGGCCCTTATTCAGGGGTTGATACAAGAACTGGAATCTTTTATTCCATTTTCCAGCGGTGACCTCAATCTTGAGCGTAAGGTTAGTTCGAATGACTGCTGAATTGTGAGTGTCACTGGATGAAAGTCACAAAAACTCCTATGTGCTTTTCCGGCAGTGAATGTGTTAAGTAGGTATTCTAAATGTATAGTCACATAAAACAGTTGTTGAATTTTAGGTCTTGATGTGCTTACATTTTTTCGCTGTTGGAGGTGACCAAAGAAGCGTTGGGCAAGCTGCATCTCACAGCTTTTCGCAGCCTTCGGTGTCCAGAGCGATAAACCAAGTCGTGAATGCGCTGAATCAGCCATTTTTCTTGAAGAAATATATTGTTTTCCCTAAAACCAGAGAAGACAGAGACAGTACTAAAACTAGGTAGTATACTTAAATTATTTCAATCCAAATGATATCTTTCAATAATCCATTAAATCAATTGATACTCTGGAACACTCCATTTATCTTGCTTTGTAAGTTAGTATGTTTGTACTCTACTCCATGGATTCTGTTCTGTATGTATGTATGTATTTAAGTATATTATATATTTATCATTATATAAGTATGTTTATCCGTTAAGCTAATAAAACGACATTCGGGTTGTGGGCACCATTGGCCAATTCAAGTAATAAACTCAAAAGAGTGAGTGAGGCATCAAGATAGGCTCAAAGGTCTTTTTAGACACTATTTCACTGTACAAGCTTTGCTTAGTTTGGGATTAAATCAATTTGTGTAAAATGATCCGTTATTTGATCATTTTATTTCTTCCATGCTGGTCTGTGAGCTAAGGAATAACATAGACTGTACCAGTTGCTTCTCTTCCCGTGCAGATGGAAAAAGCCCATCAAAGGAATGGGCGAAAATCTTAGGCAATCATGTCATGGGCAATGTGGCTAGCACCCCATCACTATTTTGATTCCTCTTTCCATCTATACGCCCACAGTCATGCTAAACGTAACATTTAAGGCTTGTTACCTTAGGCTCTGCCTACCCTATGAGGGGTAAAGATGTGAATTATGTATGTGTATGTATGTATTACTAAACTGGAATAACCGGAATGAGAAAGAAATGAAAAAATCTATCATTCATATACTTATGTCAAAATATAGTGACAGTATTTTCAATCTGTCTCACCTCGGTTTAGTAATAACTACTGAAGTATTTATAAAATTTTATGTAAATAAGTAAATTTGTCTCATTTAATAAAATTTCAGATTTTTGGAAGAGTTCCAAATACCTGGAGTGATTGGTGCCATTGACGGTACGCACATTGCCATCCACAGGCCAGAACATGTAGAAGAAAATTTTTTTAATAGAAAACATTTTCATTCTTTAAATGTACAAATGGTAAATGGACATTCTTTATTATAGTTATGGGATAGGATCACCTTGAATTGTAATAATTAATAAGGATTTTGTGTGTTTGAAATTTGTTATGGTTGTTACCTAAATTATCGGAAGGTCAGCATAATCAATCACTTTGTATAAAATTTCAGATATGTGATGCTGATTTACTCATAACCAGCGTAGACGCTAGCCATGGGGGTTCAACTCACGATTCCGTGGTTTGGTCCAGCCACCCGCTGAAGCGGCATCTGCAGACCCTGCAGGAAGCTGGAGAGAACCTGTGGCTCTTAGGTTATTACAATATTTTTTCATAATTTGCCTACTCAATTTTCCTTAATTTGTTTTAAAAGTGTAGGTCATAACATAAATTATAAGAGCGAAGTATAACTTTATAGATAGGCAGAATCACCTAACAGTGCCTCAGAGGAAACGACAATGATTTAACGGCCTACATTTAATGTTGCATTTAATTTTAACAGGGGACTCTGGATATGCCCAGAGAACGACCTTGATGACGCCGATTTTAAATGCTTCTGCGGGCTCTGCAGAAGCTCGTTACACCGAGCTCCATGTTCGCGCCAGGAACAGCGTGGAAAGATGTTTCGGGGTCTTGAAAGCACGATGGCGCTGCTTATCAAGCGCGAGGAAACTCTTTTATGAACCGGAAATGGCGGCCAAAATTGTGAATGCATGTGTTGTGCTACACAATATAGCACACGGCGCTAATTTAGAAGTGCCAGAACTAGATCCAGTACACGAGGTGGAGGAACGGCGTATAGCTACCGAACTGGATTCCATGCAGCTGAACCCTGATACAGTGGGTGACAGTAACACAAACCGGCGTCAAACTCGGGAAGACCTGATGCGGGGTCGAGCAGCCCGCGCAGCATTGGTCCAATCACTGGTACGTAGTATATAGATAGCGTCGCATACCATATTTTATTATTATTACCCATGTAACGTAAATTTTAAAGATTTATCAAAATTATTTAAAAAGCTATTATATTTGGTTAGGTTAGGTTTTTTTTCGAGTCTCTATTGACTACTCGCACGTTTTTTAACCTTTTAGCTGTCACACTAGAAATAAAGTGAAAAGCAGGGAAAAGGAAAAACAAACCCGAAACTAACTTTTTTAAAATTCCATTGCAGATGGGTTAATTTCGATTTGAATGGCTGCTACGACCGGATGATGATTACGGCCGGCGGTCCAGAGGTAAGTTCATACATATAATGAAGTCTCACTGTGCGCTTCTTACTGATGTCAGATCGGTTTGTCGACTAAGAGGGGACTGTATGCGACACTGCATCATCGGGTAACAACATGACTGATCTACAGTACCTGGCCATAAAGATTGCACTTCTCTGGTGTGGATACTGTAATTCTTTCTGAATCCTGCTTGTTAATAATTAACTGAATCTTTATTTGACAACAGCCCAACTTCAGCCCAGGGACCCCTGGTGTCTGCAGCAGTCATGATCCAGGGTTGAGTAATTGCGAGCTGTCAGGTCAGATACGTATTTCTTTATTGTCGTAGTTAATTACTACACAATTGACATGTAAGTAATTTTTCAGAAGTTATTTGCCTATTCATTCGTTATGTGTCTATTCAACAGTTATGTGAATTACCTGCTTTTAAATCAAGTACGAGTTTAAGTTTAGATTGGTTGAAGGGTATAAAGTCACCGCTTAAATTTTAATTTTATTCAAGTCATAATACGCGTGTACGGTGTTTTATTCCAAATAAGTGGGTAATTTGTATTAATGTGGACTTTATAGACAGGGAAACCAAACTCCATCCAATAGATATTGGTTTGGCTGGTCACCAGCATCAATGTACAGTATGATATCTAACAGTGGTAATACCACTTGTAATTAAATTTAAATAGCTGTTTCTTGTTAAACAGGGACCCAAACTAATGTTTATCAGCCGGTTTCATTATTTTGGTAGGAGGCAATGGGGGGGAACAAAATAAGCGATGTATATTTTGTTCCTTTCTATTATATTATCATTGGTCTGACTTGGTACATATCAATTTTTTTTTGTAGTTGGTATAAGAACTGCATTGTGAAACTTGCATCTTTATATGTAATGTTTTTGCTGAGATCTCATCTCTTTATGTAGATGAATCTGTTCAATTCACTGTAAACTCCAAAAGAAACTAATCGCATGTACTTATACCGGATTACAAACTTATTTATGCTGTTTCTATGGGATTGTCTTTGTTTTGCTCAACTTGTTGGAGGCACAGCCGTGTCCTCCGATTAATTCTGATTTCAGATTACCTGAACAACAACCCAGGGACCCCAGGGTGTCTGCAGCAGTCATGATCCAGGGTTGAGTGATTGAGCGCTGTGAGGCCAGATTATGTATTTCTTTATTGTAATTTTTCAGAACTTACATGCTTATTGGTTTGTTGTATGTGAGCATAACCTAATTTTTCATTTGTTAAGTCTGTATCAACAGTTATTTGAATTACCTGCTTTTAAATCAAGTACAAGGTTAAAGTTAAGATTGGTTGATGGGTAAATCACAGCATTTTCCTCTAATTTATTCTACTCATAAAATACGCTTGTAAGATATTAAATAAGTGGGTAATTTGTATTACTGACTTTATAGACGGGGAAACCAAACTCCATCCAATAGATATTGGTTTGGCTGGTCACCAGCATCAATGTGCAGTATGATATCTAACAGTGCTAATACCACTTGTAATTAAATTTAAATTGCTGTTTCTGGTCAAACAGGGACCCAAACTAATGTTTATCAGCCGGTTTCATTATTTTGGTAGGAGGCAATGGGGGGGAACAAAATAAGTGATATATATTTTGTTCCCTTCTATATCATTTTTTTTTGGTTTGCTTGACTTTTTGGAGGAGGTACTGCCGTGTCCTCCGATTAATTCTGATTTCAGATTACCTGTAGGTGTATTATGGGACAGCTGGAAGTTTATTAAAGTGCCAAGAACGCAGTTACAATGAGAGGCAAGGCAAGGCGCAGTGTGAATTTAGTTGTTGGATGGAATGTTAAAAGCGACTCGCTATCTTAATTTTCTGCTATTCAAAACATCGTAACTATATGAATTGAGGTATGATTTTTATGCATCTGTATTGAATTTTTTGCAAGTACTTTCATATCACATTTTCATTAATTATAAGACTGCTTGATAAAAAGTTGATGATGATGTTTGTACTAACAATGCCTTCTTCACTTGTCTGGGGTACTATTATGCATTTGTCAATTTGATGTCCTTATGGTATTTGTACCTACTTAAGTGAATTTTGACATGATGGGAGCCATAAACTGTGGATTAATGGGCATGAACACGGTTACAGGGTTATTTCTCCTAATCAATGGTTGCAGATGCAGATATGTGTGAGATCCAGTCTGATGATTCTGGTCGCCGCAGCGGTGCGAGCCAGAGAGTCTAGCGCGAGCCAGCGCTGCGCGATCCAGGAGCACGGGATATATTATAATATTATATAGACTTACTTAGAAGAGAGATGAGTAAAAGTTATTAGTTACTTAAAATTATATATATTTAATCATTAAAAATGTTAGGCGTGGGCAGCGTCTATGGTTTTTCTGCGGTTTTTCATAGATGAAACCACATATTCTGTCATTAGTCTTCCTGCTGTGAAATACAGAAGAAAAGGCTGTTTGCGAAAATGTGGTTAGCCTTTAGCTAAGGCCTGTCCATTAAATTGTAAGAAAGATTTTCCGCAGATAGGTAGTTTTGTAGGGACGAATTCGCCTTTGGACATCTCTCTTAATTTTTGTCAATTGTATTTGTATTTTTATTTTTGCAGGAAACATTTAGTTACTTGTATATTTGGGATAAATAGATTCTCATTCTATGAATACTTGTTATTTTTATGAACCTACCTACCTATAAGAGTGTTTATTCATACTGAGCTGGCAACGTCGCATTTTTGGTGTTTTTACTATTATTTCACAGAAATTTAATGAAAGTTTAAAATTTGGTCTATACGAACAAGTTCTTCGTTTTTATTGAATAAATGTGTCCAATGCAATCCAATGCAATGATTAAATCTTGAGACCACATAATTATCGAACATTCACTCAATAACTGACATAATGAGAAACAATGCAACGTTGGCAGCTTTGTAGGAATAAACTCGCTTAAGTAAAGATATATAGTAATAACGATTGGGCTGTAATAATGTACCAATACCGAGTACATCGTGAATTAGACCGTATTCTGTAATAGCTATTGTCTAAGCATCTCTCACAACAAGCGCCAGCGCCCTCTACAGTTTTTTCCTTCTGAACTGCTCGCCGCACGCGACGCTTTTGCTCCATTAATATATTAATTATTTGTCTTTAAAAGTCATTGAAACCAGTAAATGAACAGTTAGTATTTTATTAATCGCTGCATTAGGGCGAGAACCTACAGCTATTACAAGGGCCTGTTTCACCACTGTAAAGATCCTGTTATCTTAAGTTTCTTTGTTTGTTTCGAAGTATGAAATAGAAAGGGCGTCGTAGATTGCAGACACATAGATAACAATAACATTACAGAGAGTGGTATGACAGGCACTAAATATCTCAAGGGAGTTGCAGTAAAAAGGTATACACATTATTCACAGATATGACACGGGGTAACGTCTTTCGAGTTTTTCGACAAGAAAGAAGAACATACATTTTCTATTTAACAAGTTTTGTTCAAATTGATTGAATAATTAGATATTTTTAATAATTTAATTCCGGATTATCGAAGCCATTTTTTTTACACAACGCTCTGTTAGTAATGCCCTTCGATTACGCTGTAATTCCGGTCCCATACGACTAATATGGGCGGAACAACACGAAATACCTGGCAATGTCCCAAAGGATATGTCTTATTTTACAAGAATTACAGTTAAATACAGAAAATGAATTAAAAAGCATTCATCTTGAAGTGGTTCCCATATTTTGTAAAAAAAATAGACAATCCCAATCTTACATAGTTTGTATGTACATTGTTTCCTTTGCCCAGGAGGGACGAACTGATGAAAAAAAACTCGAAGATGGCGAACGATTTCATACACCCTCATTAGCAGTAGTTCAATGACCTCTTAGTCTTAGCTTCGGGGATCAGTAGGCGATTTGATTTGACACATTCAAATGCCAAAATTGACAGCTTGAGAGTGGCACTTTGCGAAACATAACATCAGTTGTAGTAGACGACTAGACTAGACGTTTTCATAACGATATCATAGAACAGAACGAGACGGTCAAAAGACTTAGCCAACGGTCGATTATATCCCTCAGAAAACTGCCAGGAATTACTTACTACAGTACATACTCAATTTATTCAAATTTTACTTCTTCATTAACCGTTTGAACTGTCACGCACGATCACTACTTGTCAACGCTATTTTATTTAAGACAACGCTAAAACATGTCGTAAAATGTTTCTACCGCCTTTGATGATTATAATTCATTTAATTATCCTACGACTTTACTGTATGGGCACAAACCCCTTTGCTTTCCTGACTGCGACCAGCTGTCATAATTTAAAAACAGTTTCTAATCCTAGCGTATTCTGTCTTATCTGTCTATGACATTCCGCCATTATAAGGTACGTTATTGAATGATAAATATTTCGTATCGTAGATCAATTTTATTGATCAATATTAAAAAGTTCTGCTCAAAAATTAAATGTGAACAAAGCCAGTAAGAGAATGTATCCATTAATATGCGATTCGATATCTCATATTCAATCAATGTTTTATGAAACATTGTCGGCATCATGAACTAAATTAACAACTATCCTTTGTTGTATTACAGGTTAGTACCGGTTATTCATCTATTTTATTATTTATTTTCGAACATACTTTTTAGTAACTAGAACTTTAATTCGTTTCGAAACGGACTAAATTTAACTACTGGTGTCCCTGTGACTTATTAATCAATAATTATACGTTTCTATTTCCAGACTGCAATCAAGATGTGCCTAAGTGAATTATTACATGAACAACAAGGATGCAACTGTCCTTCACACATCTTGAACTGTGTCACGTTATGTTAAAATACTACGGATCTTAGGTTGACAGCCGAACTTAAATGAAACCTGTAGATATACAATCTATTGAACTCCTAAAGTAAGTTACCATAACCAATAATTTATTTTTATTATTTATAGTCGTATAATAATAAAATATATATGTATAATATCTTTTCTGTAACATGGTAAAATATGTCAGACATATACAAAAGTAGTTTATGTTCACCCCTACGGAAATTTAGGTGTGATGGTATGTATGTAAGTTAAACAGTTGTTTAGTAGTAGTAGTAGTTACTAGTAGTTACTAGTCCTGCTGATTGTTCATTATGTTTATGACTCTGTCCAAGTTGAAATTTAGCAGTTATAATACCATGCAGGTTTAAATTAAAATAGACTAAACTTTTATGCCAGGAACTTACTCGTATATAAGAATGACAACCAATTTGTATGCTGACTATGTTGCATGTTAACACTAGTATTTCAATACATCCCACTTGCAATATATATATAACCACTTAAATAATTTCTATTCATTGTTGTTTGTTACTATTTCATTGATTATCTTATCAGACTTCAAGGGTAGTTAAATATAACTAGCTTCTGCCTAAGACTTTGTCTGTGTTGAATCAAATATAGCCTATGTTTTAACAGGGATAATGTAGGATTCTAATGGTGAAAGAATTATTCAAATTGGTCCAGGGCTGGATCAATACCAGGTCCAGTTTCAGAGTCTATTCAATGCAAACAAACAAGCAATACTTTCCTCTGTATAAATTTGTAAAACCAATGTGTTGCTAGCCTATTCACTCTAAGAATTTTCATTTTCATGAACAATCTAGGCTGTAATTTCCTTCATATAATAATCTCACTATAACTACATAAATATAAGTTATATCAATAACTATAATAATCTATGACATTGAACTTGGGCAATTTATTTTCTGTACATCGTCTGTTTGTTGTATATAAACGAAATTAACATTTATTTTGTTTACAGATACTACAACTGTCTGGAAGTTCAGACAGAGTGGCGAGAAGTTGCGACCATATACCCATGAAGTTCTCAAGATCTGTACTGTCACCGCTTTCCCTATGTTGTCTGCCTGCGGCCTTTATGCAACTATCTTGTTTCAAAATAAAATTAATATTTTGGCATGCTCTCCATTATACATTAAGTATGCGAATTATCAATCATTACTATGGCTAATAAAAGTTCTTTGAGAGTTATTTCCTGTTACCTCCTATTACATTAAACTAACATTTGAAAACACTAAAAATAGCTAATGAATTTGCCACCTAACTGGGCTATTCTTACTTAGAAATGTATCAGTATTACAGACGGTACTGGGGCCACAATGGCCCTGCGTGGGACTCCATCCTTCCCCTATTCCCACCCCTACGCCACCAGCTAACAAAATAATCCTTCATGAAGAATCATGTTGCTGAAAAACTATGCACTAAAAATGATGCTAATTAAAGATCTATAATACCGACACAGTTTCTACTCTACTGAACTCTCCTTTCAATAACTATTTGATTTATTATCCTTTATGGAAATGATGACTATTAATTCTATAAATCAGACCTTCAATATGTTGAGTTGATGAGAATTTTATTAATTATAAGCTAAACTTTTGGAAAATTAACATATATCCTTTATTAAATCGGAATGCAGTGTTTTTTTGTATGTACTTTAATAAATCCTATCAAAACAATATGATCTATGTACATATGTGGGGAGTGTGAATGGTAAAGTTGGGAGGGGAAGGCCTAGACGGACGTTTCGAGACCAAATAGGAGACGTGTTTTTTCCTTTGCTTTGAGGGACGAACTGATAAAAAAACTTAAAAATGGTGACCGATATTAACACCTCATGAGTTCAATGACCTCATCATGTTTTTATTTCACAAATTACGTAGCAATTTTAATTTTCCACATTCATGGTCTCGATTCAAAATCGCTATTTTTTTATGCTTTTTAATTGGGGATAGGTTTCGATAGAATTATTGAAAACAAATTAATTGCCCTGAGATCGCGGATTCACCTCACCTTGCACAGACCGTTTTTATTTACCGAATTACACAACAATCTGAGTTTTCCAGATATACTTCCTCGATTCAAAATCGATATTTTTTTACGCTTAATAATTTGGGATAGCTTTCGATCGAATTAATAAAAAAATGATGTTTGCCGTGAGTAAGCCGCACGTAATATTGGAACCTTTTTCATCCACCTTTGCTCCATCCATCAGTGAGGCATACAGTGGGCGATTTGACACATCGAATTCCAAAATTGACAGCTAGCCTGACCATGCGTTGTGCGATCTGCGATTATGTTGCAAAGGCTCGGATTACTTGGGGATTCGGGGGTTTTAGTTTTTCTTAATTATGGCTTAAATTTTGATCAATTTGATGTGATCGCACTGAATAGATAATTATTAGATAACTCGTTATAGATTTGATAGGATATGCGGTCAGAACTCCTCTTTTTTCTGACACACTTTGACAGCTGTTGAAAATCCCCAACAAAAATGACGAGGCGCCCCGAATAGCTTACTAAAAACGCATTGCTTTCTCTTCGGATTGTGTTCGGCAAACTGACATTTGGGCGACCCCGAATAGCAAATTAAACGTTAGGCACTGCAAATGGTTGGTCATAGCTTGGGCGTGTCAGCGCCGAATAGAGGCCCAGTATTAAAGTTCAAAAGGTTTATGGATACGTTTGGTATTTCAATTTGTTTAATGCGGTGGTGAAATGTTTATAGGCAATTAAAGGGGGGTAAACAGCTTTTATCTCCTTTTGTTTTGATGAGAGTGGGAGGCAGCATTAATTAAACTATTATAGAGAAGGCATGTAATGTTAAAAAAATTGGCGCGTCTGTTCGTTTTCAGATTCACTTACATAGGTGACAAAAATTAAAAGAATTAATGTTATATAAGAACTGCACTTGTCTTATGCATTTTTCCTAGATGCTAAACTTTTCCGAAAATCCTCTTTTTTGACGCAACTTTGGGAAACATTGTCCACTTCATACATTTTGCCAAATAAAAGAAAATTACCCTCTTTACTGTAAATAACGTTTCCGTTTCCTTCTTGACAGAATATTATGAATACACCCCTAGGTTCGCCCATAATTTCGTACGGTAAAAGCCAAAGAGGGAGCAAATAGTAGCGCAAGGTAGCAAATGCTTCTAAATTGGTCCCATACAATAAGACATATTTGGCGTAACGACAAATAAGGGGCTATAACGACGTGTCAATTCTTACATTGGACGTGCCAAGGGAGTTATGGGTCGTTATTTAAATAAAAGAGGACATGTTAGGAAAAATTAGTTTAGGGAAGTTTGTGGAAGTAATGAACTGATAAAAACTAAGTGAAGTACAATTTGAAAATGGGCATACGAATATGAAGTCTTTCATTCGGTTACTTCCTTTACCGTCACTGTGACTGTTGACGTCCAGCATAAAGATCGCACATCGATCTTCTCGGCTAATTTAAGCTTTGTAGATCGTTGTCTCGCTCTAACTTACATGATGCCAATCATTGTCTCTTTCCAAAGACCGGAGTCCGATCTTTATGATGGAGTAGGTACTGTAGCTTAGTGTGAGTTTAACCGATGATTTTTACATATACTTCGTAGGTTTTCTGCAAATTTACGTCAAAATCTTCGGTCATAGTTAAAGTAACTTTGTCCAACTTACACTAAGTACGCATTTAAAAGACAGCATGCACGGGAAACGGTGTGTTAAAAACGAGGAACGGAGCAGAATGAACATTAACAAAAAGTCAATGGTGTCCGTCAAAAGAATGATGCTACTCAAAGCATTAAAAATACCAATTTCATAAAAAAAACCTTCAATAAAACATCCGTTACCCGTCGAAATGCCGGGGCAGTAAAATCCATTGAGCATTTTCAATCTCATCTCGCTAATTTATGCCCAATCACAGCTCGATCACATTAAAATGGAATCAAATATGGTAACGAGTGCGTTTCGTTTTAATATATTAGTTATAAATTTTAATATAAACAAGCCGTTTTGATGTATAAATGTCAATCGTTTGTTTATAATGAACTTGACTGATTGAATGATATTGTCCGTAACGGCTGTTACAAGTTTGGGTAGGCACAGTTAGACGTTCTAAAACTATTTACTGAATCAGGCGTGTGCAATAATATACGCTTATATTATAGGCTTGTATAAATCTAATGGGAGCGGATCAGAATACATAAAGTTTAAAATGTATAATGAGTTAAAATACATAATGGGTCAAAATAATATAACGCAATTTTCTGTAAAACTATTAGCTAAATGAATTTTTTTGATATCGTAATCTATAGATTGGTTTAGGTTAGGATAGGTTTGTTTTATAACAATCCTGTTAATTTGTAACTTTCTGAGAAAATCGCATTAGGTATATATTATAAACCATTATGTATTTTAACCCATTATACATTTTAAACTTTATGTATTTTAATACGCACCCAAATCTAATATAAGTCTAAAAAAGTACTTCCTCGCGGCATTTAGCCAAAGATGCTAGCAGGATTTCCCCGCTGTATTGCAATACTGGTTCAAGCGATAATAAAGGCTTATATTACATGACTGTGTTTTGTACGTTCAGTCGTCCCTTCAAACTCGGTCAGGTTCACATGCCCGTTGTGCGATCGGAGATGCCGCTCCCTTATTAGGTTTGTTCAGCCACGCCAATGCTTAAACCATCCTGTAATAGATGTAAAGGCCTAAAAGACGATATTATAAGTACAATCGTCAATGTTTGGCAGCTTCTCCAATTATTTGATCCATTGTTTGAACCAACGTTGCTGTTACTTTAGCTCGATCACCAAGTACTATACTTTGTTCTAATAATTGTACAGCTGTGTGCGTAATGCACAAGCGCGTTGCTAATGTACTGGTGTCAAGCGGTGACACAAGTTCTGCTACAAATCTGAGAGACTAGTGATCGCAACATCATCTGCATCCACTAACATTACGAAATATAGAAGAAAAATGATGTTTCTACCTTGCAACGGGAATGTTATGAGATACTTATTACTACCACGTGAGAAATTCTATAATACGACACCGACATGTTAGTATAGAAACATCAAATATTGCTAAAGCAATTCTTAATAAATATGTGGAAGCTCTTCAAAAATATGGAAAACTTCCCAATACAAATTCATGGCGTGAAATTTTATGCAAGTCAGAAGTCGATAATTTTAGTTCCATCGGTGTTTCGAGATATTTTCTAATAAAACGTCTCTATAAAATAAATCGTAAGCTGCCATTAATGGGTATGGTGTGATGGTTTTGTATAGTTCATGTCATATAACTTTAGACAAATTGGACATAAGCGTGTTACTACTACTACAATCGAAAAGTCGTCATTTATAAAAAAAACTTTGGTAATATTAACAATATTTGGTACAGTATCATAATCATAACTTTAATAACATTAAATAAAAAAAAATAAACCTACCCTTCCTCCATGCATTTTGAGTAATCATACGTATATAAAAAAATATTCAATTTTATGCCAAAAAAACCTTACATCACTTGGAAAAGAGCTGATACTTTTCAAACTGCTCAACAAATTTTTACCAAATATGACTAAGAACTAGGAAAGAAACTGACTTTGGAACGAAAAAAACCGCATTGAAATCAGTCCGTCCGCCTGAGCGCTACGATGTCACAGACAGACATAGACACAGACATCGACGTCAAACATGTAACACCTCTCTTTTTGTGCCAGGGTTAATTTTCATTTTTAGTCATGACTAGGAAAAATAACGTTGAATATGTTAGGTTTAATTGTCAAATAATATGATTAAAGTACTTAAACAGCTAAGTCTTAAATATAAAACCAGTGGCCTATTTCTCGAAGGTTACAATTTTACTAGTCCAAACTAGCAACATTGATCAAAAACTCAGCCATTAACTTTATTACAACATAACATAGAATGTACCAGTTGCTTTTCTACCCGCGCAGATGGTAAAAGCCCATCGAGGGAATGGGCGATTACAATAGGAATCATGTTATAGGCGATGAGGCTAGCAACCCATCACTATTTTGATTCCATTTTCCACCTATAGGTACGCCCACAATCTTGCTAAATGTGGCCTGTAGGTACATGTTACCTTAGGCTCTGTCTACCCCGTAAGGGATGAAGACGTGATTTGTGTGTGTGTGTTAACTTTATTGATTGAACTAATGTTGCCAATTTAGACTTTGTAACTTGTTACTTCAAGAACGGGCCTACTTTGTATATCGTTTTAGGAAACAAGGTATAGTTACGTCTAACCGTCTAAACGTCTAAAACAAACGCTCGCAGCAGGTGTCATCGGCGACGTGATGTCAAATTGGTCACGCTCGGCGAGGGCGAGAACCGACTTCTTTATTGGGGTTCCATCGAACACCATTAATAAAATACAGATTGCTATATCCATACGTTTGACATTGACGTCTGTATCAATATTCAAATAAGGTTAACAAGGATGTTGATGGGAGACAATGCTACCTAGTGATTCACTCATAGGAATCGTTTTGCTTTATTTATTAGGTACTTTGTTTGAGTAAAAGTTTATGGATTATGTAGTATATTTTATCTGTGTATCGTTTCGTGAGTCATAGACGGTTCTGGCTGAAAATCAGTGCTGCAGGTGTCTAACACCTCAGCGTAATGCTGAGCCAGCGACCGTTTCACTTTTGCGAAGACACACAACGCTCATGCTCTATTTTTCATGTCTTGATTATTTTCTATAAAATTGTGTATATTCTTTTATATTTGTGTTTTGAAAAAAGGAATAAATGTTGTCTTTCTTCCTTTCTTTCTTTATTTTGTAGATGATTAAAATCACACTGTTCACTATAATTATACACAATTTATTTACACAAAGTAAGTAATGTGACTTGCAATAAATTATTTTGATTTTGTATTTACATATAATTACATTAAGACGGAGCAACATAAAACATAGTGCTGCAAGCCTAACCAGAAGAGAGAGCGCGCATGCGCGAGTTTTGTCAAACTCCCAGTTTCCACTGAAACCGGAATCGGATGTCAAAGAAAAACTATCTTTATACTATAGGTATACAAAAATAAGGCAGTCGCCACACACTGATGTAATTTTGATGAAGTGTGATTTCTTCTTGTACAAAATTTTACCATCAACACGCAAGCACTTACGTTCTAATCAGAAAGTTACATATTACAAATTGTAACATTTGAAACTAAAAAGTGAAAGAAAACATCAACACAGTTTTTAGACTGCTATCCAGAAGTCACAATTAAACTTAACTAAACTATTTTAATATAAAGTATATTAAGTATTTTAATAAAAATAATATTAAAGGATCTACTCAATGACCAGGCCGCATCATAAGTACTTACACATTATTCGTAATACTTTATTATCGACCAATAGCTTAAAGTAAAAGTATCAAATTGTGTCTGGTTGCGACAGAACCCTTTACTAAAATCACAATAAAACAACACAATGTTTCATTTTTTGTCCCCCTTTTTGATGCGTCACCTGCCAGGGGGGCCATAGCGCCCGGAACTGAATAGAGTAGTAAATATAGTCGGTATTTTTTTTATTATTTTTGAGGCTGTCATATTATTTATAGGTTAATCACAAGTCTACTGAAAAAAAAATGCATTGCGTTCTACAATAAATACTAAATATTGGATATATACTACCCTGAACACAACATAACTTCGACTTATTTCTTCTTTTCTTTTTTATCCGTAATTAATTAAATCAGGTGTTAATTTGCGGAGGTGCTTACATATTTTTTTTTTTTATATATATGAGAGGGGGCAAACGAGCAGACGGGTCACCTGATGGAAAGCAATCGCCATCGCCCAGGGACACCTGCAAGACCTGAGGAATCACAAGTGCGTTGCCGGCCCTTTGAGGAACAGGAAGGCTCGCTTTTTAAAGATCCCTAAATTGTACCGCTCAGGGAATGCTGCAGCAGGAAGTTGGTTCCAGATCTTTACCGTTCGAGGAAAGAAATTGCGTTTAAAACGCACGGTGCTTGACTGCCAACCATCAAGATGTTGAGGATGGAAGGACAGACGGTTCCGCGAAGTACGGTAGTGGAATTTAGCCGCAGGCAGCAATCCGAAGAGTTCATCGGAGCACTCCCCATGATAGATACGGTACAGTATGCAGAGGGATGCTACATCTCTCCGCACAGCCAGAGAATCGAGCCTACCAGAAAGTGCCTACCAGAAATTCGTGAACAAAAAGAACCTTGCTACTCCACTACCAGAAGCGAGGAAGCGGAGTAGTGTTTTGTTATGTATCCGTGCCTAACTCAACGGCTGTTCGCTTTTAAATCCCTCACTTTCACATTCACGAGAAACTTTTTGTCTTAACCAAAATAATCTTCAACAGATCATTATATTATCAAACGGCAAACAAGATACGAAACGACTGGGCAACTATTGAAGCGCAATAATACACAATTCAGTCCAGTCCAATTTTGTTGATTGAATCCGCGCCTTCTATGGATTATGAACGGATGTCTTTCAATAACAGTCGTTAGATGCGCTGTCAGTTCGTGTAAACTTAACTATGATAAAGGTGCAACGTTTGGAAGAAAGTGCTTGATAGGTTGGATGATTTTAGTGATGTCTTGAACATATTTATGGACAGACACGGTCGTATCGACTTAAAGTGGAAGTGGAAGCGAATGTGGAAAGAATACGTAAAGTAATGTTAACGTGTATTGATAACGCAAGATTTATTAAAATCCACGTCATAAATTTGATGAATTTGTACGGAAATTCACTTTCTCACGTACAGTTATTCTTTGTTGTGTCTTTATTTCCTTTTACCATTACACATTTTCATGAGATAGGTCGAAAAATAAGCAAGGCGGTCATCTGATGATAAATAAATACCACCACCCATTGAAACCCTAACACCAGGGCTAAAATGGGATACTTACTTCATATGCCAGTAATTTCACGGATTGATGATAGCAGTCCGGATAGACCTTGCACAATGCACATGATCCTAATATCCGGAAAACTGTTGAAGCGTGTTTGATATTCGATTGTTTTATGGTTTAAAACGTCACTATTTTTTGCGGCTGCAATATATTCCAATTTAAAGCATTTATAATTGTGACTAAAACGCCAGGATTTACATTATTTAGTAACATTAAACACGATATAAACCACTCTACCACCACCACGCCACCAGACCAGCGCTGGCAGCAAGGCCAGCATTATGCTGAGATGGGACCATTTCGTGATGTATGTACTAATTTTTTGTTTTTTTAATTCTTTTTGTTGTGCAACTATATATCACGAATAAATGTTTTTCTTTCTTTCTTTCTTTCTTTCTTTCTAACACCCTTATCCCTTGAACCGGCCTTAAATCAGTCACAAATCATTCATAAGTACGCATTTTTACTCCATAACATAAGCACAATGGAATTAGACGAAAGCGCGTCAATGTGGATCATAAATATCGACTTACTGATGTTTACGATTACCCATAAAGTGATCCTTGTAGCTGCAGCTTGGAGCTTCACAAATTGTGTTTTATTAGGACGTAGCAGCGTTTATGAGCCGTGCTATATGACTAACGAAAGAATATAAAACATACAATGTAAGTTATTTGAGATAGTGCTTGGTTGCTTTAATTTACTCCCTTATTATGTTCTAGCTCACCATTGAGAGATATTGACGTTGCTTAATTGAATATTTTGGTTATGAAAGTAGTTCAACTTTCATATCATGCTTGCCGTCAGCATTATTTCCAAAGGAAAAGTCATAGAATGTACCAGTTGCTTCTCTTCTCGCGTAGATGGTAGAAGCCCATCGAGGGAATGGGCACAAATCTTAGGAATCATGTTATAAGCGATGCGGCTAGCAGCAACCCATCACTATTTTGACTCCCTTATCCACGCCCACAATCATGCTAAACGTGGTCTTTAGGTCTTGCTCTGTCTACCCCGTTCGGGAGAAAGACGTGATCTTTATATGTAGTCTCATATTTATTTTATCATAAGTATTATACAATAATGTTATGTGTGTAGGTATGTGTGTATGTATGTATTATTTTATTGTATTTATTTTGTTATGTATTATATTTATGTTAGCATTGTTCTTTTTACTATCCCTGCTGCGTTTCTCCTGTCTATCTATTTCGCCCACCTACTTAAACTGTCTCCAACTTATTTCTCTGTCTTATTGGTTGTCTGGTAGAGATCGCTATCAATCGATAAGCCCGTCTATTGTCTACTTTGTTCTTTGTTTCTGTATTGTTTTGTACTGATTTGTAGTGTTCAATAAAGAGTATTTGTATTGTATTGTAGTAGCGTCTAACTTGATAGTTAAGCTCATCGGTATTGATCAACAAGAAATACTTTAGACTAGAAGATTGGTGCTCCAAAGAAAGTGAGGGCAAAAGAGACAATGGTTCACCCGGTGGCAAGAGAGCGACACCAGCCACGGGCCTGTAACACCGGAGGATTGCGATGTGTTGCCAGCCTAGTGGGCTAAGATAGAACATCACTTGTGCTAGTACACCAGACAGAGTAACCATGAAGAAATTGCCAAAGTTGTAGCAATATCTAGGTACTTATCTATTGACAGAACCAAATGGCGCAAAATAAATAGACCATTTTTTTTTTTTTTTGCTTTTGGTGTGAAAAATGCGCCTTATGCATCCGGCCCGGTACGGGGTTACCGAGGGTATCTGGGGCTCTCCCGAGGCGTCAGGCATACCCAGTAAAAAACACACGGCTTCCCTCACATGGCACTATTGCAGGGGGCTGCGTGATCGCATAAGCATTTCCAGCCGCAGACACCCCTGCAGGCCCACCCCGGGATGGGGCTACCTCCTTGCGACACCTGTGCAATGCAGGATTGGGAATTCCCGCCCTCCCCCGCAGGTGCCGCGGATTTTTTATAGAGGTTTTCTCCTCACAGTCACTGCAGTAACCCGCGGCCTCAGCATTAGGAACACCAAGGTTACGCGTAGCCACGACAGGCACCCTAAGGCGCCTCCGTCACAAAGGGGTGGTTTTCCAGGACAGAAAATGTCCCTTCAAGCCGCCCCTGTCCTCTCAAAGTCCCGAAGGATTCCTCACAAGGGGGTTGCTTTCCAGGGCTGAAAATGCACTTTCGAGCCACCCCCTCCCACTTTCGTCCTGAAAAGGACGTTTGCGTCCTTAAAAGGACGGTTTAAAATAAATAGACCAAACCCAAAGGATATAGGCCTAAACCCATACACTTAGGTAGACAACAAACTTACCGCTGAAGCAACAGTATTAACGAGTAACATTTGCGGCATTTGCATTTTTTTTGCGGGTGGTAGGGCCTTGTGCAAGGTCCGTCCGGATCGCTACCACCATCTTACTCGCTAATCCTGCCGCTAAGTAGCAGTGCTTGCACTGCTGTGTTCCGGTGTGGAGAGTAAGACAGCCGGGGAAATTACGGGCACAAGAGGCATTTCATCTTAGTTCTCTAGGTTGGCAACGCATCTGCAATCCCTCCGGGGTTGCGGGTGTCTATGGGCAGTGGTGATCACTTACCATCAGGTGACCCACTTGCTCGTTTGCCTTCCTAGTCATATAAAAAAAAAAAAAAAAAACATGGACTTCTCCCTGGCATTCATCTGTACCATACTACTACTGTACTTGTACTGTAAACATTTTATACCACACGTACTCGTTATGGATACAATCAAAACAACAATTACCGTATGCCTTTCACATCCAACTGCATGACAGTGCATTCATTATTAAACATTTTTAATCCCAAACAAATTGCTTGATGTACGTGACCCATCTTCGCTTGTGTACCGTTAAATTATACACTCGGAGCCCATAGTACCCCATTACGTAGGAAATGCCCGCTAATGCATCTCATTCTCTATTTTGTCAAATTATAGGCCACTTTCGTGGTAGTAATCTCACGGAATGAGATAATGGCGAGAAGTGAGAGTCCGTCGTGAGTTCAATCGTTAGTGACGCGGACATCTGACATTCGCACGGGTTGCTCCTCTTGGGGTTTAAGACTGCCTACTTTGGTACCTACTACCCGTCTATAGAGGTCTCTGGCTGATTTGGATAAAGAAAATATGCAAAAAAATAGAGACACGCGAGCACATTTATTATTTGGCAACTTATGAATATAGATGTACTTAAAGTACAATTGTTTTATGCCAAATTGGAGTTGATGGAAGACAAACACAATATTTAAGTTTTCAACTTTGCTTAGTTTGATGGCAATATTCTGTTCTCACATAAATAAATAGCAAGCCTGATTAGAGGCCTGTTTCAGCATTGGGAAGTGTAGATATTAAAGCAGTTTTTGAGAAGAACAGTACCAATTCACAAGCTTTTATAAACATTGATGACAACGCCAGTAAAAAACAAAGTATAGTCAGCAAAAAGGCTTGTTTCTTTAACAAGGTACAAAGTCAGCAGTGCCAAGCGTCTCAGCACTTTCGCACGAGGCGAAAGTTCCTTTGTATTGTAACAATCTGATTACGCAGTTACTCAGGCAAATGAATCGGTGGCGATTACAGGTGTTTAGGAACACCCCGATGTTTTGATGATTGCATCACATACAGCGACGATTTAATTTTAATGACGGCAAATAATTTACTGTATTGGACACACATTGTGACTTTACTGATTTCTCAATCAGCTATTCACGGGACTATACGTAAAATACATAATAATAATGAAAAGAAATGCATTTATTTACCGCCAAATTTAACTTAAACGTGTCCATGGAACTGGGATTTTGTTGTAACTTCACGTCGTTTATATTAACGTCTAAATAAATATCTCCGTACAACCATTCATGGAAACGACGCGAGCACGACCGTGCGATCGTGCGACTAATTAACTCGCCATGAGGACGGACGATTCCATTGTTCGAAACTTTGTTGAATATTTGTAGGTGATCCTGTCTATTCTCTAACTAGAACTTTGCAAATCGTATCCCTTTCTAACGAGATGTGTACGAAAAAGATGCACGGCTGAGAAACGGCACATCGTGCTTGCTACTCTGACCCTCTATTTGTTTTCGACGTGTAGCAATTTCGCAGCAGTTTTGTAAGCTTCTTTACTAAGCTAGCAGTACGACTAGCGTGATGTACTACTTCTCGTTTCCAGCCAAGCTCATCTCTTTTTCAAAGCTACGCTATTTCGATGCACAAATACTAGCCGACCAAAAACGCATGCCTCTTTCTGTCTGTGTTGGACAAAATTATTCGATTATGACTGTCGACGCTGATTCAACTAGCGTCTTAGCTTCAACTACATTTATCTAAAGGGTTTTTTAATACTTCTTGAATACAGGATGAACCAGGTTGAATCCAGTAGCATTAAAGCTGATAAACGAAGCAAACGGGAACATATTATTTCGTACTTAAGTATAACATTTGTTCGGCTAAACAGCCTGCATCCTTATCTGAATGATAGACCAGTCCTGTTGAGCTACTTCATATGCGGTTTGTTATTATGTGCTTGCATCGTTCGCATTAGCATGTAAAGCCCACCTGTACCGATGTGACGGATAAATTGTCTAGATAAGACGCGAAAGAAGTTCAGGCGCTCGTAATTACAAGGCTGAGGATAGGTGTGAAACGCTACGCGTCTGGTGGTAATAGTGGGGTTGGTGGTCAAGCTTGGATTTTGTGACGTGTTTATTATGGCTTTATCACAGAAGGTTGAGTTTGTGCAAAGTGACAGGTGACTTAAAGTGCCGAGGGACTCTATTTCTATAGGTTTTATTAATGGAGAAAAAAGTTGGAAAATAAGGAGCATGAACCGCTACTTATGCATTTAAAAGTTTGAAACATAATTTTTCTCTATTTTTAAAAGACTAGGTAACCAAATAAATGATTTTCATATTCTCTTGACAGCCACGAATAAGGCTTAAATTGTAAGTACATCCTCAGTCCTTTCCATGCCTTTTTAATTCTTTTTAGACTTCTCAAAAGACAGAAATGTTTACTTTTTACGTCATTAACATTGAATTAAAAACTCATCATAGCCATCACGCAAAATAAGCACTGCTCCTACTTTTTTAGCCTTCGCGCTCGTAATCCTTAATTATTCGCAATTTAAAACGTCAGTTCACATCAGAAACTGTATTAATAGGTACAGAACTGGTACAGTCCCAGTATCCCGAGTGCACTTTCGAAAAATAAATCGAGCCGAGTTACTGTCAATTAAGCCGCGAGAAATAATAGCCTATTCGAGCGTGTCAGTATCAGATGCTGATTCCGCGATCTGTATACCGTTAAAGGATTATCTTGAGCGACGAGGCCGTAGCACCCAATTAACTGGATACGTTAAACGCGACGCATGATTCACGGACTGTCGCGTGCGATTCCGGGCGGAGTGCATCAGAGAATTTTAAATGATGCAAATTATGGCTGTCGGGCACAGTTATGCGCGGGAAAAATTGGGAAGTAGCGTTGCTTTGCGGGCGGTGGAGGTGACATTGTACAAATGATCCAACGAGTGCGGCAATGTATTGACCAGAAAAAAAAGTCGTTAAATGAAGTCAAGCTTGAAAAAAGTGACTGCATAACTTACTAAGGCGATACCTTTACAAAATCAGTTCAAAGAACAGATAATTTTTTGTTAAATAAAATAAACTTCAGTGTCTTTTTTTTCTGAGACACTTTTTGGAGATACTCTAATTTTCTGTTCAAAGTGCAAGCAGGATTTTGAAGTCTGGCGAGTGAAGAGAAATTTTGCTAGAATCCTTTCTAGAAAGCTGATAAAATAAACAGCTTTACTACAACGAAAATTTGTCAAATCACATCATGTTGTTTCAAACTCCGTTGAGTTCGATCCATTGCATATACTAAATAAAATCATCTAAATAATACATAGTCTAGAGATAAATAATCTAGTCATCAAATGGCAAGGGTTTGCCCACGCATACGTTACATAAACTTTCAAAACAGCACACTCTTTCCGATCACTGATAATCACAAAACTCGTTTTATTTATAGGTAATCGATGACACAAACCGTTTTTTCAATAACCGCGATATCAAATCTATACGCGTACGCTTTGATTCCACTAACGATTGCCATAAATAAAGCCTTATTATAATTCACCATTTAAAGTTACCAATTAGAGGTATCGTATCGGATCTACGACTAATCAAGTGCAAATTTGATGTGGAAAATATTGACGGTTGACGTTATCGGTTCATCACAAGTTAATTAGATATGTTTCGTGTGAAGCGTTTTGGAAATCGCACGCTTCGAGTCGCCGGGTTAGTTTAAATGAACGGCCGTGAATTTATATAATAATAAGCGAGATCAGGGTTTCCGTTTTAAAGTTAAGTTGCACGTTAAAAATGACTGTTAAAATGATACTTCGTGTGAATTCTCAGGCTGTGTAGTCGATATATTTGAAATTTCATTTGACGTTGGTGAACGATAGTTTTTGAGGTTTTTGGGCTTCTTCCTTCCTCAGTTATTGACGATTAGCTGTGGCATTCGACTAAATATTTGCAAAGAGTTAGGTTATCACTATTCCGATGGAATCAGGTGACTTTCGCTAACTTTTTTCATTCGCCTATATTTTTAGAATTCGTGTTCATGCCCTAACAAAAAAAAAGAAACAAAGCGTTTTTATCGACTCGGTCTACCCTATGTATTTTTTATTTGAATAGTGAAACACATTCAACTGATCCCTAACAACCAGTTCCATTGCGGTTTAGAACTAAAGAATGTCAACGTATCTAACATCAGTTTCAAATCGATCAACGCGTTCATTTGATTGGGCGAATTCTGACCACAGACTCAATGCTAGTGTCACGAAGTCAACGTTATTACACCTTGAACCTTCATGGGCAATCGACACCGCTACACAAATTGAAATCTGATAGGCCTTTTACTTCGTCATGTTTTTTTTTAAATAGTACGAATAACGTTTTTGACGTCCAATCAACTGTGTAATTTTAGATAAAGATTATGAAGGCAAATCGGCGGTGCGGGTGTGAAATTGTAATTTACATTCAATCCACTCACTAACATCCATATTTGGTTTTGCCGGTAAGATATCCGGAATTCATTGAGTTCTTGTGTAGGTATTATAGGTACTTAAGGTTTTGCTTTCGGCTTACACAATAAATTATTTTGAAGGAGGCTTGAGTAATAAGCAAACATCACAAACTTAGTATGATATGGATACATGTTTATATATACAGCAGAAATGATAAAAAACTTGTACTGTCTAGGTTATACGCAACTGCAACTTGCATATAATATGTTTCTGCAGCATATTATTGTGACAATATAGTTCCAAACTTTAAACCTTGACTACCTAATGTGTATAATATTCAAACTTTATAGGAGATCTGATAATTGCCTACGAAATATGCTTTCTATATCAATTTAGAAATTGCTTAACTTTCGGGATAGACAGAGCCCGAGGTAGCAAGACTTGAACGCTATGTTTAGCATGATTGTGGGCGTGTAGGTGGAAAGGGGAATCAAAATAGTGATGGGTTGCTAGCCGCATCGGCTATAGCATGATTCCCAAGATTTTCACCCATTCCTTTGAAGTGCCTATACCATCTGCACGGAAGTGAAGCAGCTGGTACATTCTATGAATTTTCTTTGCTCCCAGACTAGCGTGGAAGTGTGCACGCACACAACAATCTCAAAATACCGTATAAAAATGTCTAAAAACGCACCACTCTTTAGTAAATAGGTACCTACGCGTTCATTGCCTGTGTTTACAGAACTGTCTATTTGAATAGAAATGTTTGCATGAACATCTTCCGACAGCATGTCTCTCGATTTAGCTCTAATCTGATTACAACGGATTTATTTAACGTTTCGATTACATATTGGTCAATACAAAACTGGGTTTCCGCATGACTATTTAATCATTCTAAATTCTATAACTAATGCTGTAAGGTTCAAGGAAACTGCACCTACAACGATGTGTCCATGTCTATCATTATTATAGATTATAAAGTTTAGGTATCATCTAACTAAACCATTGGAGCTTTTAACGGATTTAGTAGGTATTTTGAGTGCAAAATTACGAAAGAATGTTTAGGAGTTATCATTGGATTTCCTGGCAGTTTCTGAGGGATATCATTGACCGTTGGCTAAGAGCCTGACAGGGGGGGGGGGGGTCATTGACCATTACCGCACAACGTTGCCGACATATTGTCACAAGATTTTTTTATTATATTTTTGTTACTTTGACATTGGTGAAGTTGTCGACGCTATAACGACTTGATACGCCATAAATAAGAAGAAGAGTGATCTCCGGAGAAAGAACTAGGATACTTCTTTAATTTCCACAAAGGTGAAGCCACAAGCACAAGCCAGTACTGACTTTATTCACGAATTTTAGGAGATATAAACGCTTTACTTACATAATGAACATTTTTATTTACATGATCAGGGTAATCCAGCTGTTTTGAGTTAAATGAACAAACACCGACTTTAATTACATACGACTTCGTGTGAAGTACTAACAACGAGTGTAAAATAAATAAAAGAACTTTGATCCAACCACATGAGTCGAACTTTATTTTATTTTAAACCGTTTCAACGCTTTCATTAAATCACTTGGCGCCCCACAAAAAAGAACCCCAAGTATTCATATTACGAGGAACCTTGCGCGAGTCGCTTTACATTGCTGTAGCCGATCTTTTATTTGTTAAACCATAGCTTAGTAACTCAGCAATGTAAGACGACACACAGATATATACTACTCACATAATATAAGGCATCAGATTGTTTGTGGTGTCACAAGGTGCTACTTATTAGATACATTACTTTTATTGTAGAAAAACATTACGATGCACTCAGCACTCAAAAATGGATCTCAGTCTAAAGAAGACAAAGTAAATTTTTATTTAACACTGCTATAATCTAAAACATAACCGTAAGACCATGTATCACTAGGGCAGTGAGTTGATGAATGTTTGAAAATTATAATGAACTAGCTTTTGCCCGCGACTTCGTCCGCGCAGAGAACGTCAGAGTGACGACATGAAAAATATATATATTTTTAATAAAAAGTATCCTATATTACTTTTAATACCTCCAAGAACATGTGTACAAAATTTCATGATGATCGGTTTAGTAGTTTTTGCGTGAAACCGTAACAAACAAACTTACATTTGCATTTATAATATTAGTAGGGATAGGGATTATTGGGTGATTAAATGTCGTATAAAAAAAAACAAATGAAATATTAATTTTGGGATGATTCCTACATAATTGCTTTAGCCTGCGGCTTCAATCTTGACATTTTTTTTCGAAGTTTTCACAAAAAGAAAGAAAAGAGACATACACATAAAACATTTCTTTGCGGGTAGTTGGACCTTGTGCAGGGTCCGTCCGTATCTCTGTCATCATCTTAATAGTCAATCCTGCCGACATGCAGTAGTTCTGACGTAGAGTAGGACAGTTGATAAAGTGTATATTATCATACCTCTTTAGGCTGGTCTGTGATACATCGGCTTTGCGGGTGTCCTTGGGCAGAGGTGACACACCATCAAGACAAAACAAGGCAAGACAACAAAACAGTGACTTCAACCCTTGTAATAATACATAAATAAATCACGTCTTTATCCCTTACGGGGTAGACAGAGCCCAGATAACAATACCCAAAGGCCACGCTTAGCATGATTGTGGGCCTAGGTGGAAGTGGAAAGGGGAATCAAAATAGGTACCTACCTAGTGATGGGTTGCGTGGGGCAACAGCTGGTACATTTTATGTTTTTTCTTTGCTCCCAGACCTGTGTGGAAGTGATCAGATTGCCTCGATGGGTTTTTACCATTTGCGCGGGAAGAGAATTCTTACTTAAGCACAATAAATAACCCTTTGTCTCAATAGGAATATAAAGGGTTTTCCGGTAGCCTAGGGTACCCTAACGTACGTGCTCATCGTACGCCTGTCTACTCCTATTAACACTCCTATGTCTGTCTGCCAACTAAACTTTGTTTTGACAAGATTACACAGTCTAGCGACTTCTTTTGATTCATCAAAAAGCTCCCCTCAGAAACATTGCATTGAATAGTTTTAATCTGACATAATTAAGCTTTGTACTTAAGTTTTGGTGCAGTTGCTTTACATTGATTGAAATCTTGTTTATTTGTTTAAGTTTAATTTTAAGTCGCTGTTCCTCATACAATTTAAAACTCAATTAACAAAATATTATACTTGCATGTGTAACAAAATTAACGAAAACAGTGGTTATTTTAAACGCTCATCTGACTTCTAAATAAATGTGTCACTTTTTCTTCAATTAAGTCATAGCCACGTCATCGATGTAAAATAAATCGGATTGAGTTATTCAATGAAATCTTTAGGTAAGTAACGCACTGGTCTACGATATTATATAGTATTATAAGTATAGACTAAAGACACCCCAAAACAGTGCTTATTACTCGTAATTTGTTCGATGGTTTACTTCTTTCTCTTTGCTGTTTTCAAATAACAAACAGAATGGCAAAATTAATCTTAACACCATCATATTTACTGTTTACCTTATTCATTTGCCTATGTACTCAAAGGTCTAGTAGATATTTCGTTAATCATATATGACGACTTCCGTGGTAGTCTGGGAGCAAAGAAAAAACATAAAGTACCAGGCTGTTTGCTTCTCTTCCCGCGCAAATCGTAGAAACCCAGAGAGAATGCGCAAAAATCTTAAGAATCATGTTATAGGCAATGCGGCGAGACACCCCATCACTATTTTGATTCCCTCTTCACCTATACTCCGACAATCACCGCTAAACATGTTTATTAGGTCCTGATTTAGGTCACTGGATGTGATTAATAATTATGTATGAAGATGTGTCTTATATTTTTATTGAATCAGGCGTAATAGTGGAGGTTGGGATTGCAAGAAAAACATAATAATTTTGCACAGGCTTGGTTATCTTGCACATGAGTAGCAGAATAGCAAGGTAAATATTTTTTGTTCATGTGTCTCATACTTGAGAATGGCTATATTATTATTGTAAGTATCTGCATTAACGGGTCAATACTCATGACAAGTTTTATTTAGGTACAAGATGAACGTTACAAAGTAGGTGAAGGGCTACAATTTGTTAAGGGCTCCAAACGACACAATGCTACGCAGTTGCCCGGAAAGCTATTGTCAGAAGCCTCCCTCTCGAAGTGGTCACCACTGACTCAGTACTACACTCTACGTCCAACAATAATGTCAAAGAAAACAGGCATGTGATCGATGAATGCGTAATTGGCGATATCATAATCAATAGTATTAATGGAGTCATATTAATTAAAAAAATATTTAATTGGTCAATAAATGAAACCAAATTAAATTTGTATCTCAGACAGCTTGACTTTTTCCCACACTTCTATCTATTATGGAAATCTATTGATGAGTGCTTTTTGAGTTTATTGCAAACAAACAGACAGACAGGGGCAGCGGAGGACTTTTTTATCATTATGCAGTGATGGTTTGACTTAGCAACCATACCTACAGATATCCTAGTAAGAAACAATTGCCGAAATTTTAAAACATTCTAGTGGAACTGTTTTAAAAAATGGTTAGGTGCATTCGGGTAAAATCTAATTGTGGAAATTCCGAAAATCGTGGATATCCACTAAATGGGGAACAATTCCATAATCTGTCAACGCTTATCTAGAAGCCAAAGACATTGGAGCTTCTAGGTAAGCGGTGCTTATACAGCACTTTCTTGTCCACGTTTTCGGTACATCTTTGCTCGTCGTTCATGCTAGCTTTATGTCACACCAGCACAGCATCGTACCACCGTTGTCCGTTAATTACTAGCCCTCGCAATATATTCAGGTTAAGAACCTGTGATAGCTAAATTAAAGGCCAAGAACGTCGGTTTAATTGCTCCCGCGCCGTGACTTGGCCCCTTAATGCGAACATTTATACGATTTAAAACAGTCTTTGATATAAGAAACAAGTAAATTCACTCGTAATGGGTACTGCAGAAATAGAGAGATTAGCTTTTTGTTGTAGAGATTGTAATAAGAGAACATTTTTCTCTTTCATTTAATTTTCAATATTTGCATGTAATAATTGAAATTATGCAAATTTTCCGATTCAAATCATTCAAAATGGGATTGACCATTCAATGGCTCAATTTCTCTAAGTTGGATTGAATTGTGGTTAATTTTATAAGCGTTTATGCAAAAGGGGATAGGGTTAAACACTCCTTAAAACATTTTTCTGTTAATAAACATATTTTTAAAACAAACATTTCAATCAATTCGACCACAAAAGTAGGGTGAAATCCAACTTGCAAGATACGCACAATAAAACAGCGCGAAACATCCTGCGATATCGTTACATACATTGCGGACCATAAGTTAATCAATAGACCACAGCCATGTTATGAAGCCTCAGGATATTTCGCGCACCAATGGCTTGATTGCTAATAGTAACCTTCGTTAGGTACACATTAATTAACTAACGTTTATATTCGCAGGACATACACGATTTGAATCGACTTAAATCCTATTCGATTAGCGCTCACGATCGCCTTTATCGACGCAGGAGCATCAACGCGTTCATTCAATTCGAGTTTAGTGAAATAGGCTGGAGGCTTACTGCAAAAAACGCCACTACGTAAGACTGTGTACAACATTATTATTATTTTATTCTTTTACTCGCTGAAAATAATGTAAATTAATTAATAAAAAAAAATCATTATTATTAGTCCTCCGCAGTATATGTCTGCTTACGATAAACTCTAAACTAGCGAACGGATTTTCATGCGGTTTTGGATTAATGTAATTGGCAAGGTGCTTAATATTTACAGTAAGCAAAAGTTTACACTTTCTCGTTTCTTGCGCCTTATGTTTTGGAAATATTTAAGATGACGCTTTTAAATAAGTTACTACTTTTAAATAATTTACTAGTTTGTATCGTATATTGAATCGCTTATCAAAATTTGTGTAATAATAAAAAGTTCTTTTCTGTATATTCTTCCATTTTTGTGATACCAATTTTAGTGTTCGACTGTTATACTATCATTGATCTACTAGTTATTCGTGGTTTCACTATTTTTATACAAAAAAAATACTTTATGACGAGAGATTTTACGAAGCAAGATCTCAGCCTACATCGTATTTCTGGTTTTAAACCAATGCTGAAGAAGTCTTTTATAGATTTAGAGAGGAGGTTTTTGATTGCAACTTGAACACTAAATGTTTGTGAGCAGTCTGCGGCTTGAAAGGCATTTCGAATCAACAGAACTCGTGAAACTTGGCATTGCATCATTCCAATTCGAATGCTTTTTGAAAAGAAACCTGATCCAGAGAAATATGTAATATGTTTAGCCTATTTACTGTGCCTATGCTGGGCAATGGAATCTCCTTTCTCTTTCTACCCATTTCTGATTTTTTTTTGATTTCCTAGTTTGCAGAACTACGAAAATAAACAATAATGGTTTCATTACAACGGTAGTGTCGGCAAAATTTTGTATTTCTGTTGGCATTGTCCCTTGAAAAAGTCATACAAAATATTACGTTACCATTTCCGTACCTACTGCAACTTTCTTTCGCTTCTTAATAATAAATGTAGAATCCTAAGTAGAGCTGTAATTTTACAAACCAGGCAAATTGCACTAAGTAGACCATAATGCGACGATAATTTTAAAACAAATTAGTGACCGCCGGGAACCAAACCCCGACCATTATCCGTAATTGTAACCGCGAGGTGAAAAAGGGAAAAACTCAGTTATCTAACTGTTAAGTGAAACTTGTGATTAATAGAAATGTTGAGAAAAGTAGTAATTCAAATTCTAACTTTCCCACGGTTATGAGGTGTTTTGTAATGGTTGGTAGCTACAACAGAATGTTGCTGAGCTAATATTCGGCGTTTTTACTGTGTTTTCACCAAGTATTGCTAAACCAGATGATACCGAGAACAGTTTGTTCGATGTTGATGCGAATTGTCCGGTTTCTATGGTAATTATGGGAGAATAATGTCGATTGATTAAAACAAAGCAAAACGCGATCACCCTAGCAGTTTAAAATTAAAACACTAAAACCAACAACCGGTCAGTAATTATCAATCAACAAGAATATAGAATGTACCAGTTGCTTCTCTTCCCGTGCAGATGGTAAATGCCCATCGAGGGAATGGGCGAAAATCTTTGGAATCATGTTATAGGCGATGCGACTAGCAACCCATCACTACTTTGATTTCCCTTTCCACCGATACGCCCTTAATCACGCTAAACGTGGTTTTAAGGTTTTGTTACCTTAGGCTTTGTCTAGCTAGTAAGAAATAAAGACGTCATATATGTATGTAACTTTATCTGGAATCAATCTATCTATTAAAAAAATGCATCAAAATTCATTGCCTAGTTTTTAAAGACCTAAGCATACATCGGATCAGACATCGGAAAGCGACTTTGTTTTATACAATGTAGTGACGGAAAGTAGATAAAACCACAATTGTATTAAAACGTCCAGCCTAAAACGTAAGCTTGATCCTTTCAATTTCTTAGAGATACTCAAACTCCTCAGCACATTATAAAGTAAAGAACTATCCATCACAAAGCGATAGTTCGAGTCGCGAATCAAATCCAATTCACTTCGTTCATTCACTTGCAAAGTTCACATTGAGCTCGAATCGAACGGATTACCTTCAGAGATGAAACTTAGTTACTGCACTGGTCGATTCGTCTCTTTCTTTTAAAACTACTACCACTATAAAATTTCTTCCATGCTGGTCGGGGAGCAAAGAAAAAAGAAAATGTACCAGTTGCTTCTCTTCCCGCGCATGGTAAAAGCCCATCGAGGGATTGGGCGAAAATCTTAGAGATAATGTTATATAGGCGATGTGGCTAGCAAACCATCAATGTTTTGAATCTCCTTTCCATCGATACGCCTATGATCATGCTAAACGTGGCCTTTAGGTCTTGTTACCTTAGCCTCTGTCTACCCCGTAAGGGATAAAGACGTGATATATATATATTTATTTATTTATTTAATAATCACATACAGCTATCATTACAGTTACCCAATACGATAGAGGAGTAGCACATCATTTCACATATATGTATGTATCTATGTATGCACAATGTGTTCAATTCCTTACTGCATTGCAATAAAGTTATATTCAGATGTAAAAATAGAGCAACCAAATAACTCCTTCAACCCGTAAATTGACATGTTATTTAGGAGCTTCCTGCGCCTTTTTTAACACAGAACCTAAACGCAAACTAATTACATCCTACGTAATCCGTAAAAGGTTTCTTGTTGCGTACTAAACCGTATTTAACGACTTTAAAACTATGAGCGCGAGTTTTTGCCATAAAAAAGTTAAGGCTGCCTTTTTGAACTACCGAGCCGTTGCTTTGGCCCACAGAGTACTTGTAACAGGAGACGGTGCTGCGCGGTTTCCTTTCGTTATTAGATAATGAAAAGCAATGATTGTATTGGTCATGGAAAGTGTTGTTTTGCTTGAGTGTTCCACATTTGTGTGCTGGTTTTGTTATGGTGTGCGTTTATTGCAGAAACATTTGAATTCTAAATCAAAATAAAACAAACAATTAAAAAAATATCCTGGGTGATATCGCAATATCCACCAATTTTATCGATCTAGTCTCAAATCAAATGAAGTGCGTATTTTAGTTTCTAAGACAACCGATAAACCAACGGATTACCTGCTAAGAGTGGTGTAGCGGTACAGCACGCATCACGGAATGATGAGGATTCTGGTTCGATTCCCGGCAATAGCTTTACTTTTCGGATTTTTCTGTATTCTAATTTTCAGTATCGTTTAGAAATACAACGGATTAATATAACTTTCACTTTAGTACATCGTGACTCTAGTACAGGCATTCATGGTCACAATTTTGTCTATCACTACCAGTATTCGAACCGATCTCTATCTAGCCAGGGTCACTGACGACTAGGCTATCCGTTTGTCATTTTGCTACACGTAGACTACTGGTAACTCCCGTAATACGTGCTTTGAGTTTTGGTCCGAATCCGACGTCTGTCCGTAGGGAGGCTGTTAGTACAACACCTAAAACGACTAGAGTGTAATGGAAAACTTTATTTCTAGGAGTATCGTTCGTAGGGATCTCTATGTTAGAGTGTATACTAAAAAATACCGTTTTTTTTATAAAAAAAGTCTGCGTATTTTGATCTTTGGAAAATGCGGGTGATTTGTCGGTCGCTTTTTTAATGTTAAGGTGATTGGAGAGGTAACGTTTGTGGCCTTTTTGAGAAATGTATTGTGATAAACGTAAAAAGTTTCTTTTGTAAAAGTTATGTGTTGGTTTTTCATTCTTTCATTGTTACGATTTTTTTTAAATATTGTTCGAAATTGAGGTTATTATATTGTTTTCCAAATATGTTTTGCGTGTAAAATATGTGCTGTTGGTTATGATTTTTCGATCAGTACAATAATATTATTGTATATACTAGTGTTTAGAAAAATATAAGCCATACGTTTTTTTCTGTGGAATGTTTTAGAATTATCATAAATAATAACTTTTAACAGGGCCCTTGTGATAACTTTTTCTTTCTCAAGAGAAGCATAACGATGGCAGGTAACTTCTTTATTTTTCCTCGGTGACTTTATTCCTTGAGAAAATGATAACAACTTTTAGTTTACAAGTGAGACTGGGACGTTCTTTGTTCCCTTTTGAAGGTTATTATTTAACTTGAGACTGAAGTAAACTTAGGTAAACAGTCAGTGAGTCATTGAATAAGTAAATGGTTGATTTTTCCTAAAAAATCAACGGGTAGCACTCCGGGAGTGCCGGCAGAAGTAAAACTACACACACGCACACTAGCGCAAGCAACCAGCGCCGCTAAACGACCCATCAGCAACTCTCCCTCCGTCTTACCTGACGGTCATGTGACCGTCAGAATCCGATGTGAGTTTAAATTTTTTTACCCATCCCAAAAAGTGCACAACGCCGCTAAAGAAGTTTCCACTTTAAAAAAATTATAATAATATCTTCGCAATTGTAATAAGTATCACAGTTGATTTCAATACTGTAATTAAATACAGAAAGGAATCACGGTTATATTATACTTTACTATATTTGAAACATAAAACTGAACTGTGCGTTAATAAGGCCTTTAATAATAAGCTCATAGATGCAGTGCAAATAAATGGAAACTCTTATAATAATAAATGAAGCTTAGTCTCAGTTATGAGGAGATACGAACATCAAAAGGAATGCAAGAGAAGTTAATACAGAGACGACAGATTTATTTTTAATTTGTTGTCGCTCGAGTCACGTTTCAAGGATTTCAGGAACAGCTTTAAAAACGCTATTAGGTCGATCATTAAACTTTGAATGAGTGACATCTTTACGGGGACAAAGTTAACTTTACAACCAAATTGTAAGCAACGCTACCATTTCAAACCGTATCTTTAAAGAATAAATTGCAGGTTCAAGAGAGAGATTATTTTGAAAGAATAGGGAACATTGTTTTTGTAAGTTGTCGACTTGGCTGTCATAGTGGACTTTTTAGGTCATCACTCGCGTTTGATACATTTTAGGAAAGGCAAAGGATACAGTTTATGTTTATTATGAATTTGAACGTGTTTGAACGGTTGTTTGAAAGCGGGTGAAATAATGACTTGACAAATTGCCTCAACCCGCTCACTAGCGATTTTGATGTTCCGTAAATTTGTTGTGGGATTACAATCTATTTCGACAAAAATAGAAAAGTTGATGAGTCTAAACATATATAGTGGGTTGGTATTTTTGGGTACCTATTTGAGGAGCAAAGTTAACTGTGACGGGCGGTTTTAAATGTTGTATTAATAAGTAATATTCTGTTCAAGTAATACTCGTAGAAGAAGCTTACTGACTGTCATAATTTCAAGGCTCAGGCGATGCTAAGACATTTAGGAATATTAGAAATTTTACGCTTCCTTTCGATTGTTTTTGAGCATCTAGGATGGTTTACATACAAGTCTGACTAGATAAGGTTTTTGTTTATTTTTGTTTATTTGATCATCACTACATAGTATAAAACAAAGTCGCTTTCTCTGTCCCCATGTCCCTATGTCCCTATGTTCCTATGTCCTTATGTCCCTATGTATGCTTATATCTTCAAAACTACACAACGGATTTTGATGCGGTTTTTTTAATAGATAGAGTGATTCAAGAGGAAGTTTTTTATGTATGACTCTACGCAAACGAAGTCGCGGGCAGAATCTAGTTTAATATAAGATAACATCCTCACTTAAAAATCTACAACAAAAGCTAAACCACAGGCACAAGCTACTTTCGTACTATTTTATCACATTTAGTAAAATACGAATAAATGACTTTGAATGTTTATCTCTTATCTAGAAGCATCGAAAGATGATAACAACTCGAAGGCACCTATTACCAGGTTATACCTAATAACTTAGGTTTATATCACAACCGTATCGACAATATTACATGGCGCAGTTTTTATTTTT
The DNA here is from genome assembly GCA_949127965.1 of Pandemis corylana. NCBI lineage: Eukaryota > Metazoa > Arthropoda > Insecta > Lepidoptera > Tortricidae > Pandemis > Pandemis corylana. The sequence goes on from OX421860.1 coordinate 5,068,002, forward strand.
ACGGCGATTACTCGTACACTTATAATTTTTCAATAAACTTTTATTTGCTTATTACTTACAAGCCGTGGCTTAAAATAAAGGCCTTATTTATAGATGTGGCGTGTAGGAGATTAAGCTATAAAGTCAGAATCGTATGCTTTGCGCGACGCTGAGCACCGCGGGACGCGACCGGCTACAATGTAGGGGGTGTAAGTGAAGAGGGCCGGCGATTTTACATAATAAAATATGACAAACAAAATATAATGATGTCAAATTAATAACGTTCACAGCACCTAATTTAACTAAGGTCACGTATAACAAATTTTATATAATATCATGTTATATAACACCACGAGAACTAATTTCAGTTCTTCTAACATACATAATGTATACAACGATAACGAGACAACGAGATGGACGAATGACCTGGTTAAAGTTGTGGGTTCACACTGGATGCAAGCCGCTTCCAACCGATGCAACTGGAGTTCTATGGGGGAGGCCTTTGTCCAACAGTAGACGTCTTACGGCTGACATGGTGATGATGATGACACGATGTATGTCAATAACAATATACACAATCTTTTTATAATTATAAAGATCATAAAATGACATAATCTGGATCGAGCTACATTTTTAGGGAACCCTGCTCATAGATTTAAAGCCCCAGCCATTTAGATGTAGTAAATCCCTTTAAATAAAAGTTACGTACGATGACGAGCGAAGCGAGGAGTAATTTTAGGTGCAATATGGCAAACAACACATAAGTCGAGCGAAAGTAGCGAGCGTGTCGCGGCAGCCGGCAGCGAGTGCCAGAACCTAACCGTTTGCATCTGATAAAATTTTTAGGAATAAGTGGTTTATATTTGCGAGCGTCAAGTATGTTTACTGTTATGGCCCAATATTCTACCAATATGACTACATTTCCCCCTATTTTTTAGCCCCTTATTATTTGATTTCATACGCTAACGCTTGTAACATGCAGCTATCACATAGGTGTAAGTATTACCTACACATTTTACAACTATTAGAGACGGCATGTGGGTTTATTATCCGGCTATAACCGGAATACATCACATGAAAGCTTACGATATTTTTTAACTGATCGAATATCGATTTTTGATTGAATGTTCTTTAATTGTTCATAATAATTATAAAGTCAATACCTCACTCAGAAAAAGCGTACATGTTAGCATTTTCTAATTATTGACGACAGGCTGCTTTATAAACGCATAATTAATTTCCTTAATCAAACCCCCTATTAAATAATTTAATGAGCTAAGCCATAAATAATAAGTACAACCTCAATTTTGTTTTTCTAATTACAACCTTCTGTTTTAATATTAAGGTCCCGATATAATGAGATACTTGTACACAGGAACGGATACTTTGTCGTAAATTTTTAAATCAGAGTTTATTTAGACCACGATGAATAAAAAAAACTCTCTTTGACTGAATAAAGTTAACGTTAAATTAGGTATTTTTTTTTTCCTTTTTCTAAAGTCCCTTGACAACAGGAATAAAAAGTAAAACCGAATTCAACTAAGTCCTCTCAAATTTTCTGCAGCGGTCGTTAAGAATTTGAGCTTCCTAAGTATTTTCTTCCTATTATGTTCGTTAAAGAGATGTTACTGAATGACGAGATAAATTTTAATATTTCCTTTTAGTGTGACAAAAGATGACATAAATATAACAATTAAGCATTTAAATCACTTACGTGCACTTTAGATACATGTTCGACCTCAAATGAGGCACAAGAAATTGAAAGATGGTTGAAATGAAGATTTGATTTCTCCAAAACTTTCGTGGTTATTCAAAGTTGACGAGACCTAAAGACGTAAAATATCGGCATTATAAAGAACACATTCTTTCAACCAAAACGTTTTATGGTCCGCGACCAATCACACACGCAAAAAAGTGTACCTAACAAAAGAGTTTCAAACCGAAAAACAGATGAAGATACGTAGCAGCACTACCGGCGAGGATTAGTTGAGTGCAACCATTAAACTTATACGACATAACTATCCTCTAAATACTTATTTGAACGAAACCCTAAGAGATTTCTTTAACGACTTTATCTTTTGGTATAATACTTAAGATCACATACGGTCCGTATTAACGATATTCAATTTATGACTGTAAGGAATCGGTCGTCTCAAAATTATAAGATTCCACAATTTATTGCTCACACTAACGCTACGTAAGCCGCTTAGCGTCCAACAACTTATTAAGTGTGGGACTAAATACTGATATATTTTTCCGTTTACCGTCTTGCCTGCTAAGGATATTCTGGTGTCGATATAGCGTTTTACATACATAAATACAGCGTTTGTCACGCCTACATGAAGTCACACTAGAAACTGGAAAGTTTTTTGTGTAGATGTTACATTCATTTTTTTAAGTTCAACAGATAATGCAATACAGTTCAAATATTCTTTATTGATCACCACAGGCGACTAGCAAACCGTCACTATTTTGATTGCCCCTTTCCACCTACACGCCCACAATCATGCTAAACGTGGCCTTTTGGTTTAGGCCCTTTGGATCTTAGGCTCTGTCTTCCCCGTAAGGGAGCGTTCAATTATTACGTAACGCAATTATTGAAGATTTTTGACCCTCCCTCCCCCCCTTGTAACGCGCCGTAACGTTTTTCTGTACCCCCCCTCCCCCTCTAAACGTTACGTAACACTCAAGTGACCATTTTTACCCAAAAGTGTCAAAATTTATGTTGCACAAAGTACAAGAAAGTCGCTATAATATCCTTGTTATAGTTTTAATCGCCTTGGCGGTAATAATATTAAATAACACAAGAGATGTTTAACCCGCAATACATGCGTAGTTTGTTAACTTGTCAGTTTTAATTCCATATTTTTTTATGAAAAAAAATGAAAACGTTACGTAACGTGTTCAGTTGTAAGAAAGAGTCCCCCCCCCCCTCTGTAACGCATAGTAACATTTTACGATAGCCCCCCTCCCCCCCCAAATTGCGTTACGTAATACTTGAACGCCCCCTAAGGGGTAAAGACGTGATTTATATGTGTGTGTGTATATGTATGAGTTGGAACACCCGTGTCCGATCCGAATTATTGTTTGTTGTAGTGGAGGTTTCGACTGTGGATTTTAGTTCTCTTTGCTTTGTTTGATCCATTTTCTAAAGCGGGATGAGGGCGGATTTATAAAATATTCAGCGCGGCTATTTTGCTTGGCTTGACCTCTTGACGTTTTATTTTTGAAATGATCATCAAAATCCTACTACTGCTAAAGTATGTAACGATGTGAGTGTGTGTGTATGTTTGTTCCTTCTTCACGGTGAAACGGCGGAACAGATTTGGATAAAATCTGGAACGAAGATATGTGGTACCATAAATTAAAATATAGGCTACTTTTTATTCCGGAATATTGCATAGTTCCCATGGGAAAGCGATAAACATGTGAAAGGTCCTAGCTGTCTAAAATCGCAAAGTACACAGTTATTGCAGAATATACCATAAAAAACAGTTTTTAAGACTAATTCTACGGGAACGAAGTCGCGGGCAGAAGCTAGTACCTACAGTCATATTTGCCAAGATTTTTAAATCCATTGATCTTAACGGTATTTATAAAATGGGACTGATGATTTTGTTTTTGGGACTTCGTTGTTAGGTACTACTATGAGTACAAACAATTACCTGCTTTTTTCCCGGCACAATCTAATTGGCAAGCAAGACAATCAACTCAAAACGATCGGCTCGAAATGACAAATTGAAGAAACTATAGATTTATCTAAAATATCTTTCATCGTTAGAAGATTGATATTGAGCCACGATGATCGCATAAACAAATGATAGAGACAATGCGGTCAACGACCCGAGCTGTCAGATAAAGCGCTCATATCTAACGTTCAACAATAGTAACCTATCCGTTGAATAATAACTCATTGTCTTACTTTTTGTTCAACTAATCACTTTATTGTTTCACTCTTATAATCAATTATTCGATTAGATTTCAAATAAATGACGGCATCGGTCCTATCAAATATCCAACGTCATTCATTACACGCGTTCAGATTTATGCCCGAATTTGATAGGCGGTCCTTTTTGTTTATAACTTTTTTCGTTTCTTTCTAATACTGTCACGGCTTAAACTACACAGATAATTTAATGTCGTCTTTAACATTCTTGTGCAACATTAACATGTATCAAGCACGTTTAATTATTTATATTGTTAATCAGAATGAATTATGTTAACAATGAAACAAATGATGTGCGGTCGCTTAATTCATTTAATTCAGGTGACAAGGGCCGAGGTCGAGTTCACAACTTTTTGTGACCCAGTTCAGGCCACCCCAATACCAATATTTGATGCTAGCCGTGTTTACAATCTTTACGCTCATTAAACGCCAATTCTGAAACGATTAAGTCGTAACACGTTTAAGAGTAGGTTGTGTGCACCAATTAAAATTTATTCTCGAAAGATCTCTCACGCCGCGGGTAAGATAACATCGCCGTGATAGAGAATTATAGTACGTGTTTTATAATGACTTCTAATGCCATTTCTTAATTCTACTAAAGATTTGGGCGCGATAACGTCTGCTGAGTAAAAGTTTGGATTATTTTGTTTGTGTCCAAATATGATTGATGACGGCCGCTTAGCGGACTTAAAAATAAACAAAATAGCTGTTAAAAAATTTTTAGAAGTTGATGCAGAATATTTCTGATGGAGACATAAATAAACATTTTTTTTTTCTAAAATAGATCTCTGTCGATTACCGCAAGCTTCATTACTTGACACCTAATGAATAATAACTTTCCGTGTCTAATTCAAACAGTCCTAACCTTAGTTCCGTATCTCAGGTATTTTTGCGAACCAGTTTCTTAAAAAAAGCGTCACACATGTGGAAGTAAACCGAATTATACCTACATGAATTTTTTTTCGCGCTGGTCGATTTTTTACTGGGCATAGCTGACCAAATCGTCGGAGTAGAACTAGCCTAAACCACCAGAGTTGAATTAACACAGTATATGTGTACCAAACTAAAGCCTGGGCTGAATGCAACTATTTACGGATACAACTGTGGCCCAAGCTTGCGTTGTACATATCGTGTTAAATGCCACAACTGGACAATTTAACTGCGCGCCGTAACCAACAAACATTGCGCGCAGTTTAATCTGCATAAACGTACTGGGCACGTTTTGTACCTAAATTTATGGGATCTGTATAATCTTACCCTTAACCGATGACAAAAATAAATTTGTTTTTGTAAAGCAGTAAAATAACACCGAGATACTTAAATAGAGAACAAGCTGCGAAATGAAATCAAACCCGCGAAAATACCAATCGAGAGAGGTAAAAATCTGTGCGTTGCCATAAAACTATCGCTTTAAACTTTTAGTAGAGTCATGCAATGATTTAGAGTTGTAAATTTGTACTATTCGTAATTTTTTTTTAAATACATATAAAAACCGCAGATGATAAAAACCCATCGAAGGAATGGGCGAAAATCTTAGGAATCATGTTATAGGCGATGCGGCCAGCAACCCATCACTATTTTGATTGCCCTTTCTACATACGCCCACAATCATGCTAAACGTGGCCTTAAGGTTTTGTTACCTTAGACTCTGTCTACCCCCAAACCGTAAGGGATAAAGACGTGATATATGGCTCCAGTTTCGAATATATAACGTTTAGTAAAGGGGTAAATCTTTGCTTTTTCGTGGTAAAAACACTTTTATTTTTTAATTAATTAATTAATTCCAAAGTTCTTTATCCATTGTTTCCTCGAACAATTTTACCACTGAGCCTGTGAAGCGTAAATGTCAAAATGTCCGTAAAACATCCGGAAATAATCACAATAAGTCCGCAACAAAAAAGTAGCCAGCATCTCGCAGTACGGTCACGTACGGTGTCCTCCGGGCAGGGATCGGAAGTCTCTCCGTATAACTAAACCAATCAGCTGCCCATTGTCTCATGCTTGTCATGTAGACTGTCTACGTTTTACATCTACACGTAATTCGGGGCACGTTAGGAACCCTTTAATCAAGGTATCAGCTAGCCGAACCGTGGATAAACTAAATTCCTTTTAATTTATCAAATCTTTATTAAATTTTCTTCTTCAGCATACCGAATAAGTCTATAAAGAACTTCGAGTACAGTTCGATTTGAAAGCGTATCACTAGAAGTTACCACGCGAAAATTACAGCTCTAATCTTGTCAAGTCATCGAAACTTTTATTCCTGTAGGTATTTTATAATAATACATAGATTTGTACTATTTATCAATGGTACTTTCGAGTCACATTTGCAAAAATCGGGCCCCAGAAAGCATTTTGCAATACAAGCAGGATAAATTTCAGTAGTTTATAGATTTTGTGACGTTCTAGACACGCGGTAGGATGCCAAGCCAAGTTCCACTTTCGTTAACGCAATTGCGTGTTTAACTGTACGTAAAATGTATAAGAAGTTCAATGTTTAGTTAGCGTGATTTTTCACACAACTAAAAATATCCTTCGATCTTCACGCATAACTAGGCAGTGTTGTGTTTATCACAACAATGTTTCAACCCTCTTACTACCCTTCCTCGCATTACAAGCATGATCATTTGCCTCACCTAGATATTATGCGACTAAATTATACGACCCAAAACCCTGTATAATAAACGACTTTCAGACGTGATAGAAGGTAAACTTAGCCTTAGCTTTATTGCGTCCCTTGGGCTTAGCGTTTTCAGTTTCTAGAATCTGCTAACCATTTTGGAAGACAAATATTTACTAACTTATTCATAAGATTTTTTTATCCTTTAATGGGTAATTTAAAAACAAGTATTCTTTTTGTCTGGCAAAAGCTATCGTCAAAGAGGGAGATAAATACTAATACATAATTGTAACTAGCCTTTATATAAGAGGGTTACATACATACATACATATATCACGTCTTTATCCCTTACGGGGTAGACAGAGCCTAAGATAACAAAACCTTAAGGCCACTTTTAGCATGATTGTGGGCGTATTGGTGGAAAGGGGAATCAAAATAGTGATGGGTTGCTAGCCGCATCGCCTATTATATAAGAGGGTTAGATTTATCTAAATAATTTTGATAAAATTATGTTACTCGTCAACCAAAACTTGATACCTATTAAAATTTGCCGCATATTACTTACCTAGTTATCAGCTTAGACTTGGCTTAGTCAGCCTGACTTAACCAAGTCAATTAGTCTGCTCACACAGTTTTTTATCTGACATTGCCAATAGGCAATATCAAACTTCTCCCACAACACAACCACAAAACGTCGACTATACACAAACATATTCTCGTGCAATAAAACCCCGTTCCAGTTTTTAAATATGAACAAAGTTCCATTACAATTTATTCCAAAAACAAGTAAACAAACCGCTATAACAGTCTATTGCGCGACAAATTCCCGAACTTTCAGAACATCGCATCACATCGATAATGGCCGACAGTTCTGCTGCCGCAAACATAGTGGAAAATATAGCGTCATTAAACCACCCAAAATGCTCTAACGTAACCGTTTTATGACAAACTGCGCTTTTAGGGGATGTTTATGGAAATGTCAGAGATTTTTATCGAAGCACAATTGACTGACGGAGTTTTGATGTTGTGTCGCGTTAGGTATGAATTGCATCGATGCTCTGTCGTGTCATTGCCTTGTTTGATAGTTCTTTAAGTTGAATCGAATAGTGTATGAACATTTTCAATCACTTTATAGATGAAAGTAAAACCATATGAGTCATCCATATGAGTAAAGCCAATGGATCGCCAAATCATAACCGAAAACTAAAGAAACGTCTTTTCATAAGTATGTATGCGCTAAATATTAGTTACCCACACAATATTTTATTTTATGCGATTCCTGTTAAATATTTTTAACTGTTTAGTAAATTAAGTTGTACAGAAGTTTTGATTTTTTACTTTCTCAACAGTCTGTTTTTAACTATTAACAGATACCATTTATCCATGTAGAAAATATGAATACTCAAGTGGAAGAAATTAAGATAAAATTAACACATAGATTTCTTAATACACCTTTACTTTGGAAATGTTCTTGAAAGTGCATGTGAGTAAATGTCATAAAGTAAGTCTATTTTTACATTTCAATTGATAATAACCTCTTCAGCCTTGATTGCGGAGTTACCGATAGTACTGGCATATTTAAATAGATATTTAGAAATCGAACTGTGGGCTTAGATTACAATCCGTAAACTCTTCGTTCTTCATTTAGCACGCCGTGAATACCTCCATGAAGCCAGTCGTCTCTAAATGCAGTAGGAACATAAACTTCTAAATCTTTTGAATCCAACCTGCAGCCGAATTGAAAATATCGATAAACAACGACCGACAAATAGTGCTATTTTCCCCACGGAATTTACCTAAGTGCCGACTCGCTCATTCCTTCTAAACATTGGTTACGTTTAGAATATGCTACTGGTTAGATTAGACCTAGTAAACGTATTCGTATTTAAAAAATACATCTTTTTTTCAGCATTAGAAAAATGGTAACATAAGGAAGTAAAAAAAACATAGAATGTACCAGTTGTTTCTCTTAAAAAAAAGTAAAAGCCCATCGAGGAAATGAGCGAAAATCTTAGGAATCATGTTATAGGCCATGCGGCTAACAACCCATATAAGTATTTTGATTCCCCTTTCCACCTATACGCCCACAATCATGCTAAAAGTGTCCTTAAGGTTTTGTTACCTTAGGCTCTGTCTACCCCGTAAGGGATAAAGACGTGATATATGTATGTGCGTATATTTAAGAGCTTTCTTAAATAATCATAGTTTTAGAAGTCGGTCACAGTAACGAGATTTAACTGACACCTTTGATTAAATTTTGAAATTTAAACCAGAAACCAATTACATTGGTAGCTCAGAGGCACAGTGATAAGTTTCTAAAAGCCAGTACAATTACACAAACCGTCAATCAATAGAGCGATGTTTTTTCATCTTTTTAACACGGTTGTAAATTTGTCGACCAATTCACACCGTTATACGTGGATAGTAAGTGTCAAATGGCTCATTTTACACATCAACACCTATTTGTCGAACAATTTACTGGAGTGTGAACAGAAGTGTTGTGACTTGTGACACTTTACACTCGGCCCGGTCTACTGTTTCTAATATTCCCGTTACGTTACTAAAATACAAATTGTAGATACTCAGTTGAGTATGTCTCAAACTTAACGTTATTTTGATTCTATACCCCAAAAAGGAAAAAGTAACTTTTATAAGACTCCTTTGTGTGTCTATCCGTCTGTCTGTCAAGACCCTATTTCCCGACTCCTTTTATGTTATATTTTTCCACGTACAAAAGCAACCTTGTTTTCAAAGAAATTCCGTATAATTTCCACTAGTAGCTTCGCCCCATGCCTACCGAACTTTAATCATCATCCTCTGAGCACGTTTTTAGTTTTCCAGGTCTAAGGACTGGAACTGGCCGTTGGTTGATGAGTCAATCAGGACTTTTTTAAACATTGCCCCGATAAAATACTTGACTTACTCGTTCGCATCCAATGAGACTTAAGTGTTTTACACGATCATACCTCCATTGTTCTTAGAATGCGAATCAGTAAGTCATAGTTTATGGATACTTAAAATAAAATCGCCTGTTGTAAAAGTCCCCGAGGCACTTGCAACGAGTGTGGCCACATTTTGGCTCATATCGACTAGCGGCCCGTGCGGCATCTAAATTTGTACCATTCCGAAATACGCTTACTCCGACACATTATCCCATTTTATGAGCTATAAAAGTCAGTAGGAACACGCTACATTTGTGGTGCAGCCCTTATTTTCAGGACCTAATACACCATTCGATTTATTGGCTTCCTATCCATATACTTTATAGCGCGCTATGCATAGACTTTTTTGGACGATTTGTGTATTTTACCGCTTTCCGATAAAACCGGTGTTTATTGTAGGACTTTTATTAGGGACGCGTGACGATTTTGCTAATACTACGTTTTTATTATAATTCGTAAAACGTTAGCGCCGGTAAAATTTCATATTTGTACGTGACAATCAATGGTTTACTGTGGCTCGTTCAACTTTACACCTACATAAATATTTAAGCGCGTTAAGTATAATAATATCACGTTATATTTCCAAATAACACTGTGTTTTAAAACAAATCCGGATACTATAGCAGATGGTTGGCTTACTTTAACAGAACACACCCCTATCAATGTTTTTCAGGTTTTTTTGTTATAAATGTTTTCAAAGGACAATGTTCAAGGTGTAGGCGTCAAAAGAGTGATTTTTATTTTGATTCCAGAATTACGACGAGAAACAGGAGTGTTTAGAAATCATCATAACCATCATCATCAGTCTGAAGACGTCCACTGTTGAACAAAGGCCTCCTTGATGAACGACAACTCGCCACCTGCATCCACCGGTTTTCCGCAACTTTCACGATGTCTTCGGTCCACGTAGTGGGTGGCTTGCCAACACTGCGTCGTCCGGTTCGTGGTCACCACTCGAACTTTTCTCCCTCAACGGTTGTCGAAATATTGCAGAGTAATTTTAAAGCGTCTTGCATAGCTCATCTACCTCTAAGAATAAAGCTTTGTGACTGGGAAATTTCATAGGATTTTACGAAACATCGTCCATAAAATAGTTCAAAATCCGAAATACTCAGTATTTTCAATCCCTTGTCGATCCTTTCAGGTTTTCAATTAAAGCGTTTCAAAATTAAATTTGTTCCAAACTTGTAACGCGAATAACAAATTATTCAAAGCCTGATTAAGTTTTGTTCTAGCACTTGCTAGGTAGCCCTATAACTCATCTCTATGCGCAATTTATAGAGCATATTTCTCTTGAGAGACGACCGGATTTCAGCGAACATGAAACAAGATTATTCACCTGTAATAAATCACTTCACAATACGGTGAAAATTACAGTAGCACGAGTGTGAAGTAAGCTATTGAAAGGAAGAAAGAAAGAGAGAAAACATTTATTCCTTTTTGCAAGACACACAAATATTAAAAAAACAAGAAAAAAAAACACAGTCATGAAAAATAGATCATCAGCGTTGTGTGTGTCTTCGCAAAAGTGAAACGGTCGATGGCTCAGCATTACGCTGAGGTTTGAATGAATGTACGTAATTTTTTATCAAGCTCAACTAAGGAATTAGCATAAATTAAAATTGTAAGCTTTTTGCAGATTGCGTTCTTTGTGCTTTATTATTTTTTACTTTATTAATTATATTATTTATGAATTAAGTAAATGAACACAATCATCTTCACAAGCTTTTGTTTAACTTGCAATTTATGCATGTTAAAGTTAGATCTTGCAACTCAAATTTGAACCGCTTCTAGAGATAAACTGCTTTGTTACACATCGTGTAAGACAGATGGCAATGCAAGTTTAATCAGTAAATGAGCTCGTGTACAGATTAATCGTTTTAATCCAAATAATACACATTTTCAGGTATTGACCCAATATTTACGTTAGTATACTTTAGATTATAGTTAAGTCCTCAAAAATTATTTTGAGACAACCTACTGTAGTGTGATCCGCTGTGTTTCTTAGTAGATCTGCCATCTGTTTACGTCCATGCGCACTTTGTAATTTAATTATCACTTTTTACAACAAAATTCCTTTGAAGCAACAAAAATCCTGTTACGGACTTCATTCATTAAATTATGTACAAAGCTTGACGTTTAATCATTCTGCAGTTGAGTTGTTACCAGTTTGAATTGGAAGCGAAGGGAATGTTCGATCGGATTAACTTTTGTAAAATTAGAATAGATTTCTTCTGTTATTATGAAAATACCAGTCTGCGAGTATTAATTCGAAATATTGAACTTGGACTTACGGTTCCACTTTGTTGTTTGATTTAATCTTGTAAAAAAATAGAAGAATTTATGTACAGGTATTTAGCAACGATATCATTCAATTTTATTTTGATTATTTTTTGTCCAGAATTAGTCGACGTCTTCATTTTAATTTTGATGTGAAATCGTGGTGGCGACATCTGCTAGCGTGTAGCGAAACTACAGATATTAAAGCGTTACGTCACAATTTTTTTGTTGACTCGTGTTACGTTATACTCATTTTTAAGTCGACACAATTCGGTCTTTTGATTCCTTGAACCAGTACTGGCAAAATAATATAATACCTACGACTTTTTCGCATACGATTTTTTTTTGTTTCCTTCACTAAGTCATCTCATCCCCTGATTACGCTGCGTGGGAATGCAAAAACTAAGCTCTCTGCTCACGTGATTCATTCACGAATATCCTGCACGCGAGGAAACCAAACAAGCGCACTACCTGCTAATAGCATGTGGGCAGCAGGCTTTTGCTGAGCTTGAACTGCAACATATTATTAACTAATTAAAGCGGTTTTGACCTCGATGAAAATCATGAAAAATCCTTTCGTATTTCTTGTACATAAAGGAACCTCTAAGCATAATTTAGCTTTCAAAATTAAGGGGCTGAACGTTGACAGACAGTCATGGTTTTTAATGCTGAAAATGAGACCATAGTGAAAAATGAGAAAACGATAGGCTTATGCCACTTGTGAGATGAAATTCGTTGATTTTAGTTCTTCTACGGATTTTCTCATTGCTCAGTTCAAAATTGATTTCAATGTTTTCTAAAAAAACACCGAATATAGCTCAAGATAGGGAGATGAGGAGGTCGAGAGGATAGGCCTTTGCTAAGTCGGACAAAAATACAGGCTAATATAATAATCCCTACTAATATTATAAATGCGAAAGTGACTCTGTCAGTCTAGTGTCTGTTATCTTTTCACACATAAACCGCTGGACCGATTTAGTTGAAATTTGATATGCATAATATAGTTTGAATGAATCCCGCGGAAGGACATAGGATAGTTTTTATCCTGGGAAATTGTATAGTTCCCGCGGGATAGCGATAAGTGAGTTCCACACAGACTGAGTCGCGGGCAACTGAATACAAGTTAAGGTAAGTTGAAATCATTGAAAGTCGTAAAAATATCAATTAATTCTTCTTAATATTTTCAGTTCCTTGAGATAAAGTTATACGATCTAAATTATCTCTAGTGTCTTACAAATCCATAATTACGAACTTGCCTCCAAACGGAATTTCGTTACAGCCCATAATGAGAGCTATTTCTAAAAGCCTCCGTTGTAGTAATTACTTTGTGCGAATTTTCAGACATCGTTCCCCCTTGTTATGAGAATTAATACGTAAAACTGAGCCTGTGTTTGACGCTTTGCAAGTGATATAGAATATAGTGATACGAAATTCAATTATCACATAAATGTACTATGATAGATTTATCAATATAAATGAAATATATATATGCTCATAATTACACATAAACGGATAACTCACGTATAAAAAGTCGAGTCAAGCATCACTCGACTTTTTATACGTGAGTTATCCGTTTATGTGTAATTATGAGTGAGTCTCACAGTAGTTTCATGTTGAGAATATATATGCTACCAAACTTCGTCTGCATAGAATTCGTTTATCGCTATCCCGCAGGAATTACGCAATTTTCCGAGATAAAAAGTAGTCCATGTGTTATCCTAGACTATAATCTATCTATGTTCCAAATTTCATCCAGATCTGTCCAGCCGTTCTGGCGTGAAAGAGTAACAAACATCCATCCATCCATCCATACTTACAAACTTTCGCGTTTATAATGTTAATAGGATAAGTAGGATTACAAGATAAATTAATATACAAACCATCAAAAACTAAATAATAATAAGGATCACTAAAACTACGAAAGTTGATTCAAAGTAAATTATGTTAAAAATTATTAATAATTACTAGATAAATTAATTGAACTAAAACAAAAATAAATCTAAAAACGTACTCCCCGCGGCATTAAGCCAAAGATGCTGGCAGCATTCCCCGCTGTATTGCAATACTAAACGCTGTGCGAGGATATTTAATTTTTTTTAATTTAATATTGTATATAAAATTATATTTTTTTATTTCAATATTAAACTTTTTGAACTCAGTCACTCGATAGTTATCGAAATGAGGGTATTTCTATCGAACTCTTTTGGAATTGGTTAATATTTGTCGTTAAGATCCTTCTGGATATTAATCCTGACTACGAGCTGGTTTCGATTCCCAGTAGGCACCAATCATCCTACTAGATATTCATATGTTTGTACACGTGGCACGGATTTTACATATATAAGTACTAATGTTTATCTGTTTTAATACTTGATGGTAGATACAAGCTTTGTTTAGTTTGGGAATATGCCAAATTTTTGGAGTACAAATAAAATTGTGAATAATGGACTTAGAGTAATAGAATTCCACAATCCACGTTTAGGGGTAAAAAAATTAAACTTTGTGTATTTGTAGTTCCCAATCTGCGTTGAATACGCGTACCTAACAACAGCTTTATTCTTGGAATGTAAGAATAACTACTAATTCAGTCATTAAAATTTGTTTAAAAAATGCACAGCAGCTGAGCAACTAGCGCATTCGTAAAGACCATCATTGCCAAGAAGAATGCGCCGCGAGAAACTTGTCAGAATGTTTTTTTTTTTCAAAATGAAATATTTACTACAATACCTATACTTCAATTCTATAATACATTAATAAAAGGGATACATAAGGTCCCCAAGTTAAGTACGTATAGTAAGTAGTACGTAGTACGTTAAGTATTTCGCGAGACGCCCATAAGACCGTAAAATAATGTTATGTATCAGCTTACTAGGGCCAATACTATGGGCTGGGTGAGCATAAAGAAGTCGCCTTCATTAAATTAAAATATGGTTTTTTTATTAATGAAATTTGCTTTTTATGTTTTTTATTATTCCTGGCTACAACAAGCTTGAATAAAATATTCAGTTCATTACATTTTAAATTTAAGTCGCTTTGTAGCGAATTTGTAATCTTCGTTCTTGTGTTAATTAAAAGTAGTTGTTTTTATTTAATTTCACTATTGCATATAAACTTAACCTGAGCTCCCAAACAAATTAAAAATAAAACCCACCCCAGGGACGACTGAAATTAACAACAGAGATTTAATCTAACTAAAGTGAAAATTTCATTAAAAACGTTGTATCTCAACTTGTTTTTGGGGTTTGTTGTTGACTTATTTTACATCCCTACCTTGTAGAGGTCGTCTAGCAATCTTCATAAATGTCGTTTAGTTTTTGTTTGTAACAAAAGATCTGGATTTCATTTTCTTCATTTTATCGTAACTGAAACTAAACTAAATTAGAATTAAACTAGACTTAATTTTTTGCAGGGGTAGACAGAGCTTTTAGCACGATTGTGAACGTATACGGAAATGGGAACCAAAATAGTGATGGTGATAGTTTGTAATTTTTCTCTGTTATCACAAATTGTATTAAAATCGTTAATTGTGAATCGTTTGTAAACGTATTACTTTCATGCTGATCTGGGAGCAAAGGAAAAACATAGAATGTACCAGTTGCTTCTCGTCCCGCGCAGATGGTAAAAGCCCATCGAGGGAATGGGCGTAATTCTTAGGAATTATGTTATAGGCGATGCGGTTAGCAACCTATCACTATTTTGATTCCTTTTTCCACCTATACGTCCACAATCTTGCTAAACGTGGCCTGTAGGTCTTGTTACCTTAGGCTCTGTCTACCCCGTAATGGATAAAAACGTGTTTTGTGTATGTATGTATGTATGTATTAAAAAAAGGAAATTAAAAAGTGAACATTGACGTTAAACGGGTAATCTTAAATTCGATTTTAGAATTTTAATTCTTTTTTAAAAATTTAGCTTGTCAGTATTCAAATTCTTTAAAGCTTGAACACACGTTCAACCAAGCTGGCAATTTAGAGGCCGCACCAGCTGTCAGATACACTTGCGTTGCGACGCGCCAAAGTAATTATGAAACAGGCACAAAATAAAAAAGTTTTCCGAAATGCCACAGGATTCGATTTAAATTCAGTTCTTTCTCAAAGTCAGAAAAGTTAATCTAGTAGGCATGGTAGTAAAAGTTATGACAGTTCGAGAAATATCAACACGTTTCCTCACAATAATGCTTTATTTTTGTTGTTGTTTATAGTTACATCTTTTGTTTTTCAAATATGAAGCGTATTATTTTTATCATTAAGTTTATTTACTTATTTTGTGATTCAATCACGAACGATTGCAAGATATGAATTAGAATTTGGAATGTAGATTCGACAAACAGAGACGAAACATTTTGTAATCCGACAAATATCATACTTGACATAAGATAAAAATAACAAGCCTGTATAGCAAGAATCAGTATGTTTAAATACGTTTTAAAGTCTTACTTCATGGAGACCTTTACTTAACTCATCATACCCAGTACCCTTTCCCCGATCTCCTGATTACTTAATTAAAAAAAATCGCACTGCAGCTGAAGTATGAAGGCGTATTAATTACAATTTAAAATTTAACCTGTTATTACTCATTCGGCTTAAGTAGTATTCGGTGTAGTTAATTTGGTGGGTGAAAGAGAAAAATCGGCTGCCCCCGGCTTTAAACAAGGTTTAATTTGTTCCATTAATAAAGATGATGAAGACACACGACCATTTTCTGTTGCTAAATTTGGCTCCGCATACTAATGTGGGTTTTTGCCACTCCTTTTCAACAACTGGTTACGGGAAATGTTTTGATGACATTCTGTCGGCTAAATTAACATTGTGGGTGGACAAAATGCTTCCTGCACTTTTTTAGTAGGTAGCAAACAACATTTCTATTAAGTTATTACAACGATTATAACATTCGAGGTATAACATCAACAGCTGGGACTTTTCTCGACGGTGCTTAAAGAGTTATATTTGCGCGTGGAATTGTGTGTGATGATCGGTAGCGGAGAAGCAAGGTAAAGGTTTTGTTGTTCATTGTGTGAAACGTAAGTAGGTAGTAAAAACAAAAAAATAGGTAACGGTTTAATTACTAGAGTTTAGGTCACGGATGGGTTATTAACTTTGTCAATTAAGTGATTTATTCACATGACTCCAAAATGCAGTTAGATGGAATCTGTTTGTTAATCTCTTCTACGACAATTTTGTATTGACACAACCATAAAAATTCCAAAAAAAAATATTTTCATCAGTACCAGATTCAAATTGTAGTCTGGATTAACACATAGGCTCTTTATCCTGGAAAATTTCGTAGTTCCCGCGGGATAGCGATAAACAGATTCTTTGCAGACGAAGTTGTGGGCTTTATTTCTATTTTAATTTCTAATTTTTAGCTTAAGTTTTTTAAGGTAGCTTTAGTTCATATTTGTATCAATACTTTTGTAATCATTTACAAAATAAAGTTCATAATTAATATTTCATCATATTTCAATTCAGTATTACGTAACAATGTCAAAAATATATCTTTGATAAAATACCACACCGTTGTTCTAAAATTAGAGCGTTCTAAAGAATTCACCTTCAAACATATTGAGTTGTACTTTGATTAAGTCACAAACGTTGCTTTGACTCGTATTCTAAGAATTTATAAAAGCCCATTTTATTAATTAACGCCGGTTTCATTTCAGTGGGTAACAAGTGCGACAAGGTCGTCTATTATTAACTGGAAATACCTATTTCTATTAAGGCACTCTGTACGCCTACGTTTTTTAATACTCTTACGCAGACTTAGATACGCGTAACTAAACAACTCGTATTTAACTGTATCCAGGGTTAAATTGTGATAAATTGTTTAGAAATCCTAATAATATTATAAATGCGAATGTTTGTGAATATGGATTTACGCCAGAACGGCTGAACAGAAATGGATGAAATTCTAAACATAGATAGATTGTAGTCTGGAGTGACACATAGGCTTTTTATCCTGGAAAATTCCGTAGTTCCCGCGGGATAGCGATAAAAGGATTCTTTGCAGACTAAGTTGTGGGCATAAGTAAATAAATATCACAGATCAACTTACACCATTTGACCTAGTCTCAAACTATTCAAAAGATGCTAGCCAACGGGTAAACATAAAAATACAACATCCGCTCTGTTAGAAGCTCTGGTACAAACAAACACTCATAGTTATTATACATGTGCCTGCCCCTACCGGGATACGAACCCGAAGCCTCTAACTTCATAGTCAGGGTGGTCTCTAACCGCTAGACTATCCGGTCGTCATTTAAAAAATCTTCTACCCATATTCATTGAAAGTTCAAGCGTTTAGTTTTCTTGTATTGATTGAACTTAGCTAAATTAAGAGCCAAATTTCAACTAAAAGTTCTTTACAGTCATGTTTTTATCATACGTCGTTCCTACTGTTCCATTTTCAAACTGTATCACCTGTCTCATTTAGGGTTGTCGTTGTCGCTGTGTGTGGCACCCGCAGAATCCCATCGAGATCACAATCTCTAACCGATTGGCAGCTTCAGCAGGTGGCTGCGTGGTTGGATTCGTGTCTACGAAGTTATTGCTCTAATTTGTCATTCGGTTAATGTGATTCACGCAGCTTCTTTTTTAACCGACTTCAAAAAAGGAGGAGCACCGACTTCACACAATATATTATTATTATAAATAACTTGGTAACACTCACCGAAAAATAATTATAATTTGACATTTCTAAAATAGCGTAATTAATACCATTTATTATGAAATCTATAGGCGGATTTAGGTTACATTGGAAGGCGGTCCTATTTTTTTTTATGTAGTATTGGTTTACGAAATAATTTTAGAACTAAATCCCCGTTTCTTATAGAGTACGCTTAGTTACATGAGCAAAAGTAACACATTTTTTGTGGTTGGTCTTTCAGGTTTGTTCTCTGAAGTACAATTAGCATCACATCCACAGGAATTTTGATGAATCATACTTGATATCTACGTCATGACATTTTTGTAACCATTATATTATGATTATTATGTTAAAATTTTATATGAACTTAGGTAAATTCTTCCATGCTGGTCTGGGGGTAAGGAAAAACATAGGATGTACCAGTTGCTTCTCTTCCCACATGGTAAAAGCCCATCGACGGAGTAGGTGAAGTCTTATGAATCATGTTATAGGCGATGCAGCTAGCAACCCATCACTATTTTGATTTCCCTTTCCACCTATACGCTCGCAATCATGTTAAACGTGGCCATAAGGTTTGTTACCTACCTACCCCGTAAGGGATAAAGACGTATGTATGTATGTGTGTAAATTCTTTGTTTACAATAGCTTTAAAATAGATTAGAATGGACTATACGTTTGTTCAAGTGTACATTTTCTTGTTCTCACTGCACCACGTTTTAGATCGACTTCTCGTAAAACGCAGCGTGCTCGCCCGCCCTTACTATTCCCCAACGACCTTACTAATAATGGGCTAAAATAAATTCCTAGTTTAACGACAAAACAAACATGGTCGCTATTAGTTATTTTATGCCGTCGACTTACTAATTCTATTGGGCCGGCTTATCTACTAAAGGCATAATAAACTTTAAGCACACCGCAGTGTTCCATTCTTCTGGAAATTGATAGACATGGAGTTATCATTTGACAGCGTGCGTGCCGTTTTGTTTTGTCACGCAACGTTGTACCCGTGCCGTGCCCAAATCGACAAAGATTAGGTGCGGTTGTGCAGAGGAGGAATTCATGAGCTAGTTGAACTTTTAATACCTACGTTTTAATACAATACAATACAATACAATAACTCTTTATTGAACGCCACATACATATAACAACCAAAACAGAAAAAGGTATACAGAATATTACAAGGTAACAATAGGCGGTCTTATCGCTACAGAGCGATCTCTACCAGGCAACCATAATGAACTGGAGAACAGAACAGATCTGAGCAGGTGGTGCAATTTAGAATATACATTAAAATACTAAGTACTGAAATACATAATATATTATACATGAAACACACATTTATAATAAATGGAGATATAAATAGACACATACACATACCTAAAAAAGCCAGCTACAAGATTCATGCAGAAGAGTTTAATATATTGAGTATAATGATACCAGAATATCATTCATGAAACTTTAATGACGCTTAAAACCTTTGATCGTATCGACGCTAAATATTATTCGTCGTGATTTTAAGACACCTATTCTCATTGATAGCCAAATCACGGTATCTGATTCACTTTTAATTTCGATCTTCTTGACTTCAAAATGATCGAAGCTTGAAATATTTTAGCGTTATCACAATTAAGGTAGACTTGGTCCCACTTTTAGACATTCCCTACCTTATGCTTGGCTTGGTTAAAATGGTCTTAAAACCGTTTAAAAATGTACCTACACAAATCATAAATTACGTCTTTATCCCTTACCGGTTAGACAGAGAAGGGAACAAGACCTGAAGGCCACGTTTAGCATGATTGTGGGCGAATAGATGGAACCCGGAATCAAAATAGTGATGGGTTGCAAGCCGCATCGCATAGGATTCCTACGTTTTGCGCCGAAAGAATTGCGGTATTCAATAAGAATCAGAGAAATGGCAACATCTCGGCTTAGAGCCTTATGCAACTCATCTCCAATTCGGCATTAACCACTTCCCTAATGAATCGCTCTTTGGCATACCTGTTAAAAAAATACGAAATTCCTTACGGTCCCCGTAAGGGTTGATTTACATTTAAATATTCTTTGCCACAATACCGTAGTGTTTTACGCCCTATCCGTCAACGTGTCGTAGGGAATAAACCTGGCTGCTACACGTCAACAGGGCAAAGACCCTGCCTTCTGGGTCCCGCGTAACTAGAACCCTTTTTCACAGTCTATTTACACTTAAGGACACGCCATAAGCAACTGCTTATTAAACAACCTTGTTCAGTAAATTCTATAAAATGTTTAAGTAGGTATGAAAACATTAATTGAATTAGGTATTAAATGTCAACATAACATGTACTTAAAACGTTCCGTCGGATTACTTAAATATGCCTTTGGAACGAATGCATGCGTTAGAAAAAAGGTAATGCAGTTTATGATTGTGGCCTTCAGAACACTTCTGACTAGAAACATGGGACTCGGTTGGTTTTTAATCGGAATGGGCTTTAATTAGAGTCAGAGATTTTAAATACTATTAATATTATGGACATGTCCTGCGATTCTGGATTTTTTTTTACTGGTTGTTTATGCTATTTAGCTGACGCACTCTCTGGAGGATCTGGAGGATTTAGATAAATTATCTAGATGAAGATAACCGACCTCGTTTGTTATTGAAGTAAGCTTATCACTACATAGTATAAAACAAAGTCGCTTTCTCTGTCCCTATGTCCCTATGTATGCTTATATCTTCAAAAGTACGCAACGGATTTTGATGCGGTTTTTTTTAATAGATAGAGTGAGTCAAGAGGAAGATTTTTATGTATAATTCTACGCAGACGAAGTCGCGGGCAGAAGCTAGTAAATAATAAATGTATACAGAATGTCACGTCGGGTCAAACCGTCACACTGACATTGCTCATATAATCAGAAAATAACTGTTGCAACATAAACTGACTGTACTACTGACATTCATCTTTTATTTAAAATCCCAACAAATTTATCTAGATAAAAATGAAACTGATCTAGATAAATTCAAAATAACAAATAACTGATTATTTAGTTACTTCAAATAAAAGATGATTTAGTTATCTTACCGGTTTTTCGTAAATATCTAGATAATTTTTGCCCAACTCTGCTGTGTGCTCACCATCAGACATAATAATATTTTTAAACGCCACGTTACTAATGACAGAACCCACCACAACACGAAGATAATCTAAGCAGCGTTTTATTTTGTTTGTACTCTCACCCCTTTTGGGAATAAAAACACTTTTATGGGTTAGTATTCCATTTACAGTATTTTAAACTACGTTTTTACGGCATTATTATCTCATGTGAGATGCTGCTTGAAAGGATATATTTCGCCCGTAATGTCTTAGAATGCGATATCGGAGTCGCTGTGAAACATTTTTGAGGTAATAACTGTTTTTGCTTTCACAGCTTTTGGTGAACTTGTGTGGGATTGCTTAGTATTTTTAAATGCAAAAGATTCCTTTAAATTTGTGGATTAACAATAGGATACTTTTTATCCTGGTGAGTAGGCCTTATGTCTTGCTCTAATACGAATAACTATGTCATAAATGCCAGACCGAAAAAGACGCGACAATACTCACAGCTTGGTTCATTGGGGGACATGAAACTTGGGTAAAATTATTAGGAATCATGTTATAGCGATGCGGCTAACAACCCATCACTATTTTCATTCCCCTTTCCACGTTATACGCCCGCCCAGAATCACGCTAAACGTGGCCTTTGGGTCTTCTTACGCTTGGTTCTGTCTACCGTAAGGGATAAAGAAGTGATTGACATCTAGGTATGTAAACTTGGTTCTTATTGAAAAAACGACAACCTTCTCGTCTCATAGAGTGAACCTGACTGCCACTCACACAAAAAAATAAACTGATGCCCTTATTACGTACCTATCAACGCTTGTTTATTCTACTTTAGTTTTAGTTTGAGAAAGGTTCAGATGGCAAAGATTGTCACAACCTATAGGCACGCGTAGTGGCGTGTCCATAATGGGGATCTGTTGGATATGGATACAGGAATAAGAACTTTCGGTTAAAGATAGTATTTTAAGGAGTTGCAAAACTACAACAGAAATATGTAATGATTTGAGTTATTTCCCGGTTTTATGTCTCATTAAGGGTGCATTAGAGGAGTCACTATTTTGCGCAATCGAGTATTGATGTGGACACGCTCATAGATTGCTCATAGCTATAGCAGGTAGCGATTGCGTGGAAGTTACTTTCATTTGTATTATGTAAAGAAGATAATGGCCGTTTCGGATTGTTTTTTATTTCGGATATCCGATAGCTTAACATCATCATCATCGTCATCATGTTCATCAGCCCTTGTCAGTCACTGCTGGACATCCCTAGGTCATAATTCTCCAATTAGTTTCTCCTTGCAAAGCTGAATTTGCATCGCCATCAAACTTTTTATTGCAGAGCTGAAGCGAAACGTTTTTAATAAAGACTGTTAATTGCAAAAGCTCTTTAAAATTATGTGTATGGGTATACTAGAAATACTGGCAGTCAACCTTAATTGAGATAGATAATTTTGTTAATTTCGTCAGTTAACGATTTAACTATTGGTTTAAGGTGTTGGTTAATGTCAAATCTTCGATAATCCTGTCGTACCTACGTATTGTCGAAATCTTGCAAGTCAAAATCCACCCATTTCTATTGGTTGAATTGACGTGAAATTAGGAAGAGTCGTTCAAATTACGAATGACAATACCAAATGCATTTTTTTTCTACAAAAACCAAATCTTATTGCTATTAAATTTTAATTTAGGGCGTTATTTCCGAAGTGCATCTTAACAAACCAACTGCATAACAGAAATAATTAGAATCGCTGTACAAAAAATAATAAAAACATTAGCATCACCTTACCTTACCTTCTATTTTTCATGTCTATGTTTTTTTTTTGTTATACCTTGTTTATTTTCTATAAAACTGTGTATTCTTATATTTGTGTGTCTTGCAAAAAGGAATAAATGCCTTCTTTCTTTCTTTCTTTCTTTCTTTCTTTACCCTAATACAACAGGCCAATACAAATTCCCTATTAAATTCTATGGCGCAAATGCTAAGTTACCGCTGACCTTTTTTGCCCACACCAGAGGCACTCGTTTCATTTTAACGCCTCCTAAAAGGACCTGATAGACGCAAATAAAAACACGATAACCCCTTTGTGCGCGATGTTTCTATTATTATTGCTTGCTTTGTCGAGGGGACGCTTTTGCTCAATGAAAATTGACCAAGTCGAAATGAAGCTTGGGTTCTGGATTTTGAATTACTAGAAATGGTGACTGTCGTTAAGCCGGGATAGTAAAGCCTTTGTTTACGGATGATTTCGCGGAATCTGTAGTTACGTAGTGGCATGGCAATCGTAGGAAGTCTATGAAGGACAGCACTGTGCCTTCAATTACAGTAATATTTTAGATCGTTACTCCGCTTTTTTAAGCCACACCTCGAAAATACCATTAAAATTGTGTTTTCTTTTAATTAAATAGGTAGCCGTAATAAATTTTGTTTATGTGCGAAAGGTTTACTCAAAATATGGTATGGGCCTTGTTTTGTCAATTGTTTTTTGTCGTTTATACCGTATCTCACAGCTTACAGCTGTGGTTAAGGATATATAACAAAAATGACTGCCGACCTTCAGTTACTGAAGATTTACTCGAAGAAACAAAGAAGATTTTTAAGCATGAAAAAAAATACTTTCGGGGAATTGTTGGTCAGAAATCAGCCACAGAGTCGATCAAAGATGCACTGTCTGCTGCTGCTACAGCACAAAAAAATACTCATAAACTGACGCGTTCAATGAGCTGGCTACGCAACAACGACAAATACAAGACCATGGCCTTACCAGAAAGACACACAAAAAAACTCCTAACTTCCGCACTGAACCCTAGAAATGCGCAACTCCGCCGGATATGGGAGCCGTTCGCATCTGTTTTATTAAAAGTTCGATATTGATCTCGATCACTCTTTCGTATTCGCACAACTGGAGTTTTAATTGAATGATTTGCCCGGATCAGTGCAGGGTCGATTGTTTAATATGTTGACTTTGTTAAATTTATTGTCATCATAAGTTACTCGGCGAGTTCACGCCTTCTGAACCGAGGGCTTATCGTGAGTTTGGAGTGGTGGGGAACATGCGGCCAATTATGGTTGTGCCTTAGCTAGTTGGACGCAATAGTTACGAAAACCTATTCTAACATGTTCTGAGGTACCTAGTTTAATACTAAAACACATCTATATCGCAACAATAGGTACATTATAATACGGAATTAAAAAAAATAGAAAACAGCTGGCTATGGAGCATTGTGTAACACGGCATGTAATTTTTTTTTTGCACCAGGTATGGTGTTGTAGGACGCTGGGGGGTTCATGTGTCTAAAGTTCTTGAGGACTTAGTGTTATAGGTACCTTATCGTTAGGGTGTAAACCAGGATAAGGTTGGGTAAGGTTAGCTTTTAAATATAATAGGGTAACTTTTATTTTTATTTGTTCTTTTATTCCAAGTTAAAAATGATAAAACTTGGTCACAGTGTTGCAGTATTCGCGTAATGAGTTTCAGTATAAATAGATTGATGCCACGTTTGAATTCCCATCCATAATATGCGTAATATCACCTTTATATTTATACTCATACAAAGTAACACTCAAATCTCGCAGTCGGCCCGCTGTTGATTGCATTCGATTATCGATTCATCGATCTTATCCTGATGCCGTTGCTGCATGCTGTTTCATTCCTGTATAATAACTCGATACTACTCGATACCTCTTGATAACAACCGACTTCTTATTGGAATGTCGATAACGATTTGAGACGGAAAAAAATGAACTTGATATTCGAAATGAAACGACTATTCATCAGCGATGCCGATTCGCGGTGCTATTGAAAAATATTTTTGTTTATTTAAATTTCAATGCAAATTCTATTGAAGTTTCTTTAAAGGCGGAATTTAAGTTTTTTTATCTAAAAAGGAATATTAAAACACATTTTAAAAGGGTTCCAATGATTAAATTTTTTGCGAGTTGCATTTAGACTGAAATATTGCGGCCTCATTTTCACAAAGAAGTAAAATCTGACCAATACCTGACGCTAAAATAGATACATTAAGTCATTAAAGGTACAGAGCGTACCAAAGTAATAGCCGTAAGAACATACACAGGAAAAACTGCCCTTTTCTGTCGGCAATCGGGTAATTAAAGCAGTAAAAACTTTTCAACGACAATAAAGGTTCGAATTCCATCAATTAGGTACGATTGCAAGTGCCCACCAAAATGTATGGGTACTCCGAGTGACGTGCCGACATAAGTCGGAGTATTGCAAAAAATCCGTCGTCGTACGAAGTAAAAACAGTTGGACATGTCGAGCTTGGACGTAGCAAAAACTCAGCTTGATAGGGGAATGCTACGAAAAAATATATCCTTTCAATGGATGCGGCATCGAGACAATGACGTTGCAAAATCAATGAAGTCGTGTAGTTTAATATTTATCAACTGGTATTTTGGTCTCGGTTCGCCATTAAAAATTTCAAGTTATATTCGTCTTTGTTCGTTTTTTCCACATAGATTCGAAAAGAGATAAGATTAAGTATGGCTTTTGGTAATACGTAGTTTAATTTTAAAATTATTCCACGTATTCCTTTGCGGCTTTAATCAGCTACAATGTTTTAAAATGTCCTCTCGTATTTTTGGTGACAATTGTATCAAATTATCAAAAATATCGAATGAAATTTTATAATTAAAAGCTTTGTTTATTATAAGACGTTATGACGAATCGTTAATGTCAAATTACAATTAAGTAGGTAAATGAAACCGCTTAATCACTGTCCCCAAGGCTGAAAAATGTTTTAGCGAGATATTTTATGAATAAAACGGGGCCAGAAAATAAACACAACCTTTAGTGCCATACCTAGTTTCCGTTATTAATTGTAAATAACCTAAAAAAGACACAACAACAACAACGACCAAAGTTACATTAGGTACCCACCCACTCCTAGGTAAGTCATGACATATGATTTTAATTTTATTACGAACAAAACTGACAAAAGATTAATCAAAAATACCTAGTCGAATCTACTCGAAACTAGAAGGATCGTTCGTTCCCGACTTATAATCGTGTCAGTTACTAACTCTGCCAATTTGCCCAAGCAATTATGTAGACTTACCTCAAACCCGACGTAAACGTTTTTTGTATCAAAAACGAATACTAGATCTACAGTTTTCCTACATCCCGTCACTCACTAATGAAATCGTGTCCGTGCGGCAAACAAGCAGAGATCGCATCAAAAAGCGCTTACCGCGCGAACGTTTTTTACCTCTAATTGTAAGTTATTTGGCCCAGGGGAGATGTGAGCTCCACGGTTTACGGTTTACTGTGTTAGGCGGACTTTGAAGCAGGGTTTGTGTGCAAAGAGGGGATTCCGTATGTACTTATTACGTGACACTAATCCAGTTTTGTTGGTTAAGTTATTCAGTGAAAGGGTGAATAGTTTCTTTTATTCGATGGGCACTGAACAGTAATTTAATATGACCTATATACGCCTGCAACAATTTTAGCTTCTTTGTTTAAAATATTTCATCCCTTTTCTTTGAAAGCCATGCGCCAAAATAGATTCAGTGCATTGTTTTGAAGATTTAATAATTTTCCAACGGAATATAATGTAGGTAAGTAAATAAGTAAGTAAATGCTTTATTGTACAAATATAGAGAAGTAGAGACAAATCACAAAAAAAGACCTTAAATATGTGCACAAAGGCGAACTTATCCATATAAGGGATCTCTACCAGTTAACCTTTGAGTAAATGAGAAATGTAGGTAGTGGTATAATCAAACTAGACAAGATTGTTAGTAATATAGAGTTAGTTTGAACAGACACTATACTCTACAAAACATAACCGCAAATGTCTGTTCATTCATTTATCATTTTAAACTGTATATACAGCCTTTTCATCTAATTTCGGCTTCGTAGGGCGCTGTCTCGCTCTAACTTACGTGACGCCAACTGTCTCTTTCCAAAGAACGAAGTGCGAAGTGCAATTTTAATGGCCGCGTACTGTTTTTTTTCCGGCGTACTTTCGATCATACATACCTACATAAATCTATATCCCTGACAGACAGAACCTAAGGTAGCCTAAAGGCCACGTTTAGGATGACTGTGGGGGAGGTGAAAAGGGGTATCAAATTAGTGATGGTTGCAAGCCGCATCGCCTGTAACATGATCCCTAAGATTGATGCCCTTCTCGATTCCTCCAAATTATCAAAATTAGTTTAACTACTAATAAACTAAAGTAAACTAATAACTTGACTGTTCAATCGTACGGAACTCTAAGTAATACAGACCGGTCATTAGATCGGATCTCTAATTTGTATCATTACTGGACAACATGAAACTTTAATGTGACGCTATATAAGTACAGTACAAGTTATTGATTTGTTGTTTTTAATCGTACATTTATTTGTACTTACTTTTTATTGGTTCATAAATATCAGTTGATGAAGCATTTTTAACATTGTGAAGCGATTTAACAACATTGTAACATGAAAAAGGAAAACAATAAATACTAAATTGCGTAATGGAACTTTGACAATAATGTTCACTCTATCTATCTAACTATCTGTATATTTTTGAGTCAATGCTTGCAATGAAAAAAATAGTATAGGTAGGTACAAAAGCTCAAGTTAAATTTATTATTGCAAACTCAAAAACGTATTTTGATTCCCCTTTCCACCTTAACCCTTTTCTTGGTATTGATACCCGTGATACAGTGACTTAAAAAAAATATCACTACCTTATTTTTCTGACGAGAACATTAAAAGTAATGAAAACAATTTGAAAAACGCCTAAGAATTGTGAAACAATATTGAGTGTATCCATAATGCACCGGCGTCAGCCAGTATTTTCTAAAATGTCGGAACGAAAACATCAACCTACCTTCCGCTCGGTAAGTTTATTATTTTTAAATTTTTTTTGTATTTATTTGTAAATGCACTGCATGAAACTAAGTAAGTATGTCAATAACGTATGTAATAATAAATAAAACTTTTACATTTTAACTCGTGTGTTCCCATAATACGCGATTAAGCGTTGTGTATTACAATTGATACGCTGCCAATCTTTCGAAGAAGTTGTCACATAAGGGACTTGTATCATATTTAATACTTTGCCAATATCTCGGCGAAATGGGCTTACTTGCAAAAAATAAAATTAACGGTTTTTTAAGCATTTATTTTGGCTTTATTTACTTGCATTTACTTGCATTTGGAAAAAAGAATATACTGATTCAGAAATAAGATTAAAGACATTTAGGTTGGAAATATGCTACGAACTGCTGAAAAAGAACCGCATCATCACGCACAACGTTCCAAGAGATGAACTGCCGGAGGCAAGAAAAATTAAAAAACCCGTAATACCCAGGCCTCCTGAAAGTATCAGGTTTGACAAAGTGGGACATTGGTCTGTATTTTTGGCCCGAGGGAGGTGCAAAAATTGTAAGACAGGCCAAACAAATGTCAAATGCTCGAAATGCGACCTGCATTTGTGCATGACTCTAAAAAGAAATTGTTTCAATTTATACCACCACTCCAAGAATTAAAATGTCTCTAGGAACTATAAATACAGAAGTGATTATAATAAATTCAGTTGTTTTATTTTATAAAATAATTACTTTTGCATACTAATGTCCACCTGATCATGAATTGTTAAGAACTTGGCATTGTAACAAATATGATACATGTGTTTTTCCGAAATCGGGAAATCTAGCATTTTTTTTTTAATTTTTGCTGTTTTTGTATATCTAACTGGTTATAAAAAATGCAAAAAAAATATTAATTTAAGAAATTTTTCATCTTGCCAAGATAAGGGTTAATAGGCCACCTAAATATAGGCAAGCACACTCTTCTTTATTATATACTAGCGACCCGCCCCGGCTTCGCACGGTATATTATGCATGTATTATATTCCTCTTGAATCACTCTATCTATTAAAAAAAATCGCATCAAAACCACACAACGGGTTTTGAAGATATAAGCATACATCGGGACACGGGGACAGAAAAAGCGACTTTATTTTATACTATGTAGTGATATTCACAGACGTCAAGATCAAAAATCAAAAACGTTTATTTTGCAAATAGGACGCCAAGGACTCTAATATACGTATTTTTTCAAACTACCAGCGCATTCGGAAATACCATCATTGCCAAGAAGAATGCGCCGCAAGAAACTGGGCAGCTTTTTTTTCAAAACAAATACATACATAAATCACGTCTTTATCCTTTATGGGGTAGACAGAGCATAAGATCTAAATTCTACGTTTAGCATGATTGTAGACGTGAATGCGGAAAGGGGGATTTCTACGATGTTCGCCCATTCCTTCGAGCTTTTACCATCTGTGCGGGAAGAGATTTCACCAAATAAATATCAGTAAATGCCTAACCGATCTCTGAACACCCGTCCGAAAACAAAAGTGAGTGCCATACATCACCTCGCCCGGTGGGCGGCAAATAGTCCGTAGTGCTAAATCGTGCGTTCCGCGCAATATCAATGGTTGCACCGTCGTTACGGGAACGCTCGAATGCGCGCACGCGCCGCCGCTGTCAGTCCTGCGTGATAGCGGCAAAGATAAAGGCAGTAGACTGTTTTGTTTATCCATACTATACAACGTGATTTAAAATTAACCCTGGATACTTTAACAGATGATTTACTATTTTATTTTGATTTGGATTACTTTGACTGAACGCCACTGTAAATATTTTTCACCAATTTTTTAAATTTGTGGTTGAGCAATGTCACCTCACATTGTATAGTTCGAAGTGTATTACGGCGTCAAAGAAGTTAATTAATTTTGAATTACATTTAGATTTTCATTTGTTTGTAACGAATAAACTTAAAACCACCTGGCTGATTTTAAAAAATCTTTCGCCTTTAAAATGCTACATTATTTTCTAGTATTATAGATTATATCCAGCGCGGACGAAGTCGCCGGCAACAGCTAGCAAGTCAAAGTATCCAGGAATTTTAATTTAAACTTAGCCGAATAAAGGCAGAACATCTAAACGGAAAGGAAATATCTTCAGTAATATACTATTCTTAAGCACGAGGCTAAGTTCGCATCGGCCCCACAAAATACTCCCCTTTATTCCATCGCCCATCCTCATTACTCTTTGACCCCTAAGCAACCCCATATATTTTGCTTCGCCACTTATTTCCTGGATCCGGTACCTACGTCCGTAAATACTAAGTTTCCAGTACAACGAAAAATAAAGGTTATCGTTGACGCATTATCTGTTGTTTTCTACCCATTAAATGTGATTTACTTTCCCTAACATTAAAGTTTTAGAAGATCTTTTGGTTTACAAAATCTTATATATAAAATTCTCGTGTCACAATGTTCATTCCCGTACTCCACCGAAACGGGTTTACCGATTCTTACCAAATTTTATATGCGTATTCAGTAGGTCTGAGAATCGGCTACTATCTATTTTTCATATTGAAATTTAGAAGAAAAAAAAACGGGAGCGAAGCCGCGGGCAACAGCTATAAATTATATATTTACTAACTGTATATTTTGTAGACGGTTTTTGTACCGTCATCTAATCTACTTAAGCTACCAGTTACCCTTTTAAGTCAACCCGACTACTGGAAGATAGTTAAGTTCTAGGATTTGACGTGACAAACTATCATCACTAGTTAAGTAACTGTTTGTTAAAAATTGCACTTTTAATTCAAGCTTATTGCTGAGTCTACTTTCTATTGACAATAGGTACCAGCATTATCATCCAATTTACTGATTTTACACCTAATTTCAAGTCAACGTCATGTCTGGAAATGGCCGAAATATAGGTCGCGAATTTTGACACAGAATACGTAAATTGCAATAAAAACTTGCAGTTATGATGTTTTTTTTATTTTGTACACCAATCCCAAATTTCGTACACCAATTATTATCATGTTAATTTAATACATGTATTTTATAATTGTTTTAAAAATAACCCAGTTTCTCAAAGCCCTTTGACATAATTATTCATTATTTACGAAGCAGCACTTTCTGTTTTCATTGTTGTCTTCACAAAGTTATAACAGCGAATACGCTAAAAATTCCGTAACTTGATAACAGCTTCAAACATTCAATTAAGCTTTCTTTTATTTCCCGGTTCTTTGTTTAGATTTCCGTCAAAGAACGAGCTTGGTAGAAAAATACCGACAAAAAGTTTCGCCATAGCCAAAGGGCCAGCCGAGCGTGAACCTTCAAAAACACTGCAAGAAGCGGCCAGAGCCGACATAACGGCGCTAGGTATCCGGTGGGCTCTCACTAGAAGTGGTTTTCCCTTTTTTGTCCGACATATACCGATCTTACGGTTAGGGTGTACTTTTTCTAGTAAAGATGTAGAGCAGACATTAAAAAACTTGTATGACTCTGAAGCTGGAAAAAGTTGTGTGCCTCGCAGGATGTTCCCTATCAGTAATAACCGTTCATTCATTTCCTGCCTCATTGATTAAGGAAATGTAAAGAAAGGCTTATGAGGTGTGGATTTTGCTTTTTCTTAATTAGTGTTTACAACCAAGAAATGCATTGACTTTATAAAAAAGTTCAGCCGGAACTCTTTCTTTCACGTTGATTGAGTTAAAGTTATGCTTTGAATTAAGTTTTGTAACTAATAAGCACAAAGGGTACTTAGTTTCGTAAGGGGGTCACCAATGGCGGACCGCAGTCAGGATCTGGACCTTCGACCTATTTGAGCCGACCTTAATTCCTGTCTCAATTTCAATCTAAGGTCGTGTCACAATAAAAATTAAATTCCAATTTAGTCGCAAAATCTTTTTAACTTAACCATATTATTTAATCTGGTTATAACTTTTTCCAGCAAGAGCTGCCGTGTTTCGATTACTATTTATTTTGTTTTTTTTTTTTAAACGGACCATTTTGAACTATCTGGTGATTTATAATTTTTAATGCATCACGTAATTAAGAGTGATTCCTTACGTCACGCTCAAAGACCATCCTTAGCCTCATTTTAACAAAATATTCCAGCTGAAACTACAAGCAATTTAAGCCACTTTATGTCCGCAATGAAAACTTATTTAAAGCCACCGAGAAGCCCCATCTCGTCATAGTGCAATTCCTTAACTAGCCTCGTCTTTGTCTCCCTAATGACCGCAAGCTTCGCTACGCTGACCCAGTTAGCTTAGCCCTTTGTGAAGCAAAGACGGTTCACATTTTTGTGGAGCACTTATGCAAAAATAAATGTGGTCTAGTTTTAATGCTTTACTTGTGTTTGAAATAGAACAGCGTCTTTATAAACAGAGGAATCATATCAAGGTAAGGTTCTAGAGTGGCCACCACGTGTCCGAAAGCGAAATGTTGCTAGGTGTTCTCGCGAGGTGGACGGACGATCTGGTAAAGATCGCAGGATACCATTGGCTGATTGTAGCAAATCTGATCGTCGTGGACATCCTTGGGAAGACCTATTCAGCAGTGAACGTCTCCCGGCTGTTATAATGTTGATGAACCAGACCAAACTGAGAAGACTGTAATAAAAACATCACATTTTCTTAATGAATTATAGTGGTAAAGGAGGCTGATAGTAATTGAGCACCACAACCTATTGATAATGGATCGCATGTGCGTTGTTAACATAGGTACCTTATGTCAGTAATTCCACTGTCTGCCGTACTCTGCCGAATTAAACAAACAATGAAGATACATTTGTTGCCAAAAGGAAATCGAACCCATATAGTTATAATTCTAGGATAAAAATTTCGAGTGTCTGTTAATACTATGTAGAGCATGTTTAGTTTTCAACATAAAATGTTTCAAGGCAGTACTAAGTATCTGTCTGTATGTATGTAAGTATGGACGTGTTCATTTACCTATGTCTGTGTTCGCTAATCTCCAAAACTGTTGGACTGATTTAAATGAAAATTTGCGTGGTGGTACCTTATATCCCTGGTCAATATTTTAGATACTTTTAATCACGGAAAATTAAAGAGTTTCTGGGGGATAGTTAAAAAACTATAACTTATGCAGCTTAGTAGGTAAACAACAACTTAAGCATCTAATAAAGTAAAATTGGCGTGCTGAAACCTTATATGCCGCGGATTGGAATTTGGTATACAGTTAGTTTTAGTCCCAGGGCCGGACATAAGATAGTTTTTATCCCAGAAAACCGCATAGTTCCTGCGGGATAGCGATAAGCAAATTCTGCGCGTTTAATATAAATAAGATATTACACGCCAGAGTGATGAAGACAACGCCTATTGATGGGAAAACAGAAAAAAACAAGTCAAGATTTTAGTATTATCATTTGAATAATTACAATTCAACAGACAAGTAAAACAATGGGTTTCTCTGTAATAAGCTTACCAACATGGATATTTATGTACTGAAACAATAAACGTCTACCAAAACATTCGCGCAATTTGGCGAAGCGTCCGACCCGAGAACCGCATACCATGACGAACATAACCACTTAATAAAAGGCGTCAGTCGTAAAATTCCTAATTTATTAGCCGAAATATTAAAGTTTATTGTTTAAAATTTTGTTTTTACACGCCCATCGGCAGGGGGCGCCTGCGTCGCAGTCGGCTTGAATTAATATTCTGTCATCGAAAAAGATTTTTGACTGTTGTTTATGATATCGCAGCGATTTCATCGGTGTTGATGTATTGTATGGTTTGGAGTCACTTATATTTTAAGACACTAGTACTATGCTTTCTTTTTTCCTGGGAACTCTTATCATGATTATTGTCAAAAACAAACCAAAACTCTTTGTGACATTAGAATAAATTAAATTATCCTAAACTCACATTGAACCCCTTTATTGTGAGAAAACTTAACATCCAAAGGATAACAATTCTAAAAGGTCACTTTTTCTATTATCTCCCTGTAAATAAAGAATTATTCTGTATAAATAACAGTCTATTTCTAGGTAGGTAGAAACAAGTTAATATTCCAGTCGTGAAGTCTGCTTCATAAACCGGGCGCTCCATGAATCAACATTAATAAAACAAACAATCTCACACGAGATGTCGCGATAGCGGCGGAGAAGGCCTTAAATTACGCGATTTTGTTTCTTTATGAATTCGCGGTATCTGACGTAGAGATTAAAATTCATTTGGGAACTTGCCGCCTGCTGTAAAGCCTTAAAACTAATGTGCCAAGATAAATGCGTACGATAAGCCTCCGGGTTTCAAAAGCTAGTGACTCCCTTCTAAGAATATTATTCCCCTTGAACACCAGTGCATGAGGTTTTTTGTATGAACCCGATAAGAAACTAAGGCGTGAGAAAATTTAGGGAAAACGGAGGCGAGTTGAATTACAAATCTGAATTCGTACTAATGTGCCGCTGATTCAATCGGGGTCGTTAAGTTTTTTAATTTAAACTCGTGCAAGAATTACAAATTGGAACAAGTAAGAGCAGCTTTTATCGATGAAGTTGAGGAAACGAGTTGTGTTCGCAGAATTTTCTCAGACATCTAAAATCTTTAGTTGGTTTTGTTAAAATAAATCTATAAGACTCCTGCGATGGAACATAATCAAAACTCGAACAGTGGAAACTAAATAGAGATAATCCGTTTTCAGAATCGCTTAAAAAGAAACCTTTAAAATTATCGTGAATTCCCGATCGTGCAAGATTTAGGGAGCAACGGAACAAAATGGGAGCTCAAAACAATGCTCAGAAACTTGACCGGCGAGGAAGTGGGCGTTCTAGCTCCGACAGAGATCGTCAGCCCGATACGTCCCGAGTAATAATTAAACTCTGTGATGTTGCAATAAAACAGAACGTGGCCACGAGACCTAGTTTCCGTGAGTAATGTGGGTCCTCGTGACTTTCCTTTAGGCCGAATTCGTTTTAATTAAGGCTAGCCCGATGAAAGGTTCAATTAGTTTAATTTATTTATTCAAAACGGTTTATTCCATTCTTAATACGCAATAATTCTTTTACTTTGTTTGGGAAACTTTTCTTTGCGAGTATTTATGTTGCTTATAACGGTTGAGACCAGTAATAGTAAAAAATTGTACGCGCCATGCCATCTTAGTGATCTTATTAAGGGAGATGTCTTTAAGATTTTTAGTTTTAGCACTTCAGTAAAATTCTAGATAAATAGTATGTTTTCTTATACCTAATGATCATTCAATGTATACTGTGACAAAATTATTACCTACGAGTGAAAGTCATTAAAACAACGGCGTAATTTCTGTAGATTAAAATGAAATAAGAGAAGAAAATTCAGATACAATACAATTTTCTGATACAAATCTAATGCGACCTTAGCGTACCCAAACCTTTTCGTTACCACAATGGTTGAAAATGTTCTATTGTTTTCTTTACAATATATGGATGGCATATGGACTGTTTTATATGGAGCATAATATCCAATGCAAACAAAGGCATTCAAAAGAAGTCACCCCATTCTAAAACAGTCTGATTCTTTAGCCATAAAATTAATCTATCACTAGTGTTGGCGACTTTCTCTATGTTCATGTAGCATTTTGTTTGTAAATAATTTTATTATTATCATTACTTACTATATTTTCATGCGGTGCCTTTGCACTGTCTAAAAAAAGTAACTAACCTTTGTTTGTAACAGATAGTCTAATTTCTTTAAATGTTTTTGGTGTAGGTTCAATTGTTCCTGAGGTTACCTCCTACAAAAACAAAACATACGCACCAAGTTCTCTTTGTTAAATTAATACGTACCTATGGATTACGTATACGTTATAAGATTATTTACTTTGATTGGAAGTTTAGTAACTAAAAACTGCGACATTTTCATTTTAACGCGTTTAACTTCGTATTCACCTTATAGGTACACAATACGTGCCTGTTTTTCACGTATGTGGATATTTTAAAAAGAGTCGTTTTAGTATTGTATTGTGTTGTGCTGTTTCTTGTGTCGCAACGTTCACGTTAAAGTTTCGTGTCGAGAATTAGTCTTCGGAACCTTTTGATTCGTCCGACTGAAGCCACGGCGCGGTGCTATCTAATTTGTTATTAAATGGGTCATTATGCCCCTACTTGGACGCCAACAGAGGGTGGCCTTTGGAATCCAATGAATTTTAACTTCTGTCATTGGAAACGTTCTTAAATATTTAAAAGGGGATGAATCGGTTACGTTCCTTTGATACCTTTCTAATGCTTTGCTTAAAATATTTTAATGAAGTTTACTGCTTTTTGGGTCGAAGAACTCCACCCTTATGTAAGGCTAATAATCACTACACAGTATAAAACAAAGTAGCTTACCGCTGTCCGTCTGTCCCTATGGATTTTGATGCGGTTTTTTTTTAAATAGATAGAGTGATTCAAGAGGAAGGTTTATTATAATACATGCATAATTATAGTAGAGAGCAGTCGCGCGCATTTTTAAAGACAAAACGACATAGAGGTTAATTACTTACTTACGTCATATTTATCAACTAGACAACAAAATAAACAAGCAGCATTTTTTCTGCATATCTCTGTGCACGCCAATGGGAGAGAAACACTAAAATAGCCGGGGCGGGTGGCTAGTAGGTATCTACGTATACATCGTTACATTTATTATCTTCCTCGTTTACAGTTCAATTAGTTGCTTATCCAGTTTGAAGACGCGCTTCCTTTTGATTTACTTTGAGTATTCTTGCCTACTACTGAACTTTTACGTATGTACTTACATAGTATTGAGTTTGTGAAGTGCTTTCCACTGGCGTTCGTGTCGCCATAGTGTATGTGTTGTTTTTTTTTGTGTTTCTTCCATGCTGGTCTGGGAGCAAAGAATAACATTGAATGTGCCTGTTGCTTCCCCGCGCAGATGGTAAAAGCCCATCGAGGGAATGGGAGAAAATCTTAAAAATCATGTTATGGGCGATGCGGCTAGCAACCCATCACTATTTTGATCCCCTTTTCCAGCTTATCCCACAATCTTGCTAAATGTGGCAAACATAAATCGCGTCTTTATCCCTTACGGAGTAGACAGAGCCTAAGGTAACAAGACATTACAGCCCACGTTTAGCAAGACTGTGGGCGTATACGTGGAAAGTGGAATCAAAATAGTGATGAGTTGCTAGCCGCATCGCCTATAACATGATAATAATCTGATATTATCTAATCTAAAACTAGTACTCACATTACTATGGAAAAACAAATTGACTTGGTTTATATCCTTCAAAATAGAACATAACCATGATATTCTTAGCAACGGCTAATTGCTTATTGCTCCTATCATAAGCTAAGCTGATTAAGCTCTATGTAGACGATTGGTTCAATTAGCCATTATTATACGGAATTATGTACGTAGGCACATAATATCTTCAATTGTCAAGGGTACCTATATAAACACGAAATTAATAACGAGTTATTATGCCTTCAAATTCAATGATATACTGTGGGGCGAGCGCTCCAGGAAGAAGGACTACGAAATAGTCCGAAACATGTCGAGCATCACTCGACTTTTTATACGTGAGTTATCCGTTTATGTGTAATTATGATAGAGTCTCACGGTAGTTTCATGTTTTTTTTTTCTTTTTTTTATATGAATAGGAAGGCAAACGAGCAAGTGGGTCACCTGATGGTAAGTGATCACCACTGCCCATAGACACCCGCAACCCCGGAGGGATTGCAGATGCGTTGTCAACCTAGAGGACTAAGATGAAATGCCTCTTGTGCCCGTAATTTCCCCGGCTGTCTTACTCTCCGCACCGGAACACAGCAATGCAAGCACTGCTACTTAGCGGCAGGATTAGCGAGTAAGATGGTGGTAGCGATCCGGACGGACCTTGCACAAGGCCCTACCACCCGCAAAAAATGTTGCAAATGTGTGCGCAATGTTGAAAGATATGTGTGAAGTTCCGCGTGGGAACTAAAGCCCAAACTCTTTCATTGTGAGAGGAGGCCTGTGCCTAGCAGTGGGACGTATATACTGTCTCAGTCAAATTTTACAAAATAATGTTTTCCAGCATAAGAAACAGCATATAAAATTTGTCAAGCCAGATAAATCTCTGTAAGTGTGCCAAATTTCAGCTAATCTCGTTCAGCCGTTGAATCGTGATTGAGTAACAAACATCCATACATTCTTTCACGGTATTATTTATAGTATACATTTAGGCAACATAATTTGGTACTTAGAATGTACCAGTTGCTTCTCGTTCCGCGCAGATGGTAAAAGCCCAGCGAGGGAATGAGCGAAATTTTTAGGAATCATGTTATAGGCGATGCGGCTGGCATCCCATCACTATTTTGATTCTTTTTTCCAACAGAACTGTGCGCCTACAATACAAACATGCTAAACGTGGCCTTTAGGTTTTGTTACCTCGGGCTCTGTCTACCCCGTAAGGGATATAGACGTGATTTGTGTATGTGTGTATGTATCTATGTGTACATTTAGGAAACATTAAAGCGAGCCACGGCTTCTTGTTAAATAGTGCCAGCAACAGTGCACATTAATAGTGTCGAATATATTTAATTACTATTTTGGTAATGCCAGTACCTTGATTGATGATTAATGTCCTCTAATGCGGTAAACCGTTTTCTTACCGGCGCAGGAGTCGGCACACGAGCGCTATCGTGGCATCGTAACAGATTAAGGCTTCGGAGGCGAATGCATCGTCATGCCAACGTGTGGTACAAAGCAAGAGAGATTGAAATTGTAATTGTTGCGGGTAAAAACATGTGGGCCGCTTTAGTGAAATAGAATAATTAGTATTTTTTTATTTTAATTTTCTTTGTTATTGGGAAACAAACAGCTTAAAATTATAACTTAAGATATAGTCAAGTTCAGTTAAAGCATCAGCCAAAATAGTTTTCACCTGTAGTTCAGAAATCTCATGCGTAAAAAAAAAGTAATAAAATAATACCTAGGTAGTTATTAATTACTAACAAACAAACTATGATTCTTGTGAGAAACAGAAAAGATACCTGAACAATTATTTATCTACACATTATATACTAAATACGAACTTAGTATACAATGACATTTTACTTATAAATACTTTTAACTGCGGACACAAACTCATTGAATTTAATGTGAAAAACGTCAGCACATGAATATTTCTTATTGTAACTGGAACATACTCGTATCAAAAATGAATTTCTGGCATAATTAGTACGACAAAGCGGCGTAGCGAACAAATTGGTAGAATGAAATCCTGCTGAAGAGATCCCGAGAGTCGACAACATTATTAATTAGTTTGTGCATAAAAATAGTATGAAAAAAATGACGCTAAACCACTGCGGCTGTACTCTTACTAACCAGCCCAAGGTCGAGAAACAGCAAAATTGGACAAGAAGATTTTGTGATCGATGTCTAATTACTATACTTAATAATTATTATGTCATCACGTGGCTTAGTGAGTAAAACTCACTAACTAAAATGTTGTTGATCTATGAATAAAAACTACCACAAAAAACTTGCGCTGCAGGCAATTCTAATAACCTAATTTCTAAGTGAGACAAAAATACCTCGTATTGTGATGTTTAAGCTATTGTGGATTTTTGAATATTGTGGATGATGTTGAGGTGACGTAAATACTTAGTTTCGAAACCAAATTCATGATTTTATTCATCAAAAATTGTCTCTCCGCTCTTCTCCACCAAGTTATATTTCCTGATCTTTCTGATTAAAATATTGAGAATAAAGGAAACTATTCCGTTTTAGATTATAAAATTGAGGAATTCAGGACCTGGAGTATTTCTAAGTTTACCAAAATCATTCAAATATTTTGAACACAAACACAGGTGAATTTCAGAAACGCTTCCTTTTATGGCTTGAGCTTGATGCTTAAGACGCTCTGAGCCTCGGGGAATGGACAAAATAAAAATGAGCAGACTCCGTGTTGGCTTATCGGAATAGATTACTTTTCGAAATGTCCTCGAGGGGAGTAGTTTGACCATGAAGGATTTTTCTAAAATTCAGTTCACCTTTGTTAACTCAGCAAAAAGTCCGAGGGGAAATATAGCTTAGTTAGCGGAGGCTTGATTGAAAGGACCTTGCTCATAGGTCGCAATGTTACGTGACGATTTAGTGGAAACAAATTGTTTTGTTCTTTTTCTATGTTTTTTCGTCGAGGCGTGCGTCGATGGCCTTTGCGTGTGGGCGCGTTAAAATATGTATTATAACCACATTTTACAAATGCCTCTACATTGCCTACCGCACACCGTGAGCAATCACATTTTAAGCATCAACTTAAAATGTTGTGGTTACTTTTAATGCCTGACGCCTTTTGGTCATTGTTTTCTTTGGGACATGTTTATTCTCGTGGCCACCTCTTATTTTACCATGGTATTGTTTTAAGCACGTACGACTTATTGAGATTGAATGGCTCCTTAAACAGTAGTTTTATGAATAGTGAACATGTTAACAATGAATTTTAAATTAAACATTGTGATCGAACGATGAAAACAATGTTCTGACTACCTTTGAATATAAACACAATATTAGCAATATCCGTGATTGTGATGAGCAAAAAATCAAAAGGCATTGATATGATTCACTTTTTGCTTACACATATGTTGCGGGAATATGATAGCTTCATCTGTTATTGTATTCTTTACATGGTTTTTATCTCATTATTTTTCGCCACGGGACACCGGATCGGCTGTGTCTATTACCTCGCAACAAAGAATACTTCTAAATTGTTTTAATAAAGAACATTTTGAAAGTCATTATGCTTTGTTGCTGTTGAAAGCTATCATCCCCCGCACTACACCTGGTTTTCAATGAGATTCTTATCGTTGGTATTGTAATTAAAACCATCAACCCACGTGATGATGTTATTGTTTTAATTTTTATGATACGGGTTTTTATTAAGGTGTTAATAGCATTCATTGGCTATCGAAAAGTACTACATAGATTTAAAATAAATAAAAGCTTGAACAGAAAATGAACGATGTATTAAATACTAGGTAGCTATTGCTCGCGACTCCGTCTGCGTAGAATTCGCTTATCGCTATCTATATAGGGATAAAAACTGTCCTATGACCTGCCCCGGGACTGAAATCATCTGTACACATACAAAATTCCAACTAAACTGGTTCAGTTCTTTAAGTAGTTGCCTTTTTTTTGTATAATAAAACTGTATTTCTTCTACTTACCTAAATGCCACAAGCTACGTAGTAGCTCTAATATGATCAAATTAAGTGTTATTAGTAGCACTGTCATTTTGCCAACCGCTGTCCTTAATCACATTGGCTTCGTTTCAACTTAGTAAGGCTTTATAACAGCGTTTACCGCAATACGCGGTTGGAACAAGAAGGTCATTGTGCTACCGAGGTCGACATAGATGTTCATTATTAATAAGTTAATTTATGTACGCACAAATGGAAAAAAATACTCGAAAATTGACAATTGATTGACACGGTACCTTCTAATTTAGGGAACATTAAAAAGAATCAGCAATCGTAAGGATCCGACAGTAAATTAAAATTTTGCAGCCTCTCAATTTTCCTAATTTTTTCCATTTCAATGAACAATTATTTTCCTTGCTATTCCGCTACTCACGTGCAAGATAGCCAAGCCGGTGCTAAATATAATATGTTTTTCATGCAAACCCTCCCTCCACTACTGCTACATAAAACATGCCTGATTCAATAAAATATTTTTCCATTTCGTTTAGTTCCCACTGTACATCAAATTTTACGAAATTCACTATTAACCATTTACTATTTTTCATAATCAACGACAGTTGGCTAATCGTCGAGTTAAAACAACAACTAAGTGCATTAATCACGTCTAAAAGCAAACGGTTCGAAACGTGGAAAAGCCGCAGAGGTTTTAATTTAACGCGACAGCGAAGTTTGAAAGTGATCCAACGAAAACATCGCGTTTCTGCTTATTTTGGGAACATTCCCACAAATCATTGAGTCTTAGATCAACATTCGAGTCCCGAATTTGAATCTCAGATTCTGTTGAGCGGTGGCTGAACATCAAAATCACTTAAAGGAGTAACCAAGCGACTGAATCTGCTATTTAAATGATGTTTGCTTAAGTGCACTGCACTGCGTCAATATTCATCTCAATTTGTACTGAGGTACAGATCGACGGTCTTGATTCAAATTAAATCAATGTTGGCTTTGTCTTTCGATATCGCTTTTCAGTGCGCGTTTAAGATTTTCCTTTTGTGTTTTGCCTCAAGTTTGATTAGCTGTTTAGATTTTTGAACGTAATCCATCAAATTCTTTTTAGCGTAGCGTTCATTTTCAAACTGCATTAGACATTTAGCATTTCAGATTTGCTTATTATTGATTGATTGAATTATTATGAATGAAAATCATCAGCTGTAAGTAACAAGAAGAACAGAAAATTTGTCTCACATTTGTCGTTTTTTTTTCTACAATAGAAGTTACAAATCTGGCTTCATTCGTCGGATATGCACATTGCGGATGCTTGTTACAAGGCCGTTGACAAATACGTCCCGAATCCCGTCCCTTAAATTGTCATAACATAATGTACTCGTAACTGCAAGTTCAATGACTTCTTTGACCTAAAAATGGTAAAGAAATCTCCCCAAATACCCTTAATACTACAGCTCCATAAGTGCCAACAATATAACAAGCTGAAGGTACAAAGACTTAGATCGGGCTTACTGTTCCTTCTACGTGGAACCAGTGGACGGCGAAATTGCCTCTACTCAGGTAAGCCGCTTTCTTTGCTAGGTGAGCGGGGCTGTACTATTGGCAGAAAGATTGGACAGTACAAGGAAAATATTCGCTTGAGCAAGAAATAGTGAAATTGTTGAGATTTTGGTTGCTATGTTAGCTTCTGCCCGCGGCTTTGTATGCGTTAAGGTTGTGTTATTCTGGATTCCAAACTATCTATCTCGGTTCCAAAATTGATTCAAATCCGTAGAGCTGATTTAGCGAAAAAAAACAATAAACATACTAACTTAAACCACCTACCTACCTACCTAAAGTAATCTATTTCCGAAAACCGTGTCAGTCTTTGTACACACAACAACGAAAAGAAGCCTAGGTGTACATTTTGCGTTTGGAGTCATTGGACTTGATCAGATTTTTGAGGTAATTTAATGCAATCCAAAAGAAGTTTTGTAGCTTATTAACAATTATTATCTTCCTTGCCCACGCCTTTTCAAATGGACAAATATTTTATCAAGCATAAGAATCTGATGCAAATGAAAAACCACACCGATCTAAACAAGCTTATCAAACAAATCCAAATTGGCATTCAACGGTAAAGAGAAAGTCAAACTAAACGCACCAACAACACATTCACACAATCTTAAATCGGTAGCAGTTGTTAAAATAGATCATATCAGTCAGTCGGCTCAAGGAAGGCGCCACTGTCTACACATCAAACTTCATACTATAACAAGATCCCTTATGAAATCGTTAGTTCCTATTTTCGACACAGTTCTCCTCGGTTCGTCTAACAGTAATATCGCCCACGCAATCGAATCAGATTAAAGCCAACCAAATCAGAAAAAGGAATAAGAGCCCAACGTAACCGTTCTGATGTGGGAAAAACAAACAAACTACTTGTAGGTATCAGGAGATTGCAAACAGAACAATGTAGTTTGAGAGTGTGATTGTTACTCCCAAATACTTTTTAACACCCCTATCGTAGCTTGTCGTGGATTTTAAAATTGTGCGCACCTAAATTAATAGTTTATGTTTTTTTTACATGAAACATGTTCGAAAGGAAATCTTTGTTATTATTTAAACTTAACAATGCATTATGAATGGTTTCGCTTATCCTCCAGCCTTATATTTGAACTTTTAAAGTAGGTATTTGAAAGAAAATTATCTTAAAATTGTTTCCACACTAGCTCTTACTCGCAACTTCGTCCGTGCAGAATGAATTAAGCCTTGTTAGGTACTTAGTGATTACTAATGGTGAAAGGATTGGTTTTTTAAATGTCAGTAGTTTTTGTGTTTATTCGTAAAAAAAATACAAATGTTTTCTCTTTATAACTATTAGTAGGTATAGATAAGGAAAAACATCCATTTTGACTCGCATTAAGAAGTCTAAAGGTTGACGAGAGAAATGAAGAAGTGACAACGGCAAGAGTAACTACAACTAAGTAAATTAATATGATGATAAAAGCTTCATCAACATTCTATTTCACGGCCAACTAGTAGTCGGCAAAAAGTCCTACGGCACTACTCTCAAAAGACTGTGTGATTGGAAAACAGACAAAATCTCATAGACCGGTAGGATTGGGCTTCCGAGATTC
This sequence comes from Pandemis corylana, assembly GCA_949127965.1. Taxonomy (NCBI): domain Eukaryota; kingdom Metazoa; phylum Arthropoda; class Insecta; order Lepidoptera; family Tortricidae; genus Pandemis; species Pandemis corylana. The sequence goes on from OX421860.1 coordinate 5,112,559, forward strand.
TTTTCTCGTTTTTGTCGAATCGGACAAACTGTGGACCCAGGATAAAAGTTTCCCAACGCCGCTTGTGGGCTTATCTGTTCACTATCGAATCGATGTCGTACCTATTGCGCCATGGAAATTGGACGTTGTGCTTCACCTGTTGAATCCATTGAGTTCGAACCGCTATTGCTTTTGTTTCCTTATAATATAAATTAATTTTGTGAGTCATTAGGCCATTTTGTACCGTATCTTATATTTTCTTCGTTGATAAGACAAGTGTTGACTAACGTCTTATTAAAACCCAATGCAATTAAATATGATGGAAACAACATTGTGTTCAACAAAGCGAAGAAAATAGCTGTTAGGAGTATTGCCAACCAATACAATACATGTATTGTTTATTTAATGAATACTTATTTATGATGGAATAGATTTGCGTAAACAACATAACTCACCCTCTTTAACATTATTATCAAAAATACCAACAGAGTGATCTTAATACACTTCTTCTTTTTCTTATTTGTGGCGTATCAAGTCGTTATAGCGACGACAGTTTCGCCAATGTCAAAGTAACAAAATTATAATTCAAAAATCTTGTGACAAAAGGTCGGCAACGTTGTACGGTAACACGGTCAAAGGCCGCCCTCCCCGCCAGTCGGGATCTTAGCCAACGGTCAATGATATCCCTCAGAAACTGCCAGGAAATGCCCAGGGTGCACCGGACCAAGCACTGCTCTACCGCAGCTCTTGACCCCACGTGGAGGTAACCCGACTTGCACCCCGATCTTAATTCAATTCAATTTTTAAAAATCTAGCTTCATCGGTACTGTCGATGATTCTGCCAATATCGAGGTTGAAGAAGACACTACTTGTTTTTATTCAGCCGTTGCTCGGTAGCTTCAGCGTGCGGTACACTGATGAGAATCTAAAATAGACAACACATACATAAATTGTTAGATTACCTACAAATATAATTTGTTAATTTTTATAAATTTACATAGTACAGTTATAAAGGAGGTGTGTGCTAGTGTAAGAAAGAAATTTAGGTTAACAGGGCGAGGAATTTTGGGTGGAAGGAGGTCATAAAGGGGAGTAACAATTTTGGAACAGTGGAAGAAGATGTGGTCGAGTGAGCCCTTGTCCATGCCACATTCACACAAAGAATGGTCTCGAACCCGTATTTTGGCAAGAAAGACTGGTGTACACACGTGACCCACCCCGATCTTAATGTAATCAGGGGTCTTACCAAAAATGGGTCGCTCGCTGTCAGATCCATACTAGAAGTGTCAAAAATGACAGCTGACACGTCTACGTATTGAATCGTAATTGAATCGCATTAAGACGTCATGGTAAGGCCCAGGACTCTTTCAACTGATGTCTATAATTAAAACTATAGTATTGACGACGTTTTTAGATACCTAACCTCAAGTGTCACACGTAAAGACAATACGAGTACAACAATAGTTTTATCTAAGGACTGACAGGGTGATTAATGTTTCAACCAGTTTTTACAATGAATCAAACGCATAACATAGGCAGTACAGGGGCGTTAACAACATTCTGGAGTATATTTGGATCCTCCAGTTGTCAACACAATTCTGAAGCTACTAATACAATGAAGTTCAGCAAAGTTAAAGTTAAATCTTGTTACTCCACAATGAATCGTTTCTTATAGACTTCTGCAAAACAACGTCTTTTAAATTTTACTGTTATCAAGTGGACATTTGCATGACGTGTGGACGAAAGACGTAAGTCAGACTTAAGTCTTTTTTTACAAATTGTGTAGTAGTTTGATGACGTACAAAAAGCTTCGAGGAATTATATTTGTGTGAATAAAGTTAAATTAAAAATTATTTACATACATATGAAAGGTGATTCCTCTATTTTTCATATCCGAATGGCTTCTACACCACTTCACACAACACGATGGCATATTTTTCTAATGTATTAGCGCAAAAATACAATGATAACGTCACGATAACGGCGCGAGCGTCCCGGCCGAATTAATTGGCCACGCGGTACATATTTTAAGCCCCGCCCCCTGCAGTTCTCTTAACGTGGAATGATTTTTCGGGCTTCGTTACGCTTCTTGACCTATTATTATTCGTAGATTAGGCATCATTTTGGAAAAGAGCAGATACTCTTCACACTACTGGGCCAATTTTACCAAACATGGCTAAAAACCATAGCAAAGAAACTGGCTTTTGAATGACAAAAACCGCATTGAAATCGGTCCATCCATTTGAGCGCTACAGTGCCACAAACAGACACACACACACATCCAACTTTATTTCATTAAAATTTAACATAACTTACATACATACACAAATCACGTCTTTATCTCTTACGGGGTAGACATGCAGAGCCTAAGGTATGTGGACGCAAGGTATGTGGAAGCAAGATTGTGGACGTATAGGTGGAAAATGGAATCAAAATAGTGATGGGTTGCTAGCCTCATCGCCTATAAGATGATTCCTATTACCTACTTTCGCCCATTCCCTCGATGGGCTCCTACCATCTGCGCGGGTAGAGAAGCAACTGGTCCACTCTATGTTTTTTCTTTGCTCCCAGACCAGCATGAAATTTACTTTTACAAAATGGATACTATAACTTCTTGAATACTCCAAGAGTTATTTTTAGACGCCCAACACTCACGTGGTACTAAACATCGTTCCGTTTGGTCGAGTATGATTACTTCACTTACCGCCTCCAAAATCGATTCCATTCACTCTTCCACACCATCGATCGGTATAATAGTGACGTTAGTTCGCTTGTCACCTACAAATCTTCGGGACCCACCCACGTCTGCCGCGTGTCTTACACATAAATATCACGCGTTCATAAGTACAATTATATTGTATTTTATTTAGGTGATGCGTGGTACAATCTGAACAGCTACTTACTTACATTTAAAGCACGACATGCTGATCGTTTTCACCCCCGACGCAAAAAGTCTTTTTCTCAAAAATGTCCGTTAAAGTCGTCATTGTTAACTACGTATCAGAACAGGAAGTTAATTGTTGCCGGTCAGTCCAAAATTAAAAAAAAAAACATTACTGTAGCGCTAAACTCTCCAGTAATGTTGCATACAAATTCCATTACTGTCTAGTTATTAACTTTGTAAAAATGCAAATCACTATTATAAAATAAAGGCACAAGACTTAAAACACCAAATTAAAAAAAAAACTAGTACGACAACGTGTTTATCTGTCTGAAATAGCTTTAGGTGTTTTGGGTAGAAAAATACTCTCTTCAAATGCCATTGATAGAAAAAGGCGGCAAAGCAAAACCATTTTCACTATTTTGTTACTTCGGTACTTTGCCGTGTTTTCGGCCCCGATTTTCGTTGTCAATTACATTTTCATTTATTTTTGTTGTTGAAATATTTGCATTTTTTGAGAAAAGCACTATACTTGCCTCGGCCAGAATAGCATTGCTGGCTTCCTGGCCTAGACAGTTTTTTTTTTTTTGTTTTGTTTTTTTTTATATGAATAGGAAGGCAAACGAGCAAGTGTGTCACCTGATGGTAAGCGATCACCACTGCCCATAGACACCCGCAACCCCGGAGGGATTGCAGATGCGTTGCCAACCTAGAGGACTAAGATGAAATGCCTCTTGTGCCCGTAATTTCCCCGGCTGTCTTACTCTCCACACCGGAACACAGCAGTGCAAGCACTGCTACTTAGCGGCAGGATTAGCGAGTAAGATGATGGTAGCGATCCGGACGGACCTTGCACAAGGCCCTACCACCCGTAAGTACTATTATACTACCACAGTAATGTACTATTATAAGTTTGACGTCGATGTCTCCGTGTGTGTCTGTGGCATTGTAGTTCTCAAGCGTATGGACTGATTTGGATGCGGATTTTTCCATTCGAAAGTCAGTTTCCTTGTGGAGGTTCTTAGCCAAGCTTAGTAAAAATTGGTCCTCCAGTTTGAAATTATCAGCTCATTCCCAAAACGATGTAAGGCATTTTTGGCATAAATTTCTTCTTCTTCAGGCCTTCTCTCGTCCCTGGTGAGCAGTAGATGTTCCACGGGAGTTTGTAATTGTGTGGTACCGTGAAACCGTACAACTTTGCCCGCTTTTAGCGGTTTTTTGCATTTTTTCGAGTCAATTACTCCATATTGTACAACTTTATCTGGAACACTCACAAATTGACATACTCTTCTTTGGGTAGATGAGAACACTACATTAAAAATGAGTTTCCTTACTGTAGAAAACGGGCCTCAAACAGGCGGGCCAAAATATTGAAAAAATTTTGAGATTGCCCACATTTGTTTACATTATATTATCTTTGGGATTATCAACGTTATGGTCATGATTCTTAAAGTCTAATAATCTAGAATAGACATAGCAACGTTGTATCGTATTAATAGACCTTTAAGTGTTATATTTTACGGCCAAATTCGTGTGGGCAAAGTCGTAAACAAAAAATTGACATCCTTCATGCATCCTTCATACAAAATCCTGGATACGCTAGGGTTGTCAAATTTTTACTAATAGCTTTTATCCGACTACGACGATCAAACAAGGTGTAGTATGATATTAATATTATAATTTGCTCTTAACTGTAAATTAAATTGCGCCTGGATTAAGGTATGTTGCTTAATAAAACCAATTTTACATAATACAACAAATTTAATGCAATGCAATGCGTAGTTACAAACGTTACCTACTAAAGAAAAACTAGATAAAAAAAAAAAATAGGATTCAATAATGTACACTTTATAGACCACATTCATTGTTGTCTGAAATAAACGGATTATATTTTATATGATGATAATGATGATGATTTTATTTTATATATCATGCTAGTGACAGCCCTAAGAGTAAAATTGTGCTGGGCAAAGCTGTAAAAAGTAATACGTAAAACGTTCATGACATTGCCCACTACCATAATTACGAAATTAACAGAGATAAGGAGTTGTGATTCTGTCTACGTCGTTTTTAAACTGTATATTAGTTACAGTTGAAATTACATAGCTGTAGGACTTTCCTGGCTTGAAATTCACTTAAAGTTTTTTCGACCTGATTGGCCCGCCGAAAAACATACCCGCACTCCAAGCCGGCTCACGCGTGACTGACGATAGATACGCGTCAACCGATAGGTCAGTGTTGTCAGCAATAAGATTAGCTATAAGCCACATATTAGAAATAAAGTGTATTTGTGACCATTTTTGGTAGATTTCGCTTCTACTGAAATGTGACGCGGTGGGCAAAGCTATATGAAAAGGCAAAGTTGTACGGTTTCACGGTACAGACACATCATTCAAACAGATGACGCTTAGCGTCAAAAATTCGCATAGTAACAAGGTCACGTGACAGCTAGTAACAGATAGAAAAATTCGAAGGCTTACCCACCTGCTATGGGTGGTGTGGCACGGAATGACGAGGTTCCGGAGGATAGCTTTACTTTTCGGATTTTTCTATGTGTTCTAATTAACAGTGTCATTTAGAAATGTATTTACTTAAAAGTTGACGAATTCTAATCGCTACAGGTCTACAACTGCACTACAGTTCGGTGTTATTGGTACGACACTGTCCACGTTATAAATAGGTCCAATCGATGAGACAATGCAATTCAATCCTGAGAGTACAATGATGACTAGCATAGGCTATACAAAAGCAGCTAGATGGCGATGGCGTTTGAATGAATGGCCGCTTTATGAAATGTATTTAGTGATTTTGTCAAAGCTAAAACCGAACTGAATCCCGGGTAGACAGAGGCTAAGGTAATAAGACTTGAAGGCCACGTTTAGCATGATTGTAGGCATATAGGTGGAAAGGAGAATAAAAAAAGCTGAAGTAATGAACCAGCTTAAAGCCAAATGAATTCTAAAAATCTGGTCAAGAGCAATTCGGACTCGCGCTCTGAGGGTTCCGTGAATACCACGTCGATTGGGCCCATGAAGTTGATAACCTACGACCATCAGAATGTTTGGGTTCAGACCAAAAAAAAGTAATATTTAAAGGCCGGTGTACATGATGGGCCAGCACGTTGGGCCAACATGTAGAGACCTACTTGGCCATATGATGGTAGTTGGCGCCAACACTGGCCGGCCAGCCGAACGGTGTCGGTTTTTCATGCACACATCAAAGGATCTTGGCGCGCTTCGCAAACACTGTCCACGGTGTCTTGTTCAGTTCGTTTTTATTCGTCTACAGAGACACTAGTGTCGGTAGTTCCCAAGATGATGGCGTGGATTAGCAACGAGGTGTTCTTTTTAGTCACTCTGCTTAGGTGCACTTTTACATACTTAATAATTAAACGCACTGTATAAATAAATTGCCGCGGCTGCAAGAGATTCCACGTCCATCTTTATCAAAGAGCCAATGCAGAATGATCGGTGCACCAATGTGTAAACAGCGACATTTGGTACTCCTCTGGCCCAACGTGCTGGCCCAATGCGTACAGCAGCCTTAAACTAAGCTTTGCCTCGTATGTGTGTGCTTGTATCAACAGTCCGCTTGTGTGTGTGCAACTGTACGCACACGCTATGGTGTAGGTAGCTTAAACCGGCCTCATTTGGCCTTTCGCGGAACTGTCTTAACCCTTCATTTGTTCTTAGTAGGTATCTAGGCTGTAAATTAAATCTGTACATCCTACTAATATCATAAATGCGAAAGCTTGTGACGAGGTGAGTGTGTATGACCGGACGGATTTGGATAAAATCTGAAACGGCGATAGCTGGTAACCTAGATAAAACATAGGCTACTTTTTATCCTAGAAGGTTGCATAATTCCCGCGGGATAGCGGTGAACATTTTAAAAATTGCTAATTTAACCCGGACGAAGTCGCAGGCTGAAGCTAGTTTAGTATAAATAATGTGACCACACTTTTTTGTCAGATGTTTTAAACAGCGTCACACTTGACCTCAACCATTTCAAATATGACATTTAGCTTTTTCCTTAACATTATTTAAAACACACTTGACGAACACATTTAAATTTCGTTATTTCAACTAACTGTCCCGTCTCATGCATTTTCATGTGACAGAAGCCAGAAATAGTATGTCAAACCCCTATCACGTCATGTCAGACACGCTTTTTCTAATCCCTGTCATCTTCAAAGAGATTTCACATGGGACTTTTTAAATGATGCGCTCGTTTATATGAGAAATCTTATTTCATTCGTGTGCTTAAGTCTTCGATTTATGAAATTTAAAATGGCTGGCAGGATGCCAAACTTTCAAGTACGGATCAGCACCTGCCGTAAAAAGTCGAACGTGGGTCTCTTTCTTTAGCAAGGATTAAAATTTTGCGTAAGTCTTGGCAAATTTGTGACATGTCACGAAGTATCTTAATTTTTGAGAAACCCAAGGACTTGTTGTGTGATAGATAACTTGTATTAATACAACTGCTAACTACCACACTCAAATGTTAATTAATTTAAAACTTAAGTATTTTATTTTTCTAGCTGGAGGCGAATGAATATCGTTTCATACGCAGCGTTATTAGGATGGTATGATTACCTACTGGGTCCAAGTTCAACAAGAGTTCATTGACATTAAATCTTTCAAGGCTTCCAAAAATTATAACCCACTTGTCTAGTAATTTGCAATAATTGCGAGCTAGTAACTAAGTAGATGTAACTCCGCCGATCGGCAATCAGGTATAACGACTCAAAATGAGTGACCCGGTGAGACATGCAAAGGCTGTGATTTGAATAATCGATTAGGCAGCCTACGTTGCTACGCTAAAGTTTAACATTTGTGTAACAGTGGTTTGTTTAGGGTTACTTTATTCTATTTGTCACTAGGTGTCGCTGTACCATGTTCTGTAACATTCCTAAATCGCGGTGTTAAAATTTTCCCTAGCAAGTATACAAATAGGTTGTCAATCTGAATTTATTTGTCCTACAACTTGAGACTTTGAAATAACGCTTTTAGTTTACGATTAATAACGAAATGAACATGGTATGTTGCGGTTGTGTTAGAAAAACAAAAGAACTGAAGTCAAGGACAAATTAGTTAAAAAATTTGATTGACCAAACACTACCGCAGAAGTGCAGCTTTGTACAAAAAACAACTCACTACTGAGTACTAAATATTTTAAAGTTTTCTCATACAAAAACCAGCATTTATGTTATATTGGGCGAGATATCGTAGTTCTTTCTAGAAAGCTCACCTCCGTACTAGTATCGGTAGTTAAGATTAGTAGGTTTATAAATTATATTTAAATAGATAAAAAAATCTTTGACGCGGCCATCTTTATCCGAAGCCCAATCAATCACGCACTAAAAACGTATAAAATCCACACCTACACCTATTACAAGTAGGTAATAAATTTACACGTTGTGATAATAACTTGCCGAGCAAAAGCGAATCAGCATACAGAAGATTAGTAGGCCATAAATCACGAATTCAATAAAGAAAATGCTTATAACAGCCGCGTAATGGTGGAACGAATATGTGATTTGATTGATTCAGGTGCACTTAGATAAGTATGTGGGAGGAATAATTTGTAACCTGCGCTCCTGCGATGGTCTGAGAGGCCGTGGAGCGTTAGTATGGACCTTACTCTGCGTTGCTTGAGTTCTTATACATGTTTCACACATTCATTTATTCGTTGGAAATACAATAATGCGTTTTCCAAAAAAAGTCTACATGATCATTTTTTTCCACATTTTAACTATTTTGGATTTTTCTTACTTAGAATCGTTTACCTTGTCGATCCTTGTACAAGAAAAAATGTGTCCCAAAATTTCCATTCCAGTTCGTCACTTCTTTTCATGTAGGTTTTACTTTTAAACAATTATTAGGTATATTTGAATTCTTTACTTTTATTCAACTTCACTTCTTATATCGCAGTGTTTGTTACAAACACAATTTGCAACTCAATATTGCTAATTTATCCAAAGAAAATTCTTCACGTAAAACGCTATGTAGGTAACCTACTCGTTGTTAGAATTTACCTTGATATAATCTCTACACCACTATTTTGTATTGACTATAATTTCTTTATTTAAACAACTTCATTATTAACACACAAAACTCAAGGATAAAATGAAAGAAAGAAGAAGAAGGAAGAATGAAAATGTTCATTTTCATTCTTCCTTCCGTCCTTTGCTCAAAATTAACCGCTTTAAAAAGTAAAAAGATACGCGTTCAAGAGCCATACTGGCCTAGCCCGCGAACATCAATCTCAACGATGCATGTAGGTATCCCATACAGTATTATGTCAAGTCATCTCTCGAGACCCCGTCAAAGCAGGTTTAACATTATTCAAATGTATACATTTGGACCGCTATTACTATGCTTTTGAAAACTTACGACTTACTCTTCCTGTTGCTTATAGCCATGAATGTAAGGTGCAGTTTGGGTGCTGTTTGTTGGGGGAACGTTATTTTGGCTAGTTTGTACGGTCATGACCGGTATTCCTAACAAAGCTGAGCTGTGTTGAAACAGAGAACATTAGCAAGGCAGTAATGTTTCGCTTATGGTAATATCTACAAATTCCGGCTTCGTTTGCGTTAAACGGTAGTCTCTCGTATGGACAGGTAGCGTCCGCCATTGTCTAGTAAATACTAACATTGTTACGTAGCTAATAGAATATGTTTTTACTCTAATAACAGAGTAGAAAGTTATTCAAACACTTTACTAACTCAGTGCAACCGTGCTTTTGTCGACTAGTATCGTTAGCTTCAGTGTAACTCAGATAAAATGAGATGTGAACTGATCACAGTTTCAAATCTTGACGTATATTAATTTGGATTATTTTTATGCAAAATTACAAACTAGATATAAAACATTACGTAGATGATCTCACAATCGCAACAATCATGTTTGTTTAATTAAGATAGTTTGTTTTAAATAAACAAGTCTTGACTTGTGTGTGTCCGTTATATCACGTCATGTTGCGGTTCATCACAGGACACGACAATTTTATGGTGATGTTTATTTTTCCAAAACAAATAAAACACCTATTGACATTGACGACTTCACACGTAGTAATTTACGAACTTGCTTAAACCTTGAATGGGACTCTAATCAAACCGACCGCCATCTTTAAATAAGCCTAATTAAAGTTTTATACGGTTTCGTATCAGAACTCTTTAAATTGGCCGAAGAATTCCAAACGAATATAAACTAGATAAGCCCAGTTAAAACTCAGCTTAGCTTAGATTAACTGCTCGGTAATAAGATAGTTAAGTTACGAAATCGGAACTGGTTTCTATAATTTCGACGTGTAGCTTAAAAGCTTTAGGCTTAATTACTCGATCGGTTTGAACTAGATTCTGAACTGGCGTTTCCATTGCACTATTGGATGCATGCGCCATTAAAAAAAGTATTACAATCCAACATACATACATACCGTCACGCCTCTTTCCCGCAGGGGTAGGCAGAGACTACTTTATTCCACTTGCTACGATCCTGACATATTTCTTTCGCTTCATCCACAGTCATCAATATCTTCATACATGCTCGTCGGTTTCGGGTACTCCTGACCTGACCTTTTTCCAAAACGTCTCCTATTTGGTCTCGGAACGTCCGTTTAGGCCTTCCCCTCCCAACGTAACCATTCACACTCCCCATATAGATCTGTTTAGTTAGTCTACTTTCATCCATCCGCTCTACATGCCCAAACCAACTAAGCATACTTTTTTCTATCTTAGTCACTATATCCTCTTTCAACAATCTAACGACATTATATTTACCCAACTTATTTTCCAATCAATTTGTATCTGCATACAAAAGTGTTCTGAGTTTCAAATAAGAGCCGTAGATTCCAGATGTTCATCGACTCACTCGAGTCTATGCGCTAATTATTGTAGCTCCTATAGACTCCAAGTGCCTGCCAAGAGCCTGCTATAAGATGGTCCTCTGTTCCGACTTCTAGTCAAAAGGTGTGATGTTTCATCGGTTTAGGGAGGCAAAATATAGTTTGAAATGATTCCATTAGGTTTGTTAAATGATAAATTAATAAATTACAAAGAATCGTGAGCAAATTAAACTACATCCATACAAGTTTTATTTCTATTCGATTAGATACGAGGCTGTCGCTGTGTGTGTACTCTAGCCGCCTTATTCATAAACGTTCTATAGGCCTCTGCTAACTTAGCAATCGTTTGTCCTTGTCTGTGAAAGGTAAATGTCAAAGTGACAGATAAGGACAAACGATTGCTAAGTTAGCAGAAGCCTATAGAGCGTTTATGAATAAGGGGGTAGTACTACAACGATATTTGTATAAATATTGTGACTTAATTATTCAAGTACGCCTTAAGTATAATATTCAGATATTTAAACTGCACTGAAGCTGACTTTATCCGTTAGGCTGCGGCTCCACTGAGGCGGAGACGAGCGGAGCGGAGAGGAGACGTGTGGGGATCGACCAATCATATTACAGATCGGAGACGAGATGTGGATTTCATGTAATATGAATGTAATATGATTGGTCGATCCCCACACGTCTCCTCTCCGCTCCGCTCGTCTCCGCCTTAGTGGAGCCGCACCCTAATGGAAACGTGCTCGAACCTAGGGGAACGGAATCACTTTATCTAGGCAGACTTAGCATCACCTGGTGAAATAATTGAGGAAAACCTCCGTGTTAGCTTCCCGATTTGGCCCACTGCACTGCAGAATGCGGCACTAACGTTTTCATTAAGTTTAATTACGATAAGTAATACTTAGATTTGTCTCTGCTTCTTTATATTTGTACAATAAAGCATTTACTTACTTACTTAGCAGATTAAGCTGGATATATTGCCATCGATAAAAGCAACAAGCGGCCTTACCACTGTTAATGCGATTCAATTCCGAATCCGTTCAGGTTTTCGCTGTCATTTTTAGTATGGATCTGACAGCGAGCGAACCTGAAATGGATCGGAGTTGAATCGCAAACACACAGAGGATTTTCCAAAAATAAGTCCACATGATTTTTTTCTCCACAATTTAACTATTTTGGATTTTTCTTACTTAGAATCGTTTACCCTACCTATACAGGGTGTTAGGTAATGAGTTGATAATCCTTGAACTTTGGATAGAGGGCACTTGGGACGTTATAATAAAGCTAAAATAGGTTTAGTAAAAGTTACACGGTTTCCGTGATATTCGGACTTTTAGGTTTTTTTCGAAAATGAACACCCTTGTTCAATGTTTTGATCATAGCACCATTTTAAGCTAACTTTTTCCAGTACGACACTTTTTTTCATGTAATACCTGTATGGAACGTGACGCACAGGCACAAAAATCCATAGTAAAATCTGGGATACATGTTTTCTTATATGAGAATCGATATGGTAAACGATTCTGATTAAGAAAAACCCAAAATAATTAAATTCTGTAGAAAATGATATTTGTGGAGTTTTTTTTTGGAAAGCGCCCCAAAACAAAAGATACTCAACGCGCACAGGAGCATAAACAAAACTGTCATGAGTCATTGAAAATATGACGCAACTGCAATCTTGTAATAACAAAATGCGTAGCGAAACATTTCAGCGGTTACACTGCGGTTACTGGTTAGTTACAGCACCACAAAAAAGAGTAAACAATGCCAATCGGCGTTTAAACGTAAATAAACGCATATTGGAAACGCAAGATTCGATAAACCGATGACAGGCGCAACCACAGAATACTAATCGACAGATTTGCCGCGACCGCAGGGAAATTTGTATTAAATCGGGACAAAACGGTTTGGAGTAAAGGCAATATAAAGCAGGTGTTTCTTCTCTGAGCTCATAATGTGAAATTCCATTTTCGAAGTTCGTCTAGTTTTTTTATATATGATAGACATATTCATTCATAACGTTAAGAGTGCGTTGCCGGCCTCAAGAGAAGAATATGCTCGTTTTTTGAAGATCCCTAAGTTGTGCCGGCCTGGAAAAATGTGTGCTGCTAGCTGATTCCAGAGTGCTGTCCCACTCATGCTAATAGTCATTAATTTGAGAGAGAGAGGGACGGAACAAGACAAACTTCAAAAACCTAATTTCAGGGTAACTGATCGTGTTAATGTTAAAAGTTGTTATGAAGCTAGATGTTCCAAAGTAATAATTTAAATTAATTCTAAGAGAACAACAAACGTTCTAATTATAATTATAGATGTTGAACTTAATTCCAGCATTACGTGATCCTAGGCTGATATTATGAATCAAAACATATTCATTCAAAATCATTGGTATAAAATATAGTTATACACTAGGTGTTGCCCGCCACTCCATCTGCGCAAAATTCGCTTTTCCGGGATAAAAACTACCCGACGTCCTTCCCCGGGACTAAAACTATCTCTGTACCAAATTTCAGCCAAATCGGTCGTGCAGTTTAAGTGTGAAAAGGTAACAAGACAGACAGATAGACTGACTTCCTTTCGCGTTTAGAATATTAGTGGGCATTGGCAAAGCAAGAGAAAGAGCGATATAACAAGCATATGTCAGCTTTTTGCATGGCCGACAACGCACCAGCAGTCCTAATGGTACCATAGGTGTCTACGGGCAATGGTGATCACTGAACATTAGGCGAACCGCATACCTGTTCATCGGCTTTAATATTTTAAAAAGCTATTTCATCGCCACTATAATCTAACGTCTAACTTCCATTGAAACTTCAAAAACATTCACCTACGTTTCACATAAGATTATACCCATTAGAATTGGAAAAGTTCTATTGTAAAATAAACCACAGAACATCGACATTGTTCGGCTGTTGTCGAAAATATTCAAACAAAGTGTTATCAATTCGGTTAGCCATTTTCGCGGTTAAAAGAGAAATTTGGATTCGCATCGGACAAAAACACGGGAACCCACTATTTTCTAATTTCACTGGCATAGAGCGCAATATGGCGATTGTATTTCAACCTTTTAGCTTTTTATTTACGACTTGCATTAGAACGAATGCCAGTAAAAGGATAAAGATAAAAGTAAAGCTTTGTTTTTAGGGTTCAGTTCTCAGTGTGCCAATTAGATCCAATACTAAGGCTCTATTATCCGTCCGTCTATTACAGAGTTGTGTCTTTTGAACCATGTAGACACTCGAATTTTTACAAAATATTATGAATAATGTATACATAAGTTTGGCCGCTACAAGACAAAAAATTGGTAAATCAATTTAGGAACTTCATATACAGACATAATACATACCTACATGCGTGCAGCAGATACACACACACATACACTGATACACAGATACACGGGTCAAACTTATTAACACCTCTTTCCTTCCACCTCATTTATTTTCTCGTCAGCATTTAAAATCAAAATCAATCTAGAAAACTTTTTTTTTTTAATTAATTTCAAAGTATGATTTGATCTCCAACCAATGTAGTAATCTAGATTGTTCCTTGTCTTAGCTTACGTTCATCTGTCGAAGATTCCAAACTGTTATTATAACTCCCACCTAAATCTAAAACATCGGGTGACACAGCTCAAGCATCGCATAGTTTTGGACAAACAAAGCATTCAATATAAGTATTCACTTCCAACCATTAAACATAATACCATAGACGATCAGATAAGTGCCTCACAATGGAGCCAAGACATAAAGACATCGCATAATACTACGACAATAAATTCAGAGAAGAGCGGTTTAATATAAAGGCGTACAAAAGGTTGAGGTTTGGGTCGAAACCAAAATTTTTTGAGCGAATTTCGAGTGATTCCTAGTTCCCTTTTGTGCAACGGCGAGGGAACAAGAGGAGTGATCAAAACAGAATGGATTTATTAAATTTCTCGTTTTTGTGACATTCCGCAAACGGGTTTAAAAATATTTTGAGGTATTTGAGTTTTAGTTGCAGTTTTTTTTTCTTAAACTATAATTTATTTTCAGCATTCTGTATATATCCTTTAGATTTCTAAATTTAAACAGCTTGCAGAGAAAGCAATTTCAATTGGTTTTGTTGATGATTTCAAATCATTTTAAGAGCTGCTCCGATTGCTTATATTTTAATCATCCTAATTCGTCAACTCACAATAAGTGAAGTGTGTATGTACTAAATTATTTCAGTGTCAGCAGCAATTGTTTAAGTATGATTTTTAAAAGCAAAATCCCTTGGATACAAAATACTTTGAAGTCAAACTTATTACAACCATTTCTACTACATAGTTATATTTTGTTTGTAACAAATTCTACCTTTCCAATAATGAAGACAACTTGAGGAACAGCAAAAAAGATAGACAGAGATTTGATGACGCCAGAAAAAACGACATTGTCCCATATAGAGCCATAGCTACTAAAATATTGTGACGGCCTCCCGCTGCGGTTTATTTGCCAAATGTGGGTATGTTATCAAGATGCGTTAGAGCAGCTGACATCGATGTCCAATCTATGAAGCACATTAAATTTTGACATCTTTAAATGTGGCTGTAATTTATTACCAGTGATTACAGGGGGCTTTTTTAAATTATTGCTCTATTCATCCTAACGAATTCAATAAACTTCAACAATAGTTAAAGGATAAATAAAACTTCAAACCATTACGTTAACTACTTCGAAACTTGCTACCGTCAGCCCGCAATCGCACCGAGATACAATCTCTTTTTTTATCATGATTAATTTGATGCACCGAACATCACGTCCTCGGACTTTTCATTTAAACCCTTAACGCATTTCTGCGTTATCTCTAGTTATTATCTCGAGTGTTAAGTTCTAGCTAGAGAACGAACGTGTAAGAATTCCAGCGTTTGCCTGTGATGCCGAGATAAAAAGCTTATTGATTACACATGTCTCTTTGCACGCGATCTAGACAAATGAAATGAGAAACTTGATCGCCTGGGTGGTTTGGGATAACTGTGAACGATGAATATTTAAATAATCAATATTGATTGCTTTTTGGTATGAAGTTAAACGAATGACTTCTGGGTAATTCTTCCGTGATAAATTACAATTAAGTGGACCTAGTACATCCACGTGTGCAAGACAACCTCTAATTGTAAGAATTCTTAAAAGGTAAGGTAACGAAACGCAATAGACTTGTCTTTAAAGCTTAGGAAAAAAAATAAAAACATTTGTATGCTCGTCGACGTTATTGTAGAGTTATTCGTAATGTACTTCTATAATAAAGTTTTAAAATAAGCACCTTTTTCCGCTATAAACCATCGATAACGCTTTTACTTCGCAAAAACTGGATACTCGAGCCTCGCATGCTTGCGTCGTAAAAAAAAGCCAGGTGCCTAAAAACCTCATTGTTCCAGTGGAGATTAATAAATCTTTAGAGGGGCATATATCTGCGGCCGATCTCGCGGGAAGCGGGCTTTGGGGCAGGACGCGTTATTGCAAGCCCATTCAGATGCCAGACAGAGGCCAAACAGATCCTTTGTTATGACAAAGGTGTCGCGAAAGAAAAAGGGGGTCCTATCGCCGATTTGCCTTATCAGATCCAGTCCCCTTTCGAGAGGTCTCAATAGGATAGTCGGAGTTTTGAATGCGGCAGATCTAATTCCCCAGGCCACAATAATGCGCGACTTCCAATTTGGTCGGGGCATCAAATGCTCGAGCAATAAAAAGAGATGGGGATATTGTTATCAAACATGGAGTTAATGGCGCTCTCTTTGTGTTAAAAATGGTGTTTCGTGTCGCGTTATTGCTTTCCGCGTCACATACGTGTTTCCGAACTATTTTCATGTACGTGAAATTGTGAATAACGTGTGAAGTTTTGATTTATTACGGGCTATTTTCAATTTTAACGCTGTGTTTTTGTTGCTTTGCGTTGCTTAGCCGACTAAGTTGTTTTAAATACGTTGTCATGCGCATTTATACTTTGTAAGGTCATGAACTCAAAGAAATACATACCGATATTTTCTCTTTTTATGTTATTTGGAAAAATAGTCAACGTAAACAACCAGATCTATTTTAGTCTTATTTGTTTAATTGTGGGTAGAACCTTGACTCTGAGTCATAATAATGTTAGCAGAGACGACCTCATAATGTAATGTACTGCCTAAAATAGATAGCTTTTAATATATCTTGTAGGCCATTCATGTCATGCGTAAAAAGTAGAATTCATAAGCGAAACACTTTAAGAATTAATGTAAACTGTCACATAAACGGTTATTCGATAAAGCAATAAGTCGACGTCGCGTTTTCTTAAATTTAATAAAAAGAAACAGCTTTAATGATTTATTAGCTCCGTTCATCACGAGATCAAACAAATTAACCTCTGTGAAGCTGTGAATAAAACTTTACAAAACGAAAAACGCCTGTCACTCACGTCAGTTGTGTCACGCAAAAAGTGACACTAAAATTTTCTAAAGCGTTGCTTGTTCACACACATGCAACTAAGTCCAAAGTGACGACCTAATGACACTATGTTTAATACAAGTTTTGTACAGTAAGAAGTCATTAGTACTTCTTCGTCATCATTATCTTTAATCTACGTATCACTCAGATTAAGAGAGTTTGGGCTATATTTCCCAAACGTTGCTGTGTTGTAGATGTATATTGGTTTTCTCGTGATCTTTTCGTTTGTCGAAAATTTCATACAATTATGAAAAACTCAGAGGTACGAGCCTCCTCAGTTGGTTTATTATATAAACTGATATTCACGTACCTACTTAATTAACCAAGTCGTGCCTTATTTGTTTTGTTTTTAAAATTTAGAATAAAATCGACATAGAAGTTACTTCCGAAAGTAATACAATATAAGTAAAAACTTAAGTAAATGATCTGTTGTATGTAGTAGTGTACAGAACTGTTATGGGACTTAAGTCATTTTTCTAATTCAGAACGTCAATTTTTCTATTCGCACATATTACTCACACATACAACCAGGTCATTTACTTAAGTTTATCACCTACAGCGTGCTATTAGTTCATAACAGCCAAAACATAAAGCAAATACGAATAAACATGTACGGCGACTATTATGTTCGTACTATAGCTCATTACAAACTATTTCCATTGAAATTGTGAGCATTTAAAATCTTTAGATTAGCCGAAAATGACGAGACAAGCGAGTGATTGATGTGTGTCCTCCAACCCTACATTCCTGGTACACACACTAACAATACTCTATGCTTATTAAATACGATTCGTAGATTTTAGGGTACCGTAACAATATAATTTATCATGGACACGGGAACAATGCAGAAGAAAATAGTAGGATGTTATAACTACAAGGTACTATCTCTAGAGAGAGGTAAAATATTTTTCTAAAAAAAAACAGCTGAAATAAAATTCCGAATGCATTTCAAGCTCCTAAAAGTACCTACTTAACTTAAAACTTTATCACTTTTAATGTGTTGATGATAGATCAAATAACGGACACATTTTTAAGGTAGAGTATGAAATATTATTACATAAGTATTTGTCGACGAAGTAAGCACTTGACCATTTTTCATGACAGTTCCAACATCCAAAAAAAAAAAACAAAAAGGCCACACACACACACACACATTGACTTTGAAATGAAAAACTATTACTTATGATGTTTAAGCCATACAAATGATATTGAATTTTAGAGTCATAAAGAACTAACCGATGTGTACCTCTTGTTATTAACTGCGTAATCGAAAATACCTATTTTGAATTAAGAATATTTGTTTCCTTATAATACCAAAGAACCCCTGAAATCAACACCCGTCTCACGCTCAACCAAATTTTTTTGCTGTCTATAAAAATAGACAGAAAACACAATACCAACAATTGGTCCGATCAAACGGAGTATTAAGTTCGCCTGTCATTTTAACGACACTCCTCTCTCGCTTCATCACAAACTAACTTTACACCACATTTACATTTAGAGACGTATCGGTTGGGCGCTAGAGTTCGTTTTGATCTGCCGTATTTTTTTTTCTAGGCAGCGTATCGGAAGAAAAGAGGTTATTGTCAGTCGCGTTTTATGGGCTATGATTTATGAGCAGTGACTCCCAACGGGTTTTACTCTCTTGATAATCTTATTCAGACGCACCTCGATGGTGGGGTCACAATGCTACCAAAATTAGCTATGCCCGTATCATAAGAGGTCCGCTTTCCACTCAATCGTGTGTGGCACCACAAACGAGAAGTGCTTGTATTCTTTATGGTAAAGTTCGTGTCATGGTTAACTCGTAATAAAGGCACGTTTTGATAGGATTCATGATATTTTAATGAAGTACGATGCATCGAACATAATGTGACCATAAAGTGCATGTTTAACTTCATTATGTCACAATGGCGTCAGCGCGTTTTAATAACGGAAAATTCACCTCATTTCATACCGCCGTGATGAAATAACGTTAGTAAGAAGTTAATTCGCTTTAATTTTGATAATCACACATTAAAATGAAAAAATTACCTGCCATAAATGGATTGTAGGCAATCATTAAACCTGTGTTGCGTACTGTAATGAGAGATAGTGTGTTTGCAGTTATGAGTACAGTAATTATTTCTTCTTATACGTGAGCTATCATAATCTTGTACGATTCGTAACTGTAAAGCAAAACAGAACCGGCCATATAATACCATGTTCAATTAATTTGCAGCATTTATAAACTTAAGGTGCCTTTGTCAACCAATTATAAAATATTAAAGACCAAATATTAAAGACGAGTAAAAAAACCTTTTTTGTCTATTTTTCTTTATAATACCTGTTACTTGTGTATATAATATCATACTTAGTTATTGCCTACCTACCCAATAAAGCAAAAGAATAGTAATGAGAGTCATTTGTTTCGTGTATTTTAGTTTTAGTTGGAAGTAGTAGCTGAGCGTATAAAAATACTTAAAAGAAATTTACGTTAGGTTCATATTTTTTCTTCAACTTTACCGACAGCGGTAGGACTATTGTAACCCGAACCATAGACACACCCAACTCTTTCAACTTTTTCACATGATCGATCTGTCACAAGAGACATCCCTGGAGTCATTATAAAAATAAAATAGTAAAAATGTTATCCAACCCTGCCATTGTGCGGGAGGCACAGATTAGTCGTTGTAGGCAAAGGATACCATCTTAACGACGTTCGTAGGTACGCAACCGTGGGTCCATTCTTCATATCGAGATTTTTTGATAAGAATACAGGAGTCATCTATAAAAGTAGCTTACTCGGGCTTCTTATACCTGCATTGTATTACAGCTTATAGGGCGATCACTTATGAATTTGCCGATACCGGTGGAGCTTTATTAGAACAATAACTCTAGATTTAAATTATGTAAGGGACATGAATCATAAAAATACAATATGTGGATCATAATAATTCTCGGTTTTACTTTATGTTTATATAGCTTATTGTTTATCAATGTCACTACTCATTTAATTAACTTGGAATGTACCAAGGATTATGGTCAAATTATAAAAAAGTTAGAATCTTGATGATTTCAAAATAATTTGTATACCTAAGGGCAAAATTATGAATACAACAAGACACGATACAGTTGTTCCCATAAGTATCTTAATAACAAATTACACTGTCTAACGTCTAGACCGTCATTATTTATTTCAAATAACAATTTCAACTCGTTACGCAGGCTTCATTATCATTTCGATGGTGTAAACGGATGTCTTGATTCACCATAAAATTTTCTTTTATGGGGCGTTTGTTTTTTTAATGTTTACTTTAGGCGCTATGCTTAATTAGTTGGTAGATTGAGATAGAAAATTAAGCCACGCGACTACTTTACGTAGCTCCTATGGTAGACTTTATGAATAAGAAAATAGGGGGTATAATCAGATAAATAGTGTGCCGTGTCATTTAGTTTTGTACCGTAGTGTTGGTCTTAACGTTAAGCGGTGCGGACCAATGATTTCGTTGTGTATCTTTAATAGCCGTTCTATAAAGTATATTTTTAATTAATTGCTGATTGGCATCGCCGTATGCCATTTAAATATGAAATGTTTATTTCTATGATTGCATTTTTACAGTTATTATACGGGATGACATAAAACGGTAATGATTATTGAAATTGTGGAAACTATGTTAACGTAAATCAAACATCGTTTAAATCGGACACAGGAAATTAATTTAGGTTATTGTTGGTCGTAGTAATTAAGACATTATATCGAATAATTGGGGCTTTAAACAAGACGTAATGTGTCTAATAGCTATACGAAATAATAATTGCTCGTAAATCGGTATTCGATGGGGTGTGAAGGTGGAAACCACGGACCGGTTGACGCAACGTAGATTGCCTCCCTACAAGATGAAACGAATATTTGGTTACCATGTCAGACACAGATGGATGCACATTTGCAGAAAGCGTACCACTGTTTATTGTGGAGGATACATTATGACAACTACTTATGTTTCACATAAATACATACATACGTGGAGACTACTTTGTTCCACTTACTACGATCCTGACATACTTCTTTCGCTTCATCCACATTCATCAATCTCTTCATACAAGCTCGTCGGTTTCGGGTACTCGTGACCTGACCTTTTTCCAAAACGCTTCCTACTTGATCTCGGAACGTCCGTCTAGGCCTTCCCCTTCCAACTCCCACACTCCCTAGGTCTGTTTAACATTTGGTTATAAACCTACCTTTTAAGGTTTAAGGTTACGCTACCCGTGCTGAATGTTTTGGTAACATACCTAGTTAAATGACTTCAAGTTCACGTGCTCCGTTTATGTTTTCGCAAGTGTCTCCACAGAAAGCACCATTCGTGGAAGTAAGTCATGTTATTGTTGTTTTAATAGTACTTCTGTCTGTCTTCCAAGAGTTGTGCGCCAAAGAAGAAATTTCAAAACAATTGAACACCTATTATAGTCAAATTTCTAAATGACATCGAAAATTAGAACACAGAAAAATTCGAGAAGTACCTAAAGCTATGGCCGATAATCGAACCCATATCCTCGTCATTCCGTGACGCGTGCTATATCCCTGCATTGCCCATAGCAGGTGGGTAAGGCTTCGAATTTTTTATCTGTTACTAGCTGTCACGTGACCTTTGTTACTAAGCGAATTTTTGTCACCAAGCGTCATCTGTTTGAATGATGTGTCGGTACGACACAGTTACAAACTCCCGTGGAACATCTACTGCTCACCAGGGACGAGACAAGGCGCTGTTTTTCAAATTTTGCTGTGTTCTATTTTCAGTGTCGTTTATAATAGTACATTACTGTCTAGGCCAGGAAGTAGGCAATTGCTGGCTGAGTATTGGTTTGAACGGACGAGCTTGCGAGTCCGTTTAATAATACGAAGCCAGCAATGCTATTCTGGCCGAGGCAAGTATAGTGCTTTTCTCAAAAATCGAAAAGAAAACAAGAACAAAAATAAATGAAAACAAAATAGTGAAAATTGTTTTGCTTTGCCGCCTTTTTCTATCAATGGCATTTGAAGAGAGTATTTTTCTACCCAAAACACCTAAAGCTATTTCAGACACAGATAAACACGTTTGTCGTATTAGCTTTTTTTTTTTAATTTTGTGTTTTAAGTCTTGTGCCTTTATTTTATAATGGTGATTTGCATTTTTAAAAAGTTAATAACTAGACAGTAATGGAATTTGTATGCAACATTACTGGAGAGTTTAGCGCGACAGTAATGTTTTTTTTTTTTAATTTTGGACTGACCGGCAACAATTAACTTCCTGTTCTGATATGTAGTTAACAATGACGACTTTGCCGGACATTTTTGAGAAAATTTAATTTCTAACGGTAAAACCGTAAAAGTGTTTTTTTTATCAAGTATGTAGTAAAAAAATGTTGATTCATTTGATAGTACCTATTATAGTCAAGGAGCAGCGGCCGCAAATTTTGATAAACATTTCAAAGCGCTAATTATGCGGTGCATTTGTATAAAACATTGAGTTTGTTGAGTTAATTGAGCGTAGGAGAGGTGGTTCATATTGGTCTTCAGCTCTGCGCGTAACTCCACTTAGCTCGCCGACGCTACCGGTTCTGCCGTACACTTCAATTTATATTTTTAAGTAGCTCGATGGTCTGCTGTTTTTTAGAACTCTTGTTTTCTGGCAGTGAACTCGTTGGTAGCGTTATTTTCAAATTGTTAGCTCAGTTGTAGATAGAAATATTTTAGATTTCCGTATCTGAAAAGGAGTTATATCCAGTGAAATATTATTTCGTTGCCGGTCTGTCTGTTTATCTGAAAGCTTATTTACTTATAAACGCAATTTTTAATGCGTAAGGAACATTGAGTGCGGGTCCGACTTACACTTGGCTGGATTTTTTATTTTATTTTGTGTGTCAGATCTCCAAAGAATTGTTTTGGCTTGTTGATATAATTAAAAGAAATAGAGTTGAAGTTATTTAATATAGTGATTTTAGTATAAATAACTCATTTAATGCAAAATAAATCAAAGCAAGCCTACGACCGGGAAGCAAAAAAAAATTACCAGACGAATACGTATAACAGCTTGAGAAAAAACTCCCCTCGTCCGAACAACGCACTCGACTGTACTTTCCGTTCCCTCTCACATGCTCTCGGCTCAGGTTTCTCACTACGAACCGAGATGACCACGAGATATTGACTTTTTATTTATTGACATTTTCTAATGTACCCTCTCGACCATTCATCACGGTGTCCACGATACCCGATAACATACCTCATTGTTTGCTTCACAAGTAATGGATTATTGATAGGTAAAACAGCTAATCTTTACTGGGAGTATCTCTACGTTCAATTGACCAAAATGAAAGGCGGCCAAATAAGATGGAACTTTTCGTGCATATTTCTCGTGGGGCGACCGGGTATTAGAGTTTTGGTCGAGAAAAGTAATGCCTCTTATAATGAATGATCGTCGGTTGATATTAAGTGGACAGGATTTATCGTGGTCTCGTCTTAATGTGGAAGTCTGTGATAGCGTGCCTACTCAGCTAAACGTGGAACAATAATCTGAGGTTAGCACGGGAGCCTGCGACAGTTAAAATATTTCAGTAGATAATTTCTTTGGTGGTTGAATTTTTTACGACAGTTTCTACGTTGTCGTGATTTCACAAGACTGTTAAATGCTTTCAGTAGCACGTCCATTCAGTACAGTACAGTTCTCAATTCATAAGAATAAAAGTAACACCGAAATTTTGCTTAAAAGTGCTCTGCGTTAAATTACTACAAATTTCTCGCAAAACATTCAAAAACATCTTACGCACGAATAGCCAACATAACATATCAGACTTTTAAGTGACTTATTCCATCCGACATTAAAGCGAACTCACTTACTGCTGGCTTACTTGCCTACATGTCAACATGCTTACATGCGTGCTTGCTTCCACGCTTGCTTGCTTGATTTCTTTTTCAAAGCACACATGGTTGATACGAGTACAGCCGTGAGCAAAAGCTACTTTTTTCAATAATTACACGCGTATAAAGCAAACTGTTTGACGATGATCAAGTTAAACAGTAATTTAACGTTGGTTTTACTTCGTAATCAAATTGGACGCAAGCCCCCGCGCCCAAATATACGAACGTGTATGAACGCATTAGTCAATTCGAGACTCCGGTTTCTCTCGGACTAGCCTACTGATATTAAAAGCCATTTTTTATTCTTACCGACGATTTATGTAAGGTCAGAGCTGAGAATTTGTCTTTCAGAAATATTTGTGCTTATCATTTGAGGCACTAGTTGTGGCGTGTTATTCAAAATGTCATACTATGAATTCCGATGTAGGTAACAGTAGTTTATTCTTTCAATAAAATGAATTCACTTGTCTCGATTTTATTAAATTAATGCATAAAGACTTCAATCAAACATTGTAAAATAAAAAATTAGATTTCATAAATTAAATTACGACCATCGAGGGAATGGGTGAAACTTATAAGAATCATGTTATAGGAGATGAGGCTAGCAACCCATCACTATTTTGATTCCATTTTCCATCTACACACCCTTAACTTGCTAATTGTGGCCTGTAGGTACCTGTTACCTTAGGCTCTGTCTACCCCGTAAGGGATAAAGACGTGATTTGTGTATGTGTATGTATGTAAATTACGACCAAAAATGCTGCTTATTTGTTTTTGGTTTTGCTGCTGCTTCTATATACACTCAATATCCCGTGGTAATTTCTCAAAATCGGTTCATAAGAAACGAATAATCTTGGTCCACATTTTGCACGCCATCTACGCAAAATTTCTGAATTCTAGCACAATGGTTTTGGGTGGGGCGTTGATGTCGTTAATACAATACACTACAATACTATGACTCTGTATTGAACACCACATAATAAACAATACAGAAATTTTGCGGAGGTCCATTTTACTGAAAAAAAAAATTACCTTGCTACTCCACTACTCTAGACTACTCTCTCTACTCTACTCGGAGTAGCGGAGTAGCAACGTAAATATTTTTTGCTTATTACACAAACAACAATACAGGATTCAGTCAAGATAGGACTATTCTATAACACATTTATTTAGTTTATTAATTAGTCGTACCTAATCGTTATCTTTAATGTTCCAGTTCATCAAATATTAACACCGACCAATTATCTCTTCGCCTGCGATCTGTTTCGCCTAAAACTGCCAATTTATAATAGTACTCGTATCATAATAATCGTATACTAACATCATCGCCAGTAGAAATGAATATTTAATACCCAAATTTAGCCAACCCAGATTGAAAACCAAATTTGCCTAAACACAAACTTCGAGTCAGCGTTTTCGATTTAAAATAAATACAAGCCAATACTGCGGGATCCGCGTAAAGTAAAGTTCCGAGTTAGCCGCAACTCATCGCAGATTTCCCCGAAGCAATTAATGAAACAATAAACCTAAAATTGGTGCAACGTTTTGAACTGGGTCGCGGTTACCGATCTCGAGACTGCATAGCTAAGAACCGATAGATCATATTATTTATTGAAATTATGAACTCACACTATATATTTTATTGCATCAGGCGTTACTTTGCGGAGGTCCATTTCAATGAACAAAAAAAAACAAAACAAAAACGTTTATTGCTTTTTTAATCATCCTATTTAAAAAGAAAATCCGCTCTAGGGCCACCAGGGATGACTAACTACATTTTGTTCCATAAAATCGCATAGTTCCGGATTATTACGCCCTATGTTATGAGTGTCTATGGGCAGCGTTGATTACTTTCCATCAGGTGACTCGCTCGCTCATTTTTCTCCTTTCATACATATGAAAAAAGATATAGCAATAAACAAATTCTTCGTTATTACGGGTAATAGATAGTATAACGTGAATGGATAAGTGGACGTTTCTATAGTAAAAAGTGTAGTCAGAGTTCGCGAACTGCAAAGTGAAGCCAGTATAACGTTACTAAGCTTTGCCATGTATTCACAGTCGTGCACTCAATAAACAAACAAACCATCAAGTAAACTCATCCTCTCTAGTGTAAGTTTCAAACGTCTCAAACGCGTTCATGTAAACGTCTCAATCACTACGGCAAATTTTTAGCGCCACGAGCAGTACGTAAACAGCCAACCAACTAATCTCATAGTACCTATGTGACATTGGAGACGCTTAACTAAAACTTACACCAAAGCTCAGATCCTTCAGTCGACATTCATTTTATTCTAATGGAATATCTATTCTCTATCTGTGGCCAGAGTTTCCAGTAATTACGAGACTTCCAGCGGTTCCAGCCTACGACCCAGGCAGAATGGGAATTCATTAAGAGCCATTCAAGTTATCACAATATGACTATTAGAGCTCCATTCAATTTTTAATTAAACTCAGACGCCCAGCGAAGCATCCTCGCAAAAACTAGTCAATGGGGAGTCAGTTAGCGATATTTTCTTTCACATTATATCAGCTCAGCATTTTCCTAAATAGCACAGAATATCACAGAGCAATTTGATATTATCTAACCGCTTGAGTCTGTTAGAGTCAACAATTTTAGCTTTTTTACCCTCCAAGTGCCTGCTAAACATCATCAAATGTTTGGACACTGACTTCTAGCCGGAAGGTGTGGTGTTCCGTCGCTTTAAGAAAGTGAAACTTTTCAAAAATCCCTAAATAGTTATACTTATTGTTTTGTGTATTATTTCGTTAATATTGTTATTGTCATTATTTTATTTTTTATTCCCCTTTCCACCTAGGTCTGCTTGTCTGTCGGTGGCCTTTATGTATGTATGTTTATTTTCATTATTTCTTTGTATTTTTGATCTCATTGATTTTCACTACAATTCTGTAAATTTTATCTTATATATAAAATTCTCGTGTCACAATGTTCGTTCCCGTACTCCTCCGAAACGGCTTTACCGATTCTTACCAAATTTTATATGCGTATTCAGTAGGTCTGAGAATCGGCTACTATCTATTTTTCATATTGAAATTTAGAAGAAAAAAAAACGGGAGCGAAGCCGCGGGCAACAGCTAGTTGATATATATATGAATCAATTAACTTGGTCCTAAAGCAAGCAAAGCTTGTACTACGGATGCTGTTAACCGCCATCTGTCGGGTTGGTAACGATAACCGAAGTTCACTTACACGAATGCCTCTTAAATAACGTCACAAATCACTAAAACGCCTCTTGCGCAGCTAAATGATCGGTCTGCGACACAAAGTAGTATATTTAATAGGTAACAAAATTAAAATGAGAAAGAACCGAGTTTCCCAGCAACTAAGTTCAATGGCGGTTTCCTTGAACGAGCCCTTTGATGTTTGCCTTTATTCCTGAGAGCAAGAACTATTTGCGTCTCATTTTGCTGGAATTTATATGCAAGCCGCAGCCTGTTACGTAAATAAATGGGCAAAATGTCAAAGCAGGAGTTGGACATAATTAATATCGGACACTTTGCATATAATGGCAGGAAGAAAACGAGGTTTCTACTAATAATACGTGGGCGACGCCTGACGTTGTGAAAACAAGTTTTACCATGTTTTAAGAAAACTTTCATGTGATGTCTACTGGTATAGCACAAATCATGCACTTATGAAGGTAATTTAAATTACTTTCAGCTTAACTTTGCACATTAAAATACACATCTAGCACATGTTTACACTTATGTCATAATTTATTTCGTTCCTACAAACTCATACCATACCATACCGTTACTCAAATTTGCCACCAGTTTTTATCCAACTTCAAGGAAAAAATAAGTTCTCAATTCGACTTTTATTCATGTGTGGCACCACCAAACACACAAAAATTATTTAAGACAACCTTTATACAGATATTTGATACTCGCCACTCAAAAAAACTGCGTGCGTCAAAGAAAAAATAAATCAATTTAAATATCCCTTCTTCTGGCGCAGTCGGGTAAAAACACACGATAGTACTCTTTATTTGTTTTTCACATGCATATCTAAATTCATTAAAAAAAATCATCCTTAACTTTGTAAAAGATAGACATTCTCGATTATTATAAATTTCCAATTTCATCCCAAAAGGTAACATTTCAATTCGAAACCGGCCGCTCCAGATGTTCATGAGCAAATAACTTATGCCGGCTAAAATGAACCCTAAATCTTCCCCGAGCGGATGGTTCCGCGCCAAGAATTGGATTTTGCCTAGCGTTTCATATGTTCGGGTTTGAGGTGCGACCTCACTTGTTACGGTTACTTACTAGGTGTAAGCTAGTCAAAAGGCTCTGGGAGAATATTTCACATGTATATCGTCACGTGCTGGTGTGAAAGAGGATATAGTGACTAGGATAGCAAAAAGTATGCTTAGTTGGTTTGGTCACGTAGAGCGGATGGATGAAAGTAGACTAACTAAATAGATCTATAGGGGGAGTGTGAATGGTTACGTTGAGAGGGGAAGGCCTAGACGGACGTTCCGAGACCAAATAGGAGACGTTTTGGATAAAGGTCAGGTCAGGAGTAACCGAAACCGATGAGCATGTATGAAGAGATTGATGAGTGTGGATGAAGCGAAAGAAGTATGTCAGGATCGTAGCAAGTGGAACAAAGTAGTCTCTGCCTACCCGTGGGAAAGAGGCGGGACGGTATGTATGTATGTATGTATATTCAGGCATTTTAGAGTTGCATCATCTCCAGCCTATATATGTCCCACTGCTGGGCACAGGCCGCCTCTCACAATAAGTAGGTTTGGGGATTTAGTTTCCACGGGGTTCAGTGCGGTTTGAGAATTTCACACACACCACTGAATCGCATGTGTGTGCAGGTTTCATGATGTAGGTATACATTCACCGAAAGCTCATGGTAAATTTCAAATGTTAATTTTGCTTTTATATAAATTCCGGAAAACTCAGAGGTGTGAGCCCAGGAGCACATGACAATGTTATAGCCTTTACATTTAAAAAACCACCAATGGTAAGCCGTAAGATTGTCTCGGGTTGCGAGTCGGGTTACCTCCACGTGTGGTTAAGAGAAGAGCTGCGGTTCGTTTTTGGATCCGTCCGGGGGGAAGAGCAGTGCTTGGTCCGGTGCACCCTGGGCAACGGCTAATGATTTCCTGGCAGTTTCTGAGGGATATTATTGACCGTTGGCTAAGAGCCCGACAGGGGGGGAGGGGGTCTTTGACCATTGCCGTAGAATGTTGCTGACATTTTGACACAAGATTTTTTAATTATATTTTTGTTCCTTTGACATTGGCGAAGTTGTCGTCGCTATAACGACTTGATACCCCACAAATAAGAAGAAGAAGAAGAAGTAAGATTGCCTTTTTTCGGTTTTGTTTCCAATATCTCTCCCAACCTGTTTGGCACGAAATGCTTAAACGCGCGAGCGTCAATTTATAATTTCGAATGTCAAAAACTGCAGGAACAAACGCCACAGCAGATTAAAAAACAAAACAACAACGCCTTAATTCATTTCCCGCGTTATTTCACGTGGAATTTCCCAGAATTTTTTACAACGTTTTCTAGAAATCAACACTAGCATCGTGGCCACCATGCTCGTATCTCGCTGCTTGAATTAAGTATTCACTGGATAGCATGTTAATTAAGCAGATGAAAGCATTAGTAAAAAGCCAGGCTTGCATAGAGCTACGTGGTGTTAGCTCAGTCTTTATGTTTGAACTTGAAGTGCGTTTACATGAAAGAATATGAGTTCGGTTTGTGGTTGTTGTACCCGGATTTGTGAGGTTCAATGAAAACATTGCAAATTTTAGTTAAAAAAGTCTACGTTATTTCCTGGAAAAACTTTTTTTTTTTTTTTTTAAGCCATTTAAAGTTGATGAAATGGTTTGAAATCTAAGGATTAAAAAAATTATAACGTACTTAACTTGTTCAGAGAAATAATGATAATTGCTTTATTTATACGTTAAAATTAAGATCGTAGATATAGTATATTCTCAGTACAATAGTTTAGATTGGCGATAAAACAACTACCTAAAATGAGACTGAAACATTGAACAGCTGTCGGAGCTAGTCAAAGAAAAGCAGCACTTCTTTTTTCAATTAAAAAGTTCAAAAATGCGTAAGATAGCGTTTAACGCTCTGTCTCTTACATTACCAAATTATTACAATGTTCTATATCTATCGTCTCTTCTATCAAGAAATTTGTATTTTGTAAATTGAAAGTATTTCTGATTTAAAAAAAAACATTTGGCGTACTTGGCTTTTATAGAAACAGTCCCTTTGTACCCTTTTTATGGAATTGTGTCATGAAAAATTACATTTTGAAGCGCAGACGAATTTTAACTCCAGTTAATTACGGTCCTGAAATAACTCTTCATTTCAGATAAATTAGTTTCACTTGTCTTGAACGCAACTTGTTCATTAGCGTTTAAATAAATTCATTAATAAGCCTCGGTGACGGCAGTCAACGAACAAATCTATAAATCAAATAGTGAGGGAGTGTCACAGACAAAAGGACGAGAACATGACCCTGGGTGACACACGGGGCTCAAGACTGACGCACATCTTAAGACACGACAGACTTTTTCTCATATTTTGAGTTATTTACTGCTAAGCAAGTTCTCGTCTCTTGCGTCGGTACTCTTCGTCATGTAGGCTTCATCGAGAATGGTTTTATCAGTGATTCAGACAGAATTCGCGTTTGACCTCTTGGTCAGCAATCAAATCATTATAAATTTTGAATTTTTATCAACTATTCGTTCATGGAATGTCATGTAGTTCACTTACCTGAGGTTTCATCAAACAATTATCATGTCACATGTACAAAACAAGATAATACAAGGGTGGATTCGTACCAATTTGTTTAAAATTTGTCTTCACTCGTTCAAAAATGAACAATCAAAACGTGTAACCGCTTACTGTTCTGGTAAATATGTCACCTAAATTGGGTATATATTATTATTATGTATACCTACACCAAATACACATAATTCATGCTAGTCGTGGAAACCAACAAATTCCAACATATTACTTGACTCCTATATCCCGTGAGAACTTCGCCAAAATCCATGTTTATTCCTTATCTACATCATATAGGGAAACTCTATGAACATTTTTAGGTTTCTTTGTCCAAATATTCGAGCTGGGCGTAGATGAGTCAGTTAGTGAAGACTATATACGTCAATAACATAGCCTCAAATAAACGAACTTTTGTTCGTTCGTCAACCAAGCAGACTGTGATCAACGGATTTTACTCCATTTCCAAAAGCGGTTCCCACAAAGATCTTTCTTCACATTCGATGGCACGCACATTAATCTGTGTAACGGTCGCTTATAACTTAGCGTGAACGCTTTCAGTTACCGATGCATCGGGTACAGTCAGCGCCAGATATATCGCGACCAAAGTGCCCACATAATAAATTTCATTTTAGGTACAATATTTTTTGGTGACTGTACTTTTTGTTAACTGGACTTGCATTGTCTTCCGTCCTATATCATATAAACCAAATTTCAAGTCAATCGGACCAACCGTTGAAGAGTTCCCTACTGCGGAGACGGTCCAGGCTGGACCACCAGAATTTTACTACCAGGTTATTGTATTGTCATCTGACTTACACAAGTATGCAAAATTTCAGCTCAATCGGAGAATGATATCTGCTTCAAAATTGAGTTGCAAGATTCCACCCGGACAAACATACATATTATTATATAGGTTGCAAGTTAAGTTGCAAGCTTGTAAAAAGCTTGTAATAATATATTTGGACGCATTCGCCGTCTGACGCTGAATGCACAATGCGACATTTAGACATAATTGTAAATGTGGAAATAAATAAATAATTAGTGAATCTTTTGTCATTATCTTGACGTTTTTCCTTTTTTTCGTTTCGGAAGAAAGAAAGCCTTTGTTTCATCAAAATCGGATGTCAGAAAGGAATTTTCTCATTTAAAACTTAAAAATATTTTACAATTTATCGCTGTTCTAAACAGTGAAGTCCATGCGAGCATAAGTGCCAAAAGCGGTCACATTCAGCGTGATGCAGCAGGAAGCCGCAGAACTGGGTTTCAATCGTCAATTCGCGAAAAGTCCGTTGATGTTATGCATCACCAATATTCCTTTCCCTACCTGATGTCTTGTCAATCTTCTTCAGACCTTCCTCAACACATAAATAAAACACAATTTGACCATAAAGTCCCGTAACTTTATCGAATGAGAGGGTTGGAATGATTAGGCTCCTATCACAACATCTGCAAGTAGGTATTCTGTACCATCGATATGTTTCACTGCGTCTTTTTCGTCTTCGTCCTCCTCATTTTCCATTTAGCTGCAAATAAGACTGATTACGTGAAAAACTTAAACTATAATACTAGTATTCAGATCAGAATCAGATTATGCTAATAATCTCTAAAGCCAGCACACGTGTACAACACGTAATCTCAATTACGAGTGTCTCAATATCAAATGGCAACCTCTATTCATTGTAACTAACATTTCTATCAGTAATTCAACACCGAAATCCCAATCATTACACGCCCCCAGACGTTAACATCGCATTACACTCGCACACATAAAGCCGATGAAAATCACCTTTAACCCTAAACTGATTCCGAACCAAAGGTCGTTAAGGAAGTAAATGTACCGGGTACCTTTGCCTTCCGAGCGATTTATCTACCTTAGCGGGCCGCGCGCCATCTATCGCATGTCGTTAAAAATGACAGCTTCATGTTTTTCCATGCGACACATCCAATATCGGGCTCTTTTACATATTTTTCAATTTAGGAGCGAAATCGACCGGCTCCGCTGCTTATAAATAAAGCCGCGCGGAAGAGATTTGTGGGGATTTTTATACGAAAGCATGGCGTGGAGATGATGGAAGGGCTTTGGGACGTGTTGTGTTACGTGCGCTAGCTTTACCGAGATACATTGCATTTGTGACAGTAAACAACTCATCGTCATCAACATCACATATCTACATACGTCGTACTGAAGTCATCCTTTCAGAACCAAAAGACTTTGGTTGTAGATCCCACGCGGACCCAAAGCGGATTAGGAAATTACATAAGTTTGAAAAACTCCAAATCCAGGTTCTAATCAAATCCATCTAAGAGTAATTGCTTGAATGACTATCATTTAACGTCAAAACTCCCAAAAGAATCTTATTTTTCATAAACGCTTGTACTGCAGTTAAAATGACACTGGTTTTTCTGTCAGTTAAAGACAAAGCGTACATTTTGCTATACATAGTTAAGTTTAGTTAATTGATTCATTCAATATGACGATGACGATTTCAATCTATATTCTTCTAACTTAACAATGTACAATTTATGATGTATTTTTTACTAAATGAATAAATAATCTAAACGTAAGTAAATAAAAAAAATGCATTAGCTAACATAAAATATCAAGTACCTAAAGACAATTTATATTGAAGTAGTTAAAAATTAACATAATTTAATATTATCATTTTTTTATAAAGGGCTTTTTCATTTTTATCTTCATTCAATATCGAATTAGAAAAAATGTGGTAAAAGAACTGACTGTCATCTGATTTTGTGATTCAACTTACATTTCCAATTGGATTTCAGTTTCACAATTCACGTTTAACTTTGTTATTCTAATAAGTTAAGCCTATTATACACATTTCTTTTCATTTTGAATTACATATAACATTATATTGTGTGCGGTAAAGAGTGAAATTTAAAAGATTTCTTTTGATGCAAAGATCCTCCTCATTCATAAATGCTTGTTAGTGTATGTGTTAACATGGCTATATGTTAACTTAACATCCATTTATCTTTCTCTGTCATTTTGACGTCTATCTTTGACGGGCGGGGACAAAACATAATGATGTTTTAACTAATACTTATGTAACTTTTTTATGATAAAAACTATTAATTTCTCCATTTGCTATAAACAACAATGGTACTCTATAAACTTTTTAAATAAGAAATTATCAGCATCAACGATTTGGCCGCAGACTCTGTCGACAACTTTATCTTGTCTGATCTCGTCACGAAATTAACAAGGTATTTATTGGCTCTCTAAAATGATGACACGGCTTTTTTTTCGTGACCATCATGATATCAATTTCTTGTACCACTTTTACTTTAACTGAGTTGAGCATAAGTTTTTAAGACTGAATAAGAATAACCATAAAACTAAGACGCAATTATTTAAAAACATTGAATTACTCGCAAGTAGTTCGACCCGCTTTTCACTCATGACTTAGGATCTTGTGTAGATCAGAAATAGTGGGACGATAATGCGATACATTGACATGCGAGTAATCCAATATGCTGCATTAATTAAACAAAAATTCATAAGTAATCAAGGATAATTGAACGTGTTAATCATATCTTATATCTTTTAATTTATCTCTGAACAGTAAATATGACCTTATCGTGTTGAATGAACTGCATTTCACTTCAGCTGTTTTTCGCTCAACTAATTAGATGCCAGGAATAAGTTTGACAAACGGACATGGCAGCGATCTGTTGAAAAGAAAATCAAAATTTCTGGGCATGAACTGGCAAGAGTTGGGGGTCTCGGCACAAAATATGCAGAAAATCCCTAAGTAGAGATAACAGGACGTATGATGATAATGATAAAGTTGAAGTTAAGAAACAACGTTCCGTCGGTCTAAAGTAATCTGGAATACCTCAGTTGTTGGATAAGTTGGTCTGAACATGCCTGTAAATGATTTTCAGATTTTTTATTGCTTTTGTCAAATGTTTGTTTGTGTAACTTAGCTTTGAATCAAAAATTACGATGAATACCTAATACATATAAATAGAAGTGTAAACTCAAACTAACCTAAACTACTGCTAAAATATTCCACAGTAATTTTAACATACATACATACATACATACACAAATCACGTCTTTATCCCTTACGGGGTAGACATAGCCTAAGATGGTAAGACCTATTAGCAAGATTGTGGGCGTATAAATGGAATCAAAATAGAGATGGGTTGCTAGCCGCATCGTCTATATCTATAACATGATTCCTCGGTGGGCTTTTACCATCTGCGCGGGAAGGGAAGCAACTGGTAGATTCACTACATAATTTTACGACACCTAACATAAAGTAGCTTGTATAAATTGTTATACTCTGTCGCTATTTATAGAGCTTTAGTAAAAATCATTACGAATCACTAAGAATATTGCCTCCGGTAACTATTTAAAGTTATATTTATCTTTAATTTTGACCTAATCTGATCAGTGTCCCTACAAAGCGTGATGTAGAAAGTGAATGTAATAACTATCTGTACAATCGCGCAATTGTACGTACGAAGAGTTAACTCTAACAAAAGTTTTAATAAACGAAACTGAAAGTCAATAAAGCCGCTGTATTGGCACGTGCTGTTTGGCACAAAGTGATCACGTTTAGGACGTGGCCAATAGTTCAGCGGGTGTTTATATTTATAACATCGAAAAGCGGATTGGAATATCTTTCGTCTTCTTCAACCTTTGTCGTCCTGATGCTGAGTGTCGTCTCTTTCGATTTCCTATTTGTGCGGTCAAGATCTTTCTGGATCTTCTTCATGCCCCAAAGTTTTTGGGAAATTGATTTAGAATACCTTATTGTCGGTTTTGGTAACTAATAGTTAGCTAGTTAAGTAACTATAAGTTTAAAATTGTCAGTAAAAACAATTCATTGGTCATTAACACAAACACAATGAGAGTTCTTACACAAACAAACGCAAAACGCAAATTAGTTAGGAAAGTAATCTGTCCGACTCTAACTAAATAGGCACACATGTAATATAGTCAACATTATTTCTAGGTATTTTAATTTTGTAGTTAAATTAAACTTTTAATGAATGAACTAACTATTGGACTAGAATTTCGTCAGGTCGAATTCGATCAGACTGTGATAACGATAAAAATACGTAAAGTTAGATAATATTATATGCTTCCCGCTATATGTTTGGCCACAGCACCAGATCGACGCTCAATCGGTGAAAGTAGATTGTTTTCATCATTCTTAGTCTTTGAAAATACTTACATGACAATTTAGTGTTGATACAGCAAAACAAAAAGTCGGTTAAAACTTATTAAATGTCGTAGTAGTTGTACATTACACACATACATTGTGTATACCATAATATGTAACTTTCATCGTCAAAACTAACTGAAAAACGTTCTCAGCAAGACTTCAGTAATAAAAGGGTAGCGGAAAAAACTTAAGTACTCCATAGTCTTAACTCCAAAGCATCTCAAGATAGTACGCAATTGTATCAAAGAATGCGATAACCGATAACCCCTTTCCGAATAATTTATGTGCATAGCACACTTTTGTTTTTTTATTGCATACGCACGATTTATGCAGACGGCACATACACAAGGTCCTATTGGTACCAAGGTTCTTACGCCTCTATGATTTATACTGTGAACTCGAAAGAGGTTCCGCCATCCAGTTTAATATCTTTGATTTACGATAGAAACTACGCGCATAAGTGCCAGTTCCCTCGATGATATGTGGAGAGACTGTTACGATTCTGTTTTTTTTTTGTTTTGAGAATAATGACATAGTGTGGCCGTTTTAATAACTGGCCAGTATGTTCGCTTAGTAGCCGGGTAGCCTGGGGCGCGCGTTTTACAATTTATTCTGATATGCATTTTTAAACGAGCGAGATTCTGTCGGAGATTGCGAGATGATAATCCTGACCGTAGATTGGTTAACGCTTATTTGAGCACCTTTTGTCGTTTTTAAGAATGTTAAAGTAAGTTTAATTTTTTTCACGTTTCCGCGTTATTTAAAAGAATAGTATAATTTTCTAAATAGGATACACGTGGAGCTCGCGTTGACATGTTTCAAATTTATTCGTAAATTATCTATCTAAAGAGTGATATTTAGTGGTAAAGATAAACCAACCGAAAGAAAATGATTAACAAACCTCGCTTAATGTTTTTTTTAAATAAAGGTAGTGACAGAATGACGTAACGCCAGAAAGCAATTATTGATTATAGTTTTTTTTTAATGGCGGAATGCCGAGATGCTGTGTATGTGTGAAGCTGCAATGTTGTATGAAATCCCATTGAAGATCTCTCGTCTAGTCGCACCTGAGACACTTCGGAGCCTAATATAAGGAGCATAAGATCAATATTTAATTGCATATTGGAGAAAAGAATGTTCATTGCAATTACCCGTCTGCACTTTTAATTTTCAGTCATACACATATACAAATCACGTCTTTATCCCCTACGGGGTAGACAGAGCCTAGGTAACAAGACCGTTTAGCAAGACTGTGGGCGTATAGGTGGAAAGTGGAATCTAAATAGTGATGGGTTGCTAGCCGCATCGCTTATAACATGATTCCTAAGACTTTCGCCCATTCCCTCGATGGGCGGGAAAAGAAGCAACTGGTACATTCTATGTTTTTTCTTTACTCCCAGACCAGCATGGAAGAAATATTTAATTTTCTTTTAATTTTCTGTTGAAAGAAAATGTCTAGGTAGGTACCACAAGAGACTTGTTACACTTGAGAAACATTAGAAAGTCAACCATCTCTCAGTGCTGTATCAATCATGTAATCTAGTTAGAATGACATTAAACGCAGCCACGTTTGCCATTATAATTATGCTTATTTGTTAAGGAAACATGTAGAGTCGGAATTACCAGAGTCGCTGTCTTACGGCCTTGTTAGACTTTCTATAATGCCTTGTTAATTCCTACATTTATCCAACAACAATCGGCTTACACGGAACAGAATTCCTCGCCTCTTGAGATTGCGTTTAATCTTAAGAAATCATGCCGTTTTCATTACTTAATATGTCACCAATTAATATATTTTGTCTTAAAACTATGGCCCACTTTTTCATAAAAAGTTACAATTTCTTTTAGCAAAATACTTTTTTCTGTCTAGTAAAAGCAAATGTCGCAGCAGTAACAGATAAAAATCAATACGAGGATTGTACTGTACAGTGCGTCTATTTACTTTAAATCTCTTGGCATCGTCGGATTTCAAAGTTTTTCCAACTGTATTTAATCCAAATGGTACATACAGTGGCAGCCAGAAAATTGTATGGTCGTGGCTGTGTTCTTCTGTTATGCGGTCACTAGGAACCTGTGCAACTGACAACAATTGAAACACGAAGTTTAAAAACCTCGTATAAAAATGAACAAACTAGAGTGCCCCACAGTCCGTGAGCTCCTAGAGCCACCTTCGGATTTCGGGTACGATCGGTTAGGTCGATTCAACAATCAAATTCATAAGAGTGAGCAAGACAGCACAAAAGAACCGAAGGTCTTTTTAAATACAATCGCATGTACCTAAGAAATTAGGATTCTCAATCGCATACAATCTCTCTTGCGGGATAGAATCAGAAATGATGAAATCCGCAGTAGAACAAAGGTTACCGACATACCCCGAAAGAAATGCGAAACTGAAGTGGCAGTGGGCGGGCACATTGCTCACGGGACTGATGGCCGATGGGGTAAGAAGGTTCTCGAGTGGCGTCCGCGGACCGGGAGACGAGCCGTTGGTAGGCCTCCAACAAGATGGAACGACGACCTGAGACCAGTCCGAGTAGAGAGCCTTGGGGGAGGCCTATTTCCAGCAGTGGCCGTCCTTCGGCTGACATGATGATGATGATGAATCGCATATACTCTATTTTTCGTTAAATGGCATAGGGAGAGGGTAAAAAGAGGTTGGGAATGCAATAGTGAGCGCCCGAGCGTTAAACAATATCTATCGCCTCTCATAGCTTAGAGAAAATCACCGAGTTAATAAGACAAATAATTGTTTTCTGTTACAACAAGAGCCATCGATGTGAGAGTTCCCCATGTGCTGTGCATGCTCTGTTTGAAATCTCCTTCAAACGCAAACAAGAAAAACATTGTTATTATTAAATACCAACTTACATGACAGCTCTAGAAACTCATGCCACGCAGTTCAGTACGTTACACATTTGGAATAAGGTCGCAGCTGCTGTACAGAAGTGCAAAGCTATGAAAGTCTTTAAAACCAAAGGGCTCTTTAGCACATGACAGTTAGATTGTGAAGCTCTATGATATTTTTCCAAAGAGATGGCGCAAACAGAAAATTATGAAGTTGTTTGTAAGAATGAGTTACCATTTTCGAGCTATACGAGAACCACGATTAAAATCTTTTCAATACACAGATGTTCTTTTGTTTCATTCTAATAACAAACTATGTTATGTCAGGATTTGTACACAATTAGGCAAAAGAAATATTGCAATGGGCTGATGTTTACTTAAGTTAACTGAGTGCAAAATCTTTCCGGAGATTAAATTTAGTCCACAACAGAACGCAACAAAGAATGGTATTGTTTATTCAGAAGTGGCAAGGTACCTTCGAAAATGGCAACACTGACATAAACAATACACGAGAAATACCAACGCTGGTACGTCACTCCCCGGTTTAGGGTTGAGTTTTCTCTAATTTAAAGGAAGGGTAGCGGTATAATTAACTTTGTATTGCTGTACATAATCCTTTTTGTCACTTTGTGATGGCTGTCACTGTCAAAGTTGCCAATAATTGTTTATGTTCCCTTTTCGAATGAAGGCCCGTAAATGGCATGCTTTGTCTGTGCGTCTTTGTACAAAATAAACATCGTAAATTATTGTCAGTCCCAGTTTTGTCTAGGCCTTGTGCCACACAAATAGATTATTTGAGAGATTTGGAGCGTAAAATGACACATTATGAGTGTTATGAAATTATGTCGGCTACAATTCTATCTTAGGTCTAGTAACATCCTTAAATAGTGAATTTTTGAGTTATGCCATTTTCATTATTATAAAATTGTATCGAAGGAATGTGCGAAAATCTTAGATATCATGTTATAGGCGATGCGGATAGCAACCCATCACTATTTTGATTCCTTTTCCACCTATCATGCTAAACGTGGCCTTTAAGTCTTGTAGCTTAGCTCTATCTACCCCGTAAGGGATAGACGTAATTGATGTATGTATCATCTCCATATAAATACGTTCCATTGCAAGAGCACCCTCTAGTTTTGAGCTATTATACTTCCTACGCAGTGTGCTTTCCAGTGCGGGTTGGAAACTTAATGATCACTTTGCTATGCATGTGTGTGCATGTTTCCTTATGAAGTGTCCTTCATTGAAATGCTTGTGATACATTTTATGAGGTTCACACAAATTCCGAATAACTGAGAAGTGAGAACTGCTTGGCTTGATAGGGCAAGCGTCAAACTACATGATAACACAACACTTGAAAGTATTTGTACATTTCCAGCCTACATACGTCCCAATACTGGGCACAGTTCTATGGTACATCATTACTAGTTATTATTATTTTTCGATATATATAAGTAAGTAAGTAAGTAAATGCTTTATAGTATAAATAAAAAGAAACAGAGACAAATCCCAAAAAAAGACATTAAATATAGGCACAAAGGCGAACGTATCCCTATACGAGATCTCTATCAGTTAACCTTTGCGTAAATGAGAGGCGCACTAAGCGAGGGACCGACAAAGAGTGAGTTTAAAATATCAAAGTGAAAACCACAATAGAGCGTACGTCTCAAAATACAACAAACAATTCATAAATATAAACTACTAAATATCATTACACACAATACATGCATACATACACACTACACACAATATGAGTACACATATACAATATATATATTTTGAACTCGTGCTTTTTGGCTATACGCGTCAAGCGTCCCCTCAATTAGAGCACCGGGTCTTTCGACCTGACCTCCGAAAAACTTTAGCGCTTGCATGTATACGCCATTAGTAGCGTGTGGTGACATCTATCGCAACTTGTTCACAAGTAATTATGGCACACTACGAGTATAATTAAAACTAAATGTACAAATTTGGTCACTCCGGCCAAATTTATTCTAAACTAGATTTATTTATTTATAGGAACACAAACAGTCACACATGACTCATAAACAAATCACAAAAAGTTTATATCATTGACAAAACAGTGTTCACATTTAACATAGCACATTTAAATGATTATGCTGATTTCTGATTAAAATCTTAGGAATCATGGTATAGGCGATGCGGCTTGCATCCCATCACTATTTTGATTCCCATTTTCCACCTATACGCCTACAAAAATGCTAAATGTAGCCTTTAGGTCTTGTTACCTTAGGCTCTGTCTAGCCCGTATGGGATAAAGACGTGATTTGTGTATGTAGATTCTGCCCACGGCTTCGTCCGCGTAGAATTAGAAATTGACATGTTTATCGCTATCCTCCGGGAACTATACAATTTTGCGGGATTAAAAGTAGCCTGTAACGTGGTCGGTGATTTTCTCGACAGATTAGTAAAGTATGCATCAAAATTCGTTCAGCCGTTTTGACGTGATGCGCTCGCAAATATACAGACAAAAAGATAAAAATTCTAAAAACTGTTGGAACGTGTTCTGTTATCGATTATAATCGCCAGCCAATTTTTTTTTGTATCTTCCATGTACAGACTTTCGATCCTCTTCAGATTTATTATAATTTTTACATTTTTCAAAAATATATTACAATCGCTAGTATGAATCAGTATTAAAAACCGAAACGAAACTATCAACTACACCCAAAGGCCTTTTCTAACACAATGGCAATAAATATATCATATAGAAAAGGAAATGGGGCATATTTCCACCCGCAAAATGTTTCTGAGTAACGTATCGCAAACAATCAAAGGAGCAAGTAAACCTCTTTGCTCACACATTCCGTTTATTCGCTTTTAGGGCCGACGTGAGTGGAACATTTTCGATATGATCAATAAAGGCTTTCAAGTCTTAACTCGCGTTTCCGAAATATTTGTAGGAATATGATTATTAGGCTTCGTATTTATCTGGCACTAGCTGTTGTCCGCAACATCGTCTCTCGAACGTCGCATTTTGTTGCGTTATAAAAACAACGGAGGACCATAATGTTAATTTATTGATGGCTTTATTTTATTATTTAACGTAATATTGAATTAATACATACTTACATACACAAATCAAGACAAAGCCTAAGGTAACAAGACCTACATTTTATTTGCAAAATTTAATTGATAATCTACACTAATATTTAAAAAAGGAAAGAATTGAATGTTTGATTGTTTACAATGAACAGGCTTCGGAACTCTTGGATCGATTTGAAAAAATCTTTCACCATTAGAACCCTAGATTATCCTTGATCAACAAATTTAATTCTGCGCGGACGAAGTCGTAGGCATCAGCTAGTTTATCATACCCACAAATGAATAACTTTACTTTTATCACCGCGATATACTGTAGTTAAGTCATTTACTGTTTTTGAAAAGTAAAGTTCAATGAAGGACAACATCGAAATCTGCACACACCTGCGATGCAGTGGAGTCGTGTGAAGTGTCTATTACACCTCTACGAGGGATCTACAGCCCAAGCCCTCTTATCCTAAGAGGAGGCCTGCGTTCAGCAGTAGGACATACATGGGCTAACACGATGATGATACTATGCCTCGACTGTAGTGAAATTTCAAATCATTTTGATATACTTAGTAGGGAATTGTTGCTTACTTCGTCGTAAAATTATTGCCAGCACATTAATTAGGTTAAAAGCATTGTTATCTTGTTGTGAAACCTGTTTTAATATTACTTAGGCTTAAATAACAGTGATACCTGCCTTTGTAATTTCATTAAAAACATTTAACAAACAAACATTTTGTGTTTTTTTATTAATATTTGATGTAGTCAACTCGCACAATAAAATACTGTCATTTTACGATTTTTTTCGTGAAGTAGGGTGGGCATGCGAGCAAATGAGTACCACCATGGACACCGCAACACTTAAACTATGCAAATACGTTGCCAGCCTAACGGGTTAAGAATAGGTTCCCCAAATGCCTGTAATTTCATCGGTTGGCTTCAAAACCACACTAGTGTTCTAAGAACCCTCATTATGTAACGGTTGCATAAAATACTATTAAAGTACTGATTCTAACACTAGATAAACGTCGGAAAAAAGCTTAGCATAAATTATGTAGCAGAGTCACAATACGAAACTTAAGTTACATGACTGACACCTGTCAATCTCGCAAACTAGTAGTTACGAAACGTAATCAAATTTGAATTCCAAAAAAATATTTGTGCTTGAATGACTAATTGGCATTGTCACAAAAAAACTAACACAGCTACACATTTTACATAACCACACTTTGAAAAAACATATACCTGCAAAAACCAGCGCTATTTCACTTGCTTAGGTAAAGGGTAAGTTACATGCTCATAAACGTAAATTAGTTTATATCCCTTATACCTATGAGCTATTAGCATAATATAAATATATGTAACCATGTATTTTGATCTCGGAAATGTCTTTAAAGATTTTGATGGAATTTGTTATGGTTTATTGGCGGTGAGAAATTGAACTAGATCTCTGGAAAAAATTCTGGATATATTTTCCCAATTTCGCAAACACGGCTCAACCGAGTACTCCATGTATAGTTTTAATAAAAAAAATATGCTAGGATTCTTGTGTTTACTTAAACCAAAACCAATCTTGAGCTAAAAATAAATGAAAATATCAAAAGTCGCCAGTAAATAGGCACCTGCGGTGTGCCTGCATTTACATTCTGTCTCTTCGATTCTCGCCTCGGGCACCGACGGTAGGCATGAGTATGAGTTATGATGGTAATCCGCTTGCGGACTGCCTTAAACGAAGGGTTAAGGCTCCTACTGCCTATAACTTTTATATTTATAACAACCAGACCGGACCTGTAAATCCGCCATTCGTATGGAGAATAAAAATATGTGTTTGTAATCAGTTTATGTTTGTTGTAAATTTAAGTAGCTGTAAAATATTATATTTACAATAAGCTGTATAATCCGAAAGGTAAGCTGAAGATGTTTGAGACTGACTAGCTTATAAATGCAGCTGTTGATCGTAAAGAAACTAAGGTACCTATTTGTTTTGCTGTGTAAATTATTACACAAATTATTTTCAATACCCCTCTACAATTTGTCTGTATCTGTAGAATAATTCTGTTACCGACGTGTTGACGATCCCTGACGTGGTATTAAGAATTTTAGTTCATTAGCGCAGGAATAATTAAACCAAAAATAGTCAGAATTTCCGATATAACTATCTCACGAAACAAAATAATGTTGGACTACATACCGACAATCTGTTAGAAAGGGCATTGATTAATAAGGCATCTTTCGTTATTCCAATCGAGTTAATTTTACTGGGAACATGGACGATAAATAAGGGACTGCGCGAGACATTTGTCATTTTGAAAGATTGCGATCTGATTCAGTAGTTCCGGAGTCGGCCATGGCGTAGAATACGGCGTGAACAGATGAAACACGCCCTGAAATAAACTACGGTTCACTAAATTGAAATAAATTGGGAAAAACTCTACAGATTCTAAAAAAAGCCGTCTTATACGTCCATACTAGCTGTTGCCCGCCACT
Source organism: Pandemis corylana (assembly GCA_949127965.1). Classification (NCBI taxonomy): domain Eukaryota; kingdom Metazoa; phylum Arthropoda; class Insecta; order Lepidoptera; family Tortricidae; genus Pandemis; species Pandemis corylana. The sequence continues at coordinate 5,156,950 of OX421860.1, forward strand.
TCTATTCGAGGCCTCCATTTCACCAACTTAACATAATCTAACAACTGGTATGTACGAGAACAAGCTGAGATACGCTCCGATCATGTTGGAGCTAGGAAAAAAAAACAGGGTGGCTTAGATCAATTATTCATTAGTGGCGCCCATTCCTTCCATATACTTTTACATAGGTACTTATTTAAATAACACGAGACAAAAGTAACACTGAGTATTGAAGCTGAAATAAAAGTAGGCTGTATTTTTGTTTCATCCATTTACTCTTTGGTCCCGCGTCACAGTATCGATTCACTAAAATATTCACCAGTTGTTTCGGATAGTGTCGGTTGGGCAGTGTGTTATTAGCGTAGACGTTTCTTTGTTTGAACTGTATTGTAATACTCAGCATAAAACACTATTTTTGTACGTCAAAACAAAATGTATGCGCTTTCATAGTATATGACAATGCTTGTGGATCTTGCTTCAGTTACTTACTTATCAACGTTTTTTTTTGCTTTCTCGGTAGCTTAATTTAGCTCGCTGGCTTCTGTAGGACTTGACTTGTGCTGGCATTAGTATCTTTATCTTCTTAAAATATGTAAAAAACATAGTTAATATCTTGCCATATCTCCCTAGTGACCGTATCACATCACGCTTTAAACCAATTAGTTTATTGTGGGGTCTATGGTTAGCTACACAAATATCGCTTGAGTAGATAAGAGACGACTCGGATGCGATGGTTCTATTTAAACAATACGGATACTCCGCCCGCGCCCCTAAATCACGCCCCGCTGATGACATCTATAAATTCCCATTCTAATTATTTTAGAACGATATGCCGACAAATAAAACATCGCCCCGAGCCTATTGGAATTGACTCGTTTTAAGTTTATTAAGTCCGGAATGAGTTGTCCGGGCACGGCCGGGACAGTCTGAATTAACGCTCCCAAAAAAGCACTGCAATAAAAATAAGTACTTATTAAATTATTCAACGGCTGAATTTTAAAAAAGCAATAATTAAAAGGCGAGGAAAGGAAATCGTAACGGAAAATTAATTTTGCTATTGTAATTTTAAGGGAAAAAAATAAATACTAAAGACGAACAAGTCGGCGCTGAATTTATCCGCCGCCATTCCGGCTGTAAGCGTTTAATTTGTACACCATTGTATCCGCGAGAAGAGACCGGCGAAATTAATTACCGTTTGCTTATTTTTTAATTAAAATTAGATTTTATGAAACGGCCGTCGACGTAATCCGTAATATTTCATAAAAGATGGAAATTTTAGTGGCGCCATATTGTGAGAAAAGGCATCCATTTGGGTAATATTTTGCATCTCTAAGTGGATTTATTTCGCGAATAATTTGACCTACTTTTGTAGCTTTCACGGCATCCACTTTGCGTTATTTAATTTAGCTACAAACATTATTTTATTCATGATACCCAAATCCGTGTCAAAAATCATTATAATCTTGAATAAAATTGATCAATTCATTGTTCAACGAGTTTAATTAAGTATTTGTGTTCTGATTGTAAGTGTTTTAAGATCCATTATTAAGAAGTCGGCGAAGGCGGGTGTAACTAAATCATTGTTCACTTCAAGCGATTTGTAAACATTGGGTCTATTCTGAAGGCCGTCCAGGTACGATCGTACCAACGGCGGATCAAAACCCAATCACTTAGTAGGTCATATCGGCTTTCTCGAGCAGCTAAATTAACATACTTTTCTCTTATCGTCGAATATGGAGGTCCGACCCTTGCTTATCAAGGATGTTTTAACCGAATATACACAAACACAACGAGGGTGAGTATTCTCTATTCTTTGGAACAAATGCGTCCACGCCCACGACAGACAAGATTACGGCATGTTTGAGTATAAATCTTTTGAGACAGTAACGTACATTTCGTGGCCAGCTACGAATAAATGGTGGAGTTCGACTCGGTGGTTTTTGGCCTACCGCGGACTCCGACGACATTGTGGAAGCTTGCACCAAAACAATTTGTAAGACGCAACGATTTGTGAACGCAAACAACCTGTAGGTGAGCTACCGGAACGATATCAGTTCAATCTTGCTGCGTCGAGAACTAATTCATTGATCCATAGAGCCATATATAGTGGCCATCAGTCATCATAACATAGAAGCTGTTTAGTTTACACATAGGCGATTGATACTCCGATGTATCTAATAGCAACAGTATTTTGTACGGTAGGTACTTAATATAAAAATTGTAAAAAAAAACTTCCATGGCCATATTATAATAACAATAATCATTTAGCAACTTAACAACAAAGTTTATAATACTTTAGCTAAATCACATAAGACGATCAAGTAAATTAATGTTGTTTATGATCAGAATGACTTTATTTATTATAACTTATTTTGTTCACCAGTTTATCTTAACCAGCTAAAGCTCAAAACTCGACCTTTTCACGGCTTTTTGATTTACGAGCAAGAAACTGTCATTTGATACGGCTGGATAAGCAATCTGTTCTCTTTGTAAATGATTTCACGTATGTCTTTGCATTCAACGTTCTTTTTTAAGGAAAGAGGGAAACAAACGAGCAAGCGGGCCACCAATGAGAGCCAGCAATCTCAGGAGAGTTGCCAGTCAGTTGCCGGACTTGAAGGGAACAGTACTCTTTTTGAAGGCCCCGTAGCCATAATCAGGAGGAAACTCCGCTGACGGGATCCGATTCCACAACCTCACAATACGAGGCGAGAAATGCCATAGAAAACGCACTGTTGAAGAACGCCCTTCATCGAAGTGGTGACGATGAAACTCTAATTTCCGGCGAGAGGTACGATACTGGAAACGAGCATCTGGTAAATCATGCAATGAAATTGATATTACCTACTTCATGTCACTACAAAACATTTAAACACATTTTGGAATCATAGCACATGACGCACAGCTGACATGTGGCCAGTTATAAACTAATAAATAAACTAAAACAGCCAGTTATGCCGCGAACAACAGGCATCACTTTATTATCAAGTATTCAAAATCTCGTAGGATATCCTAGTTAGTTCACAAAAGAAAATAATAATGGTATTTGCCCGCAGACTGTTATTGAATAGTGACTATAACAACGATTCAGTTGTGGCCAATGCAATTATAGTTCCGTCATAGTTAAGCTAAGAACAGTATGCCAATACTGCTAAGCGCTACACAATGCACTTCGTAAAAACGCCATCGAGAAAACCCTTTCAGCGTAGATTTCACGATCCATACCCTACCCAAAATAATAACGCTGAAAAAACTGTGTATGATTGGGTTTTATATGTGGTTTATTTTGGTCCATTTCAAGGTCAACTAGTTGTGATTCTGCTGGTTAAGTCACTGTGTTCCCGTTTTACACACCCCAAAATCACATTGTCGATGATTGCACCAATTGTGTGGAATGCGGGTGGCGACAGCTTGCCTGATCCCCGTGTAGATTGTAATAAAATTATGGAAATATTTATGGATGATGTGTTAATATTCACACCAAATGTCACTTCAACTTGATAGGTATTTATTGTGAGGGCACCGCCATAAATTTGATGATATTATCTGCTTCATAAAAGGAAATAGAGGCAGTGTTGTGTGGGGAATCCGATGAAAAGAGGATGCTTGTTTAGAACTGTGTTGAGTACACAATACACATTCCAATGTAAACAGATTTAAAGTAGAAAAAACTTTTGTTCCGCTGTAAATCCGGAATAGAAAAAATTTGAGAAGCCTCTAAAAGCCCAAAAAAATATGTTTGACTGACCACGAGATTAACCAAAAGCCGTTTGTTGAAAAAAAGCCAAATATTTTCCATGTCCTAATGGATTAATGCTAAAAATGCTTCATCGGCTTATCAAATGATGGGGGTCGCTTCCCAAAATGAAATGTCTTGTCCTTAATGCTCATCTTTAAATTGCTCTGTCCTTCTCTACCGTGCTTATAATGAAAGGGTAGACCAGGACGTAAAATAATTTGAAGAAAAACATAATGTTGGGTTAGAAGCGGACAGAATTTGTATCACCCTGCAGGTAGATCAATAAAAATGGCCGTTTCATTAACTTTATGTCGGGCAGCACTTATAAAGACATTAAAAACCCCTAGGAAGAGAATTTTATCTTTTGTTTCTTTTTATGTCCTTTCTGTCGCACTAATTTGATGACAGAAAAATTCTTCTTGTCAGGGTGCACTATTAGACCATGTTTTTGCCAGTTGCTACAAGCTTCCTTGGTTGATCTTTATCTACTAACCAACAGGGTTTTAATGTACCTGTCTTAAGAAGGTATTGGTTAACCTTTTAGCTAATAAAATAAGATACTATGTTAGCTTTGTTATTGAATTAACATAGTCAGTGATAAAGTTAATATTTTTCAAATTATCTGGGACCTAATCAATGAAGTATGACAGCGTTAGTACGCAGTACGAGGCTCAGGATACGTTGTCCCTAATGAGACACTACAGGCTTCTATAAAGCCCCGCTAAGTAATGGGACCGGAGCGAAGCACAATAAATATGATCAAACAAAACGTGCATGGAGGAAGTAGTACGTTGCATAGATAAACGGCAGGTTGCACACTCATAAACATAGGAAGCTCGCGGCCATTCCCAAGGCTCGAAATTGACTTTAGCGTTCGCGTGCTCCAGCCACGTTAGCTTCGTAATTGGCATGGCTTAGTATCGCCGGCAAGGCGCTGTCACTAAGCCTTGATCTATTGTTGAACCAGTGCCTTTGTTTTCAGACAATAAACTTGTTTTGTTACTGAAGAGGTATCCGCGCTTCTCACCGACTCGAGAGACGCCGTCGTTTAGCGAGTGAATGATGAATGATATGAACGCCGAGTGTTCTTATGCTTGTTTAGAAATACTGTGGCTTATTGTCTAGAGTCATGAAGTTCACGGGTAAGGTCACAGAGCTGCGGCCGACTCACTGGAGACCTTTAAATTTTGTATTCATGCCCGCAGATAAGTTACGAGCTTAGCTGCTTAATTTATTTGCTTGGTAATTTTATATTTAAGCATTAATATCTCAATACAAGCTGTTCATTAATAATGCCTCGGGCTTGAACCTAACTTGGGAAATTAAAATTTTGGATCACGTTACACAAATAACTTATTGCTTATCAGATAGCAATAGGTATGCTTTTTTTGTTACTAGTCTTCATTTCATAGTAGCTTAATACCTAACAGACTGGTTATGGAATGTTTAAAAAAAGCAAACAGTATTTTCGAAAATTGATTTTACGTCACTTTTTATGATAATCAATGTCAATGTAATCAAACTCTGTATCTTAACTATTATTTCGTATTCAATCCTTCATTTCGTATTTTATTGGGTATTGGTTCAAGGACCTGATCACGTTGGTCAGTAAAGAACCACCCACATTTCATTACTGGTCGAGCAGTATTATTTTATATACTTATTCGCGTCGAGGTATCTCTGTTAATAAATCAAGTAGGATATCGTGTAATGGACACCGAGGAACGTCCCCGAAGAGACATAAATTCGTTTTTGTACTTTTTTTAGTAAATCATTTGTTGTGAAAACATGGGTTATGTCCCCTTCGGGGTATCGATAGCTAATGGAGCTTTAATAAGAGACTGTTTACACGTACGACTACGTATAATTACAGTGATTTTGTGCTAGAAATTTGTTGATGAAAATGACTGTTTTAGAGCCAATTAGTTTCGTTAACGAGTGTTTGAGTGGTTCTTGGCGGTTGGCGACGTATTTAATACATAATGTAAGATACACGACAACTTTATTTTCCATAACTTTTTAAGCACAATGATTGTCCCAGTTTATTGCTCAGTACCTGTAGTTATTGGTTACAAGTAATTATTGGCTACTAAGTGATGTCCGTGACTTCGTCTGCGAATAAATCGCTACCGCGTTTAAGAGTGAAGGGGCAACAGACCGATAGGCGGACAAACAGAGTTACTTTCGCATATAATTATACTAGCTGTTGCCCGCGACTCTATCCCGCGGCAACTACCCGATTTTTTGGGATAAAAACTATCCTATACCAAATTCCAACAGACTGTTACAGTTTCTGTGATTAGCAAGGATTTTGATCGATACTAAACTTTACAAGACGTGATGTGTGAAACAAATTATAAAGAATTGAAAAAGTCTTTCATTTCTAGCAGCAGATTACAAACTCAAGTTTATTGTCTTACTTAGAACATAACGCCAGCTTTCTAATTCACCAAGCACAGACAACAACTGTCACTCCCAACTATCAATTTAAATTCGGACATAACTATAATTTCCGATCATTTTTGTCGCACTAAGGTGTCAGAAGGCAAGTCGCGTCTGTAATCCCTATCATTTCTTCACACTCGCCGCCGTAATGACACAGTGAGCAACCCAACGCCATATGTTCGATGATGGTGTCACCTACTAATTTGGGATTGATAAAATGGAACAAGCTACTCACAGTTCCTAACATGAGTAGTCGACTGGAGACACCAAAAACTCTACATATACATATATACCTACATAAGTCACGTCTGTATCCCTTACTTGTAGACAGCCTAAGGTAACAAGACTTAAAGGCGACTTAGCATGATTGTAGGCGTATAGGTGGAAAGGGGAATCAAAATAGTGATGGGTTGTTAGCCGCATCGCCTATAGCATGATTCCTAAGATTTTCGCCCATTTCCTCGATGGGCTTTTACCATCTGCGCGGGAAGAGAAGCAACTGGTACATTTTTTACTCCCAGACCAGCATGGAAGAAGTGACATCTATTTAAGACTTAAATAATACAAAACCTGCAGTAAAGGAACTGCTGCATGGACTAGCACGGAACTGAAGTCATTTTTCTAATTTGGGACGACAGTTCGTCTATTCGCGCCTGTTTGCACATGAGTCACACAATTAGGTCCTTTAATTAAGTTTTTCACACGTAGTACGACTCTTTCTAGAGTTAATGCATTTAGTGGGGTCATCTGTTACAAATATCTTGCATACCTACTAGGAGATCCCTAACCTTCTCATTATGTACTCCTGAATGTTAAATAAATACATTTTCATTTTCATTTTCAATGCAACTTGAATTTGATCCCCTGCTCCCCGAAAAATAGCCTTAGAAACTGTACCGGTACTGCAAAGTCAGCCAGCACTGCTAAAGCATGAATTTTGTACCTTTTACACTTCTTGGCCCTGTTACTACACTTAAGTGTAACATTTGGACGTAAGCTGGATATCGTATATTATAAAGATATTGTACAATATGAAAGTCGTCGAAAGTTAATTTTTTCTCGCAATTCAGTAAAAAAATAATTTAAGTTTGTAAACTCATCAGCGCAAGCCTAAAAAAATATGAATAGGTAAATTACTAAATTCGTCTAGACTTAGTTGTTTAATGTGTTTTCCATATAAATCAACTTAAGAACTAGAAATTTCTCCGTAAATTCTAAATTTAATCCCATACTTATTTAATAAACTTTTTTTGAAACGCGCCTCAATTAGTTGCAATTTAATTTATTTTATAATAATTGGCGCTTCATCGAACCTCTATGCAAAATCTCAGCCCTTTAAACAACGGTTTAGGTCAACCGTTGATAAGTCAGTCAGACAGGCTTTCTATTTTTATAATTATAACTAGCTTCTGCCCGCGACTTCGTCTGCGTAGAATTATACATAAAAACCTTCCTCTTGAATCACTCTATCTACTAAAAAAAACCGCATCAAAATATGTTGTGTAGTTTTGAAGATATAAGCATACATAGGGACATAGGGACATAGGGACATAAGGACAGCGAAAGCGACTTTGTTTTATACTATGTAGTGATGTAGTGATTAACTCTCGCAATTTTTCAGCTTTATATTTGGATCTTGGTCTCGACATCATTAACCATTTCAATTTCAATAACCTATCTAATACATCAGAAAAAGATACAAAATGCGACGTGACTCAAACTACACATCGTGTATACGTTGAACTAATTTATTCATAATCCTTAGTAGGGGATATATTCTAATACTGTTATTCACGAGTGTTTTGTAGCACATGTTTAATGTCGGCTTGATTGACGTGACGTCTGGTTTTCTTGAGAACGAGTGGCTGAAAGACGATGTGAAATAATTACGACTATTATTGACTAATCAATGTCATTAGCATAATGAAGAAGGGACGACATTTTACAATAAATTGAAAAAAAAACATTGGTTACATACATAAAATCACGTTCCCCTTGCAGGGAAGACAGGGCCTAAGGTAATGTAAAGGCTACGTTTTTTTTTTATATATGAATAGGAAGGCAAACGAGCAAGTGGGTCACCTGATGGTAAGTGATCACCACTGCCCATAGACACCCGCAGCCCCGGAGGGATTGCAGATGCGTTGCCAACCTAGAGGACTAAGATGCAATGCCTCTTGTGCCCGTAATTTCCCCGGCTGTCTTACTCTCCACACCGGAACACAGCAGTGCAAGCACTGCTACTTAGCGGCAGGATTAGCGAGTAAGATGGTGGTAGCGATCCGGACGGACCTTGCACAAGGCCCTACCACCCGCACGTTTTGTATGATTGTGGGCGTATATGTAGAAAAGGGAATCAATATACTGATGGTTGCTAGCCGCATCGCCTAAAACGTTAACAGAAACACATTTAATATTGTTTTTTTATATATATAACTAGCATCTGCCCGCGACTTCGTCTGCGTAGAATCATACATAAAAACCTTTCTCTTGAATCACTCTATCTATTAAAAAAAACCGCATCAAAATCCGTTGTGTAGTTTTGAAGATATAAGCATACAAAGAGACATAGGGACATAAGGACATGGGGACAGAGAAAGCGACTTTGTTTTATACTATGTAGTGATAACAACTATTATCACAGGCTAACCTAATGAGATAGTGTCTTAAATAATTACATGCATCAAATAAAAAGTTAATTAATGAAGACCAAACCAAAGTGTTTAAAACTACCATGTATGTGAGTATGTGTGTATGTACGATGTGTGATAACTACTCACCTGGGCCGCAAGATCGCTTACTGCTTGCTGAAAGGAATATGTAGTAAAAATAAAACGTTTACAGAGTAACTGATCCTGAACCTATTCATAGTAGGTAGGTTACAATGAATCAATAAGCGCTTGTCGGAAGTGTAATTGAAACTTAGGATATCTTCTATGGAATACAGACCGAGATTACCATTCCCGTGCTCCCAGTAACATCAATCTATTGTATCGTAGAAAATTATGTCGTGTCATTCAAAAGTATTAATGAGAAACTTATCCAATACACAAATTAGGATCACCACCTTACGCTCAGCTCACAACAACAAGCCACTGTGGGTGGTCTGGACAACGACGCCTCATAGCGAGTTATGATAACCTACTTCTTATCCCACACGTTATGCCAATGAACGATTATGTACAGCGCTAATTATAGGAGTTCAATAAAAGAGTGCACAAGGATCTTTGAGAAAATAAAACGTCTCTCACCGAATGAGCTACTGGTATTTTTATCCTTGGATTTTTTTTCGAATTATTTTTGTTGGACAACCAGTTTCATTACTCAAAATAACCGTTGCACTTGTTTTCATATTCAGAATAACTTACATGCCTACGCATATGATTTCAATGCGTCAAGAAAAAAAAGTTAAATCAGCATCCAGCCAGTTGGGTTGGAAATGTTAAAAGTAATAAGTGTAGTCAATGTCGATGATGTTTATAGATGTGCATTGATTAACAGATTAACATCTATCCGGTTCTCAAACAAAACGCGGGGTACGGCTTCCGGCTGCGCGCCGGTTTGTGCATAACCCACAACGATTCTTTTACTCTTTTGTTTTAAATAGTGCGTTAAGGCGGTTGCTCTTCCATACAAACCTTCCGTGCAGCTGCATTTCGTCCACAGGCTTAATTTCAATGCGGTTTTTTGAGGATAGTTAGCTATGGATATATTGTCTGCGCAAATTACAAAACAGAGTGCATTTATCATACCTAAATTGCAGTATGATGCAGTAAATTTCGATGCATTTTACAATAGTGTGAGTAGCTAGTGTCAAATAAAACAAGTTGTAAAAACCAATCGGCTATTTCGAGCTGTCACGTGACCTCCAATCTGGCTCAGTGGTCGTGACTTAAAGGACTGAATAGTTAGTGACCAAGTTCAAATCTCGAGGCCGTGAGCAATTCTTTTTAATTTTATAAACATTGTTTTTAATAGCTTACTTACTTAGTAATACTATCTCGATGAGATGTAGAAAACTTTATGGTAAATTCAATATTTTTCTTGTCAAATCAAACCAAAGAAAGTACTACCTAAGTGGTTTTTAAACAACCTCAAGCTTACCCTAATTAGATTTTACTGTTTACGATAAATGGTCTATACCATCAATTAGTTGAAAATAAAATTTACTTGTGATGGTAAACTTATTCTAGCCAAGATTTTTTTTAAACTAACACATAGTTTCGTATTTTTTTTTGTATAACCTTGTAGCAGTGAGGCATCGCCAATTTGAATGGTTTAGCGGGTGGCATTGCCAGTCCTAAACTTGGCAAAGCTTTCATGCCTAGTAAGTTCTCTAGTATTAGGATCACACGTGCTTATTAATTTGGCATAGATGGTGGCGCCCCCCAGTCATATTGCCGCCTTAAAAACACGTTTTGCCTTATATATTTAAAAAAAAGTACTCGACCACAGAAAGTTAAAAATAAAAAAGGCTTCCAGTTAATTTTGCACTAATGCTTCTCACGAGAATCGAACCCTGACCCTCTGCATCAAATCACGGCCATATACCACGGCCATGATTCGTGAAATCCGACAAGTGCTGAATACAAAATAGGCCGAGTAAATAGGTTTTCTCAATTGCAGAACAATTAAAAAAAAATATGCGAGTCAAAAACCTGGCTGGTTAGACAGGTAATAAAAAAAACAATGATATGAATTGTCATAAACTAATGGTTGACAGAACATGGTGTCTTAAAATAAAAATAATCTATTCATTTTATTCGTAATTAATTGAAGTCAAAGGAAGGAAGTAAAAGACGTTACAAGCTACGATATTGGACGCAGCGTAGACATTTATTTGTACGTACACGTGTACAGGTATGTACTTATCAATTAATCATAATAAATTTTTGTAAGATACAACATTCCAACGTTTGTGTGATTGGTACAAATTATTTTTGTAAACGCAATTGAAGTGCTCAGTCCCGGTGTCTGCATGTAATCAAATCTTGCAAGTGAATTTTGACCCATTTCTAATTGATCAGATTGACGTGAAATCTGGCATAAGTCTGATGACAATACAGTAATCTTGAAGTGAAATTCTGGTGACCCAGCCAGGGTTGCTTCCGCAGTTGGAAACTCATCAACAGAAAGAGTAACAACTAACCATACATTACGCTTACATCTAATTATAACTCTTAGAACTTAGAGGAATCTTTTAGTGCTCGAATCGAACTTGCTATTGACCAGCTTTTTAGGGTTCCGTACCCAAAGGGTGAAAACGGGACTCTATTACTAAGATTCCACTGTACGTCTGTATGTGTATATGTTTGTCTGTCCGTCTGTCTGTCACCAAGCTGTATCTCGTGAACCGTGATAAAGGAAAATTTCACAGATGATGTATTTCTGTGGCCGCTATACAGACACTAAAACAGAATATTTTTGTCAATCTGTCTATGTAAGTAACCAATGGAGGAGCTTATGTATTACTAAGTTCACGCTGTATCGTGGTTTATTTTATGGCCACATTGTTCAAATCCGTCCGTCTATGTCTGTCTATCTGTCCGTGTGTCCTAACTTTATAGCTTTTTTACCCATATTACGTAGCTATATTTTTTTCATTTAGGAGCCACTGTCCGTCTGTCTGTCACCAAGCTGTATCTTATGAACCGTGATATGGCTATCAGCTATCATGATTGTCTGGCGACAGTTCACAAGTCACAGAGTCTGTTGCCGCTCTAACATCAAATACTAAAAACAGATTATTTTTGTCTGTCTAAGTATGTAAGTAACCGATATAAAATGACCTCACACAGCCTACAATTTGCTTAGTTGGCAGGGCTTTGCTAACACTGGATTTTATATTTACTTGCCGAATTTGGACGAAACCCTTGGTACGAGAGTCCGACTCGCACTTGGCCAGGTTTTGGTGTTCGGAACACAAAGGAGCTTATCTATTACCAAGTTCACGCTGTATCGTGGTTTATTTTATGGCCACATTGTTCAAATCCGTCCGTCTATCTGTCCGTCTGTTTAACTATAGCTTTTTTACCCATATTAGGTAGCTATCTTCTACTCCCTTTCATGCTGGTCTGGAAGTAAAGAAAAAACATAGAATGTACCAGTTGCTTCTCTTCCCGCGTTGATGGTAAATGCAGAAATATTAGGAATCATGTTATACGCGATAGGGCATCCATCACTATTTTGATTCCGCTTTCCACCTATACGCCCACAATCATGCTTGTTCTTGGTAGCTTTAAGGTGTTATCTTAGGCTCTGTCTACCCCGTAAGGGATATAGACGTGATTTGTGTATGAATGTATATTTTACGTCCGAATCGGCGAACGCAAGTAAAAATGATAATTAAAAACTACGTATGTACATTGAAAGGTATAAGAGAGGTGAAATAAACACACATGACTGTATTGTCTGATTTTTTTAGGGTTTCTTACGTCATATAGAAAAAAGGAACCATTGTTAGAAGCACATATATTTTGTAGGTCCGTCCGTTTGTCGGCCTATCTTTCCGTCTGTCCAGTCTTCTGGGCCATTTTGCGACAGTTTATTTATCAGTGGCTTTTATATTTTTAGCTTTTTTTATGTTTAGATACGTCTGTTTTTTTAACTTCTTTTGTGATAAATAAAAAAATTCTTTAAATATTTCTGACTGTCTGTCTTTTTGTCTGTGCGTCCGATCATCCATCCGGCAGTCCATCCATCCGTACGTCTATCTGTCTGCCTGCCTGTCTGTATGTATGTATGTATGTCTGTCTGTCAGTTTGTCTGTTTGTCCAACTATCAATCCGGCGGTCCATCCGTTGGTTTGTATGTCTGTTTGTATATGCTTCCGACCATCCGTCCGTCCGTCCGTCTGCTTGTTAATCTGTACGTCCAATCATCCGTCCGTTTGTCTTTCTGTTTGTCCGTCTGCCTGTCGCTAATAATATGATTATAAAATAAAGTCATCTGCCGCGTCGTTTTGTCTGTCTGTGTGTTTTTTACGATAAACTCAAAACTTTTGGACGGATTTTCATGCGGTTTTTAACAATAAATATAATGTTATTATATACAGGGTGGTCCAGACTGACGTCTAAAAAAAATTTACATGCCTCACATCCGGGGCTATCCGAATATACCCATGTATGTTGGCCGATTTTTGTAGTTTTCGAGTAATTAATTTTTAAAGATTTTTTCAAGAATTTTCGGGCCGAGCAGTTTATCATCATGTAGGTAACTTTTTTTGGTTACGTTTTTCTGAGTGTTTATAAAGCGGGGATGAATTTGTATAATCTTTGAATTTAAATTGCGGAAGTTCATGTGGTCTGTTTGTGTTTGTGAGTGTCAGTATGTATGTTTGTTGGTTTTCTATGTTGTGAACTGATTTTTATTTCAATTGTTTTATTTTTATTTTGCGAGTGAGATAGCATTCAATTGGTCTATGTTAATCATCTTAACTAGTATAAATGTGCAAAAAAAGAATTTTGTATCCAGAAAACGATTGAATTGAGTTTAATTCTTAGTGAAATATCATGTCATAGTATGCAAGCCTAAAAAATATCTATTTATCCTTTTGTTGTACTGACTGTACGTTAATTTTTCAGATTCACATTGGATTCAGAAGGTAATTTTTGTGCATTAACAGGAAATAAGTAAATCATACATCAACTTTACTGCTGGTGTGATGACAAAAAAATTGGTTGGGTCTAAAAACACTGATTTTTACTGATGTAATTTGTAATAACGTTACGAGGTAAAACCGGTTGCCTGTAAAGTCGGTATACGGGCGAAAGTTTTACGTGACAACGACTTTGAGTTGTAAAATAATTTTAATGTGAATATTCATTCGTATAGTAGGAAGAAGCGCAAGACATGAACCGGTGTGTATGCCTATCTCTCTCACTCTCTCTCTCTCGCTCTGTCTCTCTCGCTCTTAGGCGGGCTAACTGTGCTCGAGTGGAAGGGACGCGTGCCTTTCACTTTTTATGTCTGTCTCTCTCGCTCTTAGGCGGGCTAACCATGCCTCTCATTCGCTCTCATTGTGAGCGCATAACGTGAGCGGAGCGTAACGCAGTTTCTTGAAGTGTCACCCGGCAAACCAATTTATAAGACGTTGTCACGTCAAAAAAACCTCGTTATGCTTTACTGAGTATGTATGTATACATATCTATATATGCACAGGAGACCCAAAAACTGTCATAGAAAAACCTAAGAAAGTCTTAATTACAGTATTGGGAAGTAAAATTCTCGATTTAATCGATATGGTCTGTTTTTGTTTCATCCAAACTATCAATATAATGTTCTTACATGCTGGTCTGGGAGTAAAGAAAGCTTAGAATGTACCAGTTGCTTCTCTTCCCGCGCAGATGGTAAAAGCCCATCGAGGAAATGGGCGAAAATCTTAGGAATCATGTTAAAGGCGATGTGGCTAGCAATCCATCACTATTTTGATTCCTTTCTTCCATCTATACTTTCAAAATCACGCTAAATGTGGTCTTTAGGTCTTGTTACCTTAGGCTCTGTCTACCCCGTAAAGGATAAAGACGTGATATGTATGTATATATGTATCCACAGTGCAGTGTTGCTAAATTTTGTAACCCCTATTACCACTCTAATTGGTTAATTACTTTATGTTACTAGGGAAATTATCAAGACCGTAAATTTCCAGATGTCCATCAGCGGAGATTTGTCAACCCTGTTCTGAAGACTTGAAGACTTTTAGTCCGTCTTTCATGTTCCCATCACCTATGATCGATAAGGAAGAAGGAAAAGGAAACTGTATGATACAGAATGATATTAATATCACCGTCCAAGTTTTAGGTTGACCTAGGTATCATATGCAATCGTATAGGTACCGTAAGTCGCGGGTTCAAGGTGGATGCAAGCCACTTCCTACCGAGGCAACTGGAGTTCTATGGGCGGTATCTGAAGGCCTATATCCAACAGTGGACGTCACACACCTGATATGACGAGGATGATAATGATGACAGGTATCATTTAATGATACCATTTGCAATATTTTAACACCAAACTTAAAAATAATGCTTGTATTCGTCGTGTTGTTTCTTTTGACGGTGATAAAAAAAGTCAGCCTATATAATTCTAAGTAGTAAAATAAGTTATGATTGTTCTTGTATGCATGTAAAAAAATATTTTTTGTGAACAATAAATAAGTGGCAAATTTCCATTACATGCAATTCAGTTATGAATTGAGTTATGAATTGAGTATGTTGCGTGATCTACAAACTACAATTTCGTGACATCCTTTGATAAGTTAATAAATATTTTGAGTTTCGTATCGAGATACTCGTGTATTTAGAAAGGCTTGTATTTTTCGTCTTATTTTCTTAGGTGATAACTACACTGTATATACTACACAAGGAATAAAGACGTGTTTTATGTGTGTATGTACAGTCAGCGTTATATAGTAAGTAGAAGTCAAGACCTTCATTTACTTGGAAACACCCAAAATGGTCATTAACAGTGACTCAACCAAAACGGTCAAATTGTTCGGGACATCCATCGTGCACAAATATACCGGAGCACGCACATCGCCAAATACTTAGTAACATTCAAGCCAACATTAGTACCGTAACATCCAAACCGCCACTGGTAGCGTAGTAGTAGTAGCCAAAGTATCCAAAAGTATGGAACACACTAGAAAACTGAGCTTTATTTTAAATGGTATAAGATTTAATCTCGTGTCAAGTGAAAAATAAATAAACACGTCATAAGATTCAATATGGCCTGACGTGTTTTTGATTCTAGCGAAGCTCATCTCTTGACGTTGACAATCACCGAGAAGAGTACTAACTTGTCAGTGATCGTCTCATCTCTTTCATTTGGAGCCTGACGCCTGGTATAGAAAACATCTAATCATTACAACCTTACGTTCTTACTTACGTTCTTGACTTTGAAGTGTGTAGTTATGTCAATGTTTTCTTTTAAATACCCTGATAATAATGGCCTGAATTTTGCCAATATGAGTGATTACATACATCATAAAAGAGTTTTCATTTAAAAAAGTATTAACTTTTATTTAAAAAATATCGAGGTTTTTTTAAACTATCAGTGCTTTGATAAATCAACCCTTTGTGCGCATACCACGTGTTGCGTGGCGTATTGGCCTAGCTATTGTGGGATCTTATCTAACGCCTATAATAAACTAGACGGTCAGCATTTGAACTGCAAGCTAGCTGCAAATCGACTGTGCAGTTTGTTTGCAGTCTACCCGTAGCCCACCTAATTTGTCCACCCAGAAAACCACTGAAATTTCAATACCCAGAAAAAGGAGCTCCGCCCAGGAGCGGAGCTCTGTCAAAAACCAGGTGGCCAAACTGCAGGTGGATCATGGTTACAGACCGAAAAAAATATCTAGAGAGTTTCGTAGTTTAGCACGTCTCTGTTCCCTGTTTCACTGGTCGACACGCGTATAGTACAGGCGCTATTGCTGCACGACGCTAGCTAAATTCTATGTCATTTTTATGCACACGATTTGTGCCTAAATGTATGACGCTTTTCTCCTGGGCGTACTCTATATTATGGACTACTAGTTGTGCCATTAGGAATTTCACTCCACCGTGAGATTGACGGCGGAGTTCCTATTTCTATTCGGTTTGCCCTTCGGGCATTTGAAGATGCCTAATGTACCTAACCTAATTTTACTATCTCTAATGAGAATTTTTATTTTTATAAGCCCGAAATTCCTATTGGTACAACCAGTTGTGCATATAGAGTTGGTCCATGCGCTGATATAATTCGCGTCGAGCTGCAATTTTTATTTTTCGCGTGTGGACTAGACACCGTGAGAATCTGCTTTATCCCACTGTTGGTAACGCTACTCAAAACCATCGATGGATGAAGTTTGACTTTTGTGGAAGTAAGTATCAGTAAGTAAAAGTGAGTTCAGATGGATTCAATTTGTTTTGGAGTTGTCATTATTTATTTGTCGTACCTACCTATTGCAAAGTCATCATAATTATCTAATATTATTTTTCCTTTTATGCGATGTACCTACCTACCATGAATTAGTGATATGAATTATGATGATATAACATAAAAAGGCAGGTCGCAACTCCGGAACAAATATCTAACCGAAAACCACCTATCTAGCTCACCTGGGTGGACCACGGGCAATTTTTCTTGCCAATGGTCCACTTCAGTACACCTAGGTGAACCATGGGCACTTTTTGGACCATGACCCATAGCCATTTGCCCGTGGTTCACCTAGGTGTTCTGAGGTGGAACATCGGCAAGAAAATGTGCCCGTGGTCCACCCAGGTGAACTAGGCAGGTGGCCCACGACCGATGACTATCGAAATCCCTAGCCAAAAAGCAGTCAGACGTAGTCCCTACGCGCTATGCGTTATTATTTAATTTCCTTTATGTGATCCTATACTCCAATGCATTTTGGTGAAAAGAAAGGATCCGAATGGCTAGCACGAATGACTTCGTCTCATTGTTGTAAGCAGGCTGATTCTCAAGTGACCTGTTTAAAGCCAATACCGAAACGACAATACCTATAGTACAGCGCTAGTTGTTTAGATGCCCCAGACGAAACGTTTGTAATGCAATGCATAGGAGTATTAATAAAATGTCAGATGATGGTGATGATGATGTCTCTACGTGTGAGCGAATATCAGATATGAATCGCAGGTTCCTACATACTAAATACTCAAAGACATTTCAAGATACTAGCAATGACGGCATATGAATTCGCCGCTAGAGGCGCTATTGTAACTTGAGGTATTAAAAAGAAACGTAAAATTAGTACTACCTACAAGTTGCATATTCCGGCTTTACTTTACATTGTTTCCGAATATTTTCGCAGACATACGACAGGTTTATTAAAATGTTAAAAGAAAAGCTATGAAAAGTAGGAGCCAAACTAAGAAGGCAAATAAAATGACAGCTAATTTAGAGGATAAACGGGACTGTGCAACACTGTGGGTAATAAATAGCTCGCTATTAAAGATAAATTAAAAGAAATCCTGAATAATCTGATATGATATACCTTACTCTACAGTGGCGCCAACTAGTGAGTACAAAAACGATAGCCCTCTATCTAACAAAGTACAAAAAAATACTCCCTAATATTCAAAAAGGGTTGAAGGTGGCATTGATTCACATGTTTGCATCTGCTAGACTCATATATAATAATTATTCTGTATTTGTAACTAGCCGAGCTGCCAAAAAATATTCCGCCTTAAAGTCAGTTTTTGTCAGAGATGGCGCTGCATACGAAAAATTAAAGAGTTTTTTTTTTGCGCATTTTTCATATTTATGATAAGATATTTGGCTATTCGAGGAAGAGAGAAAGCTAACAAATCAAAAATCATAAAAATCCGTGCAGCCATTCCAAAGTTATAAATGGTTGAAATAATACGATTTAAGTTTTGTACGTATAGATTTGTAAAAATTCTGGTAAAAGTAAAGTTGATATAAAAACGTAAATATAACGTGAAAAATTATGCTAACAGCTTAGCAAGGTGTTGCAATATTTTTCCGCCAGTTGCCGCCTCCTATTTGCATGTGTGTGTAAGACTAGTATCTGTATAGGGCCGTTAGTGACACCAGCGTTTGTGCAGCTATTCTCCGAATTGGTGCATTGTTACCTTCTGAGTGTAGTCTCAAAAAATCGGCCGTATTAAACTGTGTGCGCAAATCAATTGATAATCTATAAGTGTTCTAAGAATCTTCTAAAAACTACAAAAAACACACATCATTGATTACAGCGCCATCTAACGGGACTTCTTCAATGAGCTAACGCGAGCATCCGCCTTAAGATTATTAAAACAGATAACATTGTACATCGTTAAAGCACAAAGTTGCATTTTTCTTAAGATTTTTCAATACCGCGTATCTCTCGGCAATGTAAGAAAAATAGGAAACGGCCTGGAACGAGCCAGCTATTTTGCGATAAGAGGCGAGAACTCGCATTTTTTGCTGCCTTATCTTGAGCAACTTATTGTAGAAATGCAAGGCTTATGACGCATTTAGAACAAGAATCTTTGTCGTGCTTTTATTTTTTGATAATACAGGTGACCAGAATAATCCCGGGCAGGAAGTATTAGGATCAACGGTGACAAGCATTCTTTGTCTATGGATTTAAATTTGTTTTTTGTGACGGCTTCGATCGCTGGGCCCGCCGACCCTAAAACAATTCAATACGCGTCTGCAGTAAATTTTGGTTGGCACCCGAATGCATTATGCTAATACCACGATTTCCTGTTAACATTTAAGCTCCGGGCCAAATTCCTTGCGTGTTGATAGGCGATTGTCTTTTAAGATCGTATTTTCTAAGAAAACCATATCTCCGAACGAAATAGCGTTGAATTTGCATGTGGAATTTATCGCTGTCACGGTTTGATACGGAATATTTTCGCTCACATGTCATATATAATTTAGGGACGGTATTTTATGGAGACATTAATGATACCTAGACAGGATTCGAAGAATGTCAGATATGCCGGTGGATTAAAGATTCAAATTCCGTGACGGTAAACGAAAAAATTCATTTAGTTTGGCCACTAGTCATTCGGTGTTTTTATTATTTCTCTTTGTCCGACCGAAGCATAAATTGACCTGTCCATATATCATTTAATATTTATTGCCACATTTGTAATTGCTTTGAATCCTTAATTTCAACTTGACCAATAAAATAGAACAAGTTAACAAACAGAATCACGGAATCCGTTTCTTGAGAAAATTACTAATTTTGAACATTTATAATAGTACCCAATGTAGGCAGTTTGCCTTTTATTGCTAACTGAAGACACAAGAGGTAATAATAATTATAAATTAATAGCAAAGTCATGCTATGCATATGATTTCGTAAACAAATCTGATACGAACTGATTCAACACTTTTACGACTATTGCGCAACATAGCTGATATTAAAACCACTAGATGACCGTTAATAACCACACATTAAGTAAGTAAACCAGACCACGCTAGAGAGCGTGGCAGAAGGCAAATCTTTATCATTTTCTGCACGCATTTCCTTCGACAGAGCTGTTTTATTATAGATCTTAAGTGTTTCGTTGAAAAGAGGAAAAGATCTTGATTTGAGATCATTCTCGAATAAATTTTATTATAAAAAAGCCTGAGGCGTTAGCTGATCTTAAAAACATCTTAATTTAGTTTGGACTCATAAGTTATTACTTATCCTGTCGCAAAACTAATCCATTTATAAATAAAGTCATTACTTTCAAGTTGCATCGTCAAAGATTACTATGTCGCAGTGTATTGACAATTTTACAAATCAAGGCATAAGTACCTGTTCCCCAATACAAAGTATTCTTTAAAAAACTGTTTAAAAAAGCGCGTCGGAGATTAATCAAATCAAACAAAGCTTTGCAATGATAGGTGTGAAACGTTAACAAATGGCTACAATGCAGCCCAGCTCCAAATACATTTTGTTTTTGTTAACTAAACTGCGAGAAAAATCACGTTTCAATGTCTTGTCATACGCACCACGCGTCCTATTCATCACTCGGCTCGTTTTTACAAACTCAACAAAGGCACTGACACTAAACATTCCCATTATTACTTTTATAATAGACAAAGCAACTTTGTTCTAAACAATACCGTCCAATAGAAGGTTGTCGCCATTAATTTCTACACTTTTGACATTTGTAACGGAACCTTTTGTATTCCAACTGAACACGTTAACCCCATGGAGGCGAAAAATTAGCGCGCAGCATGCGTGCCAGCGGACCCTAAGATCTCAGCGACACAAAGGAACGTTACGCTATTTTCCCGTTAATGTTGATTTCCCTCTCTGTATAGATTTTTTGTCGAATCGAAGTCCCGATTAGTAACGCCGCGATGTCACCTGAGCCCAAAGACCTCACAGGGAACAAAGATGCGTATTTTGGTTCACAGCAACCATTCACTACTTATAATGAAATATTATTCGGCCGGACCCCACGGGAACGAGACCCACCGAAGGATGTTTTTTATGTTCATGCCTCAACATCTTGTTTTCATATAATTATTTACGACCTTTTCTCGAGTACATTCGTATGCACGATCGAACCGTATACGTAAATGCTTACATTTAATTTATTTACGTAACGAAGGTGTACGAAATTTGAATATAAGATGCTCAGAGTGCGTTTAATTAAATTCTAAGTAGTTTGATACTGAAATGTAATATAGTACAATGTCGAACTAACGAACCAATGTTATTAGGTATGTCTTTGTAAACGCGTATTAAATTTCGTACATTAAATAATGGCAGAGAAGCGTAACTACGATTGCTATTACCTAGCAACATTAAGTTTTTCTTTTTGGTTTAGCTTCACACCAATCGATACAAATAGTATCAGATTACTATACAAATCTTTATGCACAAGTTGAACCTGTGCTAACATTTACATTTCTGCAGCGGTTCATGTATTCAAGAATCGCGAACTAATGGGTTCTAGACTTTATGAGGTGCTACACTTCCTCACGCTCACGCCGAGTCAACCTCACGGCCCGCGGTCGTAACCATTCCCGAGGACCTGAATGAGCTCTTCGCACGTAGTCTCACACTGAATTACATGTTTTACTTTCAAAGTTTAAATAAAATCTCACTAAAAATTCTAGTTTTAAGGTAGACATAATTCGACCGCTATACGAACACGGGTAATGAACTCGAGCTTCGTAATGGATCTTAGAATTTATGACGTGCTAAACTCCAAATGTGAATGAAGTAATGTTCATAACGCTCGAGTCGAGGACCCGGCGCTTCAGAGCTCTTCACGTGTTCCGTTCTCATTTAAGATACCTGACGCTCTTCATTTAGCAGGGAAATGTTTGAGTTAAAACATTCAATTAGTCTTTTAATTACTTTTAATTGCTCGCCTTCTTATCTTTCGTACTCTTTACTTCTATAGCAATGCTTTGTGCCAATTATATGGCGCTGCTCATTTTAATGATGTCTCATGGAAGGTTTAGTCAAATTTCACCCCATTTGAACATCCGGGAAAGAAAATCATTGCGAATCACTCCTGCTTCATTTTAGCATCCCGCCGGGGGTCGTTGGCGAGCAGCGTCGGTACAAGACACACACAGGCCAAGCACAAAGCGAAGGAAACGCTAACGCACACATTCTGGAGATCAAAGAACGCGCAATCTGTGTGAAAAAAATAACGTTTTGGTCCCAAAAGGGCGGACCCGTTTACGCGACCCAATTCACGCGAACGATTCGGACGACGAAGAAATTGAATTGAAGTCAGCCCGAACAACAAATTCAAACGCGTATCGAATTGTTTTACGTTTGACGAATTCGCTTTTCGAAATTTTTAAATTCGTAACAATAGGCCATAATGATGTGGGGCTCTTTCTTTGTCCATATCAGAATGCCAGGTATGGTCGTTATGGGCAAATTTCTCTCTTCGCAATGTTGTCGATAGCGATCGTGTGGCGATAGTGCAAACAAAACGTCTCCATTGTTTTTATTTGGTTTGTGTAGCAAAATTCAGGCAACGGCATCCCTGTTTGGACTACGAATAGCGATCGTTTTTAATAAGCTTAATCCTAAATAATGCATTTACTACATTTGATTTTTATCCATTGGAACTCATTTATCTTTATTGTTATATGCAATACGTCTCTATACTTCATCGTAAAATATCTCGAAAGGTAAATCGCCCCAAGCTCAGAGCATATTCTGTGGTATCTATAAAACCACCGTATTCCATTTGTTAGTGTCTTGTTTAGAAAATCACATCTGCTGAACTTTATTAGCTTGCCTTTTCACAAACTTGATGGAGGCGCGTATCAAATCGCGCGATTCAGCCCGCTCCTTAGCGCAGCTGGTTGGGGCGAAACGAATCATTTTATTTATTGTTCAGATCTTATGCGTTATTTATGAAAATCCGAAGTCATTTTACGTTTTGCCACGGTACCCGGACCAGGTCGACTGCTTTTAGAAAAGTGTGTCACCTTGCCTAGAATTAGACACGCGTTTCCAGTTGATGCGTGGTCTTTCATCATGATTTCAAATCATAGGTTCTGTTTGCAATTCCTAGCTTTGTGCGTCCGTGATTGAGCATCCGCGCTACTTAATATACATACGTCCATGTACACGGACAATGATATTGGCAATTACTAGCACAAGCAATCCCAGCGGATCCAGTACATACCATTACTGACGACGTCTGATGCCAACATCGAGTGATGCAAATTCTTCAATTAGTCTTAGCTGTTCAGCGAAAAATTGAAGACTGGTAAAAAGTATAGCATTAACAGTTTTTACCGGCTACAAAAAGCTGAGGCATTTAAGTGAAAGCAGCGACGTCAGTGGAAATGACCTGCCAGATCTCATCGGCTACCTTATTACGCCGGCCGCGCAACATCGACCGCGCAAGCCGAAGCCAAAGTTTTTTGCTGCACGTTCCCTACACCGATTTTGTTGGTTCGTTTTTTGCTCCCTTTTTCAAATAAACCAGAGTAATTGTTTGTTTTAAGTCCCGTAGATTGCGTTTGCGTCGGCGCGGCGTCCGCCGTACGGATTTGTTACAGCCATTTTCGGTGTTAGAAAATAGAGACTTCAAAACGGTTGAACGATTCCAGCATTCGAACTTAATCTTCTTTGGGGAGGTTTAACTGAGTAATGAATTCTCGCTTCACTTTAATTCACATTACTTCGAACTTAACGTGCGCAGCCAGTGCTTTGATTTCAAAATGTGAAATTAATTCTAAATTACTGACAGAAGAGAGACTGCTTTTTGCTCTAGAGCAGGTAACAGGAAACGGGTTGTCTGACGTTAATCCCACCGCGCGGGAGTGTGTGTGCATGTCATGTTGTGTAATCGCGGCGCCGCGTGCGTGCGTGTGGACGTCGCCTGGTTTTTATAAGCGGAGCCAGCGTTGGAAACTGCGGGGCTATCGAGTACACCTCTCCTAATTACACACCACAGTCCCTCTCTCTCACCCCCAGGTCGCTAATCGCGATACACTATCAATAGGTACCCATCCGATCCAGGCAACTAGCCTCGCACATAGTTATTTTCTCCAGCTAAACTCGTTCATCAGTCCTTAGCAATGTTCAGAATGAATCTTTATGATTTAGCTGCTTGCTACTAGGATGATTTTCTCAGGCTACCAGTAACTGGTTTATTTCCGACATGACTAAATAAGGTGTTGTTATTTGCACCTTATATTGTTTTCTAAGATGTTCGAGATATCCCTGTATTAAATTGGATATATTTTCATTGACTAGCAAAAACCTGCTTGCAAGTATGATACAAGCGAACAGGAACATTGCAGGCATGTCTGAGCCAAGGCTTATCATAGAAGTCTTAACATGTTTCGTTTCCATGGATTAAAGGATTCATCGTCCACAAAAGCGCAGGTGATTAAATTTGAGTTCGGTATCAGTTCTCACATCAATGAAGCCCTAATCCAGAATATTAAAGTGGCTGTGGAGCGAACGAAGGTTGTCAAGGGGGCGACGAGAGATATTTTTACTAAGCTCAATTTGAGCCCCGAATTATCACATACAACATTTTGTACTGCGGCGCGTGTTTTTATAACTATTTATGTAGAAGAATGACAAAAAAAAATATCATTATCATAGTCAAAGTCATCATCTCTAGCTAGCAGAAAGAAAAGGCTTGGGCTATAGTTCCCGTATTGTATAAAACAAATAAAAAAATTACTGTTGGAGGTGCTTAATTTTACTAAACCAAAATGTTCAGTGAAATTGAATTTTTACTAGGATAATGGACTAGCCTAAATTT
This sequence comes from Pandemis corylana, assembly GCA_949127965.1. Lineage (NCBI taxonomy): Eukaryota > Metazoa > Arthropoda > Insecta > Lepidoptera > Tortricidae > Pandemis > Pandemis corylana. The sequence continues at coordinate 5,181,826 of OX421860.1, forward strand.
TATATTAATTTATTGATCATTTCGTATTCGCCAGCGACTAAACTACCTGCTTCATGGGAACTAAAAGGTGATCAATAAACTATAATTTCACCAATTTCCTTCAGTGTGTTTGCTGTATAATTAATTTAATGATACTAATTTTCGGTCAGTCCTAAATTTTACCTGCTTTGCGGTGATTTGCTAATGATTCTTCGCTCTAATTTGGACCCTTTTTTAAGCAAGCCTTAAAAATATCTCTGGTTTGTTTTTATAACGATTAGGGACTGATTAGTATGCTCGCGAGAAATAAATAAAGATAAGGGGATGGCTGAGAATGAGAACCAAACATGGGTAAATTTATTCGGCCATTCACATGTTAAACTGTACGACAAATAGTTTTATTTGATTTACTAATTCCTTTGACTGCCATATGTGTCGCGCTAAAGAAAGATTAAATACGTGCAAATGTAAAATCTACATACGCTATGAATATATTGAATATGAGGGTACTTAAAATTCAATTCTTAGCCCAGTAAGCTTCTAAACTCGCATATAAATACTAAATATTAGAAGTAAGTCAGTTTTATAAAAGTTTTGCAAGCCTATTTCAATGTGAATGGATTACAAAATTTATGTAAATATAGTGTGTGATATTGTGACAAAAGCTTGACATTTTATTAACATAACATTACATTCAATATCATTAGGTATGATATAAAAAAGTTTATACTTTCAACACGATTTAATTTATCCTCTTTGGAATTCCAAATGTATTAGTGAATCGTCCAAGAACTGGGCAACGTAATGTCGGTAATGTGACGCCTTTTAAACTAGGGTCTATGGGTCGGATGAATGTTGATGTAATTAAACCTGTATAATTTTGTCGGCCAGTGTAAAGGTAGCCCCGAGACGTAGAAAAAAGAGCAGACGGCAGAGGTCAACGTGATGCCTTTTTCATTTAAAATACGCGAAAAGGCATTGGTGTACTTGCTACGGATACATTTTATAGAAAGAGTTTTTGATTAAATTGGCAATGGATTTTACTATATCTTTCGTGACACAGCATTTATCAAAAAAGGGTTGACGAGATACAAATATGTTAAAAACATTTGCTTATTCAATTTCTTCAATTAAGTGTTACTGAATTCACCAAAATTCTGTGACGACACCGATCATTATAAAATGCCTAAACGATAGATCAACCTCAGCGTATCCATTTACCCTAGACCCTACAGACCTCCACGACTAGATTAAAGGTTGCGTGGGCACCCTCAAAGAAAAGGTCCGTGTCGTAGGCGGGTCGAGTTTATCAAATTACAACCTGTGCCGTTTTGTACGCCGACAAAGGCCCGATATTCTTTGGCCCATCTTTGAAGACCCGCCGTCTTTTGAACGACACAAGACGTCGCAGCTCTTAAGAATTTGGGGTCTCAGTTCGTCGTTAACCTTAGTCCTGGCAGTTAGTATTTATAAGGGATAAGCTACATGCTCAATAATGATTAGTCTTTATTTAAATAGCGCTACGAACGCCATCATGATTTTTATGAAAACACAGACCAGATGCGGTACATCTATTTTATTATCACCGAGCATTGTTAATCTTCTCATTTTACCTATTATTATATTTCAAGCTTCTCTTATTTGCAATTGTCATCGATGATGTAAGACTGGTTTTACGGCTAACTATTCGTAAACATTGCTTGTGATGATTATGATGATGAACTCACGCCCGACAACTTCTACCTTCTTAGCCAATCAACCTTGCTTTTCTATGTATACCAACAAACCAAGTCTGATACGTTATATTAGGCCAAGTTGGCCAATTTGAAGGACGCCAATACACGTTATCCTGTTATAAGAAAAAGAGACAGAAACCAAGTGTGACTACGTTACTCATCATGCTGTACGTTGTGTCTTGTCGTGCTCAGTCTCTCTCTCTTTGTCTCACTCATCATGACAAGCCAGAGTGACCAAGAAGACTCGAACAAGAAGCAGTGTGGCTGCTACATCGCTAATCGCGATAGCGCTATGACTGGAACGAGAAGCATAGTTTAAAGTGAGCACCATCTATTTTTATTTCACTCTAACCTGTAACCACGTCCCACTTGATGGGCAGCATTAGCCCGGTCTACATATTCCAAATCACTATTGATTGAACAAAAGTACTGGACAATTAATAAGGGGTACGCGATACAACTATTGACAACACGACATAATTAGGTAGGTACATAATTATGTAAGTAATGTAGAGCTGCTCTGAGGAGCACTTTATAATAGGAGAACCGTTATAAATATTTATAGCAAACTGTGGTTGCAGAATTGCAATTATGCAATCATGACATTTGTTTTTTTTTTTTTAATATTACAATTATTTTACACGGGATGATATCTTAAGCCCCGTCCAAACAGATCTGAGGGCTGTTCTCGAGTTCTAAACCAACCAATCGAATAATTCGAACGAATGTTCGAACGTTCGAATTATAAAACTCGAGATCAAATTCTTATCGGCCAGTCCGACGAGCTATAAAACCTAAGGCCTACAGTACCTACTAAGAACTCATTCGACTACTTGTAAGTGTAGCTAACATCCCTTTTTCCAAGCTTTTAGTTATTTTTATGTGTGTGTGTGTGTGTGTGTGTGTGTGTGTATAAATTTGTCCCGCCCGCTTCTAATGGTTTCATTGACTTGAAAAATGCTATAAGTAATGTAGAATGAACGACAATGTACTCGTAGGTAGGAAAAAAACCTTGCTCTAAAAACTAAATTTTATAAACTAAAACTTTTTTCTTGACAATAGGTCGTAGTTCGAAACGGAAATATATTCAAATGTCACACTAGGGTAGTCATTATGTGTATAAATAATTGTAACATGTCTTTAAATCGTACATATATTTTATACTTGCGTGAGAAATTCCAGCTGTTCAGTTTTTTTTTAGGTATTGGAAATATTAAAAATACGCAGTGCTTTTAAATCGAAAAGCTTTTCAATTGTACATTTAAAGCAATAATGTATTATGTAAGCTTATTATTTAAACCGTGCTAAAGCTTATAGTTTTCAATATTTTTCACTAACTGTTAACAAATACGTAGTTCCATAAGGCGTCGCTAATTTAAATCAAACTTTGCCCGCAACGTTGTAAATAATAAACAAAAAACTGTTCACACCCAATTCAAACTTTTATTAGAGCATAAAGGATCACTAAATTTCTTATTAAAACAGAAACCGCCTCCAAATACCTTTATTGACCAACTTAACTCATCCGACCGCAAAGGCAATAAAACAAAAAACGTTTTTCATGTTTACTACAAGTTTGTATGCTCGTAGAGTCCAGTTCTGTATAAAATCTTTCTAAAAACGGCATTGAATTGGTTTTGTTGGTTCACGTTTCATCTCGAATTCACCGTGAAGAATTATTAATTTAAGTGTGAATGGGCATTTATTAATAAACAAACAATATACAATTCGAGGCGGTTTGCGGAACACACGTGCCGACAAACACTTTTTATTTTCTACATCTTGCTTGAATATCTTTAACACTTTTTCGAAATCACACAACCTTTCATTCTCATTTTACTCTTCACTCTATTTAATATGCTCTATTCTATATTACACGTTTTTTAGAGTTGGTACAAATTGTTTTAGGTATACTTTGTTTCCAACCAGCATCAAATGAAACATTTTAACATTTGAAACAAAAACCCATCAAGTTCCATTATGTCTTATCTGACAACCCACATGATACGGTATTAATTAAGCGCGGTCCATGAATTACCATGAGGTTAATAGTCACCAATGAGCTTGGAGTAATTATGTAGATGAAGTTGGCTGCGCGAGCGCATTGGAGGGGGCAGCGCGCGGCTCGTGGTCGACGAAGGTCATAGATAGATTTACCTGCAGAAGGTGAAATAGGCAGTAAAGAAAGTCATATATGTATAACCTTTAGGAATTATTGTGCACCTGACTATTTTATGACGTAGAAAGTGCTTAAGGCAATACTTTACCAACTTAGTTACTTGTTTTACTCTTTCGCCATTTCCGAGAGTGCCTACATACACTCGGGAGCAACAAAACCGGGCCACTTCCCGTAGAAAGTTGTATGAAAAGTGACCCGGTTTCTTTGCACCGGAGTATAGTTGACACGTTAGAGAATCGTGGTTTATAGCACAATTGTCTTCGCGAATATACCTTACGTTCAAGGAGTAGATAGTGCTTATGAGCATGAAATGCCAAAACTAGGCAAAAATAATACCATGAATACGTTATTTCATAACCAAAAAAACTTGTGTTAAATATGTGTTAGTTTTTAGCGGGAACTAACGAAAAGCTGCGGCTGTAGAAATATTTGATTCAGTAACTAAAGAATAGACTAGTATAGGTAGTACAGAATTTTAAATTTTAATTCCTCATTTTAATTCCTCATGTTACCTATTCACTGTATGATTCTGTAAACGAATTCCGTCCATGGAGACAGCTACTCTCCTCAGACCAGCATAACTTAACCCTTTCGATAGCAAGCATTACTCGGAGCCACGTGTCTTGACATTGGTCGTGTGTTGACATTCATTGACCAACTTTAAGACATCTTACTCTGTACAATGATCACTAGTAAACGGAGCAAGTTATGATTGTTTGCAATACGTAACTTCGCACTTGAATCTAGTCCATCTGTAGTGTTATTCTTTGCCGCCGCCCGCGCAGGAGGCGTGCCTTTCGGTTCGCGCACATCGCTCGCGTGCCGACTCGCGCCACCCAAGCGCGCTACCGACAATACTGACACACTCGTTTGAGTAATTTGTGCCCAAATACCTCTTAAACGCATGTTCTAAAGGACCGCGTTGCCTTAATCATGGTTTTTGAATTGCTTCTTTTTTACTGTTGACTTTCCTTTAAGTTTAGTGCGGGATGAATAATTTACAATAGCGATTGAACGTCTCTATAATATTGCAAGCAGATACGTTATTCGATTAAGAAGTTAATCCACACGTTCTTTAATATTCGTCACGACTACACTTATTCAATTGGATTCATTGAATATATTCAATGGAATTCCGTCTATCGTCCCTAATGCCACCATTAGCGTTGAAATTTTTGATCCAATCAATTTTATGCGGCTTCGTTCGCGCGAATGTTAATAAAATTCTTTATTGCTCGTCTCTCCGTTCCTATTCGAAGTAAATCGACTTCCTTAGCATCACAGAAAATGGTTAGTCTCTTTTTAACTGGTATGTATGTAAGCAGGACAAAGAAAGAAAAAAACCGCATTGAATTCACAGAGCCGTGGAAACGGATGTCTGATGTCGTATCGACATACTCCAAAGCTGTCGTTAATTTCTACAACATTGAACAGCGAAAGCGTTCTGAGCGACGTTTGGGAAGCAAAAAAGCAAATAAAGCTATCATGACTCACTAACGACAGTTTATGATTGCTGTAATAAGTGTTTTAAAAGTATCACAACGCTCTTTATTATGATCAAAGTACTTAATCCACATCAATCCACATGAAATAAAACAGACAAATAACCAAAAACATTGATAACAAAATGACAACTAAAATGAATTCTTTGTCACTCCGTGATCACAGGTCTGGTGTTAGACTGCTACATTTTTATACGACACAATAGGTGTAGTTTTCGTTCTCCTGCATACAGCTTCTATAGCATAACACGCCCGTTACTACCAATAAAATTATTAATATTTCCTTTTTTTTAAAGACCATTTTTTCGTATCCTTGCCAGTGCCAATGTTCTGTAATTTCGATAAGTCACGTTTGATTTGAGTTTTCGTACATCAATAACACGTGTCGTATCAAATGAAGACATCTTGAGGAGAACGTTACTGATATTCGTAGAAGACGTGGGATTGTTGATATTATGGTATTATTACAATTTATTTGTTAAAATATTTTCTTCACACTTCGAGCCACGAAAACTCTTTGCCGAGTTTTCATACAACCAAAATCCTTCAATTATTACCTACACTGAAGGGAATTAGAATAAAGATGTTTTCATTATTGTGATACTTATAGTAACAGTACAAGAATATCTTCATTTGATAAAACAAGACAGATAAAAAAACAGCACTTGTATTGCGTACCAATCCTATTGCTCAGTGTATCAGGTATATCCACCTAGGACCACCTACGGCCGCAGGTGTGCAATGAAGGCATTAAACTCAATCGCCCATTATGATTAAACGGAGCGCAGTCTATGTTTGCAATCAGCTAAAGTAGTTCCAGCCCAAGGGTTAGATGATAAGAAAAACATACAAGCATTTTTTAAGGTTCCGTGGCACGGTATCCGTGCATTCTATTTCGCGTGGTTAAGGTACTTCGCGCCTTGGCACAATAATAACCTAACTTACACCTAGGTACAGATTTTTTTGCGTTAGATTCTATAAACTGTTACGAGGACCCAAATGGTTTAAATGGAACATCTGGATCTCCTTCTGTTAGAAATAATTTAAACTTCCACAATTTTCACTCACATTTTTTTAATATGATTCGCAACTTAATCACATTAAAATATCATTAAAATTACCTGGATATTTTGGCCAAATGTCGGCGGCTGCGGTTACACACTGAAGTGTCGGGTATTCGTTTAGCCGCACGAATATTTCAAACTACCCGCACTCGATCATTCTATTAGTTTTCACAGAGTTTCTAGGACGACATTCGGGTTTCTAGTACGAATACGATCGGCCGTATCAAACCTATAGGAGTGAATGAGACAACAAGACCCAACCATACTATCGCACTGTACTATATTTTCAGTCATAGTGTTGAACGTGTATTATTATAGCTTCTACGAGTACAACAACAAATACCTAATAACATTTTCTCAAACATGCTCGGAAATGTATGCGTTAATGTCCCGATATGAGGACATGAAGTTTCTCGTTTATGGCTCCCTACATTACTTCTTGGCTTAGGCCACAAAAGTTAGTATGAAAATCCATTTTTGTCCGCTGCTCTAAATTTTTAAATTTCTATACTAAAATTAAATTGGCAAAGGAAAAAATTACATACAGCCAACCACCACCACAATCTGTACCTAAGCATAGTACCTAATTGCGACATAAAAAAAAATCTATGGTACTATATTTATGTGCGGTTAAACATGGTGCTCAAATAGCTGGATCAAATTAGTACATTTAAAAAATAAAAAAGGTGGCAAATCGAAAATCTTTTTTTCTGCTTATGCGTATTTCGTAGTGATTGTTATTATAATTTAACAGAAATAAAAATGACTTCTAGTGATGAAAGTAACGGGGAACTTATGAACTGTACTCCGCCTCATTTAAAAGAGGAGGCAAATTTAGCTATGCAAAATATGCTACCGGAAAAAAGTAAAGAGATTTACTTGATTGTCTAGTAGTTATTTTAATTTTAATATTTCCTCACATTGTTTGAGAAAAGCACTATACAAGCTTTGGCCGGAACAGGGATTGCAGGACTCGTTCTATCTGGCCTCGTCTTCGACTCGGCCACCTACCCCAAACTCGTCCAGCAATCCCTTACTTCACGGCCTCTGCAGTAATGTACTATTTTAAACTTGGAAATTCAATGCCTCGTACGAGAAACGTGCTTTGTTCGGCGTTTTTTGTTCAATCTCAAGAATTTCAAATACTGTATGGAACCCTACGTCAGAGTCCGTCTTGCACTTGGGTGGTTTCTAGTGATCGTTTTCTTCGGCGTATTTACAGACTTGTATATTGTTAATGTCAATGTGAATGTACTTAGGAAAGCTACTTGCGACTAAATTAAGAAACCTTTTCCGTAATAGGCCCGCCTGTCTTCATATTGATTTTATTTCTAAATAACCGTTTTTTAATCATCATAAAACTTTTAATAACATTGCTTGATAGAAAAGAGATCATGCCAATACACAGAGTATTAACCATATCGTTGTTTTTAGCATTTGCACGTACACATTTCTAGCATTACACTATTCTTATTTTCTTGTAATACTTACCTGTATGATAAAGTTATGGAACGATAAAGTTTCTCGTAAAATATCATGCGTCATTTTTGTTTTGATATTTGTCTGTTTTAATAATGCTATACGTGATACGTAGATGTCCTTGTGTGCAAAAAGATGCTAAAGGCAAATGCCGTCAAAAGTACTCCATGTTCGTACCTTAGTAACAGCTTCATTGCTTATAGCTAATAGCATTCCAAGACATTTGGCCACAGCTGTGTATCGCATTACTTCGTATCGATTGCAGCAATCAAGCATTTGATACTGTAAAAATAAGTTCTTGGTAGGCTGACAGGAGCCAACAGTAGAAGAACAAACGGATCAGTATCAATTACTTTAATTCTACCGAATTGATTTGCAGAATTTATTATTAAACATCGTGGAACGTTGAGGTGATACTCGTAGTGTTCGAACAGACTAAATACAAAAAATGGTTACAGAGATTAGGCCACTTAGAAATGAAAATACAAATCCACTTAATTTGCTATCCCGTCAGAATTTCAAAAAAATATATTTTAGTGCACATCATCCTCAAATTCTGAAAAGTTCAAGTCTTTTCAGTAGGTAATTAAGGCTGTACGTTTTCTGTCAGTCAGTCGCGCGGCTCTCTTATAGAGCAAGATATAGTAGTAAATTTTGTAAAGATTGATTTTGGAAAACTGCCAGCACCGAATTTAAAAGCTGTTTTTGCTTGAGAGAGTAGATCAACCGATATAGGTTACCAGGATATTTAGTCACAGCAAAAACTTTATCAAATTTTGACAAAATAATACTGATGAAAATAATGTTACCCTGAAACAAATTCCATACTCAAATGGAGATAACGTATGCCTTATACGTTAGTTGAATATACACCACCACCCTATAGCCATAGCAACTCACCGTACCTTCCTTCTAAGTGCATACTGACCTACATGCCGCTACTCTCCAAAGAAAGCTATTAAATATTATAGCTATTGGAACTAAATATCCATAAAACATAAGTCCAATTCCCTTATAATACCTACGGTAACTCCTACGGCGTCGCTGCACCGTTACTAGACTAACATGCAAAGCGGCACAAATTGCATAGTTCCATGATACTCCACGTCATAGAATAAATGTGAACAGAAGCATTAGCATGAACGACAACAGATGCTACAATCCCTACTAATATTATAAATGCGAATGTAAGTTTGTTTGTTACGCTTTCACGCGAAAACTACTCAACCGATCATCATGAAATTTTGTACACATGTTCTTGGAGGTATTAGAAGTAACATAGGATACTTTTTATTAAAAAAATATATTTTTTTTTTAAGTCGCGGGCAAAAGCTAGTATAAAATAAAACAAACAAATAAAGAAGTTTCGTCACTAATATTCGCACTAAATTAGTTTGCGTCTGAAATGTTAGTTTTAGTACCTACCGTCACATTAAACGTTTTCAGGTGTCATTGACTGATTGCGCAAATTTTACATGCCTACATTTTATCACGAAAATTAATTCATAGACCATTTACTGGATCTAAGTGTCAACTGATTGCGCAAATTTTACATGCCTAAATTTTGTTACGAAAATTAATTCAAAGACCATTTACATCTAAGTAGATTTCATTTAGTTTTCAAGTACCCACGCATTTAATTATAATATGCATGCTTAACCACAAGTACGTCTGTTTTATTTATTTATTCTTTACCTCCGTATCATAACGGGGCAGCCACAATAGACCGCAGCCTGCGACACTTGCTGGAAATGGGGTTTTGGACGCCAATAGTAAAAATATATTTTGAAAATAACTTTATCCGTCGATGAATATTTGCTAGATTGTTTTCTATATAAATTTAATAACTTAAAAGTCAAAGCTCAACCCAAACCGTTTGACTAGAAAGCTAAAATTCGAACTGAAAAACGAACGAATAAGAACGAATTTTTGGAATTTCCCACAGAAACGAAGCCGTGGGAGCTAGCAGGTTATTTTATGTTTATGGATTTCCCCATAAACCATAATGTAGAAAATCTTAGTGCGCAAATGAAACAAACCATTAAAATATTTTATTTAACCTCATTTAGAAACAGGTAATTGTTAAACGGGAACGACTTTGCAAAACTGCCACAAGTCGAGATAAAGATTGACTCAGAAATGAATGAAGATTATTAATTCATTTTTTGGCTCTCGACCAGTAGTTTAAAAGAGACTTATTTTGCTGTTCTGAGAACTCTACCATTTCTTTTTATTTGGACTTAAGCCTGCAAAGACGCTTCCTTACTGCATTTAAAAATCTCAAAGTCACTCATGCAATTCAAAGTCACTCCACTTCACAGCACTTAGCAAGTCTTAAAGCGGAGTATAACGTGTATAATGTTTTAGATTATAAAACGAAAGTAGGTTTATGGTATGAAAGACATTCTCGGGACACCGACCAAATTATTAAACCTTGTTCGGGCATTTGACGTGAAATATCGTTACCGTGCCATGAAAATCACGCTTTCTCTGTGCACGACAAACCACCTATAACTATACGAAATCATACCGCAGACACACGCCAAAGGTTAAACGGTTGTTTGGCACTAAACCGACTCGTTTAACTTCGTGAGAGTTTGACACCAGCTGGCACCTTTAATATGACACATTCCTAAAGTACGTTACAACGGACCATTTTGTTCTTTTTAAAGTCAACTTTGAAGACTAGAGAATTTTCTCTGGAAAACTTCATACAGATTCGATTTTACTGTTCATTAACTGTTCTATGCATGCCTTAAATTAGCGGATAGTGTAAATGTTAAGTCAATGTATTAATGGGTCCAGCAACATTTTGTGCATTAAGTATAAGTACAAAGAAAACAAGAGTACGTAGAATTAAAGAAATAGATACTAATGCAATACCTAAGTACCTTACCAAATAAATAGTGGTCATATTTTTACGTTTAAGTAGTTCTTGTAAACGTAATATAAAATTTGAACTGCAGCGAGTTCTTCATGCCACGTTAATTTTTAATATTATTCGCTTGCTCGCCCAGGTTGCCTCCAGTAAGGATGGTATCCGTGTCTTAATAAATCAGTGTATGATCGTTATTCTTTAACAATCTACTTTAAAGACAAATGTAGGTAATGCGTTTACAAATATAATAAATCCACAGCATTCAAGAGATGCACACAAGCAGTGTTCTGCGATGCCCTGGACAATGGTCCTTTCTGCAGAACAGAAGCGCCGACAATTATGGACCGGGAGATGATCGTTTCAATCGATTATTTACTTGGCTACTCCGTTGGACACCCAAGCCCAATTACAACATGGATTTTTGTTATTAGTTTGCAAGTACGATCATTATCAGCTCGAAGACATCTACTGCTAGAGACAGGCCTACCTTGGTTTTGGCTTCTTTCTATCTTTCACAAAAGTGTTTGAGCTATAGGGAGCAGATAAACGGATGGACGGACATGGCGAAACTACAAGATTTCAGTTTTCTGCCATTTAACTGCGGAATCCTAAGACTTGGTTGATAAACATATATCAAATAGGTGCAAGCTGAGCTATTCACTCTACATATTCGGATGTATATTTTAACGCAAGCTCCCGTTCACTAATGTCGTCATAACGAACCGCGTCATGTTTGTATGTAATTAACGACGCGTGCTTATACGAACATTGTTTAACGATGTACAGTAAACAACAATGCCATTTACATACTACGCCTTATATGCTTAAGCTTAAGGATGTCGGCTGTAGTTTTGTTGCACACTGAACGAGATTCCGAGTCCAATAAATACCACTTGTGTGGTAATGCGAGCTCTGACGTCTTGTAATCCGAGCTTTAAGAAGTGGACAATCAGTGATTGTGCCTGAGAATGTCTGATAATGTGCGTAGGAGTGTTTTGTGTAGCCACTGCAACGAACTACTGAAGTACGAGTAAGTACTTGGAAGCGAAGTCGATGTGGAATGTATACAGACAATTATTTGGCGGCATTTGCGCTACCTATCAGTTAAGATATTTATTTAACGTTAGTGGCATTTTCAAAATGGTTTGTTACGCTAATCAAAAATCTCACTTTCAGTCCAGCTTGCCCTAAAATAATAATAAAAAAAAGCTATCGAAGAGACTAATTAAAAGCTGACTAGCTTAGTAAACTACAGTCAATATTTTTTTAGGAACACAAGTCAACAGGCATAAGTTATTTCCAATATAATGTAGATTACTTTTGATTCATTTTGCGTAAGTTATTAATATCTACCTGAATAAGGATTTTTCCTTACCTAACCGAATAGAAAAATATGCGTTTTAACTGCATACCAATTACCTACTCTCATGACAACGTCATACCTATTCTACATCAGATATAACATCAATACCAATCTCACCACTTTAAATAACCCAGCGGAATCATAATATAGAAGCGGTGTACGTTCCAAGGCCTCGACTATAATGACCACGGGACGGGAATGCCTAGCATGTAGTGTGGCAGCGAAACACGGTAATTCCTTGTCATTATAGTATTATTTATAACAGGGCCTGTGCGGGCACAGAGAAAAAAAGCGGGCACACAAGTAGAGATAGGCCTACGAAAAAAGGCTTTATGATACGCTAAATTGATAGAGATGAATTAATTCGGATTGAGGGAATGCCGTAAATGGAGTGACGCTCTTGTAATTAAGATACATGAGCTGTCGTTTCCTAGAAAGTTAGAAGCGCATCTTTGGTTTGTTCAAAGCGTAAGCAGAAAAATGTTAGTTCAGACGTAACAAAATTTTTTTGCACTATGACTTGCGTGGAATATTTTTAGCGAATTTTATCTTAATTTTCAATAAAGTACATGCTTATTACTAAGCTGAAGTCATGACTTACTACTATGAGACTTAAGTGCTAGGATAATAAATAAAAAAACAAAGAGTCCAACTACTAGCACAAAATGCGCTCTACAGTCGGCAGCTCTAAAGCCCCAACCCGACGTAACGCCAGCGGCGACCCAACCAGTTCGCCGGAGAGAGCAGTCATACGTCATTGGACGGACTTAAAATTATTCCTGAGTTATACCATAAATCATAGTAAACCGGTAATTAAGTCAGTCATAACCAGAACCTTAGAATAAAAAGAGTTGTATAATTTTTTCACATTAAATAACCATTTCGACCGTGCCGCTCTGCCTAAACGATGATCGATAAAGGTTTTTTATTTATACTCTTTCTATGAGATACAACTGGGTTTCCTGTTGCATGCAGGCGTTATAAATGATCTAACGTGGATTAAATGTCTGTAACAATATTGGGACTCGCTGAGTAACGTGTTTTTTAACTGTCTGGGAACTTTTAATCGGAGTTTAACATTGAAGTTGGGTTTGTAAAAGCAATTACTAAAGAGCTTACGTCGTATTTTATAGAACCTTTTTGAAGTACTACCCTGAAATGTTCAAAAATGTGGTGATAGATATTAACGTTCAAACTTCAGTAGGTATTTATGTCAGATTCGGAAATTTGCTCACACGAGTCAACGAATTCAAGCACCAATTTCCAAGTATCTCCAGCAAGCAGATATGTATTTCAGAATATCCTAAGTTCACTGTATCCAATGTTACACGTCACTTGGAGTACCGCCATTATACAGTCGACATATTAGCATCGTCTCGTTACACAGCCAGGTATCGAACAAAATGGGGCTCAATTTTAAGCGACATAATTTCACGTTGTATCTTTCGCAAGCTGGTACAGAGATTTGTTATCACACAGAATTTCAACGCTGTAAAGTAGGGGGTAAGGTTGGTATTGTAATGATACGAGTTGGCGAGTTACGAGATTTTGAAGTAGGTACATGATTTAAACGAGACAATTTGCTAGACTGCCGAGGACCCTTCAATAGAGCTCACTTGTTTATAGCTAGCTACTCTGTAATTATGTAGGCGCTGTGACATGTGAACTGGGTTATTGCTTCCGTTTTCAAATAAGCCGTTGTCAGATTAAAAGAATGTCAAAGGAGTCGAAATTGACTTGAAGTCGGTTAAACTAAACTGTTTTCATTTTAGCTAACCTACAAAAAATGTATAAGGTCAACGCGACAAATTATTATCGATATGAGGAAATTATGATGACAAATCTGTATCAGCATCATAAGTGCGAATAGAATAAACTGGAAATAATCATTATTATCGTATTGTACTGCGCTTAAAAATGCTTTTATAACATTACACTTTCTCAGCAATTATTTTAGACCTAAAACGGGGTGACTTTGATTTACGGATGACTTTAAAAAGTAGTTATAATGACGAAATCATTAATTTTTATTTGCGTTTAAATGCCAAACATTCAAGGCATATGGACAATAGCAATTTTAAAACTATCAAAGTCGCCCCAAAATTATCAAACTCGGCCCGGTTAACGGTACTATTTCTTCCACTAAGAAAACGTACGGTCTTCTGCGTATATGCGATCTGGTAAAAATCGAATATCATTGGCTGCGGGTAGCACAAAACCAATCGTAGCCGTGTTGGAGACATAAGGAAGGCATATGTCCAGCAGTGAACACCTTTCATCTGATTATGATGTTTGTAGTGATGATACCTACGTATTTTCCGATATTAGCAAAGAGGGGACTACAGGACAATAACGACAATGATTGTAGAATATGCGGCGAAGAGGTTGAAACAATGGATCACATTATGTGCGAATGTGATGCGCTCGCCAGACTAAGAATGAAACTCCTCGGCATCGGATACCCTGAACTAGGAGATTTCAAGACACTACCACTACACCCAATCACCCAATTCATGAATGAGGTGGTAAAAGCGATGGAATAGCGCGAAGGAACCCCTCCTAATTAGACAAAAGACCCACGAATGGGTCGAAGTGTATCCGTAGGGACCCCTAGATTAAGATAAGAAACGTATTTTCCGAACGCTAGGTTTGTCTCTTGCGCCAACCCTTCCTTTGGTTCCACTCGTCTTTTTCCAGATAATCACTGTTTCATGCCAGCGTTAAATTCCTAGTCTTATGGACCTCAGATTCTCAAAGCCGTCGATAAATCATAGCCCTAATGGACTGCAACACGGGAGCTGATATTATTTCGTAGCAGAAGCCCAACGCCTACCGGCCCATCAATGTAACATATTACTGCATTACCGTCTTTATTGATCGCGCCTCGCGCCGTTCTCAGAGGTAATTTGCCTTAATAACTTTAAAAACTCATTACGTTTCAAAAATCCGACCGTTTCACAGTAGAGCATCGTGCAGTAGGGATACAGGTTCAAAGAGAAAGTGAGCAGGATTGCTTTCATCTATTTACACGAGTGAACAGTGGAATAACTAAAATAGAACATATTTATTTACTCAAATCAACATTCATCATAAATACTAGAATTTGTTTAGTTACTTGAACGATTGATTTCTAAATCGATATCTCAGATATCGATTTCAATCTAACGTTTTTCACTATGCCTTACGTATAATAGTAAACTTACGTAGAAAATTTTAGCTTAGTTGAATGTAGTTAAATTGTCACATAGGCCCACGTTACAGAATGACTAATTACGCGGAGGAAGTCGCGGGCAGAACCTAGTCATAAGTATAACGTCACTTATAACGCCCGTCTACCTTCAAAGTCCTGTCGCTTCAAAAATGATCTTTAATTAAATTTCAGTATACTTAAATTCGATAAGAAAGTAAATTTTTACCTAACAAGTCGAACGTTGGTATAACTTAGTCCATTGAACTCTAGGTTAATTTGATTTTTGGTGTTAGATATTCAACTAAATAAGAATATACTGGACTAAACTGGATACAACGCACTTCTTACTACGGCTTCTATACCTAACTCTACTGCATATTAAAACCTCTATGGCAGTGTGAGGCGTAATTTCATGCTGGCATTAGAAAAGGTGTTGAATTTAGATGGTCAGTCAAAGTAGATAAGTTTCATGGTCCGATCTGTAAATAGAGTGAGCCTCAATTTGTTATAAATTGAACTAGGAGGTCGACAGCTCCCTATGCTAAAGACGTTAGAGTTTTTGACGATGCGGTGAAAACATTGGAAAGAGGAAATTGAACAAAAAGTACAGAAAAAATCTTGTTTAAAAATGTCATAAACGTTATTATTTACTTTGCTTTGACCACAGTGATTTTGACTATGACATTGTCACCTCCATTTTAAAACGATAATGTTTCGAATGGAGTAATTTCTATAACCATAGTGCTATCTTTTACGGTTATTGAAGAAAGCTTTGAGACACTTTCGTTCATAAAATTTTATTAGAAACAATGAATCAAGGCTGATAAAGTTAAGTACCGAAGAAAGTTACAATACCTATGAATTTGATTTTAGAATCTTAAGGAATTCATGTTATTAAATCGTTTCTTTTTAAAACGAAATCATACATAATTATAAATATCACAGAACAAATTACACCAATTGACCTAGTCCCAAACTAAGCAAAGCTTGTAATATGGGAACCAGGCAGCGGATAAACATATTTATACAAATACATGTAAATACATACATACAACACATACAACATCCATGACTCGGGTACAAACATTCGTATTCATCATACAAATCCATGCCCCTACCGGGATTCGAGCCCGGAACCTCTAGCTCCATTGTCAGGGTCACTAACCACTAGGCTATCTGGTCGTCTCAAAATTATTCTATAATAACATACATACATATATCACGTCTTCATCCCTTACGGGGTAGACAGAGTCTAAGGTAACAAAACCTTAAGGCCACGTTTAGCATGATTGTGGACGTATAGGTGGAAAGGGGAATCAAAATAGTGATGGGTTGCTAGCCGCATCGCCTATAACATGATTCTTAAGATATTCGCCCATTCCCTCGATGGACTTTTACCATCTGAGCGGGAAGAGAAGCAACTGGTACATTCTATATTTTTTCTTTACACCCAGACCAGCATTGAAGATATAATAAGAGTGCTACTAAGTGGTTTTTTCTAGAAAGTAAGCTAAAACGGTTCCTAGCTCATAAAATGTTGGTTGTTTTGGATACGCAAGTTGAAAGAACTGTAGGTACCTATTTTTTCATTTAATCTACTATTACATCATATTTTAGCTGGAAGCGAATTGCACCAATTTGTTGTACAATAAAATAATACAATAAAATAATATTGTGATGCCTCGTTAGCCTAAATTTCACACGCAAATACGACATGCTTTCGCTACTTGTTACGCAAACTGATAAAAAACAAATTTACGACTTACGCCTAACTAACAGTACTAAAGTGAACGAAACCATTCCTAATAGCTTAATTTACCCGAAGCTAAGCACTTACCCACTTAGGATATCGATAAAAGATTTGATTCAACAGTTAACACAAGTCCAAACAGTCGTAAAACAGAAAAAAAGTAAATGGGACGGCCGTTAGAAAGTAAGCACAAGTTCCAAGGCCCTCGGCCGAGATCCTGAATAAATTAGTTTTCGGAATGGGCGAGCCAATAAAAGTTTTAAACAAAAGAATCATAAAATGAACGGCACAACTTCGGTAGCCGGCAAGCAACAGGAGTCTTTCAATGATTTACACCAACTATGGGACACAATTGCTTCAAACTTTTCGAATAAACTAGTATTGAATACACGAAACATGTGTTTGTCGGTTCTCCCTCGAAATGCTTAGAAACGATCGCGTAATGAGGTAGACTATAACTTTTGGGGAGGAAAAGAAAAAACAGACAATGGGCAAATTAAATTTTATTTCCGAACCGAAAGCTACCGAATAGTATAAGGGCGAGGAAGATCCCGAGTGTTGCTGAAACATTAACGATTGATGTAGAATAGAGAATCCAAAGCTGTATTTTAGTAGAGATTGTAATTTAACGAATAGAAATCAATCATAAACCAGTAACTACTTACATCAAGATAAAAGGTAACTTAAAAAAAGGTATATTTGTAGATATTGGCCACAATGCCCATCTGAGACTTTAGGTGTATAAATAAACTAGAATAACAAAACCTTAGTTAAATAGATACCTAATTAAAGATTAATTTAAAAATAGTCGGACTACTTCATATGTGGTTCTAAGGACTTCGTAAATACTGCGCAATAAAGTATCCATGTGTGCGCTTCAGTTTTGGTCGACTGATTCCGCTCTAAACATGCCGACCGTATGTTACAAAAAAAGAATTAAACCCCTTCGTTTTTGTCGTGCAATCGGCGGCGCTATCTTTCAAGTCTGTTAGCCAGTTAAATGTTAATTCTCGAAAATTCTTTTAACTGTAAATTAATTAAATCAGCTTCAGTGCCACTGCCGTTTTTGGCTAACATATGCGCTTCTTCTTATAAAATGTCACTATAATGACTCACGATACAGTGCTCGTATACGAGTAGGTACTTATAGATTTGCATTAAAAGAAAGAAACGAAGCCAAAAAGTAACTATTTAATTTGGCTTTAAAGTTTGGTTTAAACAAATCAAAGTTGGCAGATTTTACAACCGATACCGTCCTTGCACTACGCTGCAATACCGCCAAACATCTCATTCCGTCTTTTTAAATTATCGCAATAAACAGCGTTGAAAATTTAATAGTTTCTTAGACAACAGCGCGCTGCAGCGTTCCGTCGATTGTGCCAGAAGCTTTTGTGTTGCCACTCATTACAAAACGGGAGCCGAAAATAACCTTTGTTTAGCTGTCAAAACTCGATGAATGGGAAAAAAGTGCCGATATATAACAATGTCGCAATAAACTTAGCGCACTTTACAGCATCCCAAATATTTCTGCCCCGGTAGCAGCGACTTTTGTCTTTGGACCCGGGCGGCCTGTTTATGGCCCATTTCGTCTTATTCTTTCCAAGCGTGAGCTATTTTTTTCTGTCGTATCTTAAATAAGACATAATGTTCTAAGAAACGAGCATTAGAATGGACCCGGGCTTTCTCTTTTTGTAGGGGACACGTACGACAGATTTTATGGTCAATTGTTTTACTTAGCCGTTGATGTGGCAAAAAGACGTACGACCAACGACAGCCAAATGTTTGTAGTGTAGCTTGTTAAATCGTTTGAAAATGAAACGTATTTTTGCCTCAGCGAGCCTTTTGAAATTGCGGAAAATCATTCGGCCCAATTCAATAAGCGTTAATAAAAATAACTCTGTGTAATTCAGGAACGATTGTCAAATATTCGCATACTTCGTCAGTTCCCCTTCACTATGAAGTTATGAATGACGCAGCCATCATTTGCGTTCTTGAAATGTGATAAACGCGATGCGTGAATGCTTTTCGTTATGCTTAAAAAATGGAAATTTTAGGGAAAAGTGTGAAATAGGCGTTCGTTCATCAAGTGAAAGTAATGCAGTTACGGCGGTCGAATAAAACGGTACTCCTACTGGACCGTGACAGATTAGTAACGTCTTTATAATGCATGGTTTTAAATTTCAGAGACCGCAAAGTGAAAGCACGATCTACATTCAGCCTGAGGAGAGTTTTACGACATGTGGACTGTTGACGCGCGAATGGCTCCACTAATGTGACGGAGACGTGATAAAGCAAAATGGGATGTCAGAACCTATTATGACTAAGTTACCTACCGAAGCTGCGGTACTAGTAGACTGTAAGAATCCTACACAAATTCAAAGAAGAATATATTTCTATTAACGCCGACGTACGCTGGAAGAAATTAAATTAGCTTTCCTCAAATGAATGTCTCAATAATTCTGATATATGGAGTGAAAAATGTTTCTTTATTTATCCATATGTAAAGTGAATCGGCGGAATTGGCTCTCACAAAATTAGGACGCTTTTTTGAAGCGATATTTTTTTTTCAAACTAAGAGGGAATGTTGGTACCTACTACATATTTTAATATTGAATTTCTCAGAATAATGTAATAATAATTTTGTTCACCTGCAGTACTGAATAACTTCCAGCCAGCCATAAGTGACATTTGCATATCTTAGCTCTTTAACATTTAACTGTTCAAGATTTCTAACACATAATATAAGCGGAATTCTGGAAATCGGTGCTTACTGACTTACTCATATTGTAGCACCACATGTCATACATACAATAAAATTCTGGTCTGACCCTCTAAATGGATCCCGCATTTTTTAACGACTATTTATAATGTAAGTACATATTTGGATCCGATTGCTTCTTCAGACACCTAGAGATTGCGCTACGCTTCATTGCTCGAAGCAAACCTTGAGTTTGGACTGAACTACGCTCCAAAAGTTAAAGTTAAAGTGGGATGAGCTGGACATTTCTACTGAGTGAACCAGAATGCCACGGAATGGTTATCTGGTGACAGATATCAAAATATAGGCTGATTGAGTAAACTATTGCCGAAATAGATGTCCATCATACGCTATGGCAAGAACATTAGTGTGTTCCACGGGCGGTGGTAGAGCATCAAAAAACAAAACACGTTATATTTTAGTTCTGGTCTAATCCCCTGTTTTCTTTTCTATTGGAAACGAATCCCGCAGCCAGTTATTACAAAAGGCTATTTTGACTACATTTTCTGTTACCACTACGTAGTGGGTCCAAAGAGAATTATTAAAATTTATTTGCATACAGAATTAGATCAGAATAAAAACATTATAAAAATTCATGCGGGATCAGTTCAGAGAATCAGACCGGAATAAGCCCTTCTCAGCGTGTTGCGTGAATTACACCATTTACATACATACATACACAAATCACGTCTTTATCCCTTACGGGGTAGACAGAGCCTAAGATAACCGGTACCTACAGGCAACAATTAGCAAGATTGAGGGTGTATAGGTGGAAAATGGAATCAAAATAGTGATGGGTTGCTAGCCTCATCGCCTATAATATAACATGATCCCTATAAGTTTCGCCCATTCCCTCGATGGTCTTTTATCATCTGCCTGGGTAGAGAAGCAACTGGTACATCCTATGTTTTTTCTTTGCTCCCAGGCCAGCATGGAAGAATATTTAACTACCTGCAAACATTACTGTTTCTGTTTTTAAACAGACAAACTATGCCGCTATGTTTGCTCCTTTCCGCAAACGCTGGCTGTGACAATTGCAACACGCATTTCCACACAATCGAGAGTTCTCACGCTGCAATTTTATGTACCTTTGGCTGAGCAAACATTAGCATTGGTAATTTATCGCAAACAGTTGAAATTGCTCTGTCATGGCGAATATTAACGACGTGTTAAATAAAGCTGCATTCGTTACTTTACTAGTTCACCGTCGGCTAAAATCTATTAGATAGAAGCCGGATTTTGGACCGCACATTTGGTTATTCGATGGTAGAAGTGTAAACTAATCCTTGTTCATTTGAGTAGAATAGACGGTCGGTCGAAGAAGCATCCTGAGGGGCTACTCCGAAATTAGATTTTCGAAGTTCGTTTCGTTCCGTTCCGCTCACACTAATAGTCATTAATATGAGAGTGAAAGGGACGGTATGACACGGAGTTCGAAAATCGAATTTCGGAGTATAAGGCCTGCTCTAGAGAGAGGTGAAATACGTGTCGAGCGTATCGTTTATTGTGGTAGTGTTTTGTGTTCATTAGGTTTGATTTTCAAATATTCAGGCCTTTTTATTTTGCGGAGTAACAAAGTTAGGTTATCCACTTCGTTAAGCATTAATCGGCGCAAAGAAACGCTTGAAACCTAGGCTATTACCTAGGTTACGAATCGCAGTCCTTGCGTACGGGCGGTTGCGTTTCTGTGAACTTTGATATAATAATTTAGGTAGGTATTATAAAAAAAATACTGATATCGATGTTTTTTACAGTGAACTTTGTATAACATTCAGTAAGTATAATAATAAGGCATATCTAGTCTTGGTTAAGCTTAAAGCAAAGAATCCATGACATGCATAACGCATCGGGAAATAGGAGGCTACTTATTTTGATGGACTTAATATCCTTTCACAGGATCACTTCTCGTTAGCTTCGAAGTAGAATAAATGAGGACAGCTATTGTTTAATAATAGGAATAGGTGTTGGATTGTGTGACTCACTCACTTATATTTAACTCACGTCACACGTCGCACAGTGTTTGCTATCGTTGTGTACATGAACAATATGAGTTTGTATTTATTTTGACGGGACGTTAAGCGAATACAACGAACGAGTGAAAACCGACAAGTTAATACCTGTATATTCGCTCGAAGATCGCTAATCCCGGCGTCAAGCAACAGAGTTTGCGTTGCACTGCTCCGGCGCCGGGAGTGTAACAACCAGCGAAATTACTGGAACGTGAGGTATTCTATCCTTTATAATTTTTTATCGTACGAAAGTTTAGGTATACCTATATGCCCAAGCTGATATGGAGATGTTGCGCTCGCGCTGCGCCCTCGCTCGCCCAACACGGCTAGCACAAATGCGCTTCTTAAAGAAAAATACGGTAGTCTACCTCGCGCGCGATACAGCTCTCGCGAGCTCTCTTGCCAGCATTGTTCTAATTTAATGAAATGAAAGTTAGCCAAATGATGAGACTCTGAAATGTATTCTGCAAAAAGACAAACATTTGAATGCGCCTACAATAAGTACAACATGATGAACTTTACTCGTCTGCAATATCGACAAATCTAACTATTCGGTATGCGAACACACACACAAATCACGTCTTCATCCCTTACGGGGTAGACAGAGCCTAAGGTAACAGGTACCTAAAAGCCACATTTAGCAAGATTGTGGGCGTATAGGTGGAAAATGGAATCAAAATGGGTTGCTAGCCTCATCGCCTATCGGTATTGGAATGCGAAATAAGTAACTATTAACTAAAAATACTTTTTGAACCAAAAACTTTTTCCAAAAGCGCCAAACGTACGTAAAACGCCTCGAAACAGCGATATATGTCGTTTCATAAAAAACAAAATACATCGTATGTGTTAATTAGGGTATCGCGTGTAAGCGGCTTTGCAAGTGAACCGTGGCGTGGAGCTTAGTCTTAATACGAATTTGTTCCTATGTGGTATTATAACACCGGAACTGGGTTGGAAAGACATAAAATACACATGCTGCATGTACGAGGAAATAGAACGGAGCGGGGTAAAAAGTATGACAAGTGGAAATAAATCTTTTGTAAGAATTTTTCTAGCCCTATACAGGGCACCAGTCCGGTTTTTTAAAACACACATATAAAAATATCACTAGGAAGTGTTAAAAATTAGCTTTGAATTAGAAATGCGGGTTCTAAGCAAATCACCGATTTTGAGTGGTATCCTCACAGATCTAATGGCTAATAATGAAGAAGATTTTTTTTTTTTTTATGTAACCTGTTTCCAATCCCACTTTGCTTTTTCCATCCTTCTCTACATAGATTTGCACCCAGCCTGGCACAAAAAAAACATTTTCGGCCTGCCAACCACCAACCAAGTATACGACTATGAAAATGAAAAAAGTAAATTTCTTTTTTAGGTTTACATGTTGAAGTATCAAGGTTGGAACCTCCTAATAAGCATAAGAATGCTTGTGTCAGGAAGTCCCGTAGACTTATTACCTAACTCGCTCGCAATCGCCATCGTGTTCATTTTGACAGTTCATGTTTGGTCTGACAATTGACATCGGAATCAGCTAGCTGTCACATTCATACAAGAACTGTCAAAATGAACACTATGGCGATTGCGAGCGAGTTAGGTCATAAGGCTACTGCTCCTTTATTATTGCCAGTCTTTGCTATTTAATACGAAAAGAGTAAAGCACTTATACGTAGCTAACGGTTCGACTTAAATAAATGGTTTGTGTGTGTGTGTGTGTGTGTGTGTGTGTGTGTGTGTGTGTGTGTGCGTGTGTGTGTGTGTGTGTGCGTGCGTGTGTGTGTACATCCTATACGGTAGAAGTAAGTAAGTAAATGCAAATATACATAGTCATAGTAGCTATACACGTTCATATTCCAATTGAGCTATTTGATCGTACCAAGCTCGTAACCACGATTTATTTTATGCATTCTACTTGCAGAATGCGTAGCTCAGCAGTGAGACGGCGTATAGTCATGACCTGTATAGCAAATGCTAGTGGCCAGTCAAGAACACCTGCCAGCTTAGTTCCGGCCTCTGTGAGTAGGATAAGGCAGTAAAAGGCTGTACAAAATATGATGAAGTAACGTTATTTACCAACAAGTTGTGTGTATGCATTATCGTATAATGTTTCTTTAATGTCGGATGAAAAATAAGACTTTATAAGCTTGATGTTAATATACGTGTAATCTTACCCAAAGAAACACTGATTACGTAACAATATTACTACATTGTTTTTTTTTTATATGAATAGGAAGGCAAACGAGCAAGTGGGTCACCTGGTTGAATGTTTCTGTTAAGTACATTTAAATTATGACTTCCATGCTGGTCTGGGAGCAAAGAAAAAACATAGAATGCACCAATTGCTTCTCTTCCCGGGCAAATGGTAAAAGCCCATCGAGGGAATGGACGAAAATCATAGGAATCATGTTATAGGCGATGCGGCTAACAACCCATTACTATTTGGATTCCATTTTCCATCTACATCTAGCCCCACAATCTTGCTAAACGTGGCCTGTCTTGTGGCCTTAGGCTCTGTCTACCCCATAAGGGATAAAGACGTGATTTGTGTGTTCGGGTGTATATTTAAATTAACGTTTTACATAGAAGTAAAACTAGAATTTAAACCACGCCTGTTATAGAGAGCACCTGTTTTTTGTAACCTAGTTAAAGTAGACATAACTGTAATAGAATGATAAAATAATGGACACGGATTTTCGACGTTGTACTTTTTGTGCTATATATACCATTTAAATAGTACGGCACACAAATTACGGCGTCAAGAATAACACCACCACAGTACTGTGTATTGCAAACTCACTAATCCCCAAGCACGGCGCCTCAGCCTAACGAAAAATCCTCAATACACAATAAAACTTTTACAGCCCAATTGAACGTCACACCCATAATTCCTTATTACGACGTCCATTGCTAGTCCGCAGGCAGTCACTGCATTAAGTATTCAAGACTGGGAGGCGGCGCTTCAGAGGAGCTGATCACGCGCGGCAACGGATACGGCATCCGGCCCGAGGATTACGCCACGATAATAAAAAGTTTCTTAATGATATTACTTTATGCTGCCAGTGTCGATTGTTTCTGTTGCGTCGCGAGAGAACGTCTGACTTCCGAAATTCGATTTTCGAACTTCGTTTCGCTCACACTAAACGTCATTAGTGAGAAGGATGATATGATACCATCGAAAGTCGAATTTCGGAGTAGCTTCTGTGTTAAGTGCTATGTGCTCCATAAGGAGAGTGATATGATAACGGAGGTCAAGGTCACTAACGAACCCTAAAGTTCTATGTTACCATTTGATAACCTTTTTCTCGTTCACCAATCACCAACACCAACAAATGAACGTAAGTACATTTACAGTTTTTTTTATCATGATTTCGAATTAACCGTGCCTATCAAAATAATGTTGAGCCAACATTTATGGCAGTTGATATTTTTACCTTGATTATTCTCGACGCTTGTTTTTTTTATATTAAGTACATCATCACTACATAGTATAAAATAAAGTCGCTTTCTCTGTCCCTATGTCCCTATGTATGCTTGTATCTTCAAAACTACACAACTGATTTTGATGCGGTTTTTTTTAATAGATAGAGTGATTCAAGCCAAAGGTTTTTATGTATAATTCTACGCAGACGAAGTCGCGGGCAGAAGCTGGTAGAAGATAAGTTTGTTTTCCTTTAAATCCTCTAAAAAAAATTCAAAAGCATCAAAGTTGCTGTTGATGCTCCCACAGCGACACGGAAAAGCATCCCTATAATCCTCAATGAGTCATATAACGACCACTGAGAACAATGTGTCCTTGCGACACAGGCAAAGCACAGTGCTGGCCAAGAGCCAAAGTGAATTTCCGATTATGGTAAATAATTGAGAATTGTATTGTGTTCTATTGCCAAGTGCACTTTTGTTCAGGATACATTATGATATGTAATAAACTATGAATTCCATAATGGAAATACCAATATCACACTCATATTAACTCGGTCACTGACTGTTGGCATTTGAATGAGTCTCAGAGTCAAGTAACGAGCTATAGAGACTTTTTCTCGGAGATTCTTTGATATAGATTCCGGAAAAATAGAGTCGACGACATACTCTGAACCAGTGGTTCCTAACCTTTTCAATGTCACTACCCCTGTGAACAAGTATAGGAATTGAGTTTACCCCTAGCTAATTTTAAATAATTAAAACCACACAAATTCGAACGAAAATATGTTTATTATGTAAGAAATTGCACGTTTAGGTAACTAGTAAGTAAAGTAATATATAAATCTCGGAGTTAACCGTACTATTATTTTATTTATTGCTATTTTAATACTATTTCGTGCCATCCCGTGTTACCCCCCTAGAATCTCCGTTTTACCCCTGCGGGGGTAATTACCCCCAGGTTAGGAACCACTGCTCTGAACAATGTGTCAGTTGAAGTGCCAATGGGCAGGCCTTATAATTGAAAGGACCGATAACTAGTGGCGGAGAAAGATTCTCGAGTGGCGATCATCAATCGGAAGACGTAGCATTAGCAACCTTCCTACTAGGTGGACCGAAGACGTCGCGAGAGTCACGGGCAACTGTTGGATGCAGGTGGCAAGTTGTTGTTCATTGTGATGTTATAAAGCGGTGGCCTTTATTTAACAGTGAACATCTTCCGGCTAGTGATGATAATGATGATCAAATTGGCATTATTGAAATGATGGATTAGTTACTATGGCTTACTTAGCATAAACAAAAACGTACATGAAGGTAATCGTGGAGTGATAAGGTAATTGATTTTAATTAATAGATATGCATCATTTCAATGTTACCCTATTCAGATAATTGATAATAATATATTAATATTTGAGAAGAAGCACGTACGTATACCAGAACGAAATGCAAGATAATGAAACATTTAAGCACAAAATATAACTGTTTTTTTATCTTTCAAGTGCTATGTTGTACGAACGTCCACTTTGGAATTTACACCTTTAGTTACACGCCATTATTTTTGGTATCTTTAGAAATATTTTATCTAAATTGACTTAAGTTATACTTAATTATTATTTCTCAGAAGCTCTAGACCGACTGCCGTCGAAAATATACAAAACAAGCTGCGACAAATTTCATACTTAAATATAATAATAAGAGTTGATGCAGTTTTTTATTCGTAACTTTACTTTTAGGGTTTATGTCATAATAATATTTTGAAAAACTAAAGTAGAAGGAAATAATGATCTAATGATTAGTGAAAACGATTTACAAATCAATACAAGTAATAATGCCTACTTAATAACTTTTGTTTTCAATAAAGCATGCACTGAGCCTCAAGCGAGCGTTTTTGCTGATCCCCAAAATTTAAAACGACTAATAAATATTAGATTATCGTCATATTTTTTTTTGGATAAATAAAAAATAATACTTACTTCCTTCGATGTCCTCTTTATCGCCAGCAGGAGGTTATATCGCCAAATTATTTTGTTTTGCCATTACGTTTGGTTTAAAAATATAACTTCAATTTGATAAGGGTAAGTATAATATATAAGTTCACATTATTTCAGACTCAAGGTACTGCGATTAAAACAATCGTTGCAAAGATTTCGAAAGTAGGAATTCCAACAGCTGACTAAATTGTTTTAATATTTACTGAACTATTATTCTTAGAGGCAAGTGTAATTTACCCATGATAATAAAACAAAACACTGTTGTATGTAAAATTCCATAAAACCTAGTGCATACATGAATGTGGCTGCCGAGCCTTCATGAGAGTGGACAGTATCATAAATATGTAAATTTGGTTTGCTTTTGTGCTACCATCACCTGATATGTTTGCAATTTTTGTTAATTTTAATACCAAAGGCCGTTTTTATTTGCTTTACCGTTCAATAATACTTGACATAGTTTTATCTCTCGTTCAAATTGAAACGTTTATAATGCAGCTTTATAATAATGTACGAGACGACTTTACTTCGATGACAGCGTGAATCAACTTTATAAAGTTATTGCAAGACGTGATACATTTCCTACTTTATCAGAATCTACGAGAAAGTGCCAGTAATTAATGTATATCTAAATACGGCTGAGTATCTTTATAAATGCCATTCAGAGTCAAAATTGATTGATAATTATGAGTTTTGAGGTTGGTGAATAAAAATCAATATTATAAATCTTCATCTTTTAATTTTATTTTGTATAAATAACGCCATATTACCGACACTATGATCACTTGTTTTTGCTATTTACAATACTCATATACTACAGCAGTCTTTAAATTTTATTACGAAATCTATACACAGGATAACGAGTAGGCAGTAATAGTACAATTACATAGTTTTGGTATAGCACTTACATTCTAATAATTACAATATTTACAGCGCACTAAAATAACATCTATTTACATAGTTAGTTTTGACTGGAAGCGGGGCGAGGGCCCTTCTAGACTAGGTAAGCTTGCACGGCGTTGCCTGTGTCTACGAGAGGCGGTGGCGGCGGCCACTGCCGCAGGTCGCGCCGCCTTCCAGGAGCCATGCCTTGCTCCAGCGACGAGTAGTCTGAGTCTATGGAGGAGTAGATGTGGTCGGAGATCGGCCGGCCATCAGGGCCGTACACCATCCCCTGCGTCTGCCGTACAGCCGACGGGGACTGACGCACCTCACTACTGTACTCCGGAGGCGCACTGGCACTCTGCCCGACGCCAATCACAGGCGATTTATTCGGAAATTGGATTGTACGATTCCCACTGTTAGGTACCGACGAATCCAACGTATAAGTATTTATATTCTTCCTATAGTTGTGACTTCGTCGCTTATGGTTCGGCTGTGACGAATCCGGCATCATATACCTGAGGCGCTCCCAAAATCTTTTTTGTCCCCACCTTAGCCGCGATCCCGTCTTGAGATAAGGCCGTAAATCGGGGTCGCATATTGCGTCTGCCACCACAGTACACTCTTCTATTAGCACCAACTTATAAATGCACCCCTTTAGAGCGTCGTGCAACCCTTGTCGAAATTCGTAACGGGACCATTCAGTTTGCATGAAGTTTCTCGTGAGCACAATTATTATTCGTTTAGATGCCTCCGCGGCCTCAACGACCGGCGGCGCGCATTGCATATACTGCGCACCGTGGTGTGGAATATCACGATAATGCAGGCAAAGATGATAAGATGGATTTCCGTTTTCTAACTCAGCCGCTAATGATTGCACTACAAACTCTTCATCTTTCGGGCTGTAGCATACATATGCGTCATATAATTTCTCGCTTTCTTCAAAAGCTCCTGCAAACGAGAACACTCTAATGCCGCAGTTCGTGTACAGCCACACTCTAAGTGAGTCTCTAAAAAGAAATAGTATGACGAGTGCCAATAAAATTAACATAAAACCGGTGAGCGTCGAGACCATCATGGGAACGTAGTTCGACACCAGCATGCTGCCGATGACTGAATTATCGGCGTAATAATCGCTGCAAGCGGTACCGTTTAAATTGAGCTCTTTTTTCTGAGGCGGCTTCGCGTCTCCGTTCCAACACCACACGTCGGTTATGTCAATGATTTTTTGTGCATTTTCAGCCAAGTATGCGGTTAATTCCTGCAAGTAGCGACATTTGCACGACCACAAATTGTTGCCGAGTGACAACGCTTTCAAATTGGGATTATTATTGAAACTCCATACGCTAAAATCTACTAGTCTATTGCCGTCAAGGCGTAAAATTTCGAGAGACCTTAACGATAAGAAAGTTACGTTTACAATATGGCTGATAAGATTGTTTTGAAGGAACAGTTCTTTCAAATTACTCAACTGGTGGAATTCATATCCTTTCAATTCCTTTAGCTTGTTGTTTCCCAGGTGAAGAATTTGCAAAGCATTCAAACCGGCAAATGTTCTGTTCTGAATATTGTCAACGTTGCTATTGTTAACGTATAGAGACCTCATCTTCTGTCTTCCAATGAAAACATGGTTCTGCAGTTCCCTTATATTGTTCCCATCGAGGAATACTTCTGTGGCATCCATGGGTATTTTATGCGGTATTTCCATTGAAGATTGTCCGGAACAGTCGACTACGTTTGTATTCCACAATGGGTCGTGGTAACAAGTGCAATTTTGAGGGCAGGTCATTTCACAGTCGCACGCGTCGTAATCACAGCAGTGACAGATTGCAAAACAATGAGTTTCATACTCACATAGAAAGTCTGTTGTCTTAAGGTTTGTTAAGGGCACGTGAGTTCCGCTCCGAGTATTTGTCATTTTACACAAAACGTTTTCTAAGTCCATCACTCGCGGGTATTGCCTCATAGCAGTCATATTATTTACAATCGGTAACCACTCCATAGTACAGTCACACTTAAAAGGGTTTCCACCTATATAGAACTCTGGCAAGGTTTTATTTTTCGGCACTGTCGACAAACGCAAACTATTTAGTTCTAAATGCACTAATTCGTTAGCGTACATGTCCACTCGCGTCAAATTTTTCTTTTCGAAAAATGTATTAACATGGATATTGTTCAAAAAGTTATTGTTTATAAACAACAGTTCAACACTATTCGGTATCGCCATGCCCGAAATTTCCACAATACGATTATGGCTAGCGTCCAAAGTCTTTATACGGATTTCATCTTGCAACTTGTAGTAGTTACCCAAGTGCTCGATATAATTGCCGTGAATGTCTAACCACTTTAAATTGCTAGGCACAAACGCGTAATCGAACCACACTAGATGATTCTCCGACAGGTTGAGCCACAAAAGACTTGCGAGCGTAGAAAAGACACCGTTAATGTCCGACAAAAAGTTCCCATCGAGTCTTATGGCTTCCAGTTGTGTATTCCGGATGAATGTCCCTCGCTCAATCGACTGGATCTTGTTTTTTGCTATGTTCAGTACTTGCAGGCTTGGTAAGTCCCAAAACATCCCGACACTCAAGTTTCCAATCTGATTATCGATCAGCCGAAGTCCGGTGAGTTGGTTAAGATTTTTGAAGGATCCATTTCTAAAATTTGTTATCTGGTTCTCGCCTAGATCAAGCGTTTTTAAAAATGATAACTCCCACAGTGCTTCAGGCACGTCCAACAGCTGATTTGAGCTTAAGTCCAGCTCTTTTAAGTCTGAGCAGTTCTTAAAAGCTTTACGGTCGATATTTACAAGCAAATTATTGTTAAGAGTTAATTTGCTCAACACAAATAAACCGTTGAACAAGTTCTCATCAATAGTATGTAGCCGGTTCTCAGCTAAGTTCAATGTATGCAGATTATAAAGCGGCAAAAAGGCATTGTCTTCAATGTAGCCAATTGTGTTATTCTTCAAATTCAATATTTGCAAGAAGAATAAATCTTTGAATGTTTTTCCGTCGATTCGTGTGAGAGCGTTATTGGACAAATTCAAAACAATCAGTCGTATAAGTCCCAGGAATGTTCCATCGTCGATATGATTGCTGGTGAGCTGGTTGCTTGACAAGTCTAAAACAATCAGCTGCTCCAAGCGATGAAATATGCCTCTGGCTAGCTCGAACAACGTATTGTCGTTGAGATATATTTCGCGCAGCTCTCTAGCATTAGCGAAAAGGCCCTCCGGCAGAGTATGAAGACGGTTATGTGATATGTTTAGAACTCTCATAGACACAAGACCGTTGAACGCTTCATTTGATATGTCAGTGATATTATTATGTTGCAAATACAAGAACTGTAAGCTCCTTAATTTCAACAGCTCAGTTTCTTCGGGCAAACTCTTGATCTCATTGTGGCTCAAGTCTAAATGGTGCAGGTTGGCGCCACATCCCGGTCCGAGGCCGAGTTGCCCAATCGTTCTTATTCTATTGTGCGTCAAATTTAGCATGTTCAAATTGTCTAAGGAACAGAATACACCGGAAGGAATGAATTTAATGTTATTTTGAGCAAGATCCAACGAATGCAGTTCCGATAATCCATTAAAAGCGTTCAAAGATAACTCTAAATTCTTGGTAGGACTCCACTCGAAGTTTTTCGAACGAAGCTTCAGCCTTTTAAGTTTTCTCAAGTCTTGAAACGTGCTGTCCGGCACTTGTAGCAGTTTGCAGTTGTTTATTGACAACTCGGTGAGATCTGTGACGGGGCTGAAGTAGTGGCCCCTTAGAGAGCTTTCGAAGAGCAGTAGATGGTTGCACTCGATGGATAAATGCCTGGTGTCTGAAGACACCGTGGCGATGCTGGCACCATCGCCGTCTAAAGTCCGTATCCTACAGAGCACACTGCTGTCAGAGTTAGTTTCGGAGACTTTGATGCACTTGTCCGAGCCGTAGGGCAGCGCGGCCCACCCGACATGCAGCAGGGCACAAATTACTGCCACTACGGCGTACATTATGAAGCTATATCACAGACTCTTCATTTCACTACGGAACGTCTCATAAACACTCCCCTTGGGTCGATATCACCATTTCCGAAACAAAGTCCGTGGTACACTTAACCGATGAAGAAAAACTCGCTAACATATCAC
The DNA here is from genome assembly GCA_949127965.1 of Pandemis corylana. Taxonomy (NCBI): domain Eukaryota; kingdom Metazoa; phylum Arthropoda; class Insecta; order Lepidoptera; family Tortricidae; genus Pandemis; species Pandemis corylana. Next base: position 5,214,132 of record OX421860.1, read on the forward strand.
TGCACTGTGGTCCTAAGCGTCCGGTATTTAATCGTTCTCACAAATAGAAATTGGATTGGTAGTAAGTTTCACTGATGAACTGTGTTCATGATTTGATATCAGGTTTGTGTATTGAATATTTAGTGCGTATGTTTGAGAGGCCGGCGCGGAGTTCGGCACAACCTCTACGCGGCGCGGCTGCGTTGCGACTGACAAGCGGAGAGCTTGACTTGTGGAAGTGGCAGTGGGGACGCGCAAGTTGGTCCCCCGCCGCGCGCCCGCCCCGTAAGCTCGCTGTTATATCCAACTCGGACTCGTAGAGCCATCTAGCGGTGAGTAGCGGCGTGGCGACTAACGAAACAACTTGACCGTGTTCGTACAAGCTCGGTAGCGCAGCGCAGGCCATAGCAGGCTGAGGAAAAATAATATGTCGTGCAGAATAATGTCCGGTAGATACAATACATATTTTGTTAGAATTGTTTATTATGTTAAATTGACAAAGTATACAATGTTTAAGATCGTCTCAATTATTCACCCTTACATCGAATAAAAAACATTTTATTTGGTCTGAATACTTATTTACCTAACACACAAATCATGCCTTTAATAAACCGTGTAACTTAAAGTCACATTAAGCCCTACTAAGGTATAGGAGAAAGTGTGGCATAATTTATGAAACCCTCTTATCACAAACATCTTTGTAATGTAAAATTCAACCAAGCTTTGCCAGCGCCGCCGAGTTTCAGGGCCCGAAATGGGTAAGATACTCGTGAAAGCTCCTTACACTGGGAACGTTTCTTTTAAAAACAATTTTAACGAATAGCCTAAGTTATCGTTTAAGGGCCGATTTTTCAATCCTCAGATAAGCATTTAACTGACAGATACCCATAGAGTTATTCGTAGAATAGGCCTTATCTGACGATTGAAAAATCGGCCCTAAATCGTGTTCTTATGCATCAGCGAATATACTGTAAAATACCATTAAGTAGGCTAAAAATTGAATCACAATCCACAACCATTTTTTTTCGGATATTTTGCTACATAATGCATAGGTTATATACGTACATGCGTTATTACTTCGATGCTGGTCTGGGAGTAAAGGAAAAACATAGAATGTACCAGTTGCTTCTCGTCTTGCGCAGATGTTAAAAGCCCATCGAGGGAATGGGCAAAATTCTTAGGAATCATGTTATAGGCGATGCGGCTAGCAACCCATCACTATTTTGATTCCTATTTCCACATACGCCTACAATCAAGCTAAACGTAGCCTTCAGGTTTTGTTACCTCAGACTCTTGTCTATCCCGTAAGGATATAGACGTGATTTGTGTATATGTATGTAGGTGTATATACGTGTTAGGTTTACTTCTACTTTGAATTAAAAACGTTGCTTTATAATAAAAATGGACGACATCTATTTAAGCGCTTTTTATCTTAATTTGTGTTCTCTACACACTCATAACGTTTTAGTAGCTTAGCATACACTTATTTCGCAAATTCGCGCCACCAAAGAGCACTTAAAACATAACTCAACACAAAGCGTACGCAGTCGGCTAACGCTGTCAGAAGCCGGTAGGGAAAAATGGAAAAGTCTTGTCGACTCTAACGTTTATTTACAACAGAACGCTTATGTATTCACGCCTGCTTTACATAAAGTGAATATTGCACAGACGTCGACTTTACTACCTCCGAGTGTTCTAGAAGTCATAAAAGAAATTCTTATAATATTTTTAGTACTTTGCGAAACTTTTTTAATAAACATACTTTTGCGTTGAAGAGGATTTTTATGTATTTCGTAAGTAAGTGTTTTTATTCATTCCGTGTGATGGCGCGAGAGATTTTAAACTTATATCAGAACTCAGATTTAAAAGTACTTAAGTAGAGTAACAGTGAAATACTTTATTTTAATATCATAAAATTTACCTCTAGGCTCATTAGAACTTTAAAAATATTTTACATACATACACACACATACACATTATCACGTTTATGTCCCTTCCAGGATAGACAAAGGCTAAGGTAACAAGACCCAAAGGCCGCGCTTGGCTTGTTTGTGATGAAAATATTTTAATTTTGTGATGATGTAGTAGATATTGGGAACGTGCGAAGTGTATGGTGGGAGTAAAGAAAATGATCACACAGCGCATGCCGTGGCAGAATTGTGCAACGATAGGGGGCTTGCAGTGGCGTGGCGTCAAGTATAATCAGAAGGCAAGCCGAAGGGCAACTAGCCCTTTCCTCTAATTCTGCACAGTAAAAGTGCCCAGCTGCCTTAAAAAAAGAAAGCCGCTGGGAATCGAGTTCTATGTACGCCACGCTACTAGGGCTTAGTAAAACTTGTCAATGTTGCTTTGAAAATGGGTCACTAAACTAATCTTGTTTTTAGGGGGGGTTAAGGTCTATTATAGATCTACATTCCTTACGTGTTCTGCTAAAACCAATTTATTTCCATTCAACATAGTTTAGAACTGGAAACTTATTTTGTGTGTTTACACATTCAAAACCAGTTTTTATAATAACATTCATTTTTCCTATTACTGTTTGTAAGCTTAAAAAATCTCACATAAAAGACGTTTTTCTGTGTCCTTAAACATTGCGATCCTAGACGCAATCTAAAAAAAATTATAAACGTCTTAACCGAGCTAGCAGCCAAACCAGCAACCAAAACACCATTCCGTACCGTAGCTCTCGCAATTTAATTATGAAACAAAATAGTAACATTAACGAAACACCGAGAGCTAAACACTAACAAGAAGGCACGACTTCGCGCCCGCTGACCACAAATGCGGGTGGTATCCTCCGCAATATTACAATGAGGACTATCATTTCTTTGCTCACCAGTTTTCGCCACTGTTGACTAAGGTCCAGAATGTATAGCTGTCAAAGGCGACTTTATAAAATCGGCGCCGAAACAAAGTTTTAAATCTTGAATCTCATTAAGTTTATTAATTATAAATAACTATCGTCATATCGAGTAGCTATGCCGTAATGTTGTGCAGTTTCGTTATGTTCGGAAAAAAACCGCTTTCAAAGCGTTCACGTTCATCGCTAAATAATCCATATTTGCGATAATTTCACGACGATCACTTTTCAACAGGTAAATGAAGGAAATTATAATTTAAGTCGCGAAAAGTGAATGTTATTGGATCTCACGCGACACTAGCGCCTCTAGTGGCAAATTCACACGCGAATGCCCCCATTACCAGATTACTGCCCGAGCTGACTCTTAAGCACCAACGTTGAATTTGGTTGTAGTTAGAAATCTGACAGATATCAGTAGGTACAGTTATGCGTATGAAGGTGCTACGGAAACCATTGGTGTTCCGTCCATCAAATCTGAGGATAACGTTTGACAGTTCTCATTTGAAAAAAAAAGTTATTAAGAATTAAATTTTTAAACGACACTGAAAATTAGAACACATAGAAACCTGTACGACACATTATTCAAACAGATGACGCTTAGCGACAAAATATTCGCATAGTCACACGTACAAGGTCACGTGACAGCTATAACAGATAGAAACATTCGAAGGCTTACCCACCTACTATGGGTGGTGTAGGGGTATAGCACGCGTCACGGAATGACGACGATCCAGGTTCGATTCCCGACCATAGCTTTACTTTTCGGATTTTTCTATGTGTTCTAAATTACAGTGACGTTTAGAAATTTAATTTCTAACGGTAAAAACGTAAAAGTAAACATTAAAAAATCAAGAATTAAAAATTCTTGATTCATTTCATGGTACTTATTAAGAATTGTAAAAAAAGCCGTGGTAGCCTAGTGGTTTGACCTGTGGCCTCTCAAGCAGAGCGTCGTGGGTTCAAGCCCCGGGCGCGCACCTCTGAGTTTTTCGGAATTTATGTGCGAAAATTACATTTGAAATTTGCCATGAGCTTTTCGGTGAAGGAAAACATCGTGAGGAAACCTTGCACACATCTGCGAAGAAATTCAATGGTGTGTGTTAAGTTCCCAATCCGCACTGGGCGCGCGTGGGAACTATAGCCCAAACCCTCCAATACACGGAGGAGGCCTACGCCATGAGGCACGCCGAATTACGCGACAATTTAATAATAATAAAACAAAAAACAACACAATAACAACAAAAAAAAAAAGAAATTGTAGCGAATTCGGAATAAAAAAAAAGGCTATAATAAATAATAATTAAGAATTGTACGCTTACCTATGTTAAAATAAAAGTAGCTCCATGAAATTCCAGGGTTTTATGAAAAAGGTGATTGAAGTGAGCTACGCCTAAACAAAGTTGTTTCGGCTTGAACAGTATTCATGATACGATGAAACGGTACCTCTTAGATTTGATACAAGTTTTTTATTGTTGTCCTTGCATTGAATGCAAAGGATATTTTGTTTCAACGTGCTTTGGGAGTTGTATATAAAACTTAGATTTGCAAATCGACAAGTTTTTACTATCAAATGAATCAAGAAATTTTTATTTCTACCCACCCACCTGCCCACCTGCTATGGGTGGTGTAGGGGTATAGCACGCGTTACGGAATGACGAGGACCCGGGTTCGATTCCCGGCCATAGCTTTACTTTTACCTGCTATGGGTGGTGTAGGGGTATAGCACGCGTCACGGAATGACGAGGACCCGGGTTCGATTCCCGGCCATAGCTTTACTTTTCGGATTTTTCTATGTGTTATAATTTTCACTGACATTTAGAAATTCGACAAGTTTTTATCGCTGTTTAATATAATCATATAATCATCACCGTGTTATCAGCTGGAAGATGTTTACTGCTGGACATAACTAGGCTTTCCTTACCCGTATTCTTAAAAAACGTCGATAACATTTTGTGGCAATGGCCATCAAAATATTACCTGTTGTCATTGTCGTTACAACTAATTCCCTTCTCAGTAGTGACAAGAAAAGTACGTATTAAAATAAACCCAAAGCTACCTACTGTCTTACCCAAACGGGGTATATTCTTCGTAAAGAGTTCATATCTTAATCCGAAGACAATGAGATACAGTTCGCACTTTAAAATGCGTATGACATTATTATGAGTAATGCCTTTCTCAACACTTTCATTGTTAGTGTCACAGCAAAGGATTAAAACAGTATAACTATGACCACACACGTCGTTAAGTCATTAGCCATCATTAGCCAGCATCCGGTACCCTTCAGGTAAAAACCTAAAGATTATCTCCTTAACACTTCCCAGACGTTCTTTTGTCTAAATATTACCTATGACTCAGGCGCCATGCAAAAGTTCTTATCCGTGGTTTCATAATTATTTCGAGTTATAAAATTTAAAACTCTTTTATCTCGTAACAGCAGGCTTTTGTTTTCCGAAGGTACCTATGTATAGAATTGGTAAAAAGTTGCTTTAAAAAGGTGTTTTATTGGGCATTGTTGGTTTTTATGGCCGTTACACAAAGTATTGCGCACGAGTTTATCTTGCGGCGAGACAGAAAGGAGTACGTCAAAAGAACCTTAGCAACATCTGTTTTGTTATGAGTCATCGTAGATACAACAGAAAATATGAAAATTTTGTTAAATCTAACCCCTTTTAGATATAAAGCATGGTATTTTTAAAAAACCCCATACTACATTCATATGCACATTAATAATATATAAAAAGTTAAACGAGCTGTTTTGAGTGATGGTATGTACGATTAAATAAAATTTACTACCGTATAGATTTACAATTGTAATGTACATTATATACATATATCACGTCTTTACCCCTTACGGGGTAGAAGAGCCTAAGGTAACAAAACCTTAAGGCCACGCTTAGCATGATGTGATTCTAATGTAGGTACAGGTGCGAATTTTGATCACAGACTACTTAAAGATAATTATGATAGAGTTCAAAAATAATTATGATAGAGTTCAAAAATAATTATGATAGAGTTCAAAAATAATAATGATAGAGGTTAAAATAATTATGATAGAGTACAAAAATAATTATGATAGAGACCAAAGTTCTCTGCATGTTCTTGGCATCATCAGTATTGATCGTTGAAGCAAAATAGTCAACTTTGACATTAGCACAAATCAAAGTACGAGTAGGTACAATTTTAAAAAGGCTGGGGAGTCTCCGAGCAAAGTCTTAAAAAGCACGATTTTTAACATCTCGCAACTCTTCTTGGCACTCCATTCACCCAATTCTCTTCCTTGTTCCGACGTCTTAGGGTTGCGTCAATGGTTCAGCGATTGCAATGTGGTGCCGTAATGTGTTGACATCATTATATGCCCACAATAAGAGGCGACAATGCAGATAAGGCAGTGTTTGTAGGCTGGGGTTAGGGGTTGAATTTCATACGTCAGCACGTTATGGAAAAGGCTTACATGAAATAGAATACTTTGGATTAAGTGTGTGGAAGATGAATCAAAGAAAGAATAGCAAGGATAATCCCGTGATGATTTTTAGTTAAGTAGCCAAAGATAAGAAGCGAGTTCAGCATAGTGTTATTTGAAGTGACTCTGAAGCACAAAAATTGCGCGTTTGAACATCTCATTAGATATGAGAGAGAAAGAAGAAGAAGGTGTTTATTTACACAAAATCATGCGATACACAGAAAAAAACAGAATATGTGGAAAAAAACAAGCACACACATCAAGTCAGCACACCATCCATAGAAGAGGATAAAAACACAACTGTACCTACTTTTGTCTATGTTCCTGTTTAAAAAGATATTTAAATCAAATAGAACTTCCCCACAAGAAATAGATTAATCATACATAATGTGCCGTCTTAAAGTTAATTAAGGCATTGCAGGAACAGCCAATCCTCACTGGGTTTTCATTTTTTTTAAAACAGAAACTCTCGGCCTCTTCTGCCATAATCAAACAAATGAAAACTCACAAAGAAGCAGACATGGGTAAACCGGGAAAAGGAAACTTTTATCACCTTTTTATACGATTAAAAATATGAAACAAGGTCCGTCTCTATGTTCGTTTTCAATAAGGACCGAGACGCGTTCCCATTCCCTCCCGGCATCCTTCGGGTGTTTCCGGTTCCGCTCGGCACAATATACAGACTGCTTGGAATACATTCATACAACTAATACGACGAGTTGTTAGCTGATATTAATGTTTAGTTGTAAGAAGAGTTGGGACGACGTATTTCATTCTATCGCACGCACACAAGTGCAACCCATCTCCGTCAAACGAACTAGTCGAGGAACACAAAGCACATGCGAGAGGCAAGGCTTAGTTTATACTGAAATCACGTTGCTATTCGACTTCCAGAAATCAAAACTTCGACTTTACTTTTATTTGGTCTGAGAGATGGGGAACAAAAGGTTGCAACGGTAGAAAAGAAATGGAAAATGTAGAACAAAGATGTGGTTAGTGTTAGTAACTCGACATGTGACATAAATAATTGTGAAGAAAACGAGGAAATTTGCCAGTTTTTGGTTTACAACCAGTAAAATCCTTAAGCGGTGTGTAGGTATTTGGTTTTAATTTTCCCAAAAATAACAGGTTTTTTTTTAATTTGAGACCGAGTCAATTGTTGTTAATTGGCCAAAGATATTATTTATAAATGTCTACGTATTTTAGTATAACAAACCATAAACATTTCAAATTAAAAGTCCATAGAGCCGGCTCAATCCCTTTAAAGAAAATTTAAGCGTTAACGAACAGTTTGGCCTGTAAATAGAATAGTGGTACCCTACTTCACCCGAAGCATCTAACTTTGTTACATTGAGGGGAAAACAAATATGGTACGGTAAAACCACGAGACCGAGTCAAAGCCTAGGGACTTGTGCTTCAATATTACATGAATTTTCACTCACAAATATTCAGCAACTTGTTTACGCGAAAATCACTGGCTATTCAAAGCTATGGTTCCTTTGTGAAATACAAAAACTGAGTACGTTGTGTTTTGCATTTTACATTAATAAATACGAACACAATTAGGTGGCCGGGTCCAATTACAAATCTGTTATGCCAAATGTCACTATTCTAATACAATTGCTGATTTGTATTTTTAAATTTAACTAAAGTAGAGAATGTTTCGTACAAGTCGGCATAAAAAATAAAAACAAACATGAAAAAATACAGTCAAAACATACTTATATTTCGAGTTCCCGTAAATTTATTCCGCCCGTTAACTTGGGTATAGAGAAATGTTTAATAAATTTAGCGAAAAACGCTTGATTTCCTTTTTGCTTTTATTTCCATGCTTTGTGCGATATACTAATTCACTCCACTGACACACGTTCCGATAACTGAATACAAATTTTACTAAAGTAAATAAGTGTCCGTTGGTTACAGTTTACGATAATGTATACACTTTCCTGTACCCGAAAATTGGAGCACGTACGTAAAGAAAAGTGTTCCGAATTTCGTTATTGAAAAAACATTTTCGTAAATACGCACGCCGGTGGTCGGGAATTTATTGTATTTGATGATACAAATGATGATATGGAAATTCCATTATCAACTTAATTTCCTGTATTGGTGAATAATACTGTGACAAGAGAAAACGGAAAGGCTTCGTTATTGAATAATCAATGACGATTGAAGTTTCTGACTGAGTAAATAATTATTATATGCCAAAGTGGGGTACACTCTATATTTTCTAATTAGTAAAAAAATATTTGTTCAACGGGTAAATTTTAGAAGACATTCACATCTTCGAATCAATATTGCTTTTTGAATACTCAGAACTTCCTCATTTAAGATTCCGCCGCGTGATTTGTGTTGAAGTCAAGAGAATCCTCCCGTCTTTGCAGATCATTTTGCTCATGAATATCCTATCCAAGATAAATATGAGAGCCGTAACAATGCAAATTGACAAATTTCTGCTCGATACCTCCTAAAAGGGGATACAAAAAATGATTCAATTAATCAAATAGTCACGGCGTGACTCTGGAGATCTCCGCGATGCGAATTGACGATATTATTAGTCTTCCCTTGTAACGAGTCATCGAAGGGCGTATTTCAATTTCGTCTAATGCAAATTTAATACGCTCCCTACGGCCCCTGAAGGGTTCCAAATCGAGTTTCTTTGTTTTCCTGTTCACGTTCCGCCCTTCCTTAGGGCCGAAGAAAAAACCTCGAATGTGATTGTACCAGAGTCACAGCCTTAATTACTATTCCTTGGGGTTGTCGTGCTAAACTGTATGCTATTCATCTTGATTAATTAAAGGTTTCTCAATAGGGGACTTGTTATTTTGTGTAAATAAGTTTCCGGCAATTATAATTAATTGTTTCGTGAACTTAACTTTGCACAGAGATAAAAATATCATCAGAATCCTTAGCATATTTTTTAACCCTTCACAAAATTGTGTTAACATAGGTAATTTTGAGCATTTAATGTATGGCAGCAGTTAGTGATATATGGGAGGTGCTTCTGATCACGAGTGTCGTTTATTTAATGTGCTGAAGCCTCCAATCCTTCCCCACGGCCTTGACCGAACTGCGTGACCTCCAGACGTAACCACCATCTATATTTCATAGAATCACCGCAGTTTCGTCTTCATCTACCCGCGTGCTATATGTATATTTGGTTAGCTATGTTCATTGTAGTTGGACGTTACCTTTGCTAACAGTACTGTTTCAATATTTAATTTTGGCCCATTTTCCTCAGCACATTGATTCAGTACTCTATATCTTTTTGCTATGTCAAACTCAGGATATGAATTAGCATATATTTTATTAATGTCTTTGACAATTTGTTTTGTTACATTTCTTTTTTTTTCGTTTACATTAGCGCCACCGATTTTAGTTTACCAGTCTCAAAATAGTATTGTGGTTACCTTGCTCAGTCAGAGGCTTTTAAATTATTTTATCACCAGTGTGTGGGTTGACATCTAGTGGGTTATCGCGGAGTCGTCATTTCAAGAGCTAACTTAACCTGTAACTTACATACATATGTAAAAGGCGTGTGGCGTACTAGTTCTATTCCACGCTTGGTGTTGGGCCTGCTAGCTCTTCAGGATGTGGGTCCCAACAGAGCCTCCTCGACACCAGCCTACCAATAGACTAAACTAATATAAAAAAAGAAAGAAAACTAAACAGAGAAAAGAAGTAGGCGCCACAAGCTTTGAAAAATAAGAGAAAACCTAAAGCTTGAAAGGTTGTTAAAGAAATGGAGTAAAATAATAAGTTTGCTTTCACTCAATAAATTATATTATAATAAAAAAAATACAACGCTCTTGGATCGGGTCACGGGAACAATGTTTGCTTAAAAATTAGAATACAACTTAGCGCTAAGACCAAAATAAATTAAATCTAGTGTACAGAATTACTTAGCGATAGGTCCGGCGATGGAGGTAATGAAAACGGCCTTTCTATTGGCTCGAATAATTTAGACAGAAAAATTAAAAGAAAGGTTTAAATGGTGCCTGACAAGGACAGCTTAAAATTGAATGGATTGAAGAGGGTACCGACGTTACGGGAGCTAATCACGGTTCATGAAGTCGCAGAACAAAAAGGAACGTGATCACCTGATTGTATATGATGTGTGTGTGTGGGTAGACTGGCCCTACAGCGAGCCACGTCGTCAGCTGCTGTGCCCTGGCAGCACACCGAAACGATACCCGGAGTCCACGGAGAAAGTTGGCCACGCCAAGCGACCGAACAAATAGTCTGTAAGCGAAACAAGGTCTTAGCATAGGAAACAGAGAGAAGAGGGTAGGTTTTAGGTCGCAGAAGATGAGTTTGCATATTACTTACTCGGAGAAAGAAATGGATTCGAAACAACTGTTGGATTTGTATTAGCGTAGCTTCAGAACTTCCCAGCAAGCAGCGGATTCGAATAACAAGGCGTCACACACTGAAACAAATCCTGGGTTAGGGATTTGTGCAAGCGAAATATGATGCCCACGATGCAAAGTAACAAATTTCAGGTAGAACTCACCAGCTCCCGAAGTAGGTACACCGTCACAAGCAGAAGAAAGGTTTGTATTGGATTATTTTAGACCCGAAGCCAAAAGAGACCGACCAGTGACCTGCAGTGATGTTATAAAGCATCAAAAGCCGCTAGTGCTGTGCCCTGGTCGACAATCTCTATCGATGGGTTAGAAATTTCGATGAAGTGCATTCTAACTAACAAATAACTGCAAGCCTCCTTGACCTGCCGGGAATAGTCCAACATTCTCGAAACACAAAACGAAACTTCCACGAAAGGCGTTCCAAAATATTTGGCAAGCAAAACTTAATAACACGGCACGCTTGATAAAATGATCGGATCGATGCCATGTCAATATCCAAACGTCACAGCCCTAGTGAAGCCTTGCCATAGACAAGCATAATGGTACTGCAACAAATAGGAAGTTTCTTCGAAACATTCAAAGTTCAATGTTTATTTTGACATGTAAAATAATAATAAAATGTCCCCTCTTGATGCCCTAGTTTAAATCTAAATAATAAGTTGTAGCTTATAAAAATAAACAAATAAACAAATCAATCGTTGCCTACTGAAGAGACGATGAGGAGTCACACCAACACGCTAGATGGCGCTGAAAATAATGTACTTCGTAGTGTTTCCGCTTCAAGGTAGATGGCGTTACGTGTATGATACAACGAAATTGAATCGTTACATTACCTCCTTACCAAAAAAATTTGAAAAGAAAAAAAAAAAAAAAATTTTTTTTTTTTTTTTTTTTTTTTTTATGTTCGTGCTGAGTGACAACCCTAGACACAAGCAGAAGTGTTAGGGTATGATAATACTATGATATATCAAAATTGTTGTGTTCTTTCCCTTGTGCAGGTGATGAAACACTAACTCTCCATATCAACATAATAATGAAAGGAAAAAAATGTGGTGATAAATGTGTATGTGTGCATATGTGTGTGTGTGTGTGTGTGTGTGTGTGTGTGTGTGTGTGTGCATATGTGTGTGTGTGTGTATGTGTGCGTGTATGTGTGTGTGTATGTGTATGTATGTGTGTGTGTATGTGTGTGTGTATGTGGTCACAGTTTAAGGACTTGTCCGGGTCCTGAAAAAAAAGAAAACAAACAACCCGCTAATTACCTAACTCTGATTTGACAATATCCTTGACATGCCAAACACCAATAGGTTTGTTAGAGTCATGGTCCCGTAATTCATAGGTCACACTCGAAATCTTATTTGAAATAACACACTTTTTGAATTTAGGTGCCAGTTTTTTAGTGAAAAATTTTGAAGCGTCAGAAAGAGGATATTCTCTCTTCCACACTATCTGACCTACATCATATTCTACAATCCTTCTCTTCCTATTATAATAAACTCTGTTTTTGTGATAGGATTCAGCTAAGCACTTGTTGACTTTGGCGAAAACTGGTTTCAAGTGAGGTAATAAAGAGGCATATAAAGTTCGGTCTGAAAATTGCAGTTCCAGGTCATCCAGTGATCGAGCTGGGTACCACTCTCCAGAAAGGATAGCTTCGCGTCCATGGTTTAAAAAATACGGACTATACCCAGTAACTTGATGCACTGCAGTGTTAATAGCAAACTCTATTTGACTTAACTGATCGGACCAGGTGCGATGGTTATCACCAACATATGATGCTAATGCTGTCGATAGAACCCTGTTAATTCGTTCTGAAGGATTATTTTGAGGTGTGAACCTACAATTGTAAAAGAAAGTCTTAATCTTGTATTTTTCCTTCAAAGACTTCATATGGTTGGAGATGTATTGGGGCCCGTTATCCATAGTGATACATTGAGGGATACCGTGCTTCATTAGTACTTCATTTTCAATTAAACGTACCACAGTCTTGGCCAATGAATTCCTCATGGGAAATAAACAAGTGTATTTGGTGAAATAATCTGAAACTACCAAAACATATTGGTAACCAGAATAACTTTTGGGTAATGGACCCAGAATATCGGTTGAAATCATCTGCCATGGTCGTTGGACCTTCTTGGGGTGTTCCATTAGCCCGAAAGGTGGTAAATTTGTACTTTTATAAGCCAGACAGATTGAGCAAGCTTTAATGTATTTTTTTATGTCACCGAGCATTTTTGGCCAAAAGTAACTTTGAGAAATCCTCTTAAAAGTCTTGAAGGTGCCTAGATGTGCTGCATCAGGTCTATCATGACATTCCTTTAAAATAGAGTTTCTCATATGTTTAGGAATCACTCGCTTCCACTCACATTCGACTGTCAGGGGGTTTTTGCTACGAATACGTTTTAAAAGGGTGTTATCTAAAATTCTAAAGTCAGGATGTTTTTGAGGGTCTTTTGAAACTTTCTCAAACAGTTTGTCATACCATAGATCTATGGTTGAGTCAGAAGGAGAGATGACATTAACATTGTCAGTTACAACTGGTGCTCGGGAAAGAGCATCGGCAACCTTATTCTCTGAGCCTTTCCGGTACTCAACATCGAAGTTAAACTGTGAGAGTCTGAGTGCCCATCGTGCCAAACGACCTGTAGGTGATTTTAGACTGACCAACCACTTCAGACTACTATGGTCAGTATAAACTTTGGTTCTGAAAGGGGAACCATCAATATATCCGCGGAACTTTTCAAGGGCAAATATTATGGCATTCAACTCCTTCTCTGTTGTGGAATGATTTTTTTCAGAGCTAGAGAGAGTTCTACTGGCATACGCCACTGCATGCTCGTAGCCTTCATCATCAAATTGAGACAGGGCACAACCCAGACCCACATCGGAGGCGTCCGTCGTGACAGTGAATGGCCGGTCGAACCTCGGCACACTCAAGATGGGAGCAGAGATAAGCAAGGTCTTAATGGTGTTGAAGGCTGCTAAAGCTTTCTCATCCAAACAAAATGAAACTCCCTTGGGCAACTTCTTAGTAAGCTTATTTAACGGTGCGCTCAGAGTTGAGTAGTTATTGAGGAATCTTCGATACCAAGAGACCATTCCTAAGAATCTGCGGAGTTCTTTCTGACTGGAAGGAGCCGGGAATTCAACTATGGATTTTACCTTATCACTATCTGTACGTAAACCACGTCTGTCAATAACATAGCCGAGAAACTTTAATGATGAGCGGCAAAAGGCCGATTTGTCCAAGTTAATGGTGAGTCCTGCTTGTCTCAATTTTGAAAGTACTTTATTTAATAGTGAGATGTGTTCCTCAAACGAATCAGATATCAAAATCACATCATCAACATAATAAAAGACGTTGTTGCTGAATTCAGGTCCAAATACTTTGTCCATTAAGCGCATCATTCTTGCAGTCGCATTAACTAAGCCAAAAGGCATTCGTCGGAACTGGAAAGCTCCTACGCCAGGCACTGAAAAGCAAGTTTTTTCCCTAGAAGAGGGCTTCAGTAAAATTTGAAAAAAGGCGGACTTAAGGTCCAGCGATGTCATATACTTGGCATTATTAAGTGAATCTAATATTTCCTGAACTCTGGGCATGGGATAAGTATCTACTTTAGTTAGGCTGTTTAGTTTTCGACTATCCAGACACATCCTGAGCTCACCATTGGCTTTGGGCACTAAAAGTATAGGACTATTCCATGGAGAAGTACTCTTCTCAATGATACCCAATTTTAACATACTATCTATCTCGCGTTTGACATACTCTCTATGGTGAAATGGAATTGGATAATATTTTTGTTTCACCGGAAGATGATCGCCCGTATCTATTTCGTGTTCTTCTAAGCTAGTACAACCTAAAGTGTCATCAGACGCTGCAATGAGCTTGAAACTATCCACAACAGATTTCAAAGCCTCTTTTTGTTGAGAAGTTAAATCTTCAAAGTCATGCAGATGAACCTCACTATTTTTAAGAAGATTCATCCTGCCTGTGCGCACACATGTCGACTTAGAATTTAATATGTCACGACAAAGGTTGAACATTCTCAGAAAATCTACACCTAGAATAATTGAAATATTTATGTCTTTACAAACAAAAACCTCCATGAACTTCACCTGCATGTTAAACTCTATAGGAACAGAAACTTTACCTAACACCTGCAGTGTGGCATTATTGCCAACTGATAGTTTATTATCACATGTCTGCAAAGGAAAGTTTAGACCCTCTCTTTGCAATGAGTGGTATGCTAACTCACTCATCACTGACACGGATGAACCAGAGTCAGCCAATGCATTACATTCAAGTCCTAATATACCTATTGAGAGGTAAGGTCTGGAATCGCCAGCCTCCTCTTTAAATAGTGGTTTAGTTCTGTGTGTGCAAGTGAAATTCCTGTTAGTTTTTAAATTACGGTCAGAAGCATCAAGGGCAGCACTCGATGATACAGCTGACCGGACACCTAGTTTTTTGAACAATTGCAGGATCGCGAATCTACGCCTGGCTTTTTGCATCTAAAACAATGCTGACCTACATACACATTGCATCGACTATAGTGATGAGGGCCATTGCACTTTAAGCATGTGACAGTAGACCTTTGGTTGTTAGGCCTGGAATGTGAATGTGACTCAGTGACAGGAACTTGGTTTTGTAATATATTGGGAATGACAGAATTATCACCAACATTAGAAAAGCCTCTAAACTGGCACTTAAATTGAGCTACTTCTAGTCGAGAGCAAATGGCCTTGAGTTCCTGAGTTGAGTTGACCTCAGTTAACGCTAAACGGGAAATATAGAATGGATCCATGTTGGTCATGATAATGTCTAACTTCTCGGTATCTGTCAATGGCCTGGTCAATCTAGAGAATAAGCTTTCCATAATGTTTATGTAACCTTTTATGCTTTCATTCTGACCCTGTAGTCGAGCCCTAATTTGATTTAGTAAACATCGTTCATACTCTACTGGCTGAAATTCAGTGGTTAAAGAGTGTTCAAAGTCAGCAAAGGAATTCATGTGTGACCCACCATTACGGAACCATAACAAAGCGTCCCCGGCTAACAAGTGTACAATGTTTCTCAACAATTCGGTTTCAGACACGCCTGACGAAAACATTAGTTCCTTCAACCTAACCAGAAAATCATAGACCGGAGATCTGCCATCGTAAGACAGATTCCATTTTAACACCTGCGAGCTACGTTTGAATGTACAATCGACAGCAGTTACAGTCTGTTCAGGAACATCTGCACTATGGGACGATGAATCACCAGGTTCCTTGCGACATTTCAAAGTTTGAAGGGACCCATAGGCCTTCGTAACCAATGCAATTTTCCGAAGCTGTTGTTCTTTGGTACTTATGTGTAGACGCTCTAACCTTAAAATGACATGTGACAGTCGAGACAGACAGCGACGCCTGCATGACAACGACGAGTGATCTGCGCCCAGCACTGCATTCAGCTTCTCCTCGCATGCCTGGAACTCCTCGTCAAGCGACAAAGCTGAAATGTAACCAGATGCTTTTGTGAGGTCTTGTTGTGATTTTGATTTTCTAAAAAGTTG
This sequence comes from Pandemis corylana, assembly GCA_949127965.1. Classification (NCBI taxonomy): domain Eukaryota; kingdom Metazoa; phylum Arthropoda; class Insecta; order Lepidoptera; family Tortricidae; genus Pandemis; species Pandemis corylana. The sequence goes on from OX421860.1 coordinate 5,230,353, forward strand.
CTGGAGTTCATCCACCGTTTGTACGTTAGGTAGGTCTATCCCTCTCGATTTCAACTCAAATATTAGTTCATCCTTGTTCAGGCAATCTACGTCCACATGAAGTGACATGATAAAAAAAATTAAAAAAAATTGATGTGTGTATAAGGATCCAATGTCAGTACAAATAACCAGTTCAGTACTAAGGTGAAAAGCTAAACTGTTGAAGCTAAAACAGTGTTCCAAATGAGTTTAAACTCTAATGAAATTGCAAGTTTAAAAATAGTTCAAAAAAAATATAAAGTGTTGAGTCAGGTTACATTAAGTGGGTAGAATTATTCTTCTACAGTTTAAATTACTGTTATACAGGAGCTTATACAACTTAATCAAAGCAAGGCAAAAATGCAAAATGAATTGTTAAACAGGCAAGTGTCCAATGTGCTATAGCACTAAACAACCACAAAAAAAAATTAAGTTCAAAACGGGCAGGCGGTACAAAAGGATAATTAATTATTGCCTAAAACCCTCATTAAAAAGACAAAAAAAATGAAAATGAGATGGCAACCAGGCCAGTGGATATGTGCTTTTACACATATAAAAAAATCAAAAAAATAAAAAAAATAGATGGCAAACAGACAAGCAGCAAGAGGAAAAAAATTTTATGCCAAAGCTTTAAATTATCCTGGTAGCAACCAGAATGTAGGATAACTGTGTGCTTGTTCTGCTTACCCTCAAGGCTGAAATGTTAGTGCCTTATAGTGCAAGTGATGTAACCGGCTGTCTTACTCTCCGTACCGTTTCACAGTATTGCAAGCTACTGCTTGCGGTCGGATTAGCGAGTAAGATGGTGGTAGCAACCCGGACGGACTTGGCACAAAAGTCCTACCACCGGCAAAAGTGTGTGACAATGTACGTAAAAAAACAGTAGGGACAGATTTAAAGAAGATTGTGCGCTTTGAGACTATTACAAACCCAAAGAAAAAAAGGAGAAAAGAAAAAAAAATTGTGGGTAGATTTTGCTAAAAAAAAATAACAGCAAAATTTATTAAGTCACCAAAACGCACAAGTTTCCGTCACACAGGCCTTTAAAACCTACCTAGTAGCAAATAACTACTGAGAGAAAGCAAACAAGGAATTAAACGTTAAGAAAAAAAGAGAAAAAAAAGAATGGGGTAGTTTTAGTCGAGGTGGCCCCACCGGTTGGGCGACAAATGTAAAAGGCGTGTGGCGTACTAGTTCTATTCCACGCTTGGTGTTGGGCCTGCTAGCTCTTCAGGATGTGGGTCCCAACAGAGCCTCCTCGACACCAGCCTACCAATAGACTAAACTAATATAAAAAAAGAAAGAAAACTAAACAGAGAAAAGAAGTAGGCGCCACAAGCTTTGAAAAATAAGAGAAAACCTAAAGCTTGAAAGGTTGTTAAAGAAATGGAGTAAAATAATAAGTTTGCTTTCACTCAATAAATTATATTATAATAAAAAAAATACAACGCTCTTGGATCGGGTCACGGGAACAATGTTTGCTTAAAAATTAGAATACAACTTAGCGCTAAGACCAAAATAAATTAAATCTAGTGTACAGAATTACTTAGCGATAGGTCCGGCGATGGAGGTAATGAAAACGGCCTTTCTATTGGCTCGAATAATTTAGACAGAAAAATTAAAAGAAAGGTTTAAATGGTGCCTGACAAGGACAGCTTAAAATTGAATGGATTGAAGAGGGTACCGACGTTACGGGAGCTAATCACGGTTCATGAAGTCGCAGAACAAAAAGGAACGTGATCACCTGATTGTATATGATGTGTGTGTGTGGGTAGACTGGCCCTACAGCGAGCCACGTCGTCAGCTGCTGTGCCCTGGCAGCACACCGAAACGATACCCGGAGTCCACGGAGAAAGTTGGCCACGCCAAGCGACCGAACAAATAGTCTGTAAGCGAAACAAGGTCTTAGCATAGGAAACAGAGAGAAGAGGGTAGGTTTTAGGTCGCAGAAGATGAGTTTGCATATTACTTACTCGGAGAAAGAAATGGATTCGAAACAACTGTTGGATTTGTATTAGCGTAGCTTCAGAACTTCCCAGCAAGCAGCGGATTCGAATAACAAGGCGTCACACACTGAAACAAATCCTGGGTTAGGGATTTGTGCAAGCGAAATATGATGCCCACGATGCAAAGTAACAAATTTCAGGTAGAACTCACCAGCTCCCGAAGTAGGTACACCGTCACAAGCAGAAGAAAGGTTTGTATTGGATTATTTTAGACCCGAAGCCAAAAGAGACCGACCAGTGACCTGCAGTGATGTTATAAAGCATCAAAAGCCGCTAGTGCTGTGCCCTGGTCGACAATCTCTATCGATGGGTTAGAAATTTCGATGAAGTGCATTCTAACTAACAAATAACTGCAAGCCTCCTTGACCTGCCGGGAATAGTCCAACATTCTCGAAACACAAAACGAAACTTCCACGAAAGGCGTTCCAAAATATTTGGCAAGCAAAACTTAATAACACGGCACGCTTGATAAAATGATCGGATCGATGCCATGTCAATATCCAAACGTCACAGCCCTAGTGAAGCCTTGCCATAGACAAGCATAATGGTACTGCAACAAATAGGAAGTTTCTTCGAAACATTCAAAGTTCAATGTTTATTTTGACATGTAAAATAATAATAAAATGTCCCCTCTTGATGCCCTAGTTTAAATCTAAATAATAAGTTGTAGCTTATAAAAATAAACAAATAAACAAATCAATCGTTGCCTACTGAAGAGACGATGAGGAGTCACACCAACACGCTAGATGGCGCTGAAAATAATGTACTTCGTAGTGTTTCCGCTTCAAGGTAGATGGCGTTACGTGTATGATACAACGAAATTGAATCGTTACACATACATACATATATAAATCACGTCTTTATCCCTTACTCGTAGACAGCCTAATGTAACAAGACTTAAAGGCGATTTAAGTTTAGCTTGATTGTGGGCGTATAGGTGGAAAGGGGAATCAAAATAGCGATGGGTTGCTAGCCGCATCGCCTATAACATGATTCCTAAGATTTTCACCCATTCGCTCGATGGGCTTTTCCCATCTGCGTGGGAAGGGAAGCAACTGGTATTCTATTCTATGTTTTTCTTTACTCCCAGACCAGCGTGGAAGAAACTTAACCTGTAACTTAAACTGTTCTACTTATATTATGTTAGTTAACATTTTGCTAAAAACATAACGAAATCCAGTAACCAAAATGTTGAAAAGAATAAAAAAATGAATTACTAAAATCTTTCAACGATTCCATCGGATACAGTTAGAAATTAGCTCAAAAGTTTCAAAGTACAAACTCACCCAAGACCGTCAAACAAACACAGTCCATCATCAAACATTCGTCGATTCCAAGCAACTCTCATTGCCACTGGCTGATAAAGTTTTCCAAATTATATGTTAACCAAACCACGTCACGCAAATTTCATGCAGTAGTTACTTCGGGCGTGGCACGTCTATCAGGCTATCGATGTCACGTTCGCAGCACGTGCTCTAATCACGTCCGCCTTGTCACGCAACTTGTAATTGTGTTGGCTTAATATGTCCATAACAAGTTAAGCAGGTCATTGACGTTGTAGCATTTTATGGAAATGGGTTGTACTTGTGTACTTTTTCATTTTTGTAGTCATCAAGTCTCTGGTTGTCTTACTCGTCAAAAGCTATTTGCTCTTTGCAAACTTTAAGGAAAAAACACAGCGAATTTCTTATTTCTTAAATTTTTATATCAATAGTTTCTTATACAGCGGCTTTATTTGAAAGCTAACTGGAAAGACATATATTACTTTAATAAGTACATAAAATTATCTGCAATTGGGCATAATAAAGCGCTTGTAAGGCGTGTTTCTTCTTAGTTTCCTGGTTTATTAGCTTTACATTGAACCATTTAATTCATAGACATTGGTCATTGCTTACCTCTAGGCAATATGTTATTGGTTTACCGTGTCACACTGACTACTTTAATCAATACATACATACACACACAAATCACGTCTTTATCCCTTAAGGGGTAGACGGAGCCTAAAGTAACAAGCTACAGGCCACGTTTAGCAAGATTGTGAGCGTATAAGTGGAAAATGGAATCAAAATAGTGATATGATTTTCGCCCATTCCCTCGATGGGATTTTACCATCGGCGCGGGAAGAGAAGCAACTGGTACCAACATGGAAGTTCAATCTTTAGTGAATATAACATTTAATTTGCAAACGATTACAATTTGTTATTTGCAAACGGTTTACAAGGAATTTCCGAAATCACGCAAAGTTTTATTGAGAGCCTTTTCTTTACGTTAATTAAAACTCATCTTTTAAATATTTTAATGAAGCATTGAACACCGTTATCCTTAATAAACACGAGTGCCCATTGATGTTAATGCCTCGATGTCGTGCTAATGATCTTTTATATTTTTATCCCCACGGAAAGCCGTTGAAAGACAGTTTTGAGTGACGAACGCTGCTGTAGGTAAGGTGAAGGGCCCTGGTTAATGACGCATTCCGGACATAATTCCTGTGGTAGGGACATACTAGGTATATTTACTTGGTATTTCAATAGATGAAGGTAAATAATCATGCTAAACGTGGCCTTTAGGTCTTGTTACCTTAGGCTCTGTCTACCCCGTAAGGGATAAATACGTGATTTATGTATGTATGTAAGATAAATAATCCAATGCTGGTCTGAACTGGTAACCTATTGGCTATTGAAAGGGAATGAGAACTCTGATTAGCAGATAAATGAAAAAACAGAGCATTTTAGAATCACGATTAGTCGTATTTTGTATCTATGTACGTCAAATGGTAAGTACCTAAGTGCAAACAAATATTTTAAATAGAATAATAAGTATATAGATAATACAATATTCGCCATTTTTAATAGTTTTTAAAAACCAAAACTACTCAACACAACAAAACTACTACAAATAATTTGACACAGCAACTCCAAATTCCATTTTAAGTGGTAGGTAGAAAATATAAAAACTTATACTGAATCCATATTTTTTACACCAAGTGTATTATAGATGAGATTAAGTCATGAGCATTCCAACGTACACCATTTTCTAAGCTTAGTGTTAAAAACCTCTCTCCATCCATCTCTACCTTTTGCAAGTTTCCCGTCTGGTTCAAAAATCTTCAAATCGTCCCATCATCTCCTTTTGGTTTGTAACTTTGGTACCCGTCGCATGAAAACCAACGCGTAATGATTCATATCTAGTAACCGAGATGCATTCGCCAGAGGAGGTCACTACTGTTTGTTAAAAACTTTTCACAAATGCATTGCATCACAAACTCATCATGTGACAAATCTTTATTATCGGTATTCGCTATTTAATAATAGCTATTCGCGTGGCTTACGCTAGGTTAGGTTGGTATTTAACCAGCCAACCATTTTAACAAGTGACAAAAAACCGCCGATGTCCTGCCCAATCCTTCTGTTTCTTCGCACATCGCCAGCACCAAATAGCACCACTGACAGCAGTCTAACTCTAAACAAGCGACATAAAAACACAAGTATTAACGAAAATACCAAGTATATATATGCCAGTTCCAGCCAGCCCTAACGGTTCCCGCTTAGATGTCATCTTCGACAAAACGCGCCGATATGGCACTGGCTTTCCTGTTGCATGATTAATGCCTTCCGCTCGAGTTATCATTCATAATGCAGGGAAACTCGGAGGATTAGCGATACGTTAGCGTATGGGTTAGAGGGTTTGGGAAGTGAAATACAATATACTGTCCCTCAATACGATGTTATAAATATGTTATACATGAAGTATATTAAGAAGACTAAGTAAACGATTATCTTTTATCCTTTTATTATCATTGTTCTGTCTAAATAATATCAAGATTGAGGACAGGACAGCGTTTGGATTAAAATGCAAGATCAGACCTCCTAAATTTATAAGAAGTCTAATCATAAGAAGATCCCGAATTGATTACTTGTACCTTTAGTAATCTTCTGGAAATTTATAATATGTCTGCAGAAATCTTAGATGGAATCAAATTACTTAACTTAGGTATATTTTATTGACTCCAGACACAGCTGGTATAAAGGTGTATTTTTAATATTTAAATTCGTTGGGCAACCTCGAAACGAGGTATCTAATGAACTTCTGGTGGATTGTTTATTTACTTGTAAGTTAATTTTAAATTTTGAATTTCTTCCCGTAGCCTGATAGACTTAAATAAAAGTTCCGATGATTTCAGAGTCTCATTGTTTGTTGAATAAGATTAAAATTAGGACGGACAACAGTTCATGACATGAAATAATAAAATAGTAACTATACTTGGCGTTCAGCTTCTTCTACCACTAATAAATCCTACCCATAAAAAAATCATAAATATAGGCAAACTATCTAATCAACTAACAACATCCTATCCTGAAATCCAATTTAATAAAAGCGTAACATAATCGGTTTATACCGTCCTTCGGAATTACAGTGCCATTTACGGGATGGGATGGCCTGAGCTCTTTCAGACTAACCCAAGGAATGAATGGGCCAATTTTCTCTTGCAGTAATCGAGCGTTGAATGGCCTGTAAGCCATGAAATAGGATCATTAGTCAAAATTAAAAAAGTTTGCTGAGCCCGATTTTTGCTGATCGTGATAACGGGTTCCAATTCTATAGGTTTTTCGGGACGCCTATTTACTTTTAAATGTTTATACAGGCGTTTCGGCAGCGTCTCCAGCTATTAACTTCATTTTTTCTCGCAATTATTTTTAACAATGCTTGGCGCTTGAAGGTTGGAGACCCGAATCGTGGTGTAGAGTAGTTTTATCCTAAAAACAAAGTCAATCTCGTCTCGTGAGTGAAGTTGCGTGAAAATATTTTGAAACAAAATATGTGGCAAATCAAATTCAAATAGGTACTTATTTAGCTGGTATTTCATAACATCAAGCCAAGCACTTAAAACAAGAAGTACAAACTAAATAAACAAAAAATGTGACTAATCAAAACTACCAAGCACAACTCATCACCCAGCCCTTTTGAAGCTTGTAGCTGTAGGCTTGAGCGAAGCAGTAATTCACAATTTTATTGTTTATTTTTGTGCAAATGTCATTTCCTACTTTCAAAAAGTATAACATTCGAGTATACGCCAATCAGACATTATTTCAGCATTAAAATCATTTCAGCCGGTAATTCTAAAGGTTATTATTAACTAAAAACCTCAATTCAAACAAACATAGAATACTTCTTTGCTATAGTATCTAATATAGATATAAAAGTATAGGTAAGTAAGGTTTCATTCTGGTTTGGGAGTAAAGAAAAAACATAGAATGTACCAGTTGCAGTTGCAAAAATCTTAAGAATCATGTTATAGGCGATGAGGCTAACAACCCATCACTATTTTGATTCCCCTTTCCACCTATACGCCATACCTAAGCTAAACGTGGCCTTTAGGTCTGGTTTTGGGCTCTGTCTACCCCGTAAGGGATAAACAAGTGATTTATGTGTGTATAAAAGCTATTCACCACTACCCAACAGCTTTGCTCGTACTAACTTGTATGTTTAAGTTCGTTATATCTCCTAAAAATTTAGTCAATGACAATCTCAAGTAAATAATAACAGTTGTTATTATAATCGGGCTTGTCTAGACTTTTGATGGCTATTTTGGGTTTTCAGAGCATAAATATAGGCTAGATAGTATTTTAGTCATTATGTTCGGTACATACATACATAAGTAACGTCTTTATCCCTTAATGTTCGGTTGCGGTCAGTATTTAGAGTTTAGACTTCAGAATGATAATTTCTTAGTGAATTTCTGTACCTACGCACTTTTCTTTTCAGCGAACGCTTCGCTGTTCCTCTGTGTTTTAAGCACAGTTTTATTCGTGTCTTTTCTGTAAACATACAAAAGGTAAAGATTTACAGCAAATATTTTCTGATTATTTTTTTAGTTCACTTAAAGAATAAAAATACTGAAATAAAGTTTGATAGATAAACCGTAATTCCATTAACCAATGTATGCGTCTTTATTATTTGTCCGTTTTTATATTTTGTCGGTCAGATATCACGCGTGAAAGTCAGACAACAAGCTGTTACAAATGAATACGAAAAACTTAACAGTTTCGAGGCTGAATCGTATAATTCTTAAGTTCGTGACCTCATACAAATAACAAAAGGCAATCGGGCAGCGTATATCGAAACAAGAGCAAAAGGAGTTGCCCCAATTAAAATTGACACAGCAGCTCCCAGCACAGTGTGTCGGCGCATCGGTCGCACGCGATCTCGCCCGACGCGTGTACACCCTTCTTTAATACAATGTGAGAAACAACGTACAAGTAGCAGCACATTGCGTAGTCGCTGGCGTAAAGAGTTATGGGTCACCCACCGACCGCCGCAGTGTAATGCTTTGCTCACGATAGTTCCCCCACCATGTAAACAGAACTTTAAGCGATACCATTAATTTTGTTCCGTCGGATGTCGCTCTCACTGTTTAATGTTTTCGTGAATTTAAATTGGACTGTTAAAAATCTTGGCATTCGGGACTGCTAGTTTTAGGATCGCGCGAGATTGAAGTCCACTCTCAAATTTATTGCTCGTAAGTGTTAATTTATACCCGCTATCCTGATATCGTGACAGCGTTTTAGTGTTCCAAATTGCTGACCTATACTTTTAGAATTGGCATAAAAGTAATATTTTATGGTAATAAATTGACATCCGTTTTGTTCCGCCTAGGTATTTTGCTAACTTAAATTGTCTTAAAATATAATACTTAAAAATCTCCTAATTAATTTCAATCGCAATATTTTACGGCTTATCGATGGTAGCAGCTTTCGAAATGATATTTAATTTTTAAAGGGGTAGATAATTCCTAAAAAGCGACAAGGTGTAGGGTGCGTAATTAAAAGAGACGCGTCGGGCGACAGTCGTGAGGTGCAGGGTCTTATCGACTGGGTTTTAATTTGAGGCTGGCATGAGACACGCGAGGTGGTCACGCGAACGCATCGACCGCCGCCAGAAACGACACCAACTAACCTTTTAATATTCCTTTTTCATACGTTATCACTGGCCAGTAACAATTTAAACGCAAACTTTGCTTTTGGAGGCTCACTCTCACGGTCCAATGGGCATGTCTATAGTTTTTGAAAGTGGGGAGCGAGCTCTATTTGCTTTTTATCGGGACAAAGCCAAGTTAGGAAATAAGATTTCACGTAACAGTTTTTTAGGGAGAAGTTTTTGGTTGCGTGACGGATTGTAAATAATTAGTTCATTCAGCCGCGTCTCCCAGGACGACGTCGCCGCCATTGTTTGTTCAGATCCGAGAAGCGGTTGAAAAACTGACGTCTTCCTTAATCCATTCATTGCCTTACACTTCATTTTCGATAGGAAACTATTTAACTTTAATTAGTCTTTGTTTTCTGCCAGATATTGGGTTACCGTTATATTTGCGTTCATTTCCTTATTTATTTACTAATAACGCCTATTAAGTCTACTTCAAAGTTAATCTGTGTTCAGTGTTACTGCCACAAACTTAGCGGGGGATAATTTATTGGTTCATTGGAAGTTTCCGAATTCTAAGTCCGTCATTAATTGGAGATTCGCCGCAAGTACTCGAGATACACTAAGTTCAACAATATTTGAGCCGATTATTTGTCGCTTCATTGATTTACAATTATCTTCATAATGGCAACTGTGTTGTGGGCGGGTGTCTTAACTAAGGCCGTGGTCGCTTTCACCCGCCGCACGCGGCCGACAGCGGCCCGCCGCCCGCGGCGTCTGAATGGTGTGTTCGGGAATGCTCGGGAGTGGTCGTTTTCGCCCGCCGCGTGCGTTACGCCGCACGCGGCGGGCGAAAACGACCACTCCCGAGCATTCCCGAACACACCATTCAGACGCCGCGGGCGGCGGGCCGCTGTCGGCCGCGTGCGGCGGGTGAAAGCGACCACGGCCTAACCCTCTATTAGTTTGAAACTCCATATAACTAACGTAACATATTAGATGGATTGGATTATATTTACTACATCCTGCTATGGAGTGATATTTGCGCGCTTTGCCTATTATTCTGATGTCATTAATGTCTCTCTAATGGTTTATCATAATTTCATGAATTAACTGAAAATAATTCACTTCAAGGCACGTTTTCGTATCTAATTCCAAATTCATTGGAAAATGAAAGATTATTTCCCAATTTAAATGAATAAGTCTGTGTAATTTAATCTGGAGCCTTTTTTAATTTCAACAAATCATATTTCGGGGACAACTCTTTATTAAATTAAAAGTTGCCGCGTTTATACACAGTGAAAGCAATCACGCTGCATTCTCGTATAATATTTGCTGAGGGATCAAAACTCAATCAAGGCCTGGTATAGTTTCCGAGTGGCGAGTTGTACCTAGCCGATTGTTTACTAATACAGAGTCGGCAACGTCTGGAGGGCGGGGTTATTAGTTTACAAGTGTATCAACCAACCCCTTTGTTTATTATTGACTCGATACTCGTGGGATGATATTACTTTCCAACTCTTTCGGAAGTTTGCTTTCATTGTTGACGGCTGTTTCCAGATTATTGGAATAGCCCGCTTCTTTATACTTCCCTGCAGTTGTTTGCCTAATCGATAACTTGTTTTCTGAACAGGTTTTTTTGACGTGATAACGTCTTATAAATCGATGAACACCGGCTGCACGCACGAAAAAGTGTCACGTTCCGTTTCACGTTCCGCGTGACGTCAGAGCTAGCAGTTTTCATCAATGCTTCTTTATGACGTTATCACGTAAAATTATCGTCCGTAAACCGATTTTACAGACAATCGGTTTTTTTTCTACAGAGATTATCATTAAAAACCAGAGAAGACTGCAGGATACAGATGCTGGGATGTAGTTCAAAATGAAATTATCAGCTATTATTTATTTATATTAACCGCTGAATAAATAATTACTACCTAACTACTTATAAAATATTAATTATTGAAGGCCCAGTAGCTGCAGTAGCCGCAAACATTCTATTTCTAACTTTAGATTCTGCTCATAATCTAATGAATATTAATACTTCAATGTGCAATAAAAATGTCGAGTGCTATCATAACACAAGAGATTATTCGCATTAACAAAACAAACAAGCTCCGCAGTGCAGCTAATTCTATATTATATTTATTTTACGAGCTGGCAAACTACTAAGATATTATTTATACACTCGCTAGTATTATAGTGTAAGTATAAGACTATCGTAACTCAAAATTTTCAGTGTGTATAATTAAGTGTCAAAAGTACTTTATGAATGTAACAGGTGCAAAAAAAGAGCTAAGTTTAATACATCGTGTTCAATAATGCAATTTATGTATGCCTACTCAAAATATTGTTCGAAGCTATTGTTAGGTGTACACACAGTATTTAACTCTAATTGGAGTCTACATTGTTTGTAAATCGATATAAAACACACTTAAAAATTTACATTTCAATATATTTGTAACTAAAGTAAGAATGCTCAATGGGCCATGCCCAATATGGCAAACATTGGTGTCGCCCACCGATTGTCTTATCTACCAATGCGCCAACATTGGCCAAGGAGGGTAAAGGAAACAAAATAAATACCGTCACCTTTATTGCCGACGGGTGCGGATCATAACAGTAATTCAAGTCGCATGATATATGGCGTCATACATAGGGTTACCATACTACAAAATATGGCCAAAAATGACAGAAATTTTAGGCTGTTACAACTTACACTTGTTAAGTACACCGTCTAAGCTGAGCAGAACTGTCTCTCAAACAAATCAACGACGAACTAGCTAGAAAACATTCAATGAAACTATTTTTACTGGCCAAAGACTACCTTCAACCTTTGAGATTGAAATCTTTGTTTGAAACACGTTAGTGTTTTGTGTGACAAACAGGTCATAGGTGTGTGTGAATTGTAGATTTACATAGAAGCTGAAAAAGGCAGGGTTTTCATGTGAATATATATTATATTTAACAGGGATATAGCTGTCTTGTACGTTTCGCTCATTAATTTTAACCTCCGCATAGTACTTCACGCTTGCTTTCATTATTCATACAAAAAGTTGACCATGTTTTGTCTGTGTGTGTGTAAAAAAAACTGCAAAAGTGATAGATAAAGACAAAATAATAATCAGTTGACATGAGCTTACTTAGCGTTGATGAACAAAGGTCCTAAGCAAAAAGGTTAGGAAGCTAAACTTTTCTAACGTTTGACTTTTTGCCAGTGTTTTCTAATCTTCCCTCTGGTAACCCTAGCTGCCGTCCTTCGGCTGCGATACGGCCGCCACTGACCACTAATCTTGCCATATTGGCTTGTTAGCACCACATACTGACGTTCTTTAGCGTTATGATACCGTTTACATTTTATTTATGACCGGATTTTTCACACGATGTTATTTGTTGGTGTGCTGGAGTACAGAATAGTACGGATTGTCGAATGTCGACACGTATGTCGAGCGTTAATCTTCTTGTCCTGTCACGGTCGCCACAAATATAAAATAAGCAGCGCGGCTTTTCGGATTAAAATACGTTTATTTAGTACCTCATTTACAAGTCATTTTACAAAACCAAATTTTTCGTTAGACACTGACTTTACTTTATTTTTCAGTTTATTGCCAGTCCGCAACAGATGTGCCTACGTTTTCTACGTTCGTAAGCCGCTTTGACTTTAAGATACGGTTATAAGAGAATCCTGTTGTTGCAAAAGTTTACGAGGTAAACTAACTCAGCATTTCAGATCGAATTTTTAATAGCAAATAACGAACTATTTTAACAACTGAACGCAATAAAACTGTATCAAAGCTTTTATATGAACCCAAGGTCTCTTCAAACCGTATTAAATATTTTTAGAGCCCATAAAGTTTTAAGGAGACCATATATTTCGCTTATAACGTGTCGCAGTATCAAAGTAATTAATTGCGGGTGCGGTTTCGAGTTTAATTTTGTCAACACACGTGGAACCCACGCGGGCTATACTGTGGTTTTGTTTAAAGGGTAGCAGGTAGTTTCTTCACCTTCATCAAAGTGTTTTATTTAACCCCAATTAATTGGAGACCCTGCGAGTAATGCTATCTATGTAAGTCCAAAATTAAATTTTATATTACTTACGGATATTAAAATAAACATTTCGTTGGGTTAATTTAGGGAAACGTTTTCAACTTTCACATTAAGAGTGAAGCTGATGGTAAATTTTAATGAAACACACATTAACTCCGAAAATTTTGAAGGAGACCCTATTCGTTACAATAATCGTCTGCTTTAGAAGTCTTAAAAGTACTAAGTACTTAGGACAAAATAAATATAATCGATGTACTTTTGCTGTTGTAAATTACTTACACAAAAAAAACAAAACTAAAAGATTTTATTGAATAAGGCGTTACTTTGCGGAGGTCCATTTCAATGAGTAGCGGAGTAGCAAGGTAAAGTTTTTGTTCATTAAAACTAAAAGAGGAACAGCCGTAGTGACAGAACATCTGTATCTACAGTACCCTTAGCTCTAACATCTCAATTATAACGCGATACAGCCTTAACCCCGTCGCTAAGCGTGTAACTTTAATTAAACTGTTAATTCGAACCGATGTCGGCCCCGGCCCGCTCCAGCCGCAGTTCGCATATCACGCACCAATACACCTTTTAATGTCAACCCTGATGTGTCTGTTCGCAGGTCAGACGTCGTAAACAGAATTGAAGAGGTATTGACTGGCTTTCAGTTTCAGGGATCTCGGCCAGTCTGATTGAGCCTAAGGGCCGATTTTTCAATCCTCAAATAAACATTTAACTGACAGATACCCATAGAGTTATTCGTAGAATAGGGCTTATCTGACGATTGAAAAATCGGCCCTAAAGGTTGTAATTTCAATGCCTTGTTTGAGCTCTTTTGAGGTAATAAAAATGATTTACGGAATAATTCTCAGTTTGAAAAATAAAAAAAAAACATTATTACTAATCATCCATCCATTCTTTCTAATTTTTCTCATTTGCCATACAGTAACTGCAGCCAACCTATTTTTTTAACGGTTAGAGGTTACAGAAAAAAAAAACAATTTTGTTTTGTAACAAAGTCGAATTTGTTGGTGGAATAACTCTCTTATACTGTTTGTACTCTGAGTAAAAGCGTGTATTCATTTATGCTAAAGGCAAGACCTTAAAAGCTCTTATGTCTTGTACAATTAGGATAGAATTTTCTGGAGACAAAGGCTGTAACAATATCATATTTTGTTATTATTCCATATTCAATGTACTCTTCTTTCATGTTAACGTAAATTACATACCGAAAGACGTCAATAGGAATTTACCAAAATTACAATGAATTCTATATTTCGATCTTCTTTCTTTCTATCGTTCATCCTAGACCACAGAACACTACTCCTTTCCTTATTTCTGTATTATTTAGGGTTTCGTTCTAAGCTACTGTTAATAAGGCTCTGCTGTCGACCTCTGCGACTATATCTATTCTCCTTCTATCTGTCAAATGGCCAATCTTTCAATCATAATTATACGGGAAACGGGGTTGTCAGGCACTTTTTTGTAAACTAAATTAAAAAATATAAGGAGTCAACTATTACGGTAGTACGAAACCCTCCGCGCGCGAGTCCCCTACTCGGCCATTTTTTGGCAAACTATAGGCTCGTTCTGCACCTAACCCCATTAATGTCTAATCAAAGAAACGTCGGAGCCTAAAAATGCTAGCATTTCTGTGCTTAATTTTCGGAAGCGAAACTTATCGAAGCTGAACTCATCACGGTGCGGCGACGTCGAAAGCAATTGCTTCAAACATCGTAATAGCTGCTAACCGCACGCTCGAGCTGATAGAAGCCGTGCTGTTGGTGTTTGTCGATAAGGAAATAATAAACGTAAGCTCAAATTAAAAAAACCTGCATTTGTTTTATTGTTATCTGCATTGCCATCGGAACTGCGAACAGACGCTTAGTTTTGAGTCAATCCGAAATGTGGACAGAGTGAGTCACAACGAAAACCGTTTTAAATTCGATACAAACGTGATTAGAAAGAACCTAATTTGACAAAACTATTTTAATAAAACTGGATATGATGACATTTGTAATATTGATAAATCATTTAGTATCTTATCACACACAACCGCTTGCAATGGATGAGCTATTCTGACTGTTTTAATTTGGTTACTTGCGAGCCCTGTTAGCGCTGTTTTAAATTTGCACTTGGTAAATCCAAACTAAGTCAAGTCAGACGTTGAGCGACCAAATTGGAAACGTTTTGACAAAAGTTCAGGTCAAGACCTAAACCGAAGAGCATGTATGAAGAGATTTGTCAGGATCGTAGCAATGAAACAAAGTAGTCTCTGTCTACCCTTAAGGGAAAGAGCCGTGGCGGTATGTATATATGGAAACTTATAATTTTCTTTTGGACAATGAAACAATAGTCTCGTATTTTTGCGAATTTATGTCTCATGTTACAACGATCTAGTGGAGAACGTTGTGCCATTTTGATATAATTCAGCGATACTTCAACTAAACCATTTTTCTACGTGTGTTTGTGAAATTTCAAAAAATATAGGCAACTTTTTTTTTACATAATACAGAATCATCGACAAATCCCCCCTCTATCCGTAGATTGACGCGTTGTTTGAGCCGTTGCCAGCCAAGACGTAATTACTTTGCGAACAGTTTGTCAGCCAATTAAACACCTTTGCTTTATTAAGAAGCCACAGCGAGCGCCCGTAAATAGCGAATCAAAAGGCAGCGCTGCAATTTCAAGTAAGTAGGTAGGTACGAGGAAGTTTCCGCCATCGGCGGTATTCATACTAAGCCTTTTTACTCTTTTTGCATATAAATTTGATTTTTATTCTGACTCAAATTCACATACACATATCACGTCTATATCCCTTACGGGGTAGACAGAGCCTAAGATAACAAGACCTAAAGGGCACGCTTAGCATGATTGTGGGCGTATAGGTGTAAGGGGGAATCAAAATGTTGATGGGTTGCTAGCCGCATCGACTATAACATGATTCCTAAGATTTTCACCCATTCCCTCGCTGGGCTTTCCATCTGCGCGGGAAGAGAAGCAACTGGTACGTTCTATATTTTTTCTTTACTCCCAGACCAGCAGGGAAGAAATCATTAGTTGACGTAACTAAAGATACTGGAAGAAAATTTGGAAACTAGTACACCAGATACTACCTACATCAAAAACTGGACTCTAATAGCTTAACTTCAGAACTACAGGTTCATTAAAGGCACGCTTCAGGGTTGCGTTAGATTTAGGTACGTACGCACTCAAGTATATTGTTTATACATAGACATTTATGGTATCATTCTTAGGTATAATACCTGCATGCGCGTTTCTAACTTGCCCATCTTTAATATTTCTTAATTCTAACCTGTAAGCGTATTCAGAACTCGTGCTGTGTAAGCACATTAGATGAGTCACCGAGCCTTTAAAAAACCTAGAATAGTTCACCTCTTTATACTCGTCAAATGGAATTCCAGGCTAATTAGAGGCAATATCTCACACGACATCTTTATTCAATTTTAAATAGCGATGCGCTAAGACACAAACAAAGGGTTTCACTAAGAAGCATCCCACACTTTTTTCTTCATAGATATGAAGACATTTGCTGTCCCATTCATCGTGACTTGAAATAAAGGAGTGCAGACGAAATGAAAAGGATATTGTTTTAGTTTTATCTTAATCTAACGATATAAGAGGCGGCGTGTAATGCTCTCGGACAGCGAATCCGTCGAGAATACTCCCGTTATACTCAAAGTCTCTAAATATAAAAAATACTGACCTTTCGGACTTTTTCGTAATTGATACGGGCTTCGATTTTAATCTAGATAAACTTCAATAAATAACATTATGTAGGTATGATATTAATTCGTAATTAAAATGGGCATAGAAAAATATCAAAGAAACAATAATAAAGGCATACCTACTATAATTATCTTTTATGGAAAAAGGGATGTGTCTAGAAAAATCTCACACACCGTTAAGTTATGCAAAAATATTTTTTTATCAAGCTCAATTAAACTGTTTCAAGCCTCGTTAAACATAAAAACGTATTAAACATTTTTCCAACTAATTAATTAGGTACAATGTTTTAAAACCACAAAATACTTAAGTACCACTTGCGCGAAGTTAGTTAATTTTAAATGATTCGGCAACTAAGCCTAATAAACTTCTTAATTAAAATACAACGTTATAGATACTCTAGCGCGTCTCTGTGCCGGCGTCACTTCATCGTCGGCAAAAGACGACATTTCGTGGTCTCAGTCATTAATTATACGCAGGTCTTTGTCCCTCAGGCTCTCGGGTCCATTGTGACAATATTTGGGTCGCGCCTTTCAAAGTGGATCCCAACAATGGACCGGTACATAGACGGATCATCTCCGCGATGGGAAAGTACAGGTAACAAACGCTCTATAAGATTATTTTAAGCTCTGATTCGGACAGAGGTTTGATAGGCGTTTATTTCTTCGGAGCGACACGTGGATTGTTTTCAAATACCTTGTGACATTTTAAGAGGATCATACACTAAAAAATTAAAAAAAATTAACGACCAAATAATTCTATTATTCATCATCATCATCATCATCTCTAGCCTATATATATCCTACTGCTGGGCATAGGCCTCCTCTCAGAATGAGAGAGCTTGAGCTATAGTTCCCACGCGGGCCCAGTGCGGATGGGAACTTCACACACACCATTGAATTGCTTCACTGGCGTGTGCAGGTTTCCTCACTGTAATCCTTCACCGAAAAGAAAGAGATGCGAGCCCGGGATTCCAACCCACGTCCCACTGCTTGAGAGGCTATAGGTCAAACCACAAGGCCGCCACGGCTTTTTTTATTAGTCTGTTTTAATCGAATAAGATTCAAAATCTCTAATAAGCAGTGACCATCCCTAGCGGAGAATTATTTTAATTGTACCTAATTATTTTATTATTTATTGTTTTAGATTTTGAAATTTTTGGAATATTCAATTAATTTGTATTATTTTATTTTATTCAATCTAAATTCTCCTAACTTGACAATGACAATTCATGATGAAATTTTTATTGAATGAATAAATAATCTAATCTAAATGCATTAGTATCAAATTTAATAAACGAAAAGTATGTTTATGTTATGATTATATCAATAATATAACTCATGACGCTGTGGTAGATACAATGGTACATTTACTGCGGCGAAATATTATTAAATCAAATAAAACCTAATCAAATCATATCCGCTTGTGGATCAAACTGTCAAATCATGAAAGATAAACACCGGCTACTAATCGAAAACACTCCACAGCAAACACTGTCCGCGATCATTAATTAATCCAGTACATTCACGAACCATTCCAACAATAGGATCACAGGGTATTGATTCTACGTCACTGCATTCCATAGGATTATACACGTACAACTTACCTGACTGAATGCAAGTACGCGGTAATTTTACTCTCTAGTGAATCGACCAAATTAATTGTCAAACGTGCCGGGTGTACCAACATGGCCACTTCAATTACACTTTTCTTTTTTTTTTCATTTCGTTCGGTCTGCATTTTAAAGATATGGGACAAATTTGTAGCATTTGGAATTTACACGTAGAGTTCATAAAGTAACGCATTGCATTTTTCTACAATGTTATCTGATCAAATTTAAATGTCATTGATTGAAGAGGGTTTTTAACCCTTCCTCTATTTGTGTGTGTGTGTGTGTGTGTGTGTATGTGCCTGTGTCATCGTAGTTCCTCTCAAGCAGATGGACGCGGTTTTTCACAGTTTCTTTGCGTTGGTATCCATGTTTGGTAAAAATCGGTCCAGTAGTTTGAAGAGTATCAGCTCTTTTCCAAACTTTTACTTACTTGACATGAAATGTATATTTCATAATTTTGTTTTTTTTCTCTTCGACATTGGAGATACCTTAAATTAATTTATTTAACGCTGATGGCGTGTTACACCTCCTCTGAACTCAAATTATTTTTATTCGTTATTTTTCCACTTTCTTTGCATACTTTGTTTTACTTTGACTAGTAGAGACTTTATACATCTCTACTATAGACTAATATAATGTAAGGCTTTGGGTCCTTTTACATGCCTTTTATAAATGTATTTCATTTAAGTAGCATTTAAGTATTGTACTAGAAAATGAAATGAAATAAAATGATATTTATTCTTAGTAACAAGCATTACATCTGCGAGTGGCCAATCAAAAACTTCACCGTAATCATAAAAACGTTGCTAAGCCGCTATTTCAGTTGGCCTTATAGCTTAATGTATTTTATTTTGAAAAAATTACTTTCTGTCAGGTTTCTTGCGGCGCATTCTTCTTGGCAATGATGGTATTTCAGAATGCGCTGGAAGTTTATAAAAAGACGTAAAAGAGCCCTTGACGGTCAATTTACAAAAATAAATGTTGACTTTCGAATTACCTACTAAGTGACATAAAAGCTACAAGTTCATCCGTAAACATGTTTGAAAACTGTGTTAAGTGTAGTCAAAAATCAAAACGCCTTAGGGTCAGTGTTCTCCTGTTATCAATAAACGACACCACTTGATATTAAACTCGCACGTATATGACATCCCGCATTGCTATTTTTAGACATATCTTTGTTCTCTACTCACGTTGTGAAGCTGACCCAGTCCCTTGCAGGGGTCGTATGGAGACGTGTTAACGTGGCCCCAGTAGCGCCCCGTCGATCATAGAAGCCTCTCGAGGGAAACTTATTACTGGATATCTGACTTTTTTATCAACTGTTGGTTAACACACACACAAATGACGTCTTTATCCCTTACGGGGTAGACAGAGCCTAAGGTAACAAGATTTAAAGGTCACGTTTAGCATGATTGTTGGCGTATAGGTGGAAAGGGGAATCAAAATAGTGATGGGTTGCTAGCCGCATCGCCTGCTAAAGTCATGATTCCTGCCCATTCGCTCGATGGGCTTTTACCATCTGCGCGGGAAGAGAAGAAACTGGCACATTCTATCTTTTTTCTTTACTCCCAGACCACATAGACAACCTACCGCTAGGCAAACTTTATTCGGTATTTTTTTGTAAGAAGGAAAACGAGCTAGTCGGTCAACTGATGGGTAAGTGAGCACAACTCCATGGACACCCACAACACTAGATTGTACCTCATGTGCCAGTAATTTCACCGGCTGTCGAACTCTGGACGCCCCGGAACAAAGCAATGCAAGAAAGACTTCAAAGTGTCAAATGCCTTCTATGAGAATAGTTTTTGCTGATACGTGAATTATAGGCGCTGCCTTGGCTTTCGTGGCGTTTGGGTATCTAATTGTGGTGTCATAAATTAATTTGTGTTGTTTTTATTTCCTTTTTTTCCCGCTGCCTCTGGTGTTTGTCTCGTCATGGGAAAATTAGTTACGTTTAGTTTGTAAGAAAAAGGGTTACATTGAAAATCAGTGCTCCGGCTCGCCGCAGCATCACGCTAAATGTGGCCCTTTTGGCAATATTCGGCATTTTTGGCAATTTTGGCAATAAATGTATTTCTTCTCTTCTTCTCAAATACTTACACTCAAGGCTCAGAGCGCTAATTGTCGTCACAAATGTCTCCAACGGGTCCGCGTTGAAGTCTCACACTATGAGAAAAGTTTGTTGCCGTTACGTGCCGCTAGTGGCACTAGATTTTTTTTCTATACTAATTGAGACGCTTCCAGTTGTGCTGGTAGTTTCAAAAAAGACATGTGAAAGAGCCCTTGGCGGCCAATTCGCAAAAATAAATTGTGTTTCTTTTTTGACTTCCGAGTTTTGGAGACTACAGATCCTTGTAAACTAATATTCGCTACCATAGTGTCTCAGGTGCTATTGGTAAAAGAATTTTCAAAATCGGTTTAGAATATCCAGAGATTTCCGCCTACAACCTCACGAACTCACAAATTCGCAAACTTTTCCTCTTTATAATATTAGTATAGATTAGCACATTATCGCGGAAACGTACGCATAAGTAAGTTTTATTACAATGTTCATGTATTATCGCAAAAACATTGTAACATTAAAAGCAAATTACTTGTAGATCTGGTTTCATTTGGTTTTTTATGCAGTTCCGTCGCAGTAAAATCGAAGATCATGACCAATTAATGTTTAATCAGAAAAGTAATAAATCGAAATAATAATATAAACTTATGACGCATAGTAGCATCATGAGCCGCTCAATGCAAATAAATGTTTAGATACCAAGTTGTAAAGACGAATTATATCTAGAGCTCATAAACGTAATGTCTTTACTATCAATTGAAAACTTAAGTTGTAAAAGCGAATGGTTTAAGTATTTTACTGCTAAGCTAATTAAGTTTACATCAGTCTTTGGAATCGGAATAGTTTTTAATTAAGTTCTGTGCTTACTAAATCATGTTATATTCTTATAATCTTATCTAGTTTTGTTTACACAAATTAAATTTGACCAAGCATCAATCAAACTTGAAGCGGTCGCTTTCATATATGAGATGGCCAATGTTTGGTTACCACTTGTAAACGTTCATCCAACCAAGGCCTTTTATTTTCTTTAAGTTACAAGCAAAGTATGTCTTCCTTGTCTCGAATAAACTTAGGCATCATAAATTCTGTTCCTACGGTTGCCTCGGCATCACTCTGAAACTAAAAGGCCGCCTATTGGTTACCTTGTAATTTTCGTTATGTTTCTGTTTCCTGTATTTTTGATTAGGTATGTGGTGTTCAATAAAGTCATTGGTATTGTACGTAATTACTACACCATTCATTCTCTGCAAAAAATTGCTGGTATAAACTGGTGTTAGGTTCCATGCGATTGGACAGGGTTCCTTTTTCACCGTTTGGGTACGGAACCCTAAAAAGGAGCGAGCGCTGGCTCGTGGACGGTGTGCGCAGCGGGGCAGTCGGGTTTACGCCGTCTAGGGTAACTGTTGTGTAATAGCAATTTAAGTGAAACTTATTGTAAAACACCTTTGTCTAAGGAATATACGAAGTTCAAAACAGTGAAGTATTTTATTGGTAAAGCAGGTATCTAGAATCTTACATTTCAGAAGTGCGATGTGACCGCGCCGCGCCTTGTTCGGTCAGGCTTGGCTGTGTCTGATGGTAAAGTATTATAGATATTATTTCAAGGTGAGGTGAGTGTATTATTTTACTTATAATGAATTTTTAACAAGTGTTAGGTATGACATATTTTGCTTAGCGTGCGTGACCTTGGAAAGGTACTTCACATGCGAGCGGCCCTTGTGCGGGCCCCGGAAGGTTAATGTAAACAATCAATCGGGATCAGGGCTAGAAACTAAAACAACCGCCATTACCAAAGCTACTTTTGTGGACTCAACAGGTGCTTCAAGTAGAGCTAGAGATTTTGTCCCGTCTATATAAAAGTGACTGTTACTGAGGAAACGGGTCGAAGTACTTTTCGGTATGTGAATTTGCTTTTCTAGTTGTAGAGAAATGTTCGCCATAAAATGACTGATCCCAAGTTTGTTTGTTTTGTATTATGATTTACTTTTACTATATTTCGTATTATCAATTGTTCTGTTATAGAAGCACTTCACTAAAATTGATTAGTACACAAAGTGCTTCACTTCACTGTGGGGTAAGAAGGGAGAGAAATACTGGTTGAAGCATTAGGAGTGGCAACACACAAGTAATAAAATTATGTAAGTACCTAACTGAAACAGAATATTGTGTGAACTTCAGGTCATGGACGAGTCTTCTAAACAGCGAAGTCGGTCTAGAAACCGAGGTCGAAGGGTGGAGACGCCTGGTCGACGGGGGCGCCGTACTGAGACGCCGCCACGTAGAGAGCGTCAAGCTCGTGCCCCAGCCGAAGTCAGCTTCGAGCGCGCGACTCTATGCGTTTTCAGCGAGACATGGAGTTGGAGTTAAGCCGGGAACGGATTAGGCAGTTGGAGGAAGAACTTCTACGAGAGCGGATACTCGCCGAAGAAAGACTCCGACGTGCAACTGTGACACCACCCGCCGAGGCCCGGGACAGGAGTCGCAGTCGCCACAGCGGCGAGCAGACGCCGAGTACTAGCCGTCAGGCGGCAGCCAAGCTGCCTTTTAGAAACCGAGCAGAGCAACGTGTCGACGCGGGACAGATGAACAGGTCACGTAGTCCTTCCATTTCCAAAAGAGAGTTCGTTAATATTGTTAATTGTCTTAAGAATGGTTCAACATCGCAGCCATTCACACAAGCAACCCCTGCACCACGTATGGATCATAAAAACATACTTCCCGAATTTGATCCCTCAACGAAAAATCAACGCATTGATATTTGGTTGAGGAAAATTAACGAATGTGCCTCGGTTTATGGCTGGGATGACAGAACCACTATTCATTTTGCCATGCCCAAACTTCAAGGTCTGTCCAAGACATGGTATGAGAGTCTAAATTCCATTCTATATACGTGGGAAGAGTGGCAGAACAAGTTACTTAGTGCTTTTCCACACGAACAAAACTATGGCCAGATGTTGGAGGATATGCTTAAGAGAAAAAGTAGGTTTAACGAGCCGATAGAAAATTATTATTATGAGAAATTATCGTTATTGAACCAATGTGATATAATCGGTAAGCGGGCAGCCGAATGCATCATACACGGCATTAGTGATAGAACCCTGAGGTCTGGGGCCCTTGCGTTACGATGCACCCACCCGGACCAACTATTACAATATTTGATTAGTAGTAAAGATTCTGTTTATAATGACACTGATAGGAATCCCTTCCATAAAAAGAATACAGACAATGTTAACAATAGAGATCCCATCAATAAATCGGGTGGCAGTGGCAGGCCAGGCCAACAAACTGGTTGTTTCAATTGTAAGGATAAGGGACATAATTTCTTACGCTGTCCCAAACCCATCATCAAATGTACACGATGCTTCCTGGTAGGACATACAGTTGATCAATGTGACAGCAAAACAGAAGGGAGCAATACGGTGTAGAAAACAATGTGCATAGACTCAATGAACAAACGAGGCGATGACCGTTTAATTTCAAAGTTTATAAAGGAAGCGAAAATAGGTCACACTGCGATGGAAGCAAATTACATTAATAAAAAAAAAACAGCTGTAAATAAATTAGGATTGGTGCATAACAACACTCCAACATTAATGAAGGGTTTTGGGAATGGCATAGTGCAGTCGTTAGGGGAATTACCATTGAACATTGTAGTCGACGGGGTTAGTGCTACGGTAGTTAGCAAAGTAGTAGATGATAAATTATTAGACAAACCCCTGTTGATAGGACAGTCTTATACGGAACAGCCGCACGTTCTTGTGTACAAAGATGCACATAATTTGCTGTTGTTACTTGATATCGGCAAAGAAATGCCTTCATTAGAATTGGAGGGATCTTACTGCAGCGTTCGAAAAAGGAAGACACTTTCCGCCCAGTGGCATATTACAGTAGACAGACCTCCCCGGAGGAAAAGAACTTTCATTCTTATGAACTGGAGACACTGGCGGTAGCGTGTTCTTTACGTAGATTCCGTCTTTACCTGTTAGGAAAAGAATTTCGAATTGTCACGGATTGTAGTACTCTCCGCTCCACGTTTTCTTCACGGTGGTTGCTACTGCAAGAGTTTCAGTGCTCAATTGAGTACCGAGCAGGAGTCAAAATGTGTCACGTCGATGCATTATCTCGTAACCCTATAGGTGAAGCTGACGAAACTCATGCAGACCAATACCCAGCGGTAATGTCGATTAACGGAGAAGACTGGTTGCATACTTTGCAATTGGGAGACACAGAGTTAACCCGGATTCGTGACATTTTAGATAGAAACTTCGACGAAACAGAGATAAGATACATTAATGAAAATTATCTTGTGAAGGGTAATAAGCTGTATCGGAATTGAGAAGACCCTCGAAGGAATAAAGAAAAACTACTGGTTCGCTAAAATGACAAAGTTTGTGAAGAAATACGTAAACTCATGTATCGAATGTGCATATGCGAAGAGTAAAACCAGCACTCATGAGGGTCTCCTTCATCCAATCGATAAGGTTGCAGTCCCCTTTCATACTATACATGCTGACCACCTTGGACCCTTCGTCAGGTCAAAAAGGGGGTATACTCATTTGCTCGTAGTAGTAGACGGGTTTACAAAATTATGTTTTCTCAAATCCGTTAGGAACACGAATAGTTAGAACACGATCAGAGCCCTCGACGACATATTTTGTGATTTCAGAGCCCCAGATAAGAAGGAAAACATTTATTCGTGATATATGGGTTACAAAAACAAAAAATGAGTACATACATCACGAAATGGTTCCATCTCAGCATAATGCTGGCCTTGCAGCCAGCGCTGGTCTTCCGATGGATCGTTTTATTAGTGGCAGAGGGAGTTGTTTTACTTCCCATGCTTTTAAGCAGTTCTGTTTTCACAAGGGTATCAAACATAATCTCAATGCTGCGGCTAGCCCGACATCAAACGGCCAAGTGGAGAGATATTACCGGACGGTGTTGGATTCTCTGAAGGCTATGGCCGTGAAGCATGGTGAGAAAGACTGGGATAGTCATTTGGGTACCATACAGTGGGGATTAAATAATACTGTCCAAAAACTACTAATAAGACGCCAACCGAAGTATTATTCGGTACCAGTATGAGTAGCTGTAGCAGTAGTAGTATGAGTAGTTATTATTATTATTATTATTATGAGTAGCGAAAAGAATCCCATCATGAACGAAATCGTAGAAGAGACACGTCGAGATGGACAACTGTTGCGATACACCGTATGAAATCCTGGATTCATATCGATGCTCTGGGGGTCGATGAGCAGGATTCTGATAGTATCATTAGCGATGATGATGATTAGGAGCAATTAACATGTTTTTGTGCATGAAGCCTTAACCTTTAGATTAAGCATTGTTGACATTTTATACCCTGACAGGGTCTCATGTACCTCCCTCCATTTAACACAGTAACATCTTGACATTTATGTAATGATCATGACTTGAATGATTAAATGAATTGAATTGAATTGAATTGAAGCTTTATGCCATTCTTCCTTTCGAGATTCCCTCTTATAACATGTGCATACAGAGGATTTGTGTTTTGTTACAGATCAAGCACGAGAATCGATCGGTTCGTGACTTGATGCATCATGCCAGAACAAGTATACGATTACAGGCAGAACTGATTGGCTAGCCTTAGTATCTATTGTGTCATCGATAAACTGATCGTTCGAGGCACTATTAGATTATCGTTATTATCATTACAGGCAGAACTGATTGGCTAGCCTTAGTATCTATCGTGTCATCGATAAACTGATCGTTCGAGGCACTATTAGATTATCGTTATTATCATTACAGGCAGAACTGATTGGCTAGCCTTAGTATCTATCGTGTCATCGATAAACTGATCGTTCGAGGCACTATTAGATTATCGTTATTATCATTGCAGGCAGAATCGATTGGCTTGCTTTAGCACCTTATTGTGTCATCGATAACTGTTTGTTTGAGACACTATTAACTATCGTTAGTACGATTACAGGCAGAATGATTGGCTTGCCTGTTAGCATTTTATTATTTCATCGATAAACTGATCGTTCGAGTCGTTATTTAGTTTATCATCGAGAGTTCCGATTAACTGATCGTTCGGCTCTCAACTACACAAAAAAAAGTATAATGATCGATGTAGTAGTTTTAATAAAACCTAATGTAATGAAAGTAATTAAGTAGAATTAAATCTGTTTTATAATTGAAAGAAAAAAAAATAGTTTTAAGTAACATAGGTATATAAAAATTAATGACAAATAATTTTATATCGAATCATTAATAGATGATGAAATTTTAATAACTGAAATATCTTTAATTCACGATACTAGTATAAATTGTCCTCAAAGTACTATTCATTATTATAGAAACCAGTCTACCTTTATTTTGCTTTCTCTATATCTACAAACCAATATAATTATACTCTAATAATTGTTTAAGTAATATTATAGTAAGATTGAACCGCTGCTCAAACCGATTGTTAGGTTGCCATCGGGCGCCGTGTGCAGGGACGCACACGATGTCAGGATGGTCGATTGTTAGGTTCCATGCGATTGGACAGGGTTCCTTTTTCACCGTTTGGGTACGGAACCCTAAAAAGGAGCGAGCGCTGGCTCGTGGACGGTGTGCGCAGCGGGGCAGTCGGGTTTACGCCGTCTAGGGTAACTGTTGTGTAATAGCAATTTAAGTGAAACTTATTGTAAAACACCTTTGTCTAAGGAATATACGAAGTTCAAAACAGTGAAGTATTTTATTGGTAAAGCAGGTATCTAGAATCTTACACTGGTAATTACGAGCCAAATTGTCAAAAATGGATACAGACGCAAAAAAAAGCATATTAAGTAGAACAAATTTTCACTTTTCTCCTATGTGAATTCTCTTACTCAATTCATTTCAAAACTACACAAAACCAACTTAGAGGTACGCTAACCGTGGCCTTTAGGTCTTGTTACCATGGGATAAAGACGTGTTTTATGTATGTATGTAAGTTTGAGATAAAATTTCAAAATTGGAGTACCAGTACAAGCAGCTGCCTTTTCGTATGTCGAACATGCATCATTCCATAATATGAGTGCACAAATACAACCCGGCGATGCCGCTTCCAAGTCACGTACTCCCAAGACTTGTGTTATGCCGGGCGCACCTTCGGTTGTTAAAAACTGGGGCAAATTGTATCGCTGAATATAAAACATCGTAAAGTGAACTTTTATTGTGTGCTCATTAAAAATATATTCATTAAACGTTCTGAATAAAGCAAATATGTTTATGGCCATTTCCGTTTTGCTTTCAAACCCACTTGGTGCTTGTTTGCGGCCCGATAAATTGCTATAAAATTTTACTTTAACAGCTAAGCCCTGCACGAAAATGTTTAATGTTTATTGCCTTAATTACTTTTGCCAACAGCTACAGTCCGCAGTGCGATTTTAATCGAGATCCCCGATAGTGACAACCGTGATTTCAATAAAATGGATTACAATACAGTTGTTGATTAATTGGTAGGTTATAACTTGAACCAATAAATATTCATATTTGCCGCTTACTATGCACTTAGCTAGTTCATAAGGAATCTTTCCACGTGAGTATACTTACGACAGCAAAATAAGTTGTGAAGATTGTCAAACGTGTGTAGCGTAAAAGAAAGTCCATTCACAATTATACTTGAATGGCTTAAAGCGACAAAAGCTAATCCAGCAGTCATAAAATATGTTGTTCAAATTAAACTGCTCGATTGAGCTAACGACAAATAATATTCGCTAGGACGGAGCGCAACAATTCGTGCGAAATTGTTTCGAGCGGATTAAAGGACTGTTCTCCGTAATTCCTGTCACAATGGGACTCGGGGCAGTGTAAGTAAATATTCTGTCAGTCGCACGGATATTCGCACAATGACGGCCCGCGGCTCCTTTTAGCCAAAAATTGCTTGAGCACGACGCGGCGGTGGCTCGCCACGGTTCCGTGTCTACTGTGATTATTATTTACTTACCTTATCAACTGAATAAAGAATTTTTACTTCTTCAGTTTTTATGTTTACTTGTTTTGTTTGTTTGTTGTGTAGATGTTCCACGGGAGTTCGTAATTGTGTCGTACAGACACATCATTCAACTCTACAGCTCGTAACAGATAGAAAAATTTGAAGGCTTACCCACCCACTATGGGTGGTGTAGGGGTAAAGCACGCGTCACGGAATGACGGGGACCCGGGTTCGATTCCCGGCCATAGCTTTACTTTTCGGATTTTTCTGTGTTCTAATTTTCAGTGTCGTTTAAAAATGTACCTTTAGATTTGTTTCCTCTAATAGTTAATGGGGTGTTTCATGTTTTAGCCTGTCTATAGTGTCTATGCCTTGCATTACAAAGCTCTATGGATGTAGAACCGTCTTGCTATTTATTTGGTTCGTACGCAATCACGTCGCACGCTTGCTCTAGTTTGACCAGTAATTTTTTTACAATTAATTAACAAAAATAAGCATGATTTTTGTTCATTAATATGGACCCCCGAAAAGTAACGCCTGAATTTTTGATCACCGATTATTATGTTAAAGAACTTCCATGCTGGTCTGGGAGCAAAGAAAAAACGTAGAATGTACCAATTGCTCTCCCCGCGCAGATAGTAAAAGCCCATCGAGGGAATGGGCGAAAATCATAGGAATCATGTTATAGGCGATGAGGCTAGCAACCCATCACTATTTTGATTCCATTTTCCACCTATACGCCCACAATCTTGCTAAATGTGGCCTAGGTACCTGTTATCTTAGGTAGGTACTGTAGGTACCTGTTATCTTAGGCTCTGTCGACCCCGTAAGGGATAAAGACGTGATTTGTGTATGTATGTGTGTATGTATGTGTATTAAGAACTTAGAAACATCCAAGTGTCTTTTCTTTTCAAGAATATCACACTTCTGGATCACCCACTGTCTAATTGTATAGGTACTTAATACAGCACCGTTTCACATCTATTCGTAACTCATAACTAGCTGTAACCCACGACTCTGTCTGCACAAAATTCACATATCGCTATCCCGCGGGAAAGTTTAAGAAACACTGCATCGCACAAACGCTTATTTGCGTCCCGCGAACCCCCAAATCTTTGTTTACCAGCACACAATGACGCAGACGTAGCCGATGAGCATCCTCGACGAAGACGTCACTTCCCTTGGAAGAATCGTTTATTTGCACCGATAATGTCGCTATTGTGTTCACTGTTTGCGAAAATTATTACGAGGACAGATTTGTACATTACTTCCGCATCTGGATTCATGCTTAAAACGGCGTAGGAAATACAAAGCGGCCGCGGAAGAAGTTCTATACACTAAGTATCTTAGTTTATTGTTAAGTTCTGAATTAACTCGCTTATGATCAAGCTTGCAAGATTAAGATTTATATTTCATTGTTTTTATTTTGATTTTATTTTTGAAGTAAAGTATCACCCGAGAAACCATTGGTTTATACATACTTACATACATGAAAACACGTCTTTATCCCTCACGGGGTAGACAGAGCCTAAAGACAAATTAACAAAAGCAGACAGTAACAAGACCTAAAGGCAAATTTCTAAATGTCACTGAAAATTAGGACGCAGAAAAATCCGAAAAGTAAAGCTATGGCCGGGAATCGAACCCAGATCCTCATCATTCCGTGACGCGTGCTATACCCCTACACCACCCATAGCAGTTGCAGTAGCTAAAGGCCACGTTTAGATTGATTGTGGGCGTATTTGGAAAGGGGAATCAAAATAGTGATAGATTGCCAGCTGCATCGCCTATAACATGATTCCTAAGATTGTCGCCCATTCCCTCGATGGGCTTTTACCATCTGCGCGGAAAGAGAAGTTACTGGTACATTTTATGTTGTTCTTTACTCCCAGACTAGCATGAAAGAAACCCGATTTTAAGTTTAACAATCACCTAAACAGGAGCTATTTCCGTACTCGTATTAAGGTGGCGCTACATAGAAACATACCTAATAGACAAAATCTAACGTCAATGTAGGTGCAATACAATAGTTCATTTAACATACTAAACGAAACAGCAATAGGTAAGGACTCAGAGAAAATTACGAAGTATTTTAGCGCTTCAGAATTACCATTTCCAGGCAACCAGCAGTATACGCGTAAATGATTGTTTATTGTGTCTGTCTATGAGTAATATATTCTTTGAATTTGTGTTTGATTAAATTAAAATTTCTGAAAACCCCGCAGGCATTAATCGTGTGATCGATACGTAAATTTTAAAAAAAACTATTTTGTGCCAAAAATGCCCTACATTATTTTGGAATAGAGCCGATACTCTTTAAATTTCTGGACGGATTTTTATCAAACATGGCTAAGAACCACCTCAAGGAAACCGGCTTTCGAATGAAAAAACTGCATCCAAATCGGTCCATCCGCTTGAGAGCTACGATGCCACAGACAGGTACACACACACACAAAGAGAAAGAGAGAGAGAGAGAGCGAGAGAGAGAGACATCGACTTCAAACTTATAACACCCCTTTTTTGCGTCGGGGGTTAAAAATGTTTCATACATACATACATACTACATACCGTCAAAATGTTTCATATTAAGGTAATTTTCATACACTATTAAAAAGAATTATACTTAGTAGAATATTTAAGCGTGTAATACTGGCTTTATTGAAGCCGAAGCGAGAACACACAGAATAAAAGCCCAAACCACAGCTACAAAGAAGTCATCATCGCCGTCATTAAGGAACACTATGGCCACGTTATGTCAACGCTCTAATCCTTGACTGAATCAAGCTCATTTAGATCATCAAGCTCGTCTTAAAGGACAAAAGTATGTAATGACGTCGTGACCTCACCCCCTTGGAATTTTATAACGCTCGCTGACTTTTAAGGTACATTATCGTAATTTTGATCAGCGATGCATCAAAGGGCACCACACACGACGCAGGGTCCTTGTGAGCAATTAATCTAACCGAAATATCTATGTTTTATTCGAGGGTGTAACAACGTTTAATAATCTTGACGCTTTCTCGGAACAACGATTTCTTGTTATACATCATTTCCGTATAGATACGTCAATGCGGTCGTCACGACACATTTTTTCACGTACTTTTTGTTAAATGGACTAAGCTGTTATTATACTTAACCAAAGAACGAACGTGCCTCATATGAGTCATAAAGTCATAACTTTAAACTCTAGCCAAAGCATCACGGTAACGGCTAAGTTCTCCAACATAGGTACGTAAACACAGCGACATACAAAGAACTCTATATTCTTGTTGAACCCATAAATTGGGGGCCTACCTTCGTGTAACAACGTAAACATGAAAAGATTAGGATCACATTTTGAGCTCATTCCATTCACAGCATCTTTCGCGATAGCAGCTGAATCTTTCGTTTATGTAACCGCAACTCACCGTGTAGTAGGCATCCTAACCCCAGATGACATGATAAGTATCAACGCAGAAAATGTAACAGACAATTGAAAGCCGTAATCGCTAGTCAAAACACGTGCCCGCCACAAACAGTCCCCTGAGATTCTTGATAACTTGACAAAACACTCATTTTTTATATTCCGTTTAAAAGTTTATCGGCTTTCAATCTGGATCTGCTAGGCACACATTTGTGTCTTTGTGGTTGTTACTTATCTTGCGGATTAATCACCGTAAAGCCAGCCTTGGGTCCCCTACCTCAGTTTTTTTAACTGCCGCTCTTTGAAAGACTTCCTTCAGACGTTTGCACATGCGGTATGATGTTATTTTAAGATATTACTTTATCCTTTGCAACGTCAGTGCTTCTAAATCCGTGTAGTGTCCATAAAGTAAGTAAGAAATCTCAATTGCTGAAATGATTAAGTAACTGAGGTAACTTCTAAACTGTTTGCAACTGCGGAACTTGGCCCATTGCGTCAATATTATGACACGATACAAAACAAACCACAAAATATCGAACAAATAAAAATGGAGCAGCCCACCACACAGTAGCAGTTTTTATCGCGCTCGCGTCCAAATTACAATTGGTTGCATAATTTTTCCGTTGAATAAGCGCTCATCATTCTCCCGTCACGAATTGCGCGGGGCATTGTATTTTTTTTCCACCTTTATATTTGTGAACAGTGATCACAACAGGCTATAAATAAAACACGCCTACTTTTGCACGACATTGTATTTCGGATACAACGGGGCCTTCAATTCGGCTGTATCAAAATTCGATTGTTGCTGATACGTTCCGAGAAACAAAGGTTTGATGAATGTAAAATAAATACAGAACAAAAGTTGCACTGTATTAAGAGTCGAAATGTAAAGTCGGTTGATTCTTGAAAGTCACGTTGGCGATGCACTGTGTAGGCAACTCTAATAAATCCATAGATTTTGTGGAATCCGTGAAATCAGAAAAAAAAGTTTTTTCTGGCGTTTTCTCTTTGATCAATGGACGCAACTACATGCCAACCAAATATTTACTAGTTTAATCTCATCAATTGATTCGCAAATAAAAACTTGACAAAGGAGAGAAAGCCGTAGAAGTTGCACAAGCCCACATCCCACAACCACAGCCCGGCAACTCTGCCATCAATAATCGCCTCCTTCAGCTATCATATTAATAGAGCCGGCTCTAGAGCAGCAATAATGGAGCGAGCTATTTGCCATGCTTTTGTCAACGTAGGGCTTGAATGGTGAGCGGAGGTGGACTCATTATTCTATCAAATCGATGTGCGTTGCGTTCGGGGTAGTGTGTAGTGATGAGAACACTATCGATAGAACAACTATGTCAGATTAACGACACAATCAATCTTTACGAGGTGCCAACCTATTTGTACCTACGGTTTATTTAGTAGTTTACGTCAGGTCATTTGGACAATGGCATAGGTGCAAACAATGCAATTACTTATCGAAGGTTACCACGCAATAGCACACTTACAAAACTGTTACAATGAAGTGTAATGCCGTCTCAACTTTGCTACTTTTATATCTATTTTGCCAATCAAGAATCATCAAAGTCACATCTATTTGGCAGTCCAATTTTGTAAAACATACTCGTAAACGTAACAAGTGTGATACAGTTTTCTTAGTATATATTTGTTAGTATAACAATTAAAAAAATTATCAATCAGTATTCTTACTGCAACTAGATCATTACGTTTCAGTTGTGTCTATTACAATGTTATACTTATACGTTAAGGAGGTTAAGTTATTTCGATGATACATTGGTTGATTTTGAAAGTGTAAAGCGACAACGGTGTGACTTTATTTTTAATCAAAAATTAAAATGAAAATCCTTTGGAATGTTCAATCAAACTGTGATTGGGACCAGCTGCTGAAATACTCGAGAATTTCTAAGACACCTTGTATAACCACACAAGTACGCAATATTATTATTAAAGTTGTACATAATCATCATCATCATCATCATCATCATCATATCAGCCACAGGATGTCCACTGTTGGACATAAGCCTCCGCATTTAGACCTCCAGCTGCCTCGGTTGGAAGCGGCTTGCATCCACCGTGAACCCGCGACTTTATCCAGATCATCCGTCCACCTAGTTGATGGACGTCTTACGCTGCGCTGGCCGGTCCGCGGTCTCCTATATAAATTAAATTAATTAAATTTGTACATTCAAGTCAAAATTTATAATTAAAAATTATTTAAATTTCTAAACGACGCTGAAAATTAGAGCACATAGAAAAATCAAAAAAGTAAAGCTATGGCCGGGAATCGAACCCGAATCCTCTCCATGACGCGTGCTACCCCTACACCACCCATAGCAGGTGGGTAAGCCGTCGAATTTTTCGATCTGTTATAGCTGTCACATGACCTTGTTACTATGCGAATTTTTGTCGCCAAGCGTCAAAAATTATTTGTTTTTTTTTCATTGCTTTACGTTGTTTATTATGTGTTCAATAAACAGTCATTTTATTGTATACTATTGTGTTGTAACAAAAACACAAAAAAATAATAGTATCGACACTTTTCTCTCCCCGCACTATATTTAACCTTAACTGCACGTCTAGTTCCCACATTTTTTGTACAACAGCCGACAGGGATTACCAAACAATGACGTGCGTAGACGCAGGCCACACATCATCTCGGGATTTTTTGCCGATACGTATAATGGGATCCCGCAATTTATTGTAAAAATGGCTTTCATGCACTCGTCAGTTTAAATACTGAAAATACGATGCAAACACGTGTCCTGGGGAACTACGAATGCTAGAAGTTTAAATGTTTTTCAACAGTTTGCTTAATCGCATTAAAATAAGTTTTTAAAATGAAAATTTAGTAGGTACTAGCTTTTTTGCTGACTGTACTTTTATTGTCCTATCTTACATAATAATTATTATTGCTTTCTATCAGGTAGCCCGCATGCTCGTTTTCCCCCTATCACATAAAAAACAGGTCAACTCGACTACAAGAAATGGGTCAAATTCGAAATTAGACTAAAACAAACATTTCAAATTAAATAACTTGTAACATACTTATTGTCAAACTCAGATACGTCATTTAAAGTTTCTTTGATTTTTAATGGATTTTTAGAACTCCTGGTAGTAGGGGGTGTAAAGTAGTAGAGAAAAAAGGACATGCTTTAACTCACTAATGGTCCTAACTATGTTCAGATTGCAAAAAAAAGGCTAGAGTTATTGGTAGCTCTATATAGCGCCATTATACTGGCTGTTTGATTTAATCTAATCATGTGTTAGGTACTCAAATTGTTCTCTACGCATAACATTCTGGTTGCTTAAACAGCCATTCCACAATTACGTACGAGAAGCAAACGAAAGTTGTGGATGATTTATTTGTCGCTGATAATTAACTATGATGGTATCTACCCTGAAACATACATACATACACACATACATACACAAATCACGTCTTTATCCCTTACGGGGTAGACAGAGCCTTAGGTAACAGATACCTACAGGCCACATTTAGCAAGATTGTGGGCGTATAGGTGAAAAATGAAATCAAAATAGTAATGGGTTGCTAGCCTCTTCGCCTATGACATGATTCCTATGATTTTCGCCCATTCCCTCGATGGCATTTTACCATCTGCGCGGGTAGAGAAGCAACTGGTATATTCTATGTTTTTTCTTTGCTCCCAGACCAGCACGGAAGAAACATTGCTACTTAAAAGACCGTTTTAGAGAGTGAAAGACCGAACAAGAAACATGCTACCTACATCAACTATGACAAGTCTAAATCTTCACTTGAAACCATTTCCTCGCTGACGTTAACCTCGTCTTAATATTTAGCGAAGCTCATTATTATTTCACTATAAGACCACTGCTAATGTATATTTAACAAGTCTCAGGAAGTCTCATTAACCTTCGTCTAATAAATTATTAGAGGCAACCCGTCACTATGCGCTAACAAACGTATTTATATGTTATCGTGAACTAGTTGAGTTACGGGTGTGTAAAGTTCTAGATTATCACCCAATTTATTAAGACAATAAAAACGTAAATATATAGGGTGTATAAAGCTAAGATAAAAGACTGCTGCAAAAATCTCACACAACGTTTTTACGCCCACGAGCTACATCGAATTATTTTTATGATGATACAAATATATTTTTATTCCCGTAAGAAAACTACGGATGTGTTATGTTTTTGTATAATCACCTTTGTTTCCCCAACTCTATCATGATGGATTAAATTCTTGCTTTTCGTTTAGTTCCTTAATTTAACCATCCAATCCTCAAGTAAAATAGTCAAAGTAATTTAAAATTATTCTGCATGATTCAGTTCCGCAGTAATTAAGAATGAAAATCGCGTAAGTCTAAATCATTACAGTGATTAAACAACAACTTGGTCCCATTCATTCGGTTATTACGAATAATTATAAACATTTGAGTGAAGACAAATTTCGTACACCTCTTTATGACTTACAAATAACGAAGCTCACCCTTTTTTGAATACCTACTTCAAAATTACTTTCGTTTTTTATACCTGTTATTATCTCGATACAGATTTCAAAACGGAAAATGCCTCAATGCAAAGTATTGATTACCAAGACTCCGAGACCAAGCGTACGCTACGAGTTAACGTCTTCGGAGGCTTTCGCGCTTCATAGTTTCACTACTAACGCCTAGATGGCGCTATTGGTCAGTCGGTTTAAGTTACTTTATTGAATTAAATTTTGTATCTACGTAAAAAACTAATTGTATCTCAACTATGACCCTCGATGTTTTATTTAACTCCTTGTAACGCAAAATATCATCCTGCACAGGATGTTAGTACCTTTAATCACATGGTAGTTTTGTACAACATAATAATACAAAATATTGTAGAGTACACTAGTAGATGCATAAAAAAAAATCCAAATCTGCGAACGGTTCAAGGGATCATAACTTGCCAAAGTTTAATACAATGAAGCTAGCCGCGCCCGTCGCCTTAAAGAACACTTGCGAAATTATGACAAGTAGCATAAAAAATAGACAACTAAGGGCAAAGTTTTTATTAAAAGCGCCAGATCTTCACGCTTGATGAGAACAGAGGCGGTCGAGATTGCAACTTTTAATTTACGAGTTAAACGGCCGCTATAAGGAACAATATTAAATTGTTCGTAGAGGATAATCATAAAGCTTACAGCGCAAATGGAGCGTGACGTTGGACAGCGACTCGGGTGGAGTCGGTTTGATACTGACAAGTTTCGTCCGTTATAAACTATATTTGATTGTTCCTTTGTTTCTTTTTTAACTCTCTCATAATTTGATAAACGTAGGCTATATTGAGACGAAGTCGCGGGCAACAGCTAGTGTTGTATAAACCAAGAATAGTAGTTCAGGGTTCTGAACAGCTTAATTTTAAAGAGTCCGTCGTCCATTTACTGTGGTGCCATATAGCCTGTTGATGTAAACATGAAATAGCTATTTAGCCTTATGCATGCAGTTGGGACTACTTAACAAAGCCTAAAAGATTAATATTGAAGAAGTGTAGGTAATGTGTTGTGGTTAGAAAAGGTTATTCCAATTAATAGCGTAATTAAGAACTAGAATTATACGGACAATCTTGATATCTTTGACAATGATATAAAATCTTCCATACGTACCACAATTTTACATACACACATACAGTAACGCCTCTTTCCCATAGGGGTAGGCACCCTTACACGCCTTTTTCGCTTCACCAATCTCTTCGTACATGCTCGTTGGTTTCGGGCCACCACAATCCAAAAAAGTACGTATAGCTGTTCGTTTTGATAGCGTCAAATTAAATTTCAAAAGTATTATTCGATATCTACTCCACAGTTTTCAAAAGTGCAGCGTATTTGCAGCCGACTGGTTCCGAAGATTCTTCTACGGTAAGCCCAAGATAGATATTTGACGCCTCGTTTAGTCTAATAGCTAAAGCATCCTGAGTCAGGGTCAGGAGAAATGGGATTTAGATATTTTAAGT
This sequence comes from Pandemis corylana, assembly GCA_949127965.1. Lineage (NCBI taxonomy): Eukaryota > Metazoa > Arthropoda > Insecta > Lepidoptera > Tortricidae > Pandemis > Pandemis corylana. The sequence goes on from OX421860.1 coordinate 5,268,081, forward strand.
GGCGTACATTAATTTCTCAGACTTATAGGTACTATATCTATGAAAACAAGGTAGATTCCTTAAGCAGTGGTTATTAATAAACTCTGTATGAATGGATAACACAATTTCTAGGTGGCATAAAAAATCAAACATAAACGAGATTTATATTTCAGTTTTATATCGATGACTTGTTGAAACAAGTTAGTAGATATGTTAGTTGTAATTATATTCGAGTATGTTGGTGACATAATATACCGACAAATGAGACAGGGCAGAGGTTTCTAACCAAATAAAAAAAACTGGATTCTGTTGGTTGGAAAAAACAATATATCAGTGAGAACCAACCCGATCGGTTGATTTGCCTCTGGGATTAGCGCGAACAACATTTTTTTTAATAGTTTTTTGCAAAAAGATACCTATCACCTTTTTTACTACCTAGTACCTATACGAAGAAATGTCTAACCATAGTCAATTGTTAAACTTGACGCAATAGGTACCATTTAAGATATGACCATGAAATCAATAGACGCACAAACTCTCAGCTGGAAAATAATCCATGAATTACTAAGTTTTTTAAATAGACGAGTTAATTCAAAACGAATTAACGTTAACAAATTATAGTTATAATTTAGGCTGAAATCCTGTTTGTGCAGTAAAAAAAAATGTTTCGCGTTTTAAAAGGTATTCGTTACAAAAAACCCGCTGAGCTCGTTTTAGTTCCTTTTGACAACGGTTAGACCAATCATAGCTCATAAAATTTATAACGACCGCAACATTCACTGCCACAAAATTGACATATTTACAACAAGCAGCAATAATCACATTATCACATTCGAGCTCCAATTCAAGGTACATTTAAAGAAAACACACATTTTTAAAACGAAAGCTCGTTCTTAAATCAACAACGCAGAAAGCACGGGCACACATAAATAGAAAAGTTACAAGATAATACCCTTAAATGTATTTCCGCGAACAAATTCTGCCAAAATCTGATAAAACTCTCTCTCGATCCATTTCGTGGGAACTTTGCTTTTATCTCTGCACCGCGCGGATAGGGCGAAACGCCTAAATTTGTATACGCTTATCGCCGACTCAAACTTTGCCAAATTCCATTTTATATTCAATCTTTCAACAGTCACTGCACGCGGATGATAAGACGGACGTTTTCTTTTCAGGTTCAGAAATCAATTTGGTAGTTACACTTTTTTCACAGATCTGTAAGCTTATTGCCTAACTCGCTCGCAATCGCCATCATGTTCTATTCATTCATTATGACAGTTCTTGTATGAATGTGACAGCTAGCTGATTCCGATGCCAATTGTCAGTCCATACATGAACTGTCAAAATGAACACGATGGCGATTGCGAGCGAGTTAGGTAATAAGCCTACTGAACACTTCATTATACCTATTGCACATTAGGTGGAAATGCGAAGAACTTCATTTTAACACGATTAGTTTAAAAAGTTAAATAACATCTGCCTGAAGAGAGTTCTCACTATTATGACCTCTCCCCACACTATAAACTAATCTTCTTCGATTCTGGTCTGGGAGTAAAGAAAATACATAGAATTTACCGTTGCTTCTTTTCCCGCGCAGACTGTAGAAGCCCATAGAAATGGGCGAAAATCTTAGGAATCATGTTATAGGCATGCGGCTAGCAACCCATCGCTATTTTTCTAATGATAAACGTGGCCTTTAGGTCTTGTTACTTTAGGCTCTGTCTACCCCGTAAGGGATAAAGTGATTTATGTCTGTATGTTAAATAGCACAAAATACTTTTAGGACCTGGTTCGCCACTCAGTTGACACCCTGTTATTTTAAGTGTTGGTTATCTATGATGTCGTCTCGGTCTGTCATACATATCTGACAGTTAGGATAACTGAAACTAAACAAAGAGTGGCGGAACAGACCCTAAGAGTCGTCACATATTCTTTTTTTTTTATGTGAATAGGAAGGCAAACGAGCAAGTGGGTCACCTGATGGTACGTGATCACCACTGCCCATAGACACCCGCAACCCCGGAGGGATTGCAGATGCGTTGCCAACCTAGAGGACTAAGATGAAATGCCTCTTGTGCCCGTAATTTCCCCGGCTGTCTTACTCTCCACACCGGAACACAGCAGTGCAAGCACTGCTACTTAGCGGCAGGATTAGCGAGTAAGATGGTGGTAGCAATCCGGACGGACCTTGCACAAGGCCCTACCACCCGCATTCTGTCACCGTTTTACTTCTGTTTGCAGATTTTATTCATACGAAATTGATAAGATATGAAAGATCATGCATGCTTAAAAACAAAAAAAGGATGACATATTGTTTTAATGATATTCGCGTATATATTTTAAGTACCTAGTACCTATAATTTTCATGAACAAACTTTAACAACCTAACATAGACCTAACTCTACAGGTTTATAGATAGTAAAAATTATTGTAAATTCAAATTTCGTTGGAAAATCACTAGAAAGCTGTTGATTACTAATTATCAATAATAATCAACTTAATTGATGCACAGATGATTGCGCAGATGTTAAAAGTCTATCGAGGTAATGGGTGAAAATCTTAGGAATCATGTTGTAGGCGATGCGGCTAGAAACACATCGCTATTTTGATTCCCCTTTCCACCTGTACGCCTACAATCATGCTAAACGTGGCCTTTAGGTCTTGTTACATCAGGCTATGTCCACCCCGTAAGGAATATAGACGCGATTTGGATATGTATGTATGTATATCTTAATTGAAGTTTAAAAATTAATAATAATTATAAATTAATGGCACAAAAATAACACGGTATTCGTTAAATGAACCGCGTTGAGGTTATGATAAATTATTAGATTAATATCGAATCGATATTTATAACTGCTTAGGCCGATAGCATCTATTTTTAAAACGAAAAAACCAGTTTTTAGAGAATAAAACATTATTTCAATTTTGTTTGATAAAACTTATTAGTTTAAAACAGGAATCGGGATTATTCTTTGGCGTCTATGTAATGTATTATATAAAAATGTGACATAAACCGATAACATGGTAATTTTTTAAGTCGTGAAGATTACCTTGACTTGTTATGTCAAGAACGTAGGCGCTTGTATATGAAATTTCAAGGTCCAAAGGTTACGAATGACTGATTCTTGTCACATAATGCATATCGAGGTGATTTCTATGTGATATTTTACCTAGTACAAGCTGTTGCCCGCAACTTAGTCTGCGTCCTGTGGAAACTTTGTACATTGCCAGGATAAACAGTAGCCAGTGTTCATCAGGGAGAGTGAAGATTTTTATTTTATTAGCAACATAGTTATTATAAAGAATACCCTAAGCCTAAAGAATACTCTCTCCTTACTTTTTATCGCATTATAATAGATTACTCGTAATTTTAAACTTTTCGCACAAATAAAAATGTATAAGATAATAATTGGAATTCAGTACGACTGAAAAACTTGCGAATTTCACATTTGAGATGCTTTTCCGTATTGAATTAACATAAATAATAAGTTTTTAAACACCTTGTACAAAAAATAATTTTCTGTAAATTTTCAACAACTTCACGAAGAGGAAATATTAGTCAAAAGAAATCACGTCACGCAGTCTTGAGAAAACGAGTTTTTTTACATGGCACACATACGCAGTAAGAATAATGCTTATATTTATTCCTCGCCAAATGAGTATTCCAAGTACAAGGCTCATATAGCCCGGATAGACTAGTCGTGTCGTGTTTACTTCAATATGTTTGTCCGGTGTTCTCTCGTAGCGTTTGTCGCTTTATTACATTTCGTGAGCCCGGGCGCTGGTGAGTTTTTATACACTAATTTATTATAGTCAGTATTAAGTGATAAGTCTATCATGATTTAATTCATATCTGATTATCAAGAAGCTTGAATATCATAGTCGACTTCATAGATCTTGAAATGGATTACCAAGTTATTTTTATTACGAAAATTTAGGTCGAGTTTATGCAAAGTTTTGAGTTACTATTTCCTGTGATTAGAGGGTTTGCAATTTTGTTTTAACTCGAACTAGCAAACTTATATTTGGAGCTAAGCGTGTATAAATTGTAACCTTGTTAGTGCATATTATAATTGTCGAGTTTGAATTCATTTTTACCCGCGCAGAAAAGTTTTTGCTATGTCTTCAATAAATATTACAACCATACAAGTGTTTCAACAATGCTGAATTATTACTACTTCCGAAAACCATTCAAGTACATCGACCCCAAAATAATCCTAGCGTCCTGTGGACAATTTTTCCCAAAACATTGACATCGCTTTGTCTAGCAGGAAAAAAAACATAATAGAGCACTTACGTTGAGAACCTTTTACAGTGAGTGAAAAATGCAATGGCTCAAGTGTAGGGCCAGAATTTTAAGTTAGATGAACCTTGTCTTATTTTGACCTTAACGTTTCGTCAATCTTGTATTTTTTTCTAGTACCCTTCACAAAATGTAAGGCAGATGATTCAAAATGCATCAAAGACAATACTCAAGTCATTGTGCCAATATTCGCCGCCGGGATCCCAGAGTTCGGAATTGAAACAATGGACCCTGTCTTCTTCAAGGAAATTGATGCGAGTTCCGACACTTTGAAACTGGTATTCAGTGACCTCACTCTCAAAGGCTTGAAGGGATGCAGATTCAAGAAAGCCAGGTATTTTTTTTGTTTTTTTTTCTGGAGAAATAAGTAAAGCGATGCAAATTTTTGGTTATGTTTTTAACACATCAAATATTATAGATATTTCTTTTTATTGCCCTTTCCCATGCGCCCACAATCATGCTAAACGTGGCCTTACGGTCTTGTTATCTTGGGCTATGTCAACCCCATAAGATACGAGATAAAACGTGATTTATAGAATTTTATTTTATAGAATTTTACCATAGGCTATACCAAATCTGTATACAAATACAAAACACGTAAACAATAAAGAAATGTTTCTACCAAATCTAAATGCAATGCCTAACTGCTTCAGCTTAGTTGGTAACTTGAAGATAACTTATCTTCTTCTTATGGTGCCTCTCCAACTAGTGAAGGTTGGCAGTCAGCTCAGCATACTTCACACGGTCCCTGGCCAGGTTGAAAAGCTCCACTGCACTTGTGATTCCAGTTCATTCTCGGATATTTCGCAGTTATATAGTTAAGTCAGTACTTAACTATATAACTTATAAAGACAAGATAAAATTATTAATTCCAAATTATAATTTCCACAGCCGTGACGCAGTCAAGATGGTAATATCTGCGAAAATCCACTGTGACGTAGTTCTTGATGGCCAATACGATATGGATGGCAGAGTACTCATCCTACCCATCCAGGGTAAAGGAAAAGTGCACATTGAACACGGTAAGTCTTATAATTTCTAATGTATTAACCCGCGTCTTTGCCCCTATAGAAAAATTACTTGACTGTAATTTAACGTAGTTTATGGCACAGTGGCGTGGCGTCAAGTATACCAAAAGGCAAGCCGAAGGGAATTTAACTAGCCTTTTCCTCTAATTCTGCACAGTAAAGTGCCTTAAAATAGGCAAGCCAGTGGGAATCGAGTTCTATGGACGCCACGCTACTGGTATGGCCTAATTGTAGCTAGGAGTAGTAATTGGCATTGTTCATTTTTTTTAGTATGCTCCAATTCGAAAACCATTTCGAGGAAAACCATCAATTATCCGATTTATCTTGTCCGATTTCAAAAATACTTTATGATTGCAGATATTTTTGTAAAAGTACTTTGAACCTTTGTTTGACCGAACGACCGGGTTTTTAAACAGAATCCAGCATCGAATGTTTGCCACAAAAATGAAAAAAAAAGTTTGGCTATGGCAACTGTCACGTGTCACTGTCAAATCTAACAAAACCATAGACAAAGCCGTTTTTTTTATAGCCAGCCGAACGAAGGCGATTGGGATTCTGTCTAAATTCACGAATTATCAAACAGCGAAAAAATATTTATTATTAATTAACAAAGCTATGTAAAAGCATAATATTCAAATTAGTTGCTTGAAATTGTCCATTTTATCAAATAAAGGTGTTAAAAGCACAGCTTAAAAAAAATGAACAATGCCAATTACAGTCATAAGGCAGCGGGTATAGGGATTGGAGGAGAGCTGAAGATCGAGCTCAGTAGCATACCATGGGAAAAGCCTATGTCCAGCAGTGAATGGCATCTCAATACTTTTTAAGGTTCTTCGATAATCATACCATTGCAATTAAAAGTACCAGTACAAAATGCATCAAGATAATTTTAATCTTAGCATACACAAGGGGCGCCTTGAAGTCAGAATTCACTTCCTGGCGTTTTAGGGGCAAGATCTATTTTTACCAATTATGTATTGACTTCCTGCAGTATAAATATGAACCAGGCATAAGGCGTCAGGCGTCAGGGTCATCCCTGGCTTAAAAAGTGGCTAAGACGAAGTAAAAAAAAAAATAACCACGAACGATTCTATAGACCTACCTACAGCTTAAATGAGTCCTCGCCCGCGTGGTACAGGCGCGGGGTGGGACGACCGCGGGGGCTGAGAGAGGTGCGGGCGGGTAGTGTGCCTGCCGCCCGCACCTCTCTCGGTCCCCTTTGTCGTCCTAGTTCGCGCCCCTGTGTAGCGCGGGCAAGGACTCATTGAAGCGGTCGATCTAAAGGCATTAACTTGATTTTGTACTTGATACGTATGCTAAACTGACTTCGATTTGAAATGTACAACATGTAAAGAAATAACTTGAAACACGAGGTAAATGTCCTTTATTGAAAAACTTTATTCAATACTTTACATTACTATACGTTTTACTTTCTTTTTTAAAACTAGCTCGTACTTCTCAAATTAATACATCTATGCAACAAACGTGTGCTGTCGTCCAAAAATCCAACCCAACAACCGAATATACAATAATTTAAGTATAGATATATTTAGTTCCACTTCCATCCGTTTTCTACACGTTTCTGTAAAAATCTACATTTTAATATCGACCTTGGTCACATAACCGGAACTCTAGCACTGGGCTTGTGAGCTAGATAATTTTTTTATTTTATACGATTTTTATGCTAATCTTCAAAGATTTTATGAATTATTTTACCTCACACCACCTTGACATTTCAACAAGGTCACGGTCAAAGTTCGTGTAAACATTTTGATCTGTTTATCTTTAACCTTTTAATAGAACCGTTTATGTCAGAAACGGTCATTATTTTTCCATTCAATAACAGCCTGCATGTAAGTGTAAATGGTTAAGTAAATGCAATAATACCTTGTAAAGCAATTATTTTTCGAGAAAAAAAAATACCGAGCAAAGCTCGTCCAGCAGAGGTCACCCAGGTAATGAAGTTTAACTGCCTATTGTGTTGATGATAATTTTATTATGTAAAAATCGAAAAAATAACGCTTAAACCTAACCTACTTAGTAACCCTGTTGTCAAAACGGATTCTCATTGAGCGCTAAAAATGAAAACATGAGAACTAGAATCACCTTCTTGCTTTTATAATTTGGTACGTACGGCATTTAAATTCAAGGCGTTCGTTTTCGTATAGGTATCATTTGAATAAACTTATAAATGCGATGCTCAACCAGCTCTACCGATGATTTGATTACGTAAGTTATCACAACTTCATGTATAGGAAATATGAAATCCTTAGCATATGAGCGGCATGACAACTTAATATATAAATTTCATTGTCCTCAATTAGCCCCCTATTTCACCAATTCGACAATTGTTTTGACAAGTGACAATTCGAAGTGCAATGCGTGGTCAATACGAAGCCAACCGGCGTAGATTCTCGTCGAGTTTGTAATGTAAACAGAATTGTCACATGTCACTGACAATTGTCACTTTGGTGTCAATAGGCGCCAGAAGATGGCCACTGTTGAAAACAGGGCTTCCCCAAGGATTTTCACTAGACATCGGTTTTACAACCAATCAATGACGATATTTGATATAGATCAAACTGAATATACCCATTCGTGTCCGTACAAGTGTCGTATTCTATCAAAAAGTGTTGTCAAAGTTTCGTTTAATTAACTGACAATATACAAAACGATGTACCACAATTAATTTTATAGGACTCAATAAATGATTTACCTACGGTTGCAAAGTTAAATGAGTACATACATCGCGTTAAAGCATGGTCCCTGAAACTGTAATTTCTTCATGTCATAGAATTGGCATTTGCGAGCAAACAGTTCCAGACTTGAAATGTAGATTTATCTTAGTTTCTACTCGCTAATGGCTTTAATCATTTTTCAGAAAAAATTGAGATCTCATTCGACTTGAACTACAGCGAAGTAACCGGTGCTGATGGCAAGAAACACTGGGACACTGGCAAATGGAAGCATTCTTTCGCGTACAGAGGAAAGACAATAATGGAATTCGATAACCTCTTCAATGGAAACGAATTATTGGGTACGTACAAAAATGTATGACCTGGGGCCTTACCTTGACGTCTTAATGCGATTCAATTCCGACTCAGTTCAGGTTTTAGCTGGCATTTTTAGTATGGATCTGACTGCAAGCGAACCTAAACCGAAAATCGTCATGGTAAGGCCCCCATAGCCCATCATGCAGAAAATGGAGTCGAGTTGCTACAACCTACCCATTCATATTTTATCGCTGGATAAACTTCTGTTAACCTTAAAATTCGTTTTTGTCCGTCGCTTTGGCGTTTGTTGGACGAATGTAGTAAAAATCTGTGTATTGCTTCAAAACTATAGCTCAAAAATATTTGTTGTCTAGTTGAAAAGATTGATCACAGCCGTAATTTTATTCTGTATACCTATTTTAAATTTAGCACAGGCGGATCTTAAAGTTCTTCGTATTGCCAGCTTTGTTATTACGCTAATAAGCTAGTATTTGGGCTGCAAAAATAATAAAGAAGTTATTTTATTCAACTACAATTCGATATACTCCATCTTACTCGCTAATCCTGCCGCTAAGTAGCAGTGCTTGCACTGCTGTGTTCCGGTGTGGAGAGTGTCTCAGCCGGGGAAATTACGGGCACAAGAGGCATTTCATCTTAGTCCTCTAGGTTGGCAACGCATCTGCAATCCCTCCGGGGTTGCGGGTGTCAATGGGCGGTGGTGATCACTTACCATCAGGTGACCCACTTGCTCGTTTGCCTTCCTATTCACATAAAAAATATATATATATATATATATATAATTTTTGTTGATTTCAGGTCGCGCCGCTCGGGAACTGATTAAGACGAGTGCAAACGAAATTGCTGGAGAAACAGCCAGCCCTATCATCAAGGTTATTGTAGCAAGGATTATTAAAAACTTAAAGGCATTCTTCGAACATATTCCGGTTGAAGAATTCGCCTTGGATTAACTACCTAGCTGAAATTTCATTCTTTATAGTTACTTAATAAATACATGAAGCATAGGGGGAAAACTACGTGGAAAATGATGAATACATTTTTGAAATTACTGTTGTTGTTTAATTAAAAAAAATATCAGTGAATTACATGCATTATGAGCACGCTGAAATCAATCATAGGACCTTTATCATAGTTTTATCCAAATACCTCAGTTCCATCAGAAAACTATGTATCATTCCATTAGGCTAGGCCATTAATCGATTACATCGTAACTGGTTTAGAAGTCCATGTTTTATTACAAAATTTCACTAATTCATTAATCAAAGCAATCCCTTATTAAACTGTCAACGTTTACAAAACTCTGCGTTGGTATCATAATAAACCATAAAAAAACAATTATTTTCGATCTTCACACGCGGCTAAAGCGTATAAAAATGTCAACACAGCCATGAACAGTTTAAACATATGGCCGAACTAAATGTCGGTTCTTTATTTAAAGACAAAGGGGACTGGTATTAAAATTACGCCCTAATACGCTTTATTACGTCGACACGCGATCTTGAGTTCCTTTCGTAAGTTTACAGTTAGAACATGCAACGCATCGCGTAAACTTTGACGTCTACATTCAGCGCGAATAGGCCAGGGCCAAGCAATTATCACGTGCTTGTCTTATGCTAAGTCTACAGGACGGTATGCATATACATGATATGTATGCTTATCCAGGTTGATTCATCGGATTTACGTCGATCACAAAGCGGACGAATATTTGAGGTTCTTAATTTAGCGGCCAGGATTTTTTACTACCCATATAAATGTTCAAAGTTAATTATTATGTTGTACCTACTGATTACGAGTATAACGTCAAAATACTATTTTTCACTTGTAAGTTAATAAAACGATCCTTTAACTTTTCTTCTAGTGTAGAAACACTTATTCAGAGGACCGATATAGGTACATATCAAAATGCTAAAAGCGTCAAGAGAATGTAAGAATGTGTCATTTCTTTATTTTGAGTAAATAATATAGCGACCTTACTTATAACACCCATTGACAACATGAAGAAAATAGGAACAATACAAAATTGCCAAATGTTATGTACATTATGTAATATTATAAAGAAAATAAATATTTCCATAATGTTTCTAAACACTGTAAATACCAATGAAGATAACGAATACCTGCATTAAGCAAAATAAAAGGACTTTCGAATTCAAACTAATTAGAGATGTGAACGATCGATAACAACCGTCATTATTTTGACAAATAGACGATTAACTTTCGATGTGATCTACAAACGACTCTCTATAATTACCGAAGCTGACTCGGCGGTATTACTCGCATCTGTATTTATAAAAAGGTTTATTTATACTCCATTTTTTATTATTAATGGGCAGTTTGTTGAGATTGTAGACATTTTAGTTTCTAAGCTGATTGAGACGAAACAAGAAGCATCAGACATCGACGCACGGCAAAACTAAATTTTGTAATCAGTTACCATTGACATAAACTTTTTTATCTACAATAAACAAAACTAAATGTTAAAAAGTATAAACATACTTAACCACTATCATTATCAACACACAATAATATTCATCTTAAGTTTATTGCTGACATAGTCCATATCAGAGAGATGTCTTGTGTGGGAAGGAGACTTGGCTCAGTACCTAAAAATTTCCTGTAGGTACCTAATACACAAAATCCAAACCTACTCCAAGTTCTTTTCCGCACATGCTGTTAGACTTTGGAATCGTTTACCTGTAGGTAGTCTCAGTCGGTGTCGCGCTGCGAAATCGCCTGAAGAAGTATTGGCTTGATGAATCTTCTTAAATGGACTTAGTAAGTTTTGTGTGTGTATATTTATGTAGTTTATATGTATTTTATATGTAGTACATTTCTGACATAATATATATTAGTCTATCGCATTTTTTTATATGTATTAGGGTGTACCTGTATTGTTGTGTAAGTGTATTCTTATTATTATTATTTTAATGCTTTATTTGTTTAGGTTAAGTTAGGGTCTTTGGTCTTAGCTTTTAGTATGTCTACTCTCTATACTCTGGTTTCGGTTGTCCTGTCAATCTTTCGAAGGTTAGCTGGAAGAGATCCCTTTAAGGGATAAGTTCGCCTGTATATCTGTTTTTCTTATTACCTGTAAAGTTGTTTTGTGTTTTACGTACAGTAAAGAGTTATGCATGCATACACTTGTTTCTTCGCATGTTTAGGTACTGTAATTAACAATATTTTTCAACACAGTTGCTCGTAAATTGAGTCTTATTGCACCGCATTTAAACTCATAATACAGCTTATTACGCACAAGTGCTGTAATAATATTACCACACGAGTGCGGTAATATAAACTTTTTTAAATCTCAGCAAACGGTTCAGTATCAATAGGAACAAGGAATATTTTCGTGAATATTAAACTATTTTAGTTTAAAGATGATAAATAAACATTTAATTTCGACAAATTATTAATTTTTATCTAAAAGGGACCATAATTTGCATATTTAAGACATTGATTAATTATTTTATTATAATTTTAATATTAGGCTGTTTAGCAGTCTGTTGTCAGTGTCTTCGCCACGCGCGTGCTAAGTGCACAGCGCGCATGCGCGAGTGCTGCGTGCGGATTGGCGCAGAGAAATAATATCTGCCGCCATTTTTCACTGATATTGTTGATTCAGACTTTGTTATTTTATTACTTTAAAAATTACTAGTTCAATTAATAAAGAAATGTAGTGTCCGTCGCTGGAAATACTAAAATATGTTCGGACAATGTTCGGACAGTTATATCAGTAAGAAATCCAAGGTGTTAATTACCAAATGATAAAGTAAAGTTCTAAAGCAGCTCCAGGTAAGCAATGTCTGGTAACAAAGGTAAACTAAAGTTCTTAAAGTCCTTTTATTAACTAAATTTTATTTATTTTTCCTCGCAAATGTGTTGAAAAACGTCGTATGCGACGCGTGTGCTTTGGTAATTACACAACTCGGCTCTCTTACCCGCGCTCGCTCGCGCTCGCGCGTACAATACGCCTCGTGTGTAATTACCAACGTAGCACACTTGTATCATAATGTACTATTATCGCCGAAAGACGTCTACTGCTGAGTCTGCTGGACATAGGCCTGACGCAAGATTCTCCACGAAGACCGGTTTTTCACGATCTTTACCAAATCGTCCGTCCTTTTTGCGACCTACCAACGTTTCACTCGACCATCAGTTCTATGAGCAATGAACGGCAAAATTTTATAATGCTGCGATATTAATGGAACTACGTATCAAGAATCGAGACACGTGACCGCCCCAATCTTGACAGAATAACAAATTAACCAGGGCGTAACTAACCACCAATCAATAACAAACTGATTTATCCCTGGGGGAGCAATATCAGTGAAAAAATCGCACAAACTACAGGGTTCACTGCATTTTCTAATAGTAAGTACTGGCGCATACGTACTCGTACTCGGGAGGAACCAATGGTGCGTTGCGCTTCGTCGTTCAGAGCATTACAGGCAATTATTACCGTAAAAGACGCTCAGCACGTCTAGCACGAGAGCGCACAAGAGTCGCGTCGCGCGCGAGATAGATTGCCTGTCCTTTTCTTACTGTACCAACAAGAAAGAGACGGGTAGTCCAACTCGCGCGCGACGCGACTTTCGTGCGCTCTCGTGCTAGCGGGGCTGAAGATGCTCCGAGGACTCACCAGGGTCCTCACTCTACATCTGACTTGCTTGTATTCAAATAATACTTATACTCCGCTACCACACATGCAGGACAGCCAATGCTGTGGGCAATATACGACTCTTCTGCTCTACATAAAGACATAGGTATACCTATAAATCCTAAAAGCCTAACTATCCCCTACCAGCAACAGCAGTCTGCATGCTAGATAGTAGTGCTCACAGTACAGTCGGTGTACTTGTGTTTGGGGATGGACCCCCACAGGGCTAAACGCGCCAGCGTTTTTGTGTGGTATAGAGGATAGCTAAGTTTGTGGGATTTATATCCTACTTAATATTATAACTGTGAAAGTTTGTGAGAATGTTTGGTTGTTACTCTTTCACGCCAGAACGGCTGGACAGATCTGGATGAAATTTGGAACAGAGATAGATTATAGTCTGGAATAACACATAGGCTACTTTTTATCCCGGAAAATTGCGTAATTCTCGCGGGATAGCGATAAACGAATTCTATGCAGACGAAGTTGCATGTCATATGTAGAAGCAGAAGAAGGTGAGAAGGAGGGTAATGACAAGGTAGCTCAGTTGTTATTGTGAAAAAACGAATCAGAAAACATTAGAAATTAAAAAATTAAGCAAAGTGTAAAAGTACTAAACGTGCGATTCGACACACAATTAAAAGTCGTCAATGTGCGCCGGTTCTTATACGATTTCCAAAATCGTAATGCACAGTTTTGCAGCTATCAAGGGGTGAGTCACGTGCCGTGGCAGTTTGCGTGATGCGCCGCATTTCCCTCGCTAACGCACTAACGAATGGCCTGAGGTTCGGGACGTGGGACTTGGGTGGTATGTTGATACATAGAGGAACTAACCCATAGGGTGGTAATGCTGACTTTTAAATTCTGTAACGCTTTAGTAATTCATCACCTAATTGATCGAAGGCGCTACTTTGCGGAGGTGCAGAACCAAAATTTGTAGTGATAGCGGTAGCGGAGTAACAAGGTAAATCTTTTTCTTGATTCAATAAGCACTAGCACCACCAAGCCAAATTGTGATCCTATTCTAGATTACTAAATGAGCAAAAATTTATATGTGTTTTAAGATCTTGAAAACTCGAAACGGCTCTAACAGTTTCTGGATTTCTGCATTTGCTGGATTTTTGTGGAGGTTTTGGAACGAAGTATCAGCTAGCTGAACCTCATATCTAGGAAAACGCGTTTTTCCAAGTTTTTCAAACGCCGAGCTTTGTCGTCAACTTGTTTGACTGTGGGCCGGTCGATCAGAGCGCAGCATTCGCAAAAAAAAATTGTTTTACGTTGCCACTCTATTGGTTACTACATCTGCGTGTTGATATTAGGGGAATTATCGGAAGTTACTGGTAACAAAAATACTGGAGGGTAATACAGGAACTAGTATGTATGTATATTCTTGAGATGGATTTTCTGAGCCGAGTGATAATGATGAAGAGATACCGGCGCCGCTATTGAACTTGCAGTCAAATTCAAACAAAACGACAAAACACATTACGTTTAAATTTTTAAATGACATTAAAAACTAGAACACAGAAAAATCCGAAAGTAAAGCTATGGCCGGGAATCAAACCCATCTTTGCGATATACCTAGATGAGATGACAAAATAATTTATACTTTTTAGCTTTAGGTTACTGACGTGCTTGTACTGAAATTAGTTTATCCAATTACGGTATCAATTACCGATTTAATTATGCATTGACAGCTAACAAATTCGCCGGTAATTTCTTCAATAAAAACACTCAATTAAACGTCGAGTCATGCATGTTTTTTTTATTTAATTTGCAGAGTAGCTATCTAACCGTTTTTATTGTGAAACATTTTTTTCACCGCTACGCAGGCTTGAACCATGGTTTGGTATGACGTGGCACATTTTTGCTTTTTGCCGGTCTGATGTAATTTGGAGGGTACGGACTCAACAACCGGCCGGCAGATGATAGATAAAGCTAATTGAACCTAAGTGATCCGGGATAAACACAGGCGGCCTTAGGTTGGTTTTAGGGTATCGTACCCAAAAGGCCACCTTAGGTTCCGCGGATAGTCTATGAAGAGTTTACGACCATTAATTAAATGAAAAGTGGCCTGAACTATGGCTCAAGCAGAGGGTCGTGGGTTTGAATCTCGCGCTCGCACCTGAGTTTTTCAAAATTCACCTTACTTTAAAAATTGACCATGAGTTTTTTGGTGGGGGACTAGATCGTGATCCTTCACTCACCTGCTAAGCAAAAGAAAGTGTTTGTAAAGTTCCCAATCCTTACTGGACCCGTGAGGGAGTCCGAGCCCTCTTATTCTAAGAGGAAGCCTGGCCCAGCAGTGAGACGTGTATAGGCTGGCGATAATAAGTTAAGTATTGAAATACGATTTTTACGATGAGCAAACAATGTTGTTTTTGCAAGGATAGTGACATATTTCTATTGTTTCTAGTTAACATAATTTAGAAGCATAAAATTTCCACATTAGCTTTCGCACGCAATCAGAAATACGGAATTAAATATTAACTTCATAATTCAAATTACAAATGGAATGTCGCTTGTGTGGTAGGAATTAAAGCAGGGATTGCTTTGTTTGTGCAGCACTAATATTGTTTTTATGGTAATTGCCGGTTGTCACAGTGACGCCGCTTTGCATTTCATGTGCATTAGCGGCACGGAACGTAAAGTTACAGTCCACAGATCAGATCAGCACGTCTAGCACAAGAGCGCGCGAGAGATAGACTACCTGTCTCTTTCTAGAACGAACAGTAAGAAAAATAAGGGTCATAGGTCTTGCCCGCAATTATCCTTCCCGTACAGTCAGTAGGTATTGTGATGTCTGTGATTGAATACATACAACGGTGCACTCGCTGCACCTTGATACAGACGTAACTATTGTTGTCTCTGCCTTCAAGAGTTTGTTTGTTATTTTTACACTGACGAAACTAGAACGATAAATGAGAATTTTTATTCGCAACAAATAACTCAAACGCGTTCCCATTGAATTGTCAATACTATGAGATCAGTTTGTTGCCGTTAAGTGCCGCTAGTGGCGCTTTCATTGTGTCCTAATTGAAAAATTTGCGCGAACAACATAGTAAAATATTGCTACTTTTGATCCAGATCTCCAGAAGTGGATAAACAATTTTAGAGCCTGTATAAATGGTTCTATTGGCACACTATTACCTATGATTCATAGGCAACTTAATTTTGTAAATATTTTCGACCGTTAATCTAATTCTGCTGTTGACGTAGTTAAATAATAAAAAATCTTATCAAGTAAAATGTAAATTGTGACCTATTTTCAATTACCATTTTAGGATTGCATAGCAATTTAAATCTGTGTAATGTGATTGCGTTATTAAATATAAAGCAGGAGACAAACTTGGAATTTATTTGGACTTCATTCGAGCGCGTGTGTTTGGAGGTAATAACGGGCATTAGCGAATCAAATAAACAAAACCATCATAACAACTCTATTACCGAGACATATATTATGCGATATATGTACAATGTATCTAAATTATATCTCGTGAGCCCTACAAAGAAATAAAACAGAAGAATTGCTAATTAACTGCCTTTAGGCCTGTATTGTGTGCTTGTAGCTTGTTTTATTCTTGTAACATGAACGAACTATTGAATAAATCTCTCATAATTTACTTTTTATTTAATATTGGGATAAAAGCTAATTTCGTCACAATTTATCCCAAGTTTCGGTGAAGGGAAACATCGTGAGGAAACTTGCATACACCTATGGGGCAATTCGATGGTGTGTGTGAAGTTCCCAATCCGTACTGGGCCCGCGTGGGAACTATAGCCCAACACCTCACTTTACGAGAGAAGGCCTGTGCCCAGGCTGTGATATGTATTAAGCCTGGAGAAGATAAGAAATTTATCACAAGTTTATCGTTGCCTAAGCTATGTCTCGCATATCTATATAGTTCGCATTTCACTAGAAAAAAATAACCCTCCTTAGGAATCGCAAGGATAGGGGAGGAAGTACTTTTCTTTGCAGCTTATTGTGCCATATGGAAATTTATAAGTATATATAGGTATAGGGTAAAAAACACATGGAGAAAAGAATCGAACGCGACTCTAGCTTCATTCGCATTTCAAAATAAGCTCTTATAGAAGCTGCGATCCTGGTACTTTATGTAAAAAAACTATGCTCACGCACACTCGCGCAAGCGCCCTGCGCCATCCTTAAGGTCACGTGACCCTGACGCGAGTTTAACATTTTTTACCCATCCCAAAAGTGCTCAACGCCGCTAAAGAAGTTTTCACTTCAAAAAAACAAAAATGTTTAGTATCTATTTAATCAAGTAGCTGAAGAGGAGAAGTACGGGGCATTTGGCAAGACGGACCGACCAGAGATGGTCAATGGCGGTTATAGAGTGATGACCAAGATTGGGTCGAAGATCAGTGGGCAGTCAAATTTTGTGGATGAGACTGGTACGGAACTTGGCAAAGTAGCGTGAAAAAGAAGAGGCCTCTACCCAACAGTACGTTGATGCAGGCTGATTAGATAGTTAGATACTTAATCTCTCAATTCCCGTGCCAACAAAAGATATTGCGCCAACAGCTTCCAAACACAGTTAACCTCCATAATCCAAATACGATATCCAACCCACATCAAAAAATCGTTTAACATTACACTCAACAATCGGCTACTTAATTGAAAGCAGAAAACAAGCCCAAGCAAACGTATTATTTCGCCTATTAAAGTCAAATAAGCCGTTTTTAATCTGATACTAATAAATAATTATTCGAATACAACACCCGACGTGCTGACGGAAAATAAAAAAGTAATTCTGCAAACAGCTAACATAACGAGGGGTACTCGTACATGGATAGGAGGGGATCAAGTCACTAGCGAAAATATATTACGATCAAACTTAAAAGATTCACGGTTATAACATAAGATATATCATCAAGGTTAATAGAATTCAATCCAATTTATGGGATAGTATGGCCCCATCGCTCGATGCGATGATTGACACTGTCATATGACTTTTGGTCCTGTGAAGTAATGTTGTCCGTTTTCGGTAGAATACCAGCCACAACCAAACTAAAACAAAATTATCAACGTTAAATAGAAGGCGAAGAATGAGGGTAGACCGCGTGCGGTCTGTCCAACATTAACATCCACCCGCAATTTCTTCAGTCTGCCGCCGTGATCATGATACATGCAACTGGTGTTTATTTATACAACAGGGAAGTTAAACTAATCACCACTACACTACCCATTGACACTCGCAACACTGAAGTACCTAATACAGATGCGTTGACAGCCTAGAGGACAAAAATAAAGTACCTCATGTGCCAGTAACTTCATCGGTTGTTCTACTCTCCCCGTCGAAACACAGCAGCGCAAGCGCTGCTGGTGACAGGATTAGTAGGTAAGTAAAATGGTGGTAGCGTCCCAGACGGACCCTGCATAAGTTCCACTTAATACATACAAACACAAATCACGTCTATATCCCTTGCGGGGTAGGCATTCAATATACGAGGTATTCTATCTTAGTCCTCTAGGCTGACAACGCTTCTATAATCCTTTGGTCCTGTGGGTCTCTATGGGTGGTAGTGAACCTTTCAATCAGATGATCTACTTGCTCATTTAGTAACCCTAAATAAAAAAAAACATTGACTGATTTTCAACATCGCTCTTCTTTCATGGCTTAGACATATGCTCACAAAAAGAGGAACGTAATGGAAAAAACATAGCCGCCTTTAGGCCTTTGTTTCTAGAGCAATCGGAAGAGAACAATTAGCTGTTTTGCTTCCCAGCAGCGACCTTTTGCTATATTTTGTATAGAAATATTTTTGTGTGAACTGAACATGCTTTGAGCGCGTATGGTGGCAGCCATGATGGATTTTATTTGAAGAGTATGTGTATGTGGAATTGTATGTTATAATAATACTATTAATAAACAAAATATGCTTCCATGCTGGTCTGGAAGAAAAAAAAACAGAATACACCAGTTTCTTATCTTCCCGCGCAGATGGAAAAATCGAGGGAATGGGCGTAAATCTTAGGAATCATAGTATAGGCGATGTGGCTAGCAACCCATCACTATTTTGATTCCCCTTTCCACCTATACGCCCACAATCGTGCTAAACGTGGTCTTTAGGTCTTGTTACCTTAATGTTAATTTGTGTATGTAAGTAATAATACTATTTTTTTTTTATAATATTTATTTGTTTCAGGTGACGTAATGTATCTTAGTGGACAAGCTTGTTCCTAGAGTTAATCCTACTAATATTATAAATGCGAATGTAAGTTTGTTTGTTACGGTTTCACGCGAAAACTACTCAACCGATCATCATGAAATTTTGTACACATGTTCTTGGAGGTATTAGAAGTAACATAGGATACTTTTTACTAAAAAAAATCTTTTTAATGTCGTCACTCTGACGTTATCTGCGCAGACGAAGTCGCGGGCAAAAGCTAGTAATAAAATAAAAGTTCGGAGTGCAGGAGGGTCGCAAGAGTGCTTAGGCACCGCGTACAAAATGAAATAGTGTTGCAAATTAAGTTAATTAAAAATGTACAATTTTGCAGGTTAGAGTTGCATCTACTTCTTCAGCAACGGCGAGTCCCACCGCTCAGTCAGTGTGCTTAGGATTCTGTTATGGTTTAAGTGCCAACTGTTTTTGATAATGGTAAGTATTTTAACAAACACGCATTGAAACAACGCCTCGCGGTACTTGTTATATTCGCACGTCATTTATGTACAAAGAAATAGTTAAAATACGGTGATCGCACACATCGCTCATTTTTTTCTTGAAATATTAATACAATGACAGAAGCTGTCAAACGGAGTCAAAGGCCATCTGTAGAGTTACGTCAATACCTATTATAAAGACAATGCGAACAGCTTTGCTCGAACGTATAGAGGATCCAATTGTTACAAAGTCTAAGTCTTACAAAACATGTTGAAATAAAAAAAATAACTTCGCTTCTCCGTGAGAGAATGCAAATGTTCTTGCAAGTGATGTAAAAAACACTAAACAGTCGCTAAACCGAAATAATACGTACGTAATAATAGTTTATTTCTTTTTCTCCACCACCAGAATTAAATCAACATCACTATATAGACCGACGATATAAAAATAGTTTTACATACATGTTTCGCTTCTTTAAGTACATTTTTTATTGCTGACAGTAATTTTTGTTGACTGAACTTGCCTTACCATCCGTATGCATACCAAATTTTAAGTCAATCCGAGCGCAATCGATTTTGGTTATCTATACATAGACTAAACGTTTTCTATCGATTTTAATACATATCTAGTTGCGCAACCCTAGTGTCCTTGCTTGACTTTTGGCCAATCAGAGTGCAGCAAGCGCCGTAGCGAGGCGAAATTTTTCTCAATTTTTTTAATGATATATTTTTTTTTTTTTTTTTATGTGAATAGGAAGGCAAACGAGCAAGTGGGTCACCTGATGGTAAGTGATCACCACTGCCCATAGACACCCGCGACCCCGGAGGGATTGCAGATGCGTTGCCAACCTAGAGGACTAAGATGAAACGCCTCTTGTGCCCGTAATTTCCCCGGCTGTCTTACTCTCCACACCGGAACACAGCAGCATATATCTATACTATTGATTTAAGAACACCCCGGTTACCTCGTTAGAAAAGTGTAGAAATACTCGGGTACATTCATAGGCATACCTACAAAGATCATCAAACTTGCACCATTATCAAAGGCACATGACAGTGATTGAATACAGCTCGCTTAGGGTGCATTTTAGCACATCTAAATTAATACAACAAAAAGGTAAATTTTGTTTGGTGGTGAGTATCTGTCATCTTTGAAAGTAGTTCACCGACTTTAACCAATCCCTCATAGTTAACATATTTAAGCTGCTCTTTATTCCGGGAAATTGCAAAATTCTTGCGGGACAAAGTTGCGGGCAACATCTATTTCATTAAATTCATGAGTAAACATTTGACCAATATCGTAAATGTAAAGACTAGCATAAGTCCCCCAGCTTCGTCCACGTGCAAAACTCACCCTATGTGTATTTTGAAAATTCCGTCATTAGACAATCATAAAAGAAACCTTTGGGCTAAAATCAGATCTGTGAATTCAAAGATTTGGGGCTGGACATTGATGATTCAGTCAGTCACTAATCACGACATTTCCTGTTATATATCAAATTTTGGAGTTTCTTTGTTACTCTAAATCATGATAGGTACTGGATGTTTTTTATTTATACTTCTAAACAATATTGAAAACTAGAACACACGGAAACATCCGAAAAATATGCTATAGCCGGGAACCCAACCCGGATCCTCATCAATCCGTGATGCGTCCTTTTACCCCTACACCACCCATAGCCGGTTGCGAGCCTTCCTGTTCCTACACTTACTTACTTACTTACTTATTACTTTCCATCAGGTGACCCGTCTGCTCGTTTGCCCCCTCTTATATATAAAAAAAAAATCGGAATCGTGTCTATACGCAATTTTACTGATCTTGACCTCAAAGTAGCAGCTAGCCCCCGTTCGTCACCGCATAGATCACTAGCGCTCTGATAAGGTCAATGACCGCGATTATTGATGGTCGTTCCTCATGTCTACCACTGATCACTGATCGCGGCTGATCTCTAAGTTAAGGTTTAGGTGGTCAAGGTCGAGATCGGGAACTTATAGTTAAGAAAATGTATTCACGACCTTAGAACCCTGTCGCAATTGACATGACGATGTCACACAAGCTCGAGTGATATGTCACCTTATTGCGATAGGGTTCTACAGTGGTACGTAAAGCCCGTAAGATGCCCATTTCACTAGTTCATATACGATTTGGTACTTGTTCTCTTAGATCATAACAACGTACCTAATATTCTGCAAAACTGTTCGTTACAAAAGCAGAACTTTACATTCGTTATCTGTTTTTCATTTGCCATTTTTATGCAAATCATCGTTGTTCCTACAGCACTGTGTTTTGAATTAAACATGATACCGTGCCATCGGACGTCAAGGCTGTTACAACTAATTTATGTATCCTGGAGGTGGGTTTAATGAAATCGAAGAGAAACTTGTATTACCACACGTCATTGTTTCAAACACTTAGTGCAACAGATTTATTTGGGCCCACACACCAACTAATCAAGTTTTATTGTCTTCCATCGACACATTCATGATCCGCCATGTTCACTCACCAATACTGATTGCTACAACAATCTAATTGACGCAATTCCCATGGACTAGACTACAGTTAGCTCGAGATACAAATCAAATAGCGGGATCGAAATCAACATTAATTGTTCAAGTCGATCGTATGGTCGGCCGCACAGGTTGATGATACCATCGGAACACTACTCTGTTATGACCTTTATTGCTTGTTAATAAACACCTGCCCTACGTTTAGTCTGCCATGTAGCGTCAGAAGCGATTAGCCGTGTGTACGTTTTCGGACCACGATCGCCGCCTCATCAACACCTTTAATTCTTTTCTATGCGATCCAAAGGAAAAAACGTGTCATGAAATGAATAAGATACACACGTGTTGCTCTCGAAATTAATCGATTTATATCTACTGCACGTCCGCGTGGAGAATAAATAAAAGTCGACGGCGTGGAAAACGTACCGTGGCTTTGACAACAATGGAAAGGGAAACTTATCCGCAAACGTTGTCAACCATTACGATATAAAACCGTCCAAAATCAAATAAGGGTTTGTTGAAAGAATAAAAGATTTTCCTGTATGTGTTTCTATTTAAAAAACTTCAACGTGCAAGTCCTTAATTCAATGTACTTAGGGCATTTGAGGAAATTTAGTTTTAGTGGTCATTTTTGCGTTTTGAACCATGGCATCCACTGTCGGTGTTAGCATATTGCGTTGCAACTACCTTCTTCAGATCATCGGCGAGAAATTTCTACGTAAGCCTACATTCACACTTTATTAGTCATTAATCATTCTGTAGACTACGGTTTAATTGATACAAATACGTTGATACATTAGCCTACGGTTTTAAAGTAATTAAACTAAATACGCAACTGGGAAAGTACAGTTATATGAGTCTGATTAATTTATTCGGCCTCGATTCGAAAGGGAATAGACAATGCAGCTGTCGGTTCGCATATAGTGCTTTCAATTATCTTAGGTCTGATAGCTTTATTAGTTTAGTTCAACTAATCGGAACCACCGCGTATGGAGAGCCCTAATCTTATGCAAGACAGCGATATGAATATCGCCTCCATAAACTTGGAGTATAAATGAACGGTCATTAGGATGTGTACCGTGCTGCATGCAATCAGTTACGGCGACGTAAGTGATTGCAGCAAACTTGCAAACTGCCATGCTTTGTGCATACGCTACGCCACACGTCATTGTGCCGTAACTCATTATATTTCTACTTGCTCCATCTGGCCGTTGAACTTTAAAAGTGACGAAATAATTGATTACGCTTTAAATGATGAGCGGCATTTGCTTTCTTCTTTTACTTTGGCTGCGTAAAGGTGAGAAATTTATCGTTGTGTCATTGTTTCTTTTAGTCGAAAACGTCTATAATAAAATACCGTTTCATTACTGTTTTTATAAGTGAAACACACTTAGTTTCAGTTATCATATAGGGTAGAGATCTATTCTGGGCAGCAGCAATTTTTCTCAGGTTATTAAAGTAGTCATGTTAGCCGCATGGATCCACACAAGTGAGGTAAAATAGCCACGGACTGAATACCACAAGATGGATGGCGGCGGGCCAGGATGGGCTGGACGCGTTCCTTGAGAACTGGCCGGACAAAGCTCAAGATCAGGGTGAGTGCAGAAATTGGGGAAGGCCTTTGCCGAGCAATGGGACACCTATCCAGGCTAATAATAATAATAATAGACTAAAGTAGTAGCTCCAGTAACCAGTAAGTAAAACCCAGCCCCGGTAAGTAGTAGTAGTAGTAAAGTAGGTAGTAGTAGTACCTGCTCAGATCTGTTCTGTTCTCCAGTCCATTATGGTTGCCTGGTAGAGATCGCTCTGTAGCGATAAGGCCGCCTATTGTTACCTTGTAATATTCTGTATACCTTTTTTCTGTTTTGGTTGTTATATGTGGTGTTCAATAAAGAGTTATTGTATTGTATTGTATTGTAGTAGGTTTATGCTTTATGTAGGTCCACTAGTATTCGTAAAGCACATTGACCGAAAGGATAATTACAAGCATCGTCACTTTTGAAATTCTCCAAGCATAGTGTAGTGGTGGTTATAGTATAAAGTTGCGTAGAATAGTTTGAAATAATACGTACATACGTACAATGTTGTATTTATTTGAAATATCGGCTGTCAATTGCAGTAGTAGCGATTTCTGCTCACGCGTATGTTAATTATAAAACGCCGCATATTTCCTGACGTCTTCGAGTTATTGAAACTATATCATGAACTCAGTCTCAAGCAAACAAAAAAAAAGATTTAATGCGATGAGTTACTTTCTTCCATGCTTCTTTACTGGTATTAGTCTGGGTAGAGGAGTTATAATATAAACACGCTTTATAGCCCACTGCCACCAAAGGCCCATTAGATGGTGGAGTCGAATTTAAAGAGTTTATTTTTGCAGATGTACAGAACTTCGTTTAAGATTAGTCGCTGCTTTTACAACATTTCACATTTAATAATAAAAAATATTAACATAAATAGTGACTGAATCAACTTACTAATAATATAAGATCCAGATTATATTTTATACAGCCGCTTCCCTTCCTGCTTTCAGTTTATTGCAGCTACCAGAAGCAAGTGCTTTGTTAATCTTTCCGTCCTTTAATTATTCAATAATTCACTACACCAATGACAATCACCCGAAACAAAGCATCCGCTTCCAATTCCAAGTTGTTTCCTCATAAAATTAATATAGCGATTATAAATCGCAATGGGGAGATATTTAGAACTCATTACACTTGATTAATGTCGCTTCTCGGTCGCTTCAGATAGTTCAATAAGTCGCTTTATATTTATACGCTCGATGTATCATGCGAACTGAGAACGCATTAAAATATTTGCCCGACACATAATTCATAACGCGCGAAGGATCTTAAATGACTTCTTGGAAAGGACAAGTCTGGATAACTAATAAAGCTGGCTTGATTGAATTAATTTACCAGTTGAATTAATGTTAATGTCTATTATAATGCAGTAATTATAAAGAAGGCTATTTAGTTTACAGCGGAAGAAACGTTATTACTGAAACGCAAGACTATCCGAAATAAAGATGATGCATAGTAATAAAATTGCCAGAGGAAAGAAGCCATTGTGTTTAAACTAAAGAAATCGTAAAATGACAAGCTTTACCGAAACTGTTTACTATTTACTGTTTATTATTTAGATTGCTTCTGCAAATCAAGTGATTCCAATCTTAACAACCTTAGTAAAGAATTGAGACATTAAAGTAATTCAATGGCTGGAATTCAAGCGATTGTAACGAGAACAATTTTCTTTTTCGTATTCAGACCATGAAACTAAAATCTACTTTAGAAATACTTAATTACATTATTTTGTAAATCTTTACCGAACGCAGCCTGCTTTAATGCCTGCAGTTTCCTATGGACCCAATAAAAATAAATTTATTATTAACAACAATTATTCAAAGTGCACTCAATCAGTTGATTAGGCCGCAGTTCTATAATAACTTTTTCACTAGGAAATCCACGATAGGAAACCGCACTAGCGGTAATATTTTCCACCCCTTTACATATTTTCAATATCATAGTTACACAAGCTGAGTGGCTATAATCGATCAAAACTGCCCACATCCACTCACTGCCAGCTAAAGGCCTCTTCATTTTCACGCCACTTTACCAGATTCTATGCCAATCTCATCATTCACAGACAACTGGTTTCCAGATGACTACCAGATGTCCATTCCACCTGACCAACGGCCCTAATACTTAATCTAACTGAATTATATTGACTAATTATATGCAATTGTCCAAACATGCGTTTTATCTTAATTATATTCACATAGATACCAAAATTAGAAATAAAATTTAAAAACATTGCAAATTTTAAACATCAAATAACTTTTAGGTCCTTTTTGTCTTGATGAAAACGTCGTAAGTATTTCATTTTTCAAAACAAGCCAATAATCACCGTTTCTTTGTTTACTGTTATTCTAATAGTAAAAAAATTAAGAGGCACTGATTTACTTATACAAGTTGGCAGAACATAGCAAACCTTACATGGTATGCGTCAACAAACCATTATAAATCTTAAATTATACCTACTCGTCAAATATACGTGTACTAATAATTAATATAGTAGATACATTATCAGCATGAAATCAACTTAAATGAAATGAACCAATATTTTCAAAATTAATAATTTTTAACACAAAAGTCCAGCCGCTATCCGAGACGCATCGTACGCTCGGTAAAGTGTATTAAAACGACTTTCCAAACCTCGTAAAACACACAACAGCAAACATTTTAATTTGCAAATTTGTTATAAACTCCCCTACTATCTGTGGGTTTTACTGTCAAAATTACAAGACGCACTCAGCTTTGGAGTACCGCGCTCATTACTGTAAACCCTTAAAGCGCATAAACCCCAGGAACCCCGCACCATTTCTTAATATGGACTGCGGTTATAAACGTAGGGGAGATAAGGATTTCATTGCATTACATACAGATACTGTGGCACGAGCGTCTTGGAAAGAGCTTAGGAGATATTTCTTAGACAATCATTGTTGTCGCTTTAATGAAAAGCAAGGTAAATTCACTTTGAATGCTGACACTTTTGTACTTATTGGGATTTTCGTGAGAGCGCAAGAGATTAACAATATCGTTATGCCAATGTCAACGCTGTGTTTGCTTACCTAAACCATCCAAGGGCAAAACGTCAACTGGTTTAACACTCAAGTCGTAAACAAACGATAAACTGGAATTTTCCTTATTTTTATCACTTTCAATGATAGAACGACAATTCTAAGAACCGTACGTCATAACTATGCCAACAACAAAACTCGGTAGAGAATAACCAATCTATCACTACTGTACAACGGGTTTACATTGATAATATTAAAATTGCTATTATAATCTGTACAGCCATTCGCGGTGAGTTTTTGATGCATTGACCACAAAATGATGGAATACATCGACTGGGGATAGCACACACGAATAAAAATAATTCGTCGACAAACTATTCCTTAAATTCGCCCTGGTCTATGGTAGGTAGATACAATTATCTTAATATGATAAATTATTAGAAAAACTTATAAAAAGAACCGACCAAGCTGTTTCTTAGGATCATTTAAAATTTATAGATCAATCCGTTGCCGTGCATATGATTATGAAACGGAATCTTAAAATTAAAGAATCATTCGCATGCTTACAAAAAATTGCTCAAAGGTTATCCCTAATCATTATGTTACTAGATTAGCTGCACAATTTCTATAATATCCCAAATAATAAAGATACCTTCACACGAACACCGACAAAGTAACATATGGGTTGACTTTGTGTTCCATTCCAAACTTAGAGCATTAAACCAACCAGAGAAGACGAAGACATCACTTATTTTTTTAAACATGTGACCAGCGGCGGCATAGCGGTCATATCCATTACGTGTGAGTATGTTTGACTGTGCGTGTGAAGGTTATGATGAGTGTTTGACGATTTCACGGTTTGAATAGGTAGCTACGTAGGAATTACGTACGCGTACAGTTTGACAACAAATATAATGCGCATCGGCAGTATTCGTTTGCGCAGAGAAGCGCAGACCAGTTTCCGATGGTAGCCGAACGTGTAAATAATCTATATTGAACTTTATTTGCAAGCGTAACTGGCCGAGTATTGCTTGCTTTGCATTCTTAGCTCTGTCCCGCTTACACGATTTTGCCATTGTTGGTACGAAATCGATCGACCAATAACAGCGCCAGAGTTTCCCGCGCTACTAAAATTGGTATACTGCGCAGGTACCTCGTGGAGCATTATTTTTGTTGTCAAACTGTACGTAGGTACACAGATATCTACTTTAATGGATATGGTTAAATGAAGCCTTGAAAACTTCACATCGTAGACTATTTAAAGTTTTTTTTTTTTTTTTTTATGTGAATAGGAAGGCAAACGAGCAAGTGGGTCACCTGATGGTAAGTGATCACCACTGCCCATAGACACCCGCAACCCCGGGGGGATTGCAGATGCGTTGCCAACCTAGAGGACTAAGATGAAATGCCTCTTGTGCCCGTAATTTCCCCGGCTGTCTTACTCTCCACACCGGAACACAGCAGTGCAAGTTCATTCTAGCTCCAAAGTTTGGCACCTAAAGGCTCCTAATTTTCTTGAATTTTGACACTATTTGACAAATAGGTCTGTACGCGACGCCACATTACACACGAAGGGAGGTCGCAAGTTACATTTTCATCTATTTATTTTTATTGATCTGAGGTACAATCGCCTCACAACCGTCAAAAGTAACTGATTTTTATCTGTTCAGAAATAATAAGTACTCATCACATATTTTTGCGGATGCTGTCAGCTTATGCATGGTCTGTCCAAATTTTCACCACCATCTTATTCGCTAATCCTGCCGCCGAGCAGCAGTGCTTGTGCTGCTGGCGGAGAGACCAAATAAATCGGTGAAACTTTCCAAGGTATGCCATCTTAGTCCTCTAGGCTAGCAACGCATCTACAATCCTTTGGCGCAATGAGTGCATTGGGAGTACTCATGGGAGTGGTGACACACTTACGCTTATTTACCCTATTTCTT
Source organism: Pandemis corylana (assembly GCA_949127965.1). Lineage (NCBI taxonomy): Eukaryota > Metazoa > Arthropoda > Insecta > Lepidoptera > Tortricidae > Pandemis > Pandemis corylana. The sequence goes on from OX421860.1 coordinate 5,296,715, forward strand.
AAAAAAGTTTTGGCTTCATGCTCTAAGGTTCTGAAGACCCCGAACTATGCCGGGTCGGGTAGCAGTTTCAACAATTTTTCTCAAAGGTCACGCCGGCAGGATGATTTACTTGTTCAATATTAGGGAGTCAGGTGGGTAGGACGCGGACACTTGAATTAAACTACCAACGAAATATGGCCCGGCCGAGACCCGGCGTAAAAAATGGTAGATAGTAATAACTTGTACGTTCGCGAAACGCTCCAGGTGGAGATCAATAAGAGTCACGTTTCGACAGTTTGGGTAATAGAATAGCTTATAGTTCCTTGTGGCTTTTTAGGTGATTGCGTGAAAAGTTACATGTTAGGATAAAGCGGCGCCTTATTAAAAGAAATGTCTAAAAAAGACGAAAGTGCCGCTCTCATTTCGATATCATTTCCATGTCACCGGAATGTTTGAATACTCTTGTACATTGATTGGAATAGACAATTAAGTCTTTAAATTAAAATGCTTTAACACACACATGAATATTTTCAAATAAATTGACTTTTTTTCTGATTGCTGTGCCATCTCCTATTACACAATTTTCTTGTTGATTTGAAAGTTTTCTCCCTTCGTTACCAAAATGTAATCAGTTAGCATAACATTAAAAAAAAAGAAGCATTATATTTTTTTTTATCACAAACTTTCGCTTTGGCACGAAAGCTTTCATCTATAAATGGCGCCCATTTAAAAATAGAACTTCAATCAAATCCAGTAGCGGATTGCCTCGATAGCAATTGATTGACCGATATTTTTGTATAAAACCTCCGGACGATCAATCATGTAGGTGCTGTGAAAATAAACAGTACAAAACTGTTCCACCTCGACGTAAATAGCACAGGAAATCATTCCCTGTCCACATAATAAACAATGTCAACATTAACTTTCCGGATTCAAATATTACCAAACTTACGGAAACTTTGAAGCGTAGGTTGAAAATAAGCGGTGGGTTCTTCGGCTAATTTTAAGCTGTCGAGTTAATCAGACTGATATCAATTTCAAAAATATGAACCTTCATTAATCAAACCATAACGTCCGGTCGCATTAATGAATGAGCATTACAATATTTCAAGTCCACCGTGTTAAATCTAATCTCAATTGCAACCAAACAAGCAATTCACGGCACTCTTTTATTAAAAAGAAAATGGAAGGGTTGCACTCTGTGAGTGCCGGCAGAAGTGAAAAGTGAAACCTTCAAAAAAAAAACTTTTTCTACACGAGATTTGAACCGCGGTCACCGGAGCGAACGCACGGTTATTCCACACCTTATACCACTAGGCCAAACGAAGAGTGACGAAATCAACGTACGTATAATTAAAAGTCTTACCTGACGCGAGTTTAACATTTTTTACCCATCCCAAAAAAGTGCACAACGCCGCTTAAGAAGTTTTCACTTCAAAAATAGTTTCTGACCATACTTAACTTAGTAGGTACTTACTGTTCACTCGTAAGTTTACTTGGAGACTGTCCTCTACAAGCACTCGCCCATTATAACCGATTAAAGCCGAACTCTAAAAATATAACAGACTAAAAAGAACAGCAGAAAAAAACAAAACAATCCCGTTTTATAGCTTCCGCCCCTCGCATTATGAAAATGAAGTTTTTATATTTTAGAGAGGTATACGGCGCCTGGGTACCGGCGGACATGCTCGCACTTTATCGCTTTACTCCACTTATCAGCCCGTGCCGTGCCGCCTATTTAGACCTATTTGAGCGGATGTTTTGCATAAGGTGGAACGTAAAGGCCCTAAGAGGAGCACGATGGTTTACCACCTCGCAAGATTGAATATTGAAACCAATATTCAGATTACGATTGGAAGGGCTTTAGAAGTAATTACTCCTTGAGGTTTAATACTACCCTAGTTATTGTGTCATGAGATTTATGCGTTAAAGCGGGTTTGATGCAAGGAGTGGATTCAATTTCTAATTACTGCCGTCGCTAGTCATAAGCCAATGCTAAATCAATTTACAATGTGGCCATTAAACCAAGACGTCGTCATTGTTGGAACTTGATCCCGCGCCACACTTGACGTCGTAATGACGAAAATGCCAAACGACTCATAATTAACAAATAAAAGAGGCTCACTCACGAGTGACTAGGGCTACACTTTGTTATGGCACAACGCATGCCTCTAAAATCATGTGAAAAGGAAATAGTGGCAATTAGAAACTATAATTACGCAGAGCGTGCTATCCTTAAAATGTAGCAGAAATAAAGCATTTAGGTATTTTTCATGAGGGAATCGTATAAACCACTCCAGTTAGCGGAGTAATGTTGGTTAAGTTCAAATATCTCTCCCACAGTCTGATGCCTAGGAATTTCTCTAATTGCAGACACTGAGGTACATAATTGCAGCTGGTACTCACGCGATGCAGTGTCAACTGGCTGCGTGTTGCCGGGGTTCAACAATTACTGGTACCAGGAGACAGCAAAAAATCACTCTCATGTATTTCCCATGCGCTTATATACCATTAGATGATAAGACGGACATGTTTCTGCAAGGTGTGCACTTTAGTTTTACGTAAGTGTAAAATTTTAATGCTCGATAAACTTGCTGGAGTTTAGTTTGTAAGTTACCTACTTTACTAAGAATTAACAGAGGCTATGACGTTATTTTTTTCCCAATGCGTCAATAGCTTTTGACTGTAAGCAGTAGCGTTGATTTAATTCATTTAATTGTTTAGTTTTTTATTATTTTCGAACCTCTTAAGGCACAAGGTTTAAGCCTTTTAAAAATAAGCAAGGTTACATTTAATTTCTATATTATCATTGAATTTGAAAAATTTATTTATAACGCCATTAACGTTTATCTTTATAACTCTCGATGCAATAAAACTTTTAAAACCATGCTATCCTTTCTTCTCATTACCGTCTGTTTCTCATTTTACTGCTTTTTAATGTTCCCATAAATATTAACGGGTATTTAAATAATAATGTTATGAATAATCAAATTAGGAGTTAATCATAATCATAAAACTGGGCCATCGGGATTCATACCTCTAGGCCTACGAGTATTAATCTCTCGGTTAACACTATACCGAGAATTTACGATTTACCTTCAAAAGAGTATAATAAGTTTTTATAAGTGACTGTTCAAACGATTTTCGTTTAATAGGTTTAGATAGAAAAGGCAACAATGTTATGTTTTATGATGCGCATTAATTTGTGTGCGGTGTTTACGATTTTGAATTCACTAATCGTAATTTATTACATTGAATGTAAAAAGTGAAAATAGGGTCCTTTTAAAATTAATGTTCTTTCTATTAATTAAACTGATAATTTTATATGTTATTTTCATTGCTTTTAAAGTCAAATTATCAATTTAAAATCGATAAAAACGTAGACATGCATAAGCGTTTTGGCTGCAGAATAAAATTAAATAGCTGATGAGATGGTGGTAGCAATCTAGATGGAAATTGTACAAGTCTAATTTCTTTTATAGTCACGTAGTGTCACGATTGTTCACGATCATTAAACCGAACAGCTGAAAAGTTTTATTCATAAACACTTTTAAACTTATGTTAACTCAACATTCGTTTGTCTTTATCTGACCCTTTGGCATTTGGTTCGGCCAGACACAGGCACAACACATTTTGCTGTAAGGGGATAGTTCCTATTCTAAACCAGTCTTACTCAATTCAACGCCATTGCCTTATGCTAAAGGTATTTGTTGCCTTATTTAGCTACCATTCATAAACGTTCGTTTATTTGCCCTAAGGCACCTTACAGTAAGGGTGTTTCTATCATAATATATTTCTCCTATAGCAATATGAAGATTCCCCCGCGGGCGATTTATAAAAATGCATTTGTTTCGCTCAACGCAGTTTACTTTAATTTTTATTCTGTAAAAAATTCAAAGGGGATGCCATGTGCTCAATTAAAAAGCTTTTAAAGCCTAACAACTGTCTAGTTGGACCTCTATAATGTTGAGGATTTTCTGCGATATACTAATTGATTTTACTAGAAACGAGTATTTTTTGATCACATGTTGAAAGTCATGTAAATAATAAAAAAGTATTTCGATAATGAAAAAAAAATCCAAAGTTGCCAGGAAATATATTTTGAATCTTGTACCTTTGGGGGGAAATGGTTTAGTCGCCACGCTTGGCGGGTTGGCGACCGCAGTTATACCAGATAGTTTGCGAAGGACGCTGCAGCCCATCCTCCGGTTCCGGAGAGCCTTGGGGGAGGCCTATGTCCAGCAGTGGTCGTCTTTCGGCTGACATGATGATGATGATATTTATATTTACATCAAAAGGACGACCGGTTGCATAACATTCCAACAAACAATGTTTTCAAATTGATCGTTGACATGATCGGTAGGTACTAACAATGTATAGTGCTATGCATGACGTGTGCAATACGTGTCATTTTCTTTGACCATGAACCTGCCTTTTACTTCACAATTAATTGCATAATACAGAAATTGTGGAAAAATGACGAAACGAAACTGATTAATTTTAGGTATTTCGTGTATTTTTATTTCTTCCATGCTGGTCTGGGAGTAAAGAAAAAACATAGAATGTACCAGTTGCTTCTCTACCCGCGCAGATGGTAAAAGTCCATCGAGGGAATGGGCGAAAATCATAGGAATCTTGTTATAGGCGATGAGGCTAGCAACCCATCACTATTTTGATTCCATTTTCCACCAATACGCCCACAATTTTGCTAAATGTGGCCTGTAGGTTTTGTTACCTTAGGCTCTGTCTACCCCGTAAGGGATAAAGACGTGATTTGTGTATGTATGTGTATTTTCGTTTTCTCCATTCCAACAAAATTCGAACAATGGTCGCCAACTTACAGATAATTCAAATTCAAAGTCAAATCTTTTATTTCCGACTTTACATCCATAGTGTTGATACAAAGTCTATTTTATTATAATACAATTAGTACATAGATAAAATCACCAAGCTTCCATGCTGGTCTGGGAGCAAAGAAAAAACATAGAATGTACCAGTTGCTTCTCTTCCCGCGCAGATGGTAAAAGCCCATCGAGGGAACGGTCGAAATTCTTAGGAATCATGGTTATAGGCGATGCGGCTAGCAACCCATCACTATTTTGATTCCATTTTCCACCTATACACTCACAATCTTGCTAAACGTGGCCTGTAGGTCTTGTTACCTCGGGTTCTGTCTACCCCGTAAGGGATAAAGACGTGATTTGTGTGTGTGTGTGTGTATAAAATCACCAACAAAACATGCGTGACAGAAATATTATTTGATATAACCCTTTTAATTTAAAAATTATGAATTCATATCTCACCCAAAGCCCGCTCCTGAGACAGTTCATAATTAACAAACGCACCATTTAATTCCCGAATGGAAACTGCGGTAACTTGAGTAAAACCCTAATAGCGCTAACCTAGTTTTTAATAATTAATTAAGGCACCCATTAGCCCGGGAGTGAGATAATCTTTATGGTAGGATGGCGCCGTCTTAAATCATGGCGCCTTAGCGGCAGATATTATCGCACTTTTACGGTCTTCACCTTAATGTCGCCTTTTACTCAAAATATCACCTATTCCTTGAGATAAGTTTGACTTATTACTTGATACAGTTACCGCTTTATCCCGGTGGATTGCTGGGGTTATCGGTTTACGCGGTGGCCGATATTCTGCGCCTGGTAAGTTTTTCTTTGGTAGTGTTTATGGACAGACACAGCCTATAGGTCATCAAGGCAAGAAGAGTGAAGACCGTTTTTGGATCAAATGTTATAATGTAACTAAGTACACACACACACACACACAAATCACGTCTTTATCCCTTACGGGGTAGACAGAGCCTAAGGTAACAGGTACCTACAGGCCACATTTAGCAAGATTGTGGGCGTATAGGTGGAAAATCGAATCAAAATAGTCATGGGTTGCTAGCCTCATCGCCTACAACATGATTCCTATTATAATCGCCCATTCCCTCGATGGGCTTTTAACATCTGCGCGGGTAGAGAAGCAACTGGTACATTCTAAGTAAGTACATGATTTATTGTGCAGTCAAGTGTAATAACATGTATCTAGTCAAAATTTCAAAAATAAGTATCAGAAACTCTTACATCGGCGTAATAAGGTCGTGGGACATAATAAGGTTGTATCGACACTTATTTTTGCGCTTGACCGTACAAACACAAAGAAACAGACACAAATCACATAAGAAAAACATTAAATATTAGCACAAAGGCCAACTTGAAAGCCACAATAAAGCAATACGATTGTTATGTGATTATTTATTTATTTAGTTCAAAAGAGCACCTTTGGCCTCATCTTCTCTGGATATGTTACTGTTGTTTTGTATTCGAATTTAATAAAAGACATCACAATTTCCCGTACTTTTCCGGTGTATTTTCTTAAAAAACACAGAAACCTTCAAACAACTAGATCCCAAAACAAATATAAACATGCAATATATGTAGCTTGCGGAGTGTATTTTATTACAGCCTCTAGGCCAAACCTTCGGGCAAATCAAATAAACCAAAATAAAGTCAAACATTCATAAATATTTTTACTGTATCTCTGTTATTGCGTCTGCCCTTTTCATTTTACAAAGTCGTTATTCTATACCAATTAAGTTCTTTAAGATTAAACTATGTTTTGAAAGCAAAGATAAGCTTCACCTAATGAGATGGTTGACAATAACATTATCTCACGAGAAAATAGACCAAAAGCAAATCTTAACAGAGCGATCAATTGGTGAACTAAACGCTCACATTATCAGCACATATTTTTTGTTAAAAGGAAACGTCCGATATTAGACCGTAATTAACACCAGACCGGCAAAATATAGCGCTATCGGAGAGATAAGGGTTGTTTTGTTTCACGGCCACCGCCGGTGATAAGCGGCCTTTTAAAAAACGACCGGAGCATTTTGTCGCCTACTCGCGAAGCAGGTGCTTAATGTTCAGTAGATATCGAATGACATAGAATAGGAGCCGGTTTTAATAAAGTGCGCTATCTTCACCAGAAAAAGCTTTAATTTAATGCAATTAGATTTTCGTTTTTTTGGAAGGTTTTACAATTTTTTTCCTAATATTTGGGGCTTGTTCACGATCATTAAACCGAACAGCTGAAAAGTTTTATTCATAAACACTTTTAAACTTATGTTAACTCAACATTCGTTTGTCTTTATCTGACCCTTTGGCATTTGGTTCGGCCAGACACAGGCACAACACATTTTGCTGTAAGGGGATAGTTCCTATTCTAAACCAGTCTTACTCAATTCAACGCCATTGCCTTATGCTAAAGGTATTTGTTGCCTTATTTAGCTACCATTCATAAACGTTCGTTTATTTGCCCTAAGGCACCTTACAGTAAGGGTGTTTCTATCATAATATATTTCTCCTATAGCAATATGAAGATTCCCCCGCGGGCGATTTATAAAAATGCATTTGTTTCGCTCAACGCAGTTTACTTTAATTTTTATTCTGTAAAAAATTCAAAGGGGATGCCATGTGCTCAATTAAAAAGCTTTTAAAGCCTAACAACTGTCTAGTTGGACCTCTATAATGTTGAGGATTTTCTGCGATATACTAATTGATTTTACTAGAAACGAGTATTTTTTGATCACATGTTGAAAGTCATGTAAATAATAAAAAAGTATTTCGATAATGAAAAAAAAATCCAAAGTTGCCAGGAAATATATTTTGAATCTTGTACCTTTGGGGGGAAATGGTTTAGTCGCCACGCTTGGCGGGTTGGCGACCGCAGTTATACCAGATAGTTTGCGAAGGACGCTGCAGCCCATCCTCCGGTTCCGGAGAGCCTTGGGGGAGGCCTATGTCCAGCAGTGGTCGTCTTTCGGCTGACATGATGATGATGATATTTATATTTACATCAAAAGGACGACCGGTTGCATAACATTCCAACAAACAATGTTTTCAAATTGATCGTTGACATGATCGGTAGGTACTAACAATGTATAGTGCTATGCATGACGTGTGCAATACGTGTCATTTTCTTTGACCATGAACCTGCCTTTTACTTCACAATTAATTGCATAATACAGAAATTGTGGAAAAATGACGAAACGAAACTGATTAATTTTAGGTATTTCGTGTATTTTTATTTCTTCCATGCTGGTCTGGGAGTAAAGAAAAAACATAGAATGTACCAGTTGCTTCTCTACCCGCGCAGATGGTAAAAGTCCATCGAGGGAATGGGCGAAAATCATAGGAATCTTGTTATAGGCGATGAGGCTAGCAACCCATCACTATTTTGATTCCATTTTCCACCAATACGCCCACAATTTTGCTAAATGTGGCCTGTAGGTTTTGTTACCTTAGGCTCTGTCTACCCCGTAAGGGATAAAGACGTGATTTGTGTATGTATGTGTATTTTCGTTTTCTCCATTCCAACAAAATTCGAACAATGGTCGCCAACTTACAGATAATTCAAATTCAAAGTCAAATCTTTTATTTCCGACTTTACATCCATAGTGTTGATACAAAGTCTATTTTATTATAATACAATTAGTACATAGATAAAATCACCAAGCTTCCATGCTGGTCTGGGAGCAAAGAAAAAACATAGAATGTACCAGTTGCTTCTCTTCCCGCGCAGATGGTAAAAGCCCATCGAGGGAACGGTCGAAATTCTTAGGAATCATGGTTATAGGCGATGCGGCTAGCAACCCATCACTATTTTGATTCCATTTTCCACCTATACACTCACAATCTTGCTAAACGTGGCCTGTAGGTCTTGTTACCTCGGGTTCTGTCTACCCCGTAAGGGATAAAGACGTGATTTGTGTGTGTGTGTGTGTATAAAATCACCAACAAAACATGCGTGACAGAAATATTATTTGATATAACCCTTTTAATTTAAAAATTATGAATTCATATCTCACCCAAAGCCCGCTCCTGAGACAGTTCATAATTAACAAACGCACCATTTAATTCCCGAATGGAAACTGCGGTAACTTGAGTAAAACCCTAATAGCGCTAACCTAGTTTTTAATAATTAATTAAGGCACCCATTAGCCCGGGAGTGAGATAATCTTTATGGTAGGATGGCGCCGTCTTAAATCATGGCGCCTTAGCGGCAGATATTATCGCACTTTTACGGTCTTCACCTTAATGTCGCCTTTTACTCAAAATATCACCTATTCCTTGAGATAAGTTTGACTTATTACTTGATACAGTTACCGCTTTATCCCGGTGGATTGCTGGGGTTATCGGTTTACGCGGTGGCCGATATTCTGCGCCTGGTAAGTTTTTCTTTGGTAGTGTTTATGGACAGACACAGCCTATAGGTCATCAAGGCAAGAAGAGTGAAGACCGTTTTTGGATCAAATGTTATAATGTAACTAAGTACACACACACACACACACAAATCACGTCTTTATCCCTTACGGGGTAGACAGAGCCTAAGGTAACAGGTACCTACAGGCCACATTTAGCAAGATTGTGGGCGTATAGGTGGAAAATCGAATCAAAATAGTCATGGGTTGCTAGCCTCATCGCCTACAACATGATTCCTATTATAATCGCCCATTCCCTCGATGGGCTTTTAACATCTGCGCGGGTAGAGAAGCAACTGGTACATTCTAAGTAAGTACATGATTTATTGTGCAGTCAAGTGTAATAACATGTATCTAGTCAAAATTTCAAAAATAAGTATCAGAAACTCTTACATCGGCGTAATAAGGTCGTGGGACATAATAAGGTTGTATCGACACTTATTTTTGCGCTTGACCGTACAAACACAAAGAAACAGACACAAATCACATAAGAAAAACATTAAATATTAGCACAAAGGCCAACTTGAAAGCCACAATAAAGCAATACGATTGTTATGTGATTATTTATTTATTTAGTTCAAAAGAGCACCTTTGGCCTCATCTTCTCTGGATATGTTACTGTTGTTTTGTATTCGAATTTAATAAAAGACATCACAATTTCCCGTACTTTTCCGGTGTATTTTCTTAAAAAACACAGAAACCTTCAAACAACTAGATCCCAAAACAAATATAAACATGCAATATATGTAGCTTGCGGAGTGTATTTTATTACAGCCTCTAGGCCAAACCTTCGGGCAAATCAAATAAACCAAAATAAAGTCAAACATTCATAAATATTTTTACTGTATCTCTGTTATTGCGTCTGCCCTTTTCATTTTACAAAGTCGTTATTCTATACCAATTAAGTTCTTTAAGATTAAACTATGTTTTGAAAGCAAAGATAAGCTTCACCTAATGAGATGGTTGACAATAACATTATCTCACGAGAAAATAGACCAAAAGCAAATCTTAACAGAGCGATCAATTGGTGAACTAAACGCTCACATTATCAGCACATATTTTTTGTTAAAAGGAAACGTCCGATATTAGACCGTAATTAACACCAGACCGGCAAAATATAGCGCTATCGGAGAGATAAGGGTTGTTTTGTTTCACGGCCACCGCCGGTGATAAGCGGCCTTTTAAAAAACGACCGGAGCATTTTGTCGCCTACTCGCGAAGCAGGTGCTTAATGTTCAGTAGATATCGAATGACATAGAATAGGAGCCGGTTTTAATAAAGTGCGCTATCTTCACCAGAAAAAGCTTTAATTTAATGCAATTAGATTTTCGTTTTTTTGGAAGGTTTTACAATTTTTTTCCTAATATTTGGGGCTTGCTTTACTTGTATTGCGTTACTTCAAGGAAGAATTGACAATGGAGAGTACTTTACCGACTCTAGTCAAGAACTTTATGAAAACAATCTAATGGTTATTTATTACAAAGAAAGTGGCGCCCTCGTTCAGTTTCTATCCTTTATTTTCAGATTGCCAGGTGAATCGAAACCGCTACACAAAATTACAGCAATAGTGTGCTACTACTATCCAATCCGGAACAGCGACATAAACTTCTGACGTTGGTACGAAAAACCGTTGCCAATTGTTGCATGCTTCATTGCATTGCGAAACTTATAAAATGGATACCTATACTTAGAAAACCCTTTCCATGAATTTATAAAATAAGTCAACTTACACATTATCCTTTCTTAACTTTTATCGTCTCTGTCCTCACTCAGTTCACACAAATAGTTCCCAAACCGACGGTAAACAGCATCGACACGGCACCTGCCAAAGGATTATACCGTGACCGTTTTATCTTCATTACCACTGCGTAGACGCACCTTGCCCTTTGTTTGGAACTGAAATATGAGCCTACTATGAGATATCGAGGGGTAAATCAGGACACGCTTCATTTGTTTCTCCTTAGTCGACTGATGTTTAAAAATTAAACTTTGTTTAGCTTCTAACGCTAATGAAAAAGTCGCGCAAGGTGTGTTTTCTTAATCCGGAATAGGTTTTGAGATGTTAGAAAGATACGAAATTAGAATTAATAATGCAGTATGTAATTTAAAATGGCAGGATTTGCTAAGAATTCAATTCCAACTAATATGTTGCAAAATGGACTTTACTTTGCTATATCTAGTTTTATGGAAATCCTTGGTATTAAAAAAGGTTAGGAAAGATTCCGTAATATCTCAATCGATACTGAAACAAAATGTTTCTTGTTTTCAAACTACTGCCTGTTAGTAAATATAACTGTGGAAAACAACGGAAAACCTTTAGAACCTTTTGAACTTGAAAGACTAAGTTTTGACAGAATTAGAAATACATAATGTTCCAAGGCTCCAACTGTTGACCGAATTCGGCCAAAGTCATATTATTCCAACTCTTCGCAAAATAACAGACGAAGAATTGAACCCACAACGCTCCGCTTGGCTGGACGATGCCACTATCCGCATTGAAATGCCTTCGCACGCTCCACTAGATTCAATATGGAGATACGCTTCACTTGATTGAATTGAGAGTGATAGAAAGATAAGTAAGAGTCACTAGAATGCCGTTTTTGAATCGGCAGCGGCTTTGTGTGTCGTTTGTAATTGAAATTGACAAATTGATGATTTTGGACTTAATTGATGTTAAAGTCAGTTCACTGATAGTCGTAGCTGTTGAGAGCCGTTGCTATGTTAGCGCAGTCATGCTCAATTGTAGAGAGAAGAGTTGATGCTTGAAAAATTGCGATTGCGTTCCCAAACTAAAGCCATGTGTCAACTCTGATGTACCTCGGCTTTTATAGTAGCAAATATGGGTATGCCTTAATGCGAAAACAGCCCTGAGTTTTTACATGAAGAATATAATACATACCGAGTTACACAGACGTCTCATCTTCATCGACATCTTGCATGTTTCGAGTAGCATTAATTTTAGTTCACGGATATAGACCTCCGCAAAGTATTACATACATACACATACAGAAATCACGTCTTTATCCCTTACGGGGTAGACAGAGCCTAAGGTAACAAGACCTACAGGCCACATTTAGCAAAGTATTGACTGATACTATTTAATTTTTAGAAAATTGTAATCCATGATATCGTTTTAATTTCGATTGGTTTGTACCCCTCTACCTCATGTTGTGTTAAAGAGCGGAGCCTCCTGCCTTAAACATAATTATTTTGCTTAAGGAAAGATCCAACTTTTTAAACTAATAATCATTTAAACTTTTATTTTCATTCTATTAAATATTCAATGGAATCGTTCAATAGCGTAGTATCATCACTAATCATTCGCCTTTCCAACATTTACTCAACTTTATCATCATTCTGAAAATACACTGACTCGTTCAGCAATTTATTCGTCATTTATCCATTTAAGTTGTTATATTGGTAACCGAACGTCTTTTGCATATGAAAGAACATTAAATTAGCAAGGGAAGACTTCCTAACTAGATTCCGGAGACTGGCAAACCACTATCAGGATTCTAAGCAGGTGCATTAGTCTAACGTCAATGTGACACACGGTCAGGCTGATTAGCAAGCAAACCCAGTATTGAAATGCAGCATGGCTCAAGAAGTTACCTCTAAACTTGTACGCTTTCAAGGGTTCTGAAGAATGTGCACAGGTTTTTAATACTACAGTACCAAAAATATTAAACCGCTATGGCACTTGCTGCCGTAAAGTAGACTGTAAATCTATCTGTCCATAATATTACGACCTCACTGTCCTCCTCGCTTTGACCCTGACTCTGCTCACCGCACTGCCCAATATTGCTCATAACTGCCACAACTGACTGCTCTACGCACTCAGAGTTCCTATCTCTTTATGACAAGTAGCATAGCGTGCGTCCATAGCCTCACCTTCTCAGCATAATACTGATCGAGTATGTGGCTGTATCATTTGAAATATACAAAAAGTTTTTCAAATGAACAAGCATAGTCAGCCTCAGACAGCGTTCACAGCGCACTGGAAATAGAGCAAGCTGCCAGACGGGATAACCAATAAGTATGCAGCTGAAATAGTCGTAGATGTGGACCAAAGTTACAGGCAGCGCGCTGTCCGCCGCCCCGGTATATCAGGTGGCAAGTAAAAAGCGCTACGGTCGCCACCGCACCGACGTTGTCGCTTGTCGCTTTGTCGGCACTTTATGTCGGCGGCCCGTGACTGTTTTAAAAATCGGATACTGATCTGTTTGACTTACCGATGAAGCTTATAGCAGGTAGCGATGAAGTAATAAAACATGAATAAAACAAAAAGCAGAAGCACGCTGATGCGTAATAAAATTGGATTTGGTAATCGGATAGCGACGCGTTACCGTGCGCCTGCGGTGCCTCCGCTTCTATGGCGCCGGGACTTCCTATGAATGAACATCCCAATGAATGTTATATCACTTTAATTACATATGTGTTATAATTAGATGTATCGTCGAAATTATGGTCAATTTAACGAAATAAATTTGCGGTGAATCTACTTACCTACTAACTGAAATCATTATCACGAAAAGATACTCTGAACCTAACTAAGTAAATATTTAAGCGAACTCTTTGCTACATGTAAATACACAAATCTCATATTACGTGGTAGACAGAGCCTGAGGTAACAAGACCCAAAGGCCACGTTTAGCATGACTGTGGGCTAGGTGTAAAGAGATATCAAAATAGTGACGGGTTGCTAGCCGCATCGTCTACAACACGATTCCTAACATTTTCGCCCATGAAATAATATACTTAGAGTAAGTACAAAGGCGTATTTATCCCTAAAAGGGGATCTCATGCAGCTAACCTGGATCAACATAGAAGAAAAATTAGAAAGTGATTTTGTGATTTTCACAAACTTTTTTCAGGAAATACAAAAAAAACTGACATCATTTTTTTAGAAACATTGAAATTGATACGTGATAAATATCACAAAAATGTGTAATTGCTTACTAGTTAGTTATTAAGAAAATAATTTGAAGGCACCTTTTGCCAAGGCTGATTTGTCGAAGACAAATTTGAAGCTTAATATTGCTTACCTTTTCAGTTCTTGTTCTTGTTTATTCTGTTTGAGTGTGTGCCTAATATATACTGTGTAGTAGAAACAGATTAGAAAGCTACAAAACATCCGGAAACAATGTAAATGTACTCGGGGCTATAAAGTACCTACGAGCGTTGTGTTCCGAAATACGAAATATTTATTTCGTTTGCCATTTTGATTGGAAAATGGAGAATTTACGCGTGAACGTGTTGTTTTACCATAATTATGAAATAAAAATAAATACAGATTTGATATTATTCGGATTCAACATGCGAAGTAATTTACCTTACATTTATTACTGTTTTATATTAAATCTAAAGCTTTCACGGATCAGGGAATCAGTTCTTGGAAGCTTAATCTATCTAATTATGAATGTAACGTATTCTAGCAAGTCTAGACAGTTCATTATGTAACAACCTTCAAGTCACATTACACAGTTACTTTCGTGACAAATAACTTTACGGATTTCTATCATTTGTGCCGGAGATATCACTATTTTACAGACAAACTGAGTGCTATAAAGTCTGATAACTTTAATTACAAAGCCTGCGATGCTTTTGACGATAATTTGTTATACTTATTGTCATTTTGAATGACAGCCTGCAACGAGTGAATCATATTATAAAACGGTGTATTATCGCGGTATGAAAATGCACCCTCTGAATGCACCAAAAAATTTATGCAATCACTACTGCTGCTATTTTGCATAGACGGTGGTGCCACCATCGTGTGGTATGTTTATCTAACTTGGAGTATCCTACTAATTTAATATTATGTCATGCATGCTCTTGGAGTTTCTTCAATTGTTACACCATAATGAATTCTAGAAATCCCATTTTAAAATATTAATTAATAACGATTTTTTTCTACACTATACAAACTTAACTATTTACACAATATAAACAACAAACGTATCAAGGTTCACCTAATTGTAACACCAAAAACACCGACATAAATCCAGTCAAGTTCTTCTACTTTGAAACTTCTAACGCCATCTGTCGGTGAGTAGAAAATTTAACAGCGGACGCAGCAAGACTACTCTGCATTTTCTAAATACCTTTTAGCAAAACGGGAAAAATGTATGTGATTAGAAATAATTCTTAATGTGACAAAGTAATACAGAAGCTTGTATATAGTTAAAACATAGCCAAGAGCCCAAGGGACTACACAGTGAGTGAGAATTTAGAGTTTAGTAAACAAACTGCTACCTAAACTAAATCAAAATTTAATATAAGTTCTCATATTTCTAGTCTTAGTGATAGTACCTATATTAATTTTATGTGTTAAGCTTGACTATGGTAAGATAAAATTGGCGTGAAGGCATCGCTAAGTTCATAAATTTATTAATTCGTGGAAAAAACCTAATCACAGCAGGCGTCAGTTTTCATAAAACTGTGGGTGAATTCCGCGAATTTTCATCAGAACGTTCCTTATTTCCGCGAAAACTAGTATTAGTCTCGTCAACTTTCATTACGGGGGCGACCCGTGAAATATGACCTCGGAAAGGTGTAGGTGTGAAAGCGACAAGAGAATAAACGAAGTTTACTGTTAAAGTCCAAGAAACAACCCCATAATGAAACAAGCGAAGTAGGTAATAAAGAATGTTTACAAAGGTAAGTGTTTCCAGCCGGTGTCACTAGATGGAGCTATGCGTCTCAGTTGTCTTTATCGGCTACGGTTTTAGCTGCATTACTATTATTTATTTAAGTAAGTTTTTCATTTGTTTTATTATTCAGTTAACTTCATTTGCGTCACAAATAACTTACTGGTACTAATAGTTAGTATTTGAACATGTGCCGGCTCAGTGACGGACCAGTAACCTTCCGCTCAAAAAGTCTGTGCTGCTGAAATTAACAGGATAATTGAAAAACTACTCATTCTGTAAAGAAAATGCAGCATAGCAGAGGCCGTATTATCTAATACCCGTGCGCCGATGGTTGCATTCACCGTCTCGTTCTACCTCCTTCGTATACCAGAAAGAAATGGTCAACGTGATTGTGATTCCGAGTGCGGGCCCGATTCTTGATAGCACATGTGTGAAAATACCTCTCGAAAGTGGTGAAAATTGTTGCTGAATTTGAAATACGACTAGCATAGACAATCACAGCTCTCATTAATCTTGTGTAGTCAAAACTTTGATTAGAGCTGTAGTTTTGGAGATAAGCTGATTTATACCATTTCGAGTGGTACTTTCAAGTGATGTGCTTTCAGAAATTTGGCCCCTGTGAATGAATAAATAGCCACAAGATATTCGAATACTATAGTCCGAGTAAATACCTATGGTATTTACTTAAGTATAATTTGAAATTCTCCTTTGCTCAGTTGCTTTTGATGCCGACTGTCCGGATATCATCCATAGAAATATTCCACAATATTAATTACTGTGTTCATCTTTGTAACCCTCTTTTGTTTCGGTAACAGATCTCCAGTTATTACGAAGTAACCCCCACTCTTTGTCAGCGACAGCACTCGAATTACACAACAACGGGGATGGCTAAAGACTTTCGTTATCTTTCTTAATCTAAAAGCATTCTGACGACACTTCGTTATTTCGAATAAGATCAAACGCTATTCAGGAAACCGCTACCCCTCTCGAACGTGAAGGCTCAGAAGGCACAGCGCCGCACCGTGCCGTTTCACTTAAAAACATTTTCACGTTAACGCGGGCTCATTTTCAAATGGAAAGCGTCATATTGAATATGTTCGCGCAAACAATAGACTGAGGTATTCCAATGGGAAGCTACTAAGCTTGTTATAATAACAGCAGATTTAATCTTTCCTTGAATATGGCTTGTATAAGTTATTGTTTATTAAAATGTGTTTTCGTAGGCTCAACTTATCGTATGTACCTATTGAAATGCGGCCTTCGGGATTAATATTAATAATAATTAATAATAATTTTCTTCCATGCAGGTCTGGGAGCAAAGAAAAACATAGAATATACCAGTTGCTTCTCTACTCGCGCAGATGGTAAAAGCCCATCGAGGGAATGGGCGCAAATCATAGGAATCACGTTATAGGCGATGAGGCTAGCAACCCATCACTATTTTGATTTCATTTTTCACCTATACGCCCACAATCTTGCTAGATGTGGCCTGTAGGTATCTGTTACCTTAGGCTCTGTCTACCCCGTAAGGGATAAAGACGTGATTTGTGTATGTTTGTGTATTAATAAATACTTCTATTATCCGTAGAAAGTGAATAGGATGAAATATTTTGCGAGTTGTTGGAAATCCATGTGCACAAGGTTTTCATTTTCTTCATTTCAATAGTATTATTATGCAACCGTTACATAATGAGGGCCCTTAAAACACTAGTGTGGTTTTTGAAACGAGCCTTGGCGAGTTTCAAAATAAGATCACACGAGTGTTTTAAGACCTAATTATGTTCAGTTGCATACATTACTTTATCTACACACATATCATAATTACTCTAAGATAGGTTCAGAAGCAGTAGGTAAATAACCAGCATTATTACAACCAATTATACTAGGTTATGTCTACCCCAGTAAGGGATAAAGACGTGATTAATGTAAGTGTAAGTACTTTCTAGTCTGTAGTAGTAGGTAAAATCTATACTTTAATGTTATTACAGTATAGATTTTTTTAATGGTGTAATAATGCTGGTCAAAATTTTGAACGTTGAAAATATTTTTAGAAACTAAGAACTAACTTTCTTGGTTTACCCTTGTTCTTAATACACGTTATCTTAGTAATATTATAGGTAAAAAGGGTTATGAGGATGGATGTTTGTTATCGAAGATGTCACAAAGATAGATTTTATAAAATTTGGCAAATGGGTCACATTTATCCCGAAAATATGCAATAATAATTCAAAATTCCCGTGGGATAGCGACAGAAGAATCATTCACAGACGAAGTCGTGGACAATAGCAATCTCTTGCCGTACCTAGAGGCACCAAGTAAGAACAACTCTTACCCGCTCTTCATAACCGCTCTATAGGCTTCTGCTAACTTAGCAATCGTTTGAAACTATCTGTGAAATGTAAATATCAAAGTGACAGATGAGTCGTATCAAAGGAATCAAATAACTTTTGTTTTAATTAAGGCCCTTAACTATGTACATGTATTTTGAAAACGACTCAAATATGGACAAACGATTGTTAAGTTAGCAGAAGCCTACAGAGCGTTTATGAATGAATAAAGGAGTAAATTTATATATACGGCTGCCTGTTTCCCAACTCTGTCGAAACTGTATTAAATATTACAATCGATCACGAGGCTTACACGAAACTGAAACTCGGATTTCGAAAACAACGGTTGCGAAATTTAAGAAAAGATATACAGCACGGGTAAACTTATCAGGCTGTATTGCTGCACAAAATCAAACCTTACACTTGAGGGTCAAATGGTTGTTTAAATGTCGATCTAAAAAGTGTTACATAGAACCTTGCAACAGAGGGCGAGCAAAATGCTTATTGTAAGAAGAGCGGACGGGTCGCCGAGATTCGGTAACGCTTGCCCTTGTAAAGTCCCCTGCAGGGAAAATTTGTGAGATCCATACGCTTCTTTTACATTTCAGGACTTTTCACGATTTTTTGTGGGTCACTGGGCAATATGGATCCTTCTCCTCCTTCTCTTCTCTTCTTCTTTTTCTTTTCTGTTCGACGTCTAGCATTAAAGTCTTACTAGCGGAGTATTACAGAATATCACTGAATTATCGTTACAATTCAAATTAATGATGATGAATGATGATGATAGCAGAATATATAAATATAATTATGCAATCAATTTGTTCTTTGATAGTATTCATTGTCACTAATATGGATAAGTTCGCCTTTGTACATCTATTTATCTCGTTACCTGTAAAAATTATGTGTTTTATGTACAACTAGCTTCTGCCCGCGACTTCGTCTGCGTAGAATTATACATAAAAACCTTCCTCTTGAATCACTCTATCTACTAAAAAAAACCGCATCAAAATCCGTTGTGTAGTTTTAAAAATATAAGCATACATAGGGACAGGGACAGAGAAAGCGACTTTGTTTTATACTATGTAGTGTTATTCATTTTGCTAACGTACTAATTAATTAATGGTTTGTCAAAGTAATTTCAATGTTGTGGACTAACCGTTTGCTTGGCATAAATTAGGTCACTTCTAGTCACATAACTCTACGTAAACAGTTGTAGATATTCCAAAGTCGTCAAGGTTTTTACAGCCTATTCACTCTGGCCTTGAGAGCCCTTGGTTTTATTTAAAGTATATAAAAACCAGAAAAACCAACCAAGTGCGAGTTGGACTTGCACGTAAATGGAACCGTACTATCATGGGAACTCCTTAATTACTTGTATTTTTATGAAACAGGGAAATGAGAAACGGAAATACGAGCAAGCAATACTTACATAATGGAATTGGTTTTCAAGTAGACCCTAAAGTAGACAAAGTCTGTATTGGGATCTAGCAGCGAATTGGGCAGACTTTCCTCACCACACAGAGTTCTTCATACACAAACCGGTATAACTATAACCAGCAGCGGTGCGGGGGTAACTTGACTTCATACTCGTTCAACGTTTCTCATATTCTCCAAAATGTCTATAAAAACTGATTATTTCCTGGTCACCCCACCATCGGCAATACATCGGGCGACAGTCCCGGTCTACGCCGATCTCATCATCCCCTCCCCCATAAGGGTCATGTTTACCTTTCATCTGCCTCGATCACTTATTCACAACTAGATCTCAGCGCCATTTTTATGGAAAACACTCCTTTTAATTGGAATACAATATTCATGTATTTACTTAGGGTTTTGACAGCGGAAATTAAAAGTAAATATGCGAATATGTATTTACTTGCCATTATTTTATGCAATATATTTAAGGCAGCAACCTTTTCGTGAAAGTCACATGTATTTTAAGTACTTGCAATAGTAATAGAACATTCATTCGACTCGAGATCTACGATTTCAAATAGACTTCTAAATATTTATTTTGTTTGTTTGGGCCAAATCATTCAAGTCGAATTTCATTCACATTCAATGTATATCTATGGGTATTGATAAACATATTTAAAAAAATATATAACTTTACTTTACTACTCTGCGATATAAGCGATGTAAGTTATCCATTTTTATTTTTGATATGGACCTTCGCAAAGTAACGCTTTAGTTCAATATATTGCACGGAACTAGCGTTTACTGAATCGAAGCAAAAAAACATTACCAATCCAATTTTTGTATCCCAATAAATGTTGTCACTTGAGCTTCATGGTACCTTGTGATTTTAATTAGAGAATTATAACAAAAAAACTATCGCTAAGCTCCGCGCACTCAAAACATTAGCATCACACTTTTTCCAAGTCTTTATTGCAAAACGTGCCTTTCCAGAATTCGCGTGGCGTGCAACACACAAATTTTACTTCTCATTAAGCCGCATTTAAATGCAAAGCCCGTAGAAAAAGGTAATTAAACTGAAGGAATGCAGTGGAAATATAACTAATCGGGCCTCAGTCTTGCCGTTGGATCACGTATTTTGTAATTGCAGGCTAATAATCGTTGTTAGTCAAGTCCATTGAGATTGCAAGGGGTGTGACGTGCAGCCATGGAATACTGGCACTCTATGTTCGTAACAGTAATAATCATGTGCGTCATGCAAGGCAAGCGAACTTACCTATAATTTCAGAAATAACCTATACACTTCAAATAAAATTGAAGTAATCTTTTAGTAGCTGGCAGTGGCTGGATGGGGGAAGCCCAGGATCGCAAAATTTGGCGCAATATGAAGGAGGCCTACGTCATGCAGTGGACGGACAATGGCTGTAGATAGATAGAATCTTTTAGAAATTGTGCATTCTGAATGTGAAATGCTAGTTTAACAGGCTTCCTTGACATCACTTAATCAATAGCCTAAGGTTTTAACATTTTGTTTATTTTACAATTTTAACTTACAGGTTACGTGAACAAACAGCTATTATATTGTCTGCTTTATTAAGAAGCGCATAATCTTTGATATTAAATAGTTTGTATCTGGTTATCGGTTCGATGAAGGATGCTCTTAAATGGAATCATAAACCGTGTCTAAAACATTACTGTACATAGTGTCAATCAAATAAAAAACGACGCGTAGAATTTAGTGTTTCATTTACATTTGTCCTGAGGCGATTCTTAGCATTTAGCACGCTAAGACACCCGTAATAAAATAACAGCGGCGGAACCGCATAATTGAAGGCTTTTCACGAAGGCTTGCTGCTATTTTTATGTTTTACCCGTAATTAACCGATTTAATACAGCAATACGTTTCGATAATAAAAAAACGCTCTTGAATATCATTTGAGAGCGAGTAGTCACATAAATATTAAAATTTAAAAGAAAATTTTCTTTTTAAAACGCGGGGTTGCGTCTTGTAAACCTACCATTGCTCATTATTATTCATAAATAGGTAGGTACTTGCAACATAATTTTGACAGGCGTTTATAAATAAAGAGAGTTAGTTATTACAAATGAGTTTTTTTTTTTAAATAAATGTGTAACCAACATGAAGTGCATTTGATTAACCCTTTTCTTTTATGTAGAAATTAACAGTAAATTCGTGAGAGAACTGCTGAATTTCATATCATAGATCACTAGCCATTATTATTTCCAAACGGGTTTTTTGCTGTCAGAAATTCTTCTAATTGGACATCGTAAATATTGGAAAAACTTTTACGGGCATCCATAAAAATAGAACAAAAAGGATAAAGCGATGATACAGTTAAAGAAAAGTGCTTAGTTTGCCCTCAAAAATGTGGGCCCAAACACATAAGTCTTGCCCCACCCCGGGGCCGCGACCTTCCGCTGATCTATTGGCAACTAACTTTACTGTGAAATATTTTACTCTTGAAACGCTTTAGTGATTCCATGGGAGCTTATTATGTGTTAACAGTTCTCTTCTGCATATATTAGCCACTAGCTTTTGCTCGCGGCTTCGCTCGCGTTAAGAAGTATAGTATGTATGCAAAGTCTCAGCCCGATCGGTTTAAAATTGACAAAGTTTCATACAAACTTTCATCCCCTATTTTATCCCCTTGGGGGTAGAATTGATCAAAATCCTTTCTTAGCGGATGCCTACGTCATAACATCTACCTGCATGTCAAATTTCAGCCCGATCCGTCCAGTGGTTTGGGCTGTGCGTTGATAGATCACTCTGTCAGTCAGTCAGTCAGTCAGTCACTTTTGAGTTATACATATTTAGATTTTATTATTTGAAAAATAAGCACAAAACAAAACAATTGGTTGATTCGTGCGCTATTTTTCGGAGGTCCAGATCAATTAACGAAAACTGTATGCTTGCGACTCCCCAACCAAAGCAATACCTTACTTAGTACGAGTAGAACCTCGTCCAAGGTCTCTCCAGATCACCATCACCGTCTTACTCGCTAATCCTGCTGCCAAGAAGCAGTGCTTGCGCTGCTGACTTCTGGCATGTAAAATAAGACAGTGAAATTACTGGCACATGAGGTATTCTATCTTAGCTCTAAGCTTGCAACGTGTCTTTAATCCTCTAGTGTTGCTAGTGCGGGTGGTGGTGCTTACTTACCATCAGGTGACCCGCTTGCTTGTTTGCTTTTCTTGTCGTATAAAAAAAATACCGTGAAGGCTGTAGAGACAAAAGAGTCAGGAGTCGTTTTTACAGGATTTTTATTCAACTGGCAATATTTGTTTGTTTACAGGTCAAATTCGACCAACTTAGTCTAGTAGTCTTAGACTAGTGGTCAGATTGACTTGAAAAGTATACAAAACTATGTAGAATGGATAACAATGCAAGTACAGGAAACAAAGA
This sequence comes from Pandemis corylana, assembly GCA_949127965.1. Classification (NCBI taxonomy): domain Eukaryota; kingdom Metazoa; phylum Arthropoda; class Insecta; order Lepidoptera; family Tortricidae; genus Pandemis; species Pandemis corylana. The sequence continues at coordinate 5,319,782 of OX421860.1, forward strand.
TTCGGTACAATCAGCAAATAAACAAGCTGTGCTCGAAACATAGAGTCCAAGGAGTCCAAGTGAAATGTAAAAATAAATATTACGTACTTAATAAAAATGGAAACGCAATTTTTCTGGATTTTGTGACTTATGTATCAAAGAAAGCTTTAACTTTTATTTCTTACCGCGTACATCCTTTTGCTATCGTACATTGTACATTCAAGACCCAGTGGGATAGAAAGTTTATAATTAAATTTCATACAAGCTACAATCGACTATTCCCAGTCACTTAATCTCCACTAATTCCGTTATTCGAACAAAATGCACTCGAGCCGGAATTAGACTTCTCGTTTCACAGGCAATAAATATAATAGACCCCGACTGCGCATACGACGCGACGATTTAGGGATAGCTAAAAGGACATGACTCGTAGAGTCGGCAGCGGCGTGTAATGCCATTGGGAATTTTCAATCAAGGAACTGCAAGCCTACTCCGAAGTTTGTATTAAGTTTTCCGAAGTTTCGTCCCTCTTACTCCCATGTTACTGACTACTAGTGTGAACGAAATGACAAGAAACGAACTTCGAATTTCTTTCTTCAGATTAGGCCTGCTAGAGATTTGTGGATGACACGGGAAGCTATAAACGATTAAGTGTAAAGATTTTGGGACTGGTAAGCATTTGAAAAAAAGTTTTTTTACGAGATATTATAAAGTAATCTAACTTTTATAGTTAAAGCCCATAAAAGTATTGAAAGCTGGTATTATCTGTCATTTTCACGGATTCAAGTTTAACAGTTTCAATGAAACAAAGTCGAATTTTCATTGATTTTTTGGTTTCTTTGGTGATAATGATTAACTCATTAAAAATTATGTTTAAAATTAACTGTCATTGCCTTAGTACGCTGACTGTACTTCCTGACGATGATGACTAAGTTAACATATAACGCTTACTCGTAGGTGGTCCGTTTTATAAATGAATGATTCAGGTGGATTCTTGTTCACAACGACTTCGACGATTTGTATCAAAATCCTATTACCCAACTCTTTAGTACTAAAAACCACAGTAAGCTGATTCATAATATTTACATAATAATTCAAGCGTTCGTCGCTTGTTTTTTTCTCAAACCGAATGACAAAATTGAATCGGTCATTCACGTAAGTTTAGCGATAAGGAATTCAATTGCATTGAATACTTCGACAGGTTGCACAAGTTAGAATGTAACGGAACATCGGAGAATGACGATATGAACATTCTTAGATGCCATCAGGGTAGACGGCTCTCGTGGGAATTCGATTCCTAATTCGAAACTGAACTTGTAAACCTGCATTTTATGCGTAAAGTTGAAGATTTGAAACATGAATAAATGGTAAAAGACACGACGCGGTAGGCAAACGACCGACGGAATTTGATTAAGTTCAGTATCCGATAAATAAGTATCGACATCTTGAAGTAAATTTGGAGACGCGACACTCAAGAAGCTTTTGCTCGTGATTTACTTTCTTTCTTTTATTTTTTTCGAAATATTTATCATTGAGTACTGCCATTAACCGTCTGTGGTCTTCATAACAAATCCACATCATCAAATTTAACTTAAAATACCGCAATCACCATGGGTGTGGAAATTTGGCAAGATCTCATCATCATTTCCTGGCTCCCAAGAAAAGAGTACATCCTCCTTTTTCGAAGTCGCTTAAAATTATTAAATTGTTAAATTCAGTACTCTGAAACAGAAACATATACCACAAACACATGTAATAGGTTTTTAATGCCTAAAGTATTACGTAATGTGAGTGCTTGGGTTTAACCCCCCACCCGCGCCGTGCGCCTGATTTTATGCTACATCTAATTCTAATTACATTTGAATATACATATATGTACATACACAAATCACGTCTTTATCCCTTACAGGGTAGACAGAGCCCAAGGTGACAAGACCTACAGGCCACGTTTAGCAAGATTATGGGCGTATAGATGGAAAATGGAATCAAAATAGTCGCATCTCCTATCTATAACATGATTCCTATGATGACATGATGATGATGATGATGTACATTTGAATATAACTAATTATATTTGCGTCATTACCGTTGATTAACTATATCTTTAAACGTGAAAAGCTTTCACACGCTTTTACAAATTACACATTCTGATCAAGTACCGACCAACGCATTAAAAAACCATGTCAACTAACAATTCGTATTTAATACTACCAATAAAATATAAATACTCATTATTCAACCTGATTACAAATGGCAGCGAAACAGTATCTTTAAAAACCCGTTAGTCCCTTTTATCACAGCGTAAAGAACACGTACAAAACAAATAAAAATATAAGACACAAATATTATTGGTATACAGTTTAAATATTCAGCTAACGTTCTCAAAACCATTAAGTATGACAGGCGACACAGCTGATCCTAAGACCGGTATCCTGCACACAAAATTACATTCGGATTCTAAACGAGTAATCAAGCCAGACTTCGATGCACATCTGTGCCTCCAGAGCCCCAATACTTTGCCAAATACATGCCTTCAGCACAAACCAATTTCAACTCTACCAGTAGGTTTATAAAAACGTGTAGAGATGCAATTCATTGGCACCGGTAATATTAAAAGGATTAAGACTCGGACCTCGTGAAGACTCGATCACACATTAACAGCGGATGTTTCTGAACTTCATTTGTTCGAATATAAGTATAAAATGACGCACTATAAAAGGGGTGACTAATCCTAACTAGGGTCCGTGACAAATGGAAACGTAAAACTTTGTGACGTTTTAATATCGGAAATACTCGAGTGATAGACATTTTTGTAAAATGATATGTTTCTATCAGTTTTTGTTTAGGGCTGTAGGGTGAAATAGTTATTTGTGTCACGAGGGATCAAAATGATATTTACGGCGAGGGCGCTACATTGAATCCAGAGCGCAATGAGGAATTCAAGTGTTAACGCCCAAGATGAAAATAATTTTACTCGGGAGTGGCTTATACAACTTTTCACGCCGAACATAAAAAAACTTGAAAGAATAATTCTAAAAATAATTAAAGAACTACCAGCATAGAAAATGGCGTGGTTTTACAATTATCAATTTCAAAAAATTGCATTTGCAAAAAAACACTTGGAAAAGCCTTGAACGGAAAAGTTGCACTTTGATCCCTCACGACAGGGAGCAAAGCTTACTTTTCTGAATGAGAGGTGTGAAAAAAATATTGTTAGCAATTCGAGACTGTCACAATAATACATTTTAGAATAGGAAGCAACAATGAGTACGTTTGACATCACTGTTTGACGTTGATTATGGCAGATACAACACAAATAAAACTATTCGAAACAATAGGCACCGTCCGTAGAACGAACGAGGTAAGTACATGCGAACAGTCAAAACTATTATTTAAAAACTGGATCACTGGCACATTTGATTGCTGATGTGATGATATCATGTTTGACAAGCGTGAAAATAACAATGTCTAGTTTCGTAGTAGCTCCAATTATACAACGGTGTACTGTTAAAAAAAGTTCAAAGCGTGATACTCACTCGTCCATCGAGGGTTCTGTAACTCGATTTCGACGGTAATCCACTTGTCAACTTCTCTTAGACTTCCAATTACTTCTCACTAATTAGTCTTAGTTAGCGAACTTCTGAATCGGCAGATAATTATTGCTGTAACGTAAACCTTCGCCTTTGGAAGTCTGTAATTTACTGATCCTCCAGTCTTTTTTCGGAAGATAAAAAAACTGCGTTTTATTTGAAAAGCCTGATTAGGAACAGCCAAGTTGGCTTTGGAGTAAATCTATCGCTTCTTTTTATTAAGTTACACTGTTTTTAATTAATCTTATTCTTATCAAACTATTCTCGTGTTGCTGTAAATTGACGCATCACAGTTTTGGCATAGCATCGTGAACCCTAATTTGAATACATACTGTTCCAGTAACAACGTGTTGTTAAAACAACATCATAATCAAATGCTGCGATAGCGGTCGTAGCAATTAAGCCCGCTGGGGCAGATAGAGCCATCACCAATCTCGCTTGACCATCGACAATAAAACAAGGAAGCCTTTGCCTCTGATCTGCTTTTCAACGAAATAATTTTATACCTTCTTTGATCCAGTGACCTTTTTGCTGACCGCAATAAATGCCTCGCTAAAGAGATAAAAGTAAGTTCGATTCCTTTGTGCGAGAAGTCGGTCAAGTGACTTCAAATGTAATGAAAATCTTTTGCTTGTGCAGGGAAATTCATTATTCGTTTAACAATGTTGCTCGGCCTCGTAAATGGATGAATGTGGAATCTTGAACGTCGCTTTTTGCTCACGGCGTTGTGTTATTTAGCTAACAAATCTTTTAATTGTTTTCCCCCGCTTTAGAAACGTTTGTTTTACGACGTAGTAAAAAAGCACCCTTCGCGTATCATAAAGTCTTAACTATAGCTTATCTATTCAGAATGTTATGTGCGTTTGTTGCTTTGACGTAACCAATCTATGTAAATTCAGGTCCTAAAATACTTAACAATAAGATCGTGAGAGCCTGGGATTGTAACGTCCTGACGAAATAATTTTAGGTCACTCAATCAAATTACATGGCGAAAGTAATATCCATGCAAGACTGGGGCAGAACGGTATCGAATAGATTTGTCGATATGAGTTTCAGTGTTCAATTCTCATGCATTATAAGCAGTTGCTGACCTGTACCGGGCCGATGTGGGTCAGCAAATTGATCGCCGACATTCGCAAATGTGTGATTTGCGGATATTAAACAAGGAATTTAGGTTACAATGGGTTGATATTAAAGTACACACTGATGCATCACAAAAGTTTTTCAATTACGGACTATTAATTAACGCACAAGCTTTTTGAATTCCTGAATCAATTCCAAAATTCTTCTTGTGCTTACTTTTTAGTATATAGTATAGTTCTAAAATGAAGTAGCTGCCTCGTCACCTTACACGTATACAATTTAAATTCACGTATCAGATCGAGTTATCGAATTACCGATCGAGAAACATAAGAGGACAGATGTGAATTTCTCTTAACGAAAGTCAGTTAGGGTTAGGTATTTCCTTAACCGCGACTTTAAGAATAAAGTTTATTAGTCACTTGCAAACCTAGCGAGAAAATTAGGTCACCGCAATATTAAAATAAAGTTTATTTTATGTATAAAAAAGATGACGCATTGAAGAGGCCGGTCAAGACACTTTTACTGACGCGAAGAAAAGCCCATCTGCGGTTTTTAATATAACTTTGGAGTTCGGTATTACTTTTCCTTTGAGAAGCGTGACACATGATGTTTGACGAAGATAAAAGGAATGCCCATAAAAGTTCTTAACAATGGGAAATCTCATGCCATTTGACAGTTAAGTACGTACTACAAAATATTTACCATACATACCTCCGATTGCGTGGTCTACAGTTATTTTATATGTATCTATACTCTGGGTTTAGTTTAAAGCGCTTTTAAGAAGTGTCAACATTTATGGAAATGACAAACCTTACCTTAGATTTAACGGCTTTATTTTTGTGCTGCAAGCGGTCAAGTCCCGAGTAAGGTATAAACCTGGTCTTACGGTAGATCAGGTATAATATCAGATAGAGGAGACGATTATTTTCACAAAGCTTTGTTACTTTGATATTGAAAAGCTTGGTAGCGCAAAAGGTTGCGGTTTTGCGGGATATACCCAAAGCCTGCGACCTGAAATTACATATTTCTGTCAAATCTCAATGTATGATAAATTCCGCCGACAGCGCAACCACCGGACTAGATAGGCCGGGGCTTAATATGCGGTTAAAGTTAACAAAGTGGGGCTTACATTATTTACCGTGTAATCATGTAAGTGATGTGTCAAGCGCGTAAAATTTTTTTAATAAACTGTCAGTAACGGGACAGAGTTGTGACTAAAAAATTTGCACCATGACCGAATCGAACGCAAACAGAACATTGTCTCACACTTGCTTTGATTCGATGCGATAAGAGTAAATACAAAATACTGAATTTGATCACCGTAATTTGAAAATAAACAGATTTAGGAAAGAATTCATTTTTTATACACCCTTTTTGTCGATGATATCTTATTATTGCACTGTCATATGATTTTCATACATTTTTTATACGAGAAGTATGTCACCTGATGGTAAGCGAGCACTACCACCCATTGACACCCATATTAGAGTATTGCAGATGCGTATACTTACCAATTTTCAAGTCAGTCGGAGTGGAAGGTGTTAAACTCGACCTGCGTGATTTGTAACATGATGAAAAGTGAAACTAATACAATAATTATCGCTGAAACTTCATTGTCAGTTTAAGTAATGTGTTTATTTTTTACGTTCAATAAATTATTACATAGGTATAAAAGAGACTTCGCTAGAAGTCTTGCTTATCTAGTTAAGAGTGAGCTTAAACACAATGGATAACGATGGTAAATATATGCACTGTCCATCATTAAAGCGAGTTACGGGGCAGGATCCTCGCCCGGCTGCCTCCTAGATTACGGCCTTTGAACTTTGCAACTCAGAAACTTGAGACCGAGCATCGTGGGCGTAGGCAATGTCGCCTACGCTTGGTGTAACATGTTTAATTTTAAAATGTAGAAACCAATTAAATTCCGTCAATGTTTCTACTACCCTCAGAGAATATGTAATGTACAGTTTCTTGCTCAAACCCTGTTTTATTATAACGAACATAATTGACCGAGAGAGCAAAAATGCAAGCGAAGCATCTCCATTTCAGCTGGGACAAAATTGCTTTCGTATCACCGGCTGTCTGTTGGCGCATTTCAGTTGATTCTAAATAGTGACAATTTGTGAGCGAGCTCGATAATATCCATACTAATATTATAAATGCGTGTGTCCGTCTCTCTGTTACCTTCACATCTCACTTCATAAGCTAATTCTGCGTAGTTGGAGTCACGAGCAACAGTATGGAATATTTTTGTCGAATCAGTATTTGGATTGTTTCAAAATGCCCCACCAAAAATGGGGTTAAAAACGCAAGAAATACTAGACTCCCGAGGTTTACAGAGCTGCTAGTGACTATGTACTTCTACAACTGTTTCCTTGCATTCATTGTCTACGTATCGTTTATTAAAGCTATATTGTTAGCAAGTTCCGCGTCAAATTGTTAGGGAAGCTGAGCTCTGCGACTGCGCGATAAAACGCTTAGTCGGAATAGCTGCGGTCCGGGATGCTCCGAGTTTGCGAATCGCTTTGCAACTTCCTACCGCTTGGCGCAACTGAGGAGCAATAATCAAGACACGTGCTTGATGCCAGAGTGGATCCAGGAACTGGGGTTGGGGAATTCAAGCTCCTCTTTCTCCTCTTGCCCCTAACGTGACAAATGATTTTTTAGCGCTTACTTTGTACCTGCAGCTGGATCAAACCCCTCCTAAACGCCAATCTTGGATCCACTGCTTGGTGTATATTTGATGCTCATATTATACTGCTCACGTTGCCGCCTTATCACTTGAGAAATTCGCAACATACGTCCTTCTTCCATGTTTACGTCGTAAACTTCTTTGCGAAATTTCAGGTTTGCAAGTCAACGGTTTGGTGCTGGACATTGGTGAGAGAATCGATCACTTACTATTTTTCTTTGTATGCATTAACCAATAAACGTTGCGGTAGATGAGGCCAAGAATCAAATGGAGGCACTAAAGACGTAAATGCCCGCCGGTTAGTAGGTAGATGGAGCGAAAATTTGCGCAGGGCGGCTACTGGTGACTGGATGCTGAGAGCAAAATACACGTGTAACTACATATTCCTTGCGTATTAATAATCAATGCTTGTAATACTGTTGTTCTTGTTTCAATTTTTATTATAGTTTCTTCCATGCTGGTCTGGGAGCAAAGAAAAAATATAGAATTTACCAGTTGCTTCTCTTCCCGCGCAGGTGGCAAAAGCCCATCGAGGGAATGGACGAAAATTTTAGGAATCATGTTATTGACGATGCGGCTAGCAACCCATCACTATTTTGATACCCCTTTCCACCTATATATACGCCCACGATCATGCTAAGTGTGATCTTTAGGTCTTGTTACCTTAGGCTCTGTCAACCCCGTAAGGGATAAAGACGTGATTTTTGTAAGTATGTATGTATTAATTTTTTTTGTTTAAATATGTTATTTTGGGGAGTTCTATGTTTTTGAACAAAAAAGGCGGTAGTAGGTAGCATATTAGAGGAGTAGCAAAGGTAAATGTTTTGTGTTCGTAGATAGTCCGTTTATGACTTACGCCGAACATTTAGCCGACCTTTTATACATTGTTACGAGTAAAAGGTTGGTTTTGTTGGCTCGTTGTGTTTTTCCTGCTGCAGTGGCTAAAGTTTTCTTTGATGCAATCATATTCTGCAGTGACGTTGTGGAAGTATTTCGCGTTAGAGGCAAACTTAGTTTCTTGCGGCGCATTCTTCTTGGCAATGATGGTCTTTCCGAATGTGCTGGTAGTTTCAAAAAGACATGTAAAAGAGCCCTTGGCGGCCAATTTGCAAAATAAAATTTTCATTTTCATTTTCATTTTCATTTTAGTTTTTTTTTATTTCTTAAGGGCCAGATACTAATCTGACACTGACTTTATAAATAATCTAAACTTTCAAGTATGCATATCTGTAATTGTTCTAAAAATGAAAACGCAAATGCAACTTGGGTTTTTGAAGCTCACGTCATTCTACGATATTCTTGTTTGTTTTCCGTTGTTACTTAGAAAGTGATTCTTAATGATTTCGATAAAGTTACTAGCTAGTTTCTCTTAACGCTTTAATCCTAGCAGACACTGTTTAAATTTCTGCCATTTGAGCACACATTTAAAATCTGGGTCACTATTCATTAACAGTTTAAAATTCAGCACCCTACACGCCACAAGTTGACTGGGGCACGCTCCGGCTAGCATCAGTTAAGCCGGCGATACATCAACCACAATGGGCTGTACTTACAACTAGTGATTACTGCACGATATCATCTCGCTACCGAACAGCCCTATTCAAACCCATTCAACTAACATTTCAAACTCTAGCCCTTTCACAAGTCTCGAGTTGAAAAAGGACAACGTTCACGTTTTCAAGTGTCAGGGGTTGAATCGTTGACACGCCTATCGCCACTCGCATGAAGAGTGCCTCAATGACGTGACGTAGCATTGTTAGTTAGTCTTTTGTTTTATTATGGGCGATTCAAAGGCACCGATTCGAGTTTGCATGGACTTATAGTTTTGGTTTTACACAGGTCAAAGTCAAGATCAAAACTTATTTTCTTCGTTGTATTAAATATTACATAGATCCAACCACTGGTTAGATCTGGGAAGAAAAAATACACTGAGTTGAAGCCGGTGAATTCAATGAGGTTTGCTATAAAAATGCAGTTCACTCGTTTCTTTGTCTTTCATCCATAAAAATCTTCTGATATTTTTAAGAGGAAAGTTATGTTTTGTCTGGCAAATTTAAATCTCAAGGAGCCTATAAAGACGAACGATTGTTACATTAACAGAAACTTAACCAAAGTGTATGAATTAATGTGAGAAAGTTTATTTTTCAATATTTGATTCTGTCATTCATTTTCATACGTCACAGTTTTCAAGTTGAATTGAAATTGAGACTGTCAAAACTTGTGTACAAATTCCGACGCGTGTAAAATACTGATTTCCTCGGATTCCTACGGGTGGCACTCTACTTGGCGTTGCGTGTTTACGTTCCGCTATTGGCATCTTCGTCGCATACGCTAGAGACATTATAGTGCATCCCCTTTACTCACGCGAATATTTGGATAAATACGTCAAGTGGAGTGCCTTAGATTTCACACGCATCACTAAGACATTTATTGGGAAATGATTCTCAGCTGTTAAACATTTTATATTCCGTGACTGTACCCAAGTTGTTGTCCGTTTTCGGGTTTGTTTTCGCAATTATGTTTTAAATAGAAAAGGCTCTTTCACAAATTACTCCCAAGTTATTTCACCTCGCAGCGGTGAGCATGTTTATTACGGACGCAATTACCCCGTCCCATTCTCACCGAGCTTTAAGGTGAGGTTACGCTTGTTCTCCATCGAACATTCGGTTATACGAATCACTTACCTCGAATTCGGGCACAAACAAGGACATCATTGGGTTAAAAACTGCATTGGTGCTAGTGAATAATAGATCCAGCATGCTACTGCTCTTGCTTCTTGCTTATCGCTCAGTACGTTCTTTATTAACTCATTTAGTAGGAAAAATGATTTTGAAATTTGAATAAACTATTCCGACGCCAACTGAATGAAATTCTACTAGACTGCATATGCACTGGCTCGCAAGTCAAAACAATGTAATAGGATTTCAGTTGCTACCTTAAATACTTCAAAACTCTCTTATAATATCATAGAGTGTAAGTACCCAAGTCGTTTATCTTAATCACAACACTAAAAACCATAGCAATATATTTACAGAATCGTAGCTGCCCGTATCTCATGCAAGAACTACAAGCTACATGACAAATGTAACTGCACCTTTACTTGGGCATCCCAAGTTGTCAGGGAATTCGTGTTATTCATGGACTTGGACGAGCTGACCTCGACCAAAGCACTAGTGGCGAGCCCCGGAATTCGCTCAAGGTTCTCAATTAAATTACTAATTAAATCCTCAAATTAATCTAGCGGAAAACAAAGAATGTCTTCTAGAAAGTCAGGTTTTCTAAGCAAATTTACTTTCTCGCGGACTACTAGTACGAGTAGTCGTCCTGCAGGTTTTCAATATGCAAGGCGTCATGACATTGGACAAGCCTCATGTTTTTAGCTACTGACCTTTACGTCTATTATACGACCTCAGACAAAAAAAACTTGAGAGGTGTCAAGGGACACCCGGATGGAACGAAGTTCCTTTCGATTAATTAGTGAAGGAATTGTAATAAAATTTTATTTTTTTAAGTTATAATAATATTTTTTTATGTTTTGTACCATTGTATTTTGTAATTTCTTTCTCTCACGATATTCTCTACACCTCTGTGCATTTGTCTTTTTCCTTGATGTTATAGTTTGTACCTCAGTAGTCGATGCTTTAGTTGATTCGCTATTGAAATAAAACTTTTGGTCTTAATTTTTTCCGTTTAGCCCTCTTTCGTTGCTAATTGACTCGCTACTGGTCCTGCTCGCACTTGCAGCGGCGTGGTAATGCCTTGATAATTGCCGTGGTAATTGACTAATCCATTTTATCCATTTGCTATGAATAACTTCCGGTACAACTAGTGCAAAAAGTGTCGTTACAACTTTTAGTCTTAATCTTTTCCGTCTAGCCCCCTTTCGCAACGCGCGATAAGGAACTTCGTTCCAAAAGTAAAGTTTTGCGCAAAATAATTGCAACTACGCTTCCCCTCATGCCTATGTGCGTATAACAATTAGCTTGGCGAAGTATGGTTGTATATTTGGTAGTATGCACTTATATAGCGTAGATTAAACACATCTCGCTTTGCCGTTTAGCTTTTAATTGATCTTAGTGGATATACGACATGTTCTTTCGGTAATTAGGTACCACTTTTGGTTTGTAGGCAATCCTATCCAGCCATGACTCGAGTTAAGGTTGTAATACTGCTGAAGGGGCCATTCATAAAATATTCGTACGCGATAAAATAAACTCCAATCGATACCAGTTAAATATAGAATAATGTTTACCAAGTAGGGGAGACCTAGGTGGGTTGCAACAAAGGTAAGTTGACACAACACCAATATCTCGGGAACTGTAGGAAATAGAAGTATAGCAACAACGCATTTCAAACCTTGAGCTCGGTCTGGGAGACTTGTCAGAACATGTCGCGGCCGCCAGGCGAACGGTTGCAGAGATACAGCGTCGTTGGTCAAAATTGTACGAAAAGTAAGCTTTTTATCATTTTTTCCATACTGTTTCTTTATGTGTAATGAATCCGATTTAGTGCTGAGTGTAGATGATTTTTAAAGCATGATTAAGTTAGTTTTACATGCATATTTCATATTTTAGATAAAATAACGTCTTGTAGGTTGTAATCGTAATGACACGTTAAGAACCGTAAATTTCAATGGAGAGGTAAGTTGAAACACCTTGTTGCAACTCACCTCGATCATTTTTTTAAACTTTTTTCTTGTTTTGTTTAGAATGCCAAATAATTACGTGCGGAAGACAAATAGAGGCGAAGACTACAAAGAACAAGAAGAAGAAATTCTAACAAAAATCCGACAGTGAACATGAAAATGATGATGATTATTTATGTCTGTGCTGCTTAGAGCCATATAAAAATAGTAGACCTAACGAGGAATAGGTGCAGTGTATACATAGAGTGCAAGAGTTGGGCTCACGTGGATTGCACAAATGGTGAATTAAATTATATCTGCCAAAACTGTTTATCCGATTGAATCTGTTAGTTTTTTGTGCAGTTTTATTGTTCTAGTTTGTTATCTTGGGTTAGTTACTAAACTGGTCCCACAAAGTATGTAATACAAAATAAAAATAAAATTATATTAAAAATATATATTATTAAAATAAATTTGACATATCTAAAGACTAAAATTTGATATAGTATATGTATAGGATAAACCTACTTGCAATGTGCCTTACTAATTATAATTAAAAGTAAACTATTTTAGGTAGGTAAAGATATTGTATACTGTTGACGGATGACAAAGGCTGTTTCTTTAACATTAAATGGTTTTCATTCACTTAAAATTTGCGTTTTTTATTTTTAAATGCTTCATTTATCAATGTGTCAACTTACCTATATACCTGTTTCATCTTACCTCTATACTAGGAGAGTTGAAACACTCTGACTTTATTTAGAAATAATTATTTTTTAAATAGTTGTCATTACTAATTACGACTTTAACTGAAATAAATTGTTAGAGTATTAAATTTGCTTTCTAGCGATGTGTATCTCATAGTTCTAAAACGTATAGTAAGGCATTTATGACCTGAATTGTAAATTTTGTGTCAACCCACCTAGGTCTCCCCTACAACTTTACCGCCAAGGACTAATAAAAGTTCAACGTATTATTGACAATAGAATATTGAGAATGGATAAGTTTGTCATATCTGATATTGTTCACTAACTCAAATAATTTCCCAGCGAGACATTATTCTGCAGACAAAGAAAATAAATGCCTAAACTGACTAGACAAGATAAGACAGTATGAGGGCGACATGAGACGCAAGCTAGACTCCTATAATGAAGTTACAAGATTCTGTTTCAAATATAATAATAGAGAATCCGATCTGGATGTCTTTTCTTGTCATTTTGTCTTCAGTATCAATTTTCGTGCTATTCAATGATAAGTTTACAACATTCAGCACTTTCTACATCTTTCGCTGTCCTTATGAGTGCAATGCAATATATATTACGTTGACCAGAGTAAAAGGCTAATCTATAGACCTAACTTATATCTACACATATAATAAAACAGAAGAGGTCGAATGTACATAGAAAAAAAATGCCAAAAACTAAGTCAGGGGGGTGTAATAGAACTAATCCAGATATTGTTTTTGTTTCTCTGGCTGTTTGTCTATTTTTATGAGCAAATTTCCGAAACTGTTAGACCTATTTTTATGAAATTTTCATGGTGGTACTTTACATACCCGGTCAACATCTTAGATACTTTTAATCCCGAAAAAATAAAGAATGCTTGCGGTAGTTAAAAAACTATAGTAACTTATACAGCTTAGTACACGACAAATTATGCATCTAATTAAGTAAAATTTGCCAAGCTGATACAGGGGTAGTGAATGAAGTTTTCCCATGACATTGCGTTGAATCTCATGTGATTCAACAACATAATCACGCATCCATCGACTAATTAAAAAATGGTCTTACTAATAACCTGTAAAGAATCGCAATCGCAGTTCAGCGCGGGAATGCTGCCTGCGTGATGGGCACCCTGCCAAGAGGCCCACCTATCTTGTATAATTAATTTTAAAGTTTATTTAGTTATTTTAATTTAATAGTAGTTTTAGTTTTGTATTTACATTTTAAGTATCTGTTTTTTCATTAAGTTTATTAACAATAAACAATTACATGATAAACTGTATAATTAACTTATTTTTTGTTTTTTGCACGACTTAACTTTAGTATATGGCGGCAATCGTAAAGTAAAGTTCTAAGTCTGCCTGGAGAGAGTTTATTGTGACACATTAATAACAAATTCATGACTGAGTTAAACAGCTTACAATAACAAAACTTTAATAGAGCCAGGTGGTGAACTAAGTAAAAGTTACCCTCCACTAGTAGCAGGCTGTATGTAATTAAAACAGTGTGCTAACTTCCGCAGGAAGCAACGACATGAATATTCTACTGCTGAACCGAACGCGTACTAAGTTTGAGCTATCTCTTCCACTTTAAGAATACACCAATGGGTGTTGTGAGCTGCGAAGTAGCAGTGTCGCTTCAAATATGCATGGTGGTAAAGCGAGCGATGCAAGTTGGAACTAACTTTGGTATGTAGCTACTGTAAGAACAGCACAGCAAGCACAAGAGCACGCTAGAGCTGTGTCGCGCGCGATATAGACTACCCATCTCTATCTTACTGTTCGGTCTAGAAAGAGACGAGCTAACTAATAGCTGTTGCCGCGACTTCATCCGCCTAGAATAAAAATGTGTATCTAGGCAGCTTGACTTTTCCCGACACTTCCAAGAATTTATCGTCATATTCAACCAATTTACAAATAACCTTTACAAATATTATACCAGAACCTTCCTCGTGAACCACTCTATCTATTATTGAAAACCGTATGAAAATGCGTTCGGTAGGTATTGAACTAATCGTGAACAGATAGACAGGCACCGCGGAGGTTTTTGTTATCTTATGTAGTGATGTAACACTTAGTTTGACAGTTACATAAACCCGTACAACAATACGGCGAATAAAACTTAACTTTAGGTAGTTTTCATCACAAACTATTATTATTATTGTATTAATAATAGTGCGCATTATTGTTATATTTAGGAAATGCTACTTTCCTCAGTGCATTTGCTTTACGACATGGTGAATCATCAACAACTTCAACCCATATGTAAAGGCAATTCGTGCGAGATCTCTTTGATAACGAACCCCTGTGTTTTCGCCCCCGCGGATTTAAGTTAAACATTAGTGAAAACCTTGCGAATAATTATAATGTGTCGCGTAACAGTGAAGCGGCGGGGATCGGGCTAGAAGTGCACTTTGAAATAATGACGCGCGGGTGAACTGTGCTGCCACTAAATTATACGGCGCTGGATACGCTGGGGCAACTGGTATTTTCACCGCTGAGTTCAGGCAGCCAGAAAAAAGTCAAGGTGACTGGGATACAAATTTTAATCCTAACGAAGTATGGACAACAGCTAGTTTATAATGAAAATAGTTCGAAAAAAATAATGAGTAAGTGTTTTGGTTGTACAAGCTTGCGTAAGTCGGAAATAAATCAGCATTATTTACTAATATTACAAAGAGGTAATTTGGTGATGTTGTAAGTGGTAATTTCTGCATCTAACGATCATTCTTCCATGCTGGTCTGGGAGTAAAGAAAAAACGTAGGAAGTTGCTTCTCTTCGTGCGCAGATGATTAAAGCCCGTCGAGGGAATGGGCGAAAATCTTAGGAATCATAATTATAGGCGATGCAGCTAGCAGCCCATCACTATTTTGATTCCCCTTTCCACCCCTTCCCTTTAGGTCTTGTTACATTAGGCTCTGTCTAACCCGTAAGTATGTATGAACCGCTTTTAAAATCATTTTATCAATACAAAGTGTTTGTGAGTGTCATAGACTTTATTTAATTCTGCGCGGACGAAGTCGCGGGCAACAACTAGTAAACAATAAAAATAAATAAATGCAGACTTTCAAATATGAGTATGAAATTGTATTTTTGTTCTAGTCATTTCTAGTATCGCGTGAGCACGTCCGTTATCACCATGGAAGTCGAGGGTGGCGCAAGACACATTGTATTTAGCCCCATCGTGCATCGCGACAAATCGATACTGCACTCGTAATCAAAGTTTTCCAAGCGTTCAGCAAATACGGGGGAGACTCGGAAGATAGGTGTTGAGAAAGGGTATCTTTTTCTCTGTTCGTGTCGGTAATATTGTTGGCTGCGAATAATATTTTTTAACAAAAGAAATAGCACACGTATTTTTTTGGCTCAAGAACGGCTGCACTGATTTTTATGATCTGACGAAAAAAAAATCGTAAGCGCGTTACTACTTACCCTGCTTTGCTCGAATTATTTTACTTAAACTAAACAGTGTAGAGCAGACGTAGATACTCACAAGAATCCTTTTTTATAAAGGAGTGAAAACGCTTTACGAGTACTACCGGACCCGGGGGAATATCGGATGGTTATGTGGGACTCACTCCCGATCTCTTTCTGCAGGGTACTCACAGAACCTAACTTTGGAGTACCTATAGTGGATATAGATCTGTACCTAACAGTAAAACATCCTTGCTGGCTGAATGACCGACGGGCAAAGCACAGTCTAATCCCCTAGAGCTAGAGATATGAAATTGTCGAGACATTATAAAGGTACCTTGAGTATAGAGGTAGACTAACAAGGAACTGGAAACTGGCGTACTGTTTTATAGTATGTAGTATTAGTAATCTAACATGCAAACGCCGAAGAAAACTTGATCAAACATACTCTAACAGACCAAATGGTAACAAAACATTACAAATTACGAGGCGGTAGCAAGTCAAAACTCTGTGCGCGGGCTTTTTACACTGCCTGTTTTAAACTCATTCAACTTAATAGGTTAGAAGAAGTTAGCTCATTATCATGTGTGTCAAAATGCCAGTAATTATTTTATTTTGCTTCTAAGAGCAATACTGATGTATGTATAACTCTTTATTGTACGTAAAACACAAGAAAATGATGAATACAGGATAACACACATGCACAAAGGCGAACTTATCCCTAAAAGGGATCTCTTCCAGTTAACCTAATACTAGTTACTACTGATACTGATACTAGTTAATACTAGTTAGTTAATACTGATCACTGGCCCATTGCCCTTTTTCATTGCTGTCGCAAACAAACAATGGAAATCGTTTAGCTTTAAATTTTGGTTGGACGCGTTGTATCTCCTTAACCTTGATTGTCGAGTTTGTTGCCAAATAAACATTTTTAATCTATCAATCAAAATTTACTACGCAGTGAGCGGTACCTTAGCAAGGGGGCTGTATTCACAGGTTTCCCGCACTAAGGTAATGTTTATCTTTCAGTTCCACGCTTAGATAACAAGGTAGGTACGTCCCGGTAGAGTAAGAGCAAGGCATTACGAGTGGCGCCGAGGCACGTTCGGCACACTCCGCTATATCGATGCACTAAACGTGTTGATTGGTCGACGGGGACCAGCAGGGTAATGGGGAATATCGTTTCTTTGCTCACCAGATGACGCCACTGTTGACTAAGGTCCAGAGGTATAGCTGTCAAAGGCGACTTTATAAATCGGCGCCGAAACAAAGTTTTGAATCTTAAATCTAATTAAGTTTATTACTTATAAATAACTGTCATCATATTATCGAGTAGCTATGCCGCAATGTTGTGCAGTTCCGTTTTGTTCGGAAAAAAATCCGCTTTCAAAGCGTTCACATTCATCGCCAAATAATCCATACTTGCGATAATTTCACGAAGATCACTTTTCAACGGGTAAATGAAAGAAATTATAATTTATGTCACGAAGCCCACCAAAACCACTGAAAAGTTATTGTATTTAGACCTCACGCGACACTAGCGCCTCTAGTGGCAAATTCACACGCGATAGCCCCCATTGTTTCACTATTTTGACACTCGGCATTGGATTAAAATGACAGTTCTTGTATGAATGTGACAGCTAGCTGATTCCGATGGCAATTGTCATCCCATACATGAACTGTCAAAATGAACACGATGGCGAATGCGAGCGAGTTAGACAATAAGCCTAAATTAGAACCTACGCTGTTTACGTGTTTACTTGCCGCCATGATGCTGCAAAAATAGAATAACCCATGATACTCGGTTTAAACGACAGCGTAAATAATAAATATTCTATATAGACCATCATTATCACGAAATTCGGTAGGTACTCCACGTGCCACACGTGCAAAACGGATAGTCACGTTTTCAGGCATCACATACATACATAAATCACGTTTTTATCCCTTACGGGGTAGACAGGCAGTTTCAGGCATTGGATCCGCTTCTATACGTGGATTTGGAATACGGGCGAATCCTTTAACTAGACAGTCTTCAGCGGTACACACGATATGAAATAACGTTTTTTTTATTTTCTCTAACTCGACATAATTAATTTTTAAAGATGCTGTCGAACAGCAATGTAACGCAAATTTACTTTCGTTGTCACATTCTATCTCACATGTCAAACTTATTATCTTAACTGCATTGTTTACTGTTCATTGCGTGCCGATTTAATTGTGTATGGTTTTTTTTCGTCTTATTTTTTAATTCGGACCTAAACGTAACGCTGTTCTAAGATTCACCCTTACTCCAAATCCAAGCTGTATACACTCGACGTGTTTCGATCGATTACGAGTCATCATCAAAAACATGTGACAAAAATCATACGAATTGTTAGCGACGTCGCAACTGAAAATAAACTCTATGAGTAACTAAATGGTTCTCTTACTAGAGAGGCTATATTTTTTACTACTGCGTGTATTTATTTAGTCTCCCCTCCACACACACCAACACGTGAAGAATTAGGGAATAAAGTAGCACATGTCCGTATTTACCGTTTTAAATCAATTTTAATCGACAAGTACACAGTATTGCTGATATATTCCCTCCTACATTTACACTATCGGGCGGCAACATGCTCCGCCGAACAACTGGGGCACACCCCAATTCATTATGACCCACGTACCTTATATTTATACACCGCGAGTATAAAATATCTGGTAATCTGGTAGCAATCGTATTAACGCATTCATAGATTCAATACTGTATAGATTCAGGTTCTTTGCGGAGGGCTGCATTAAAATTAAGTAAATAACTTTGCGTTGCTGCTCCGCAAAATAGTGGATCAAGTCATGCAACCATGGCATCAACAACCGCTGAGGGTGTCTCACTGACTTCTGACTGAGACTTCGTTAACAGTTCGTATAACTTTTGTCACACGTCTCTGATGATGACTCGTAATCGATGGAAACGCGTCAAGTGTGCACATAGAAGCGGATGATCCATTTCCAATACCTGAAAATGTAACGTGTCGCGCTGACATAGCAACTTTACACGTATGGTCCCCGAGTGGCGAGTTTCGTGACAATGGTCTATTTATAGAATACTAGCTGTTGCCGGCGACTCCCGCTGGAACTATGCAATTTTCCGGGATAAAAACTACTCTATGTCCTTCCCCGGGACTCAACTATTTGTATACCAAATTTCAACTAAATCGGTCCAGCGGTTTAAGCGTGAATAGATAACAGACAGAGTTACTTTCGCATTTATAATATTAGTAGGGATTTATTATTTACGCTGTCAATTATAACCGGGTCATTAGCATAATCCGGATAAGCAGCTCGATACTAATGCATTCAATCCGGTTTGTTAAATATAACCAAATTAAATCTGATTAATTGCACGGGTCCGGTTTTGTAAAACCATCCGATATAATGCAGCGATAATCGCGTGATGTATATGCAGGTTCCGGTGGTCGCCTTTCACATGCAAATCGTCGCTTGCGCACGTAAAAACTTGTGCCATTAGTGTAAATATTAATTTAAAAATGTAAGAGCACTTAAACATGTAGACATAGAACCTAAGCACGACCTTTAAAGACTTAGAATGTAGGTCGGTTGAGCACAAAATTGAGCTACGGTTAGACAAGCCGGGACTAAAAAATGTTTTTCAAATTAGAGAGAATTCAGATATTTTCGACAGATATGTGCCCATGACGTACTCAAAAATTAACAGGACGGAGCAGTCCCCATAAGTTTTAGCTGTACTTGAGCGTTTTCCAAATAAAGCCCACATGAACATTTTTTCAAGAATTTAAATATTTTTGGTTTTTCTTACTCCGAAACGCCCTATCAATTATCATACATGAAAAAATGTGTCTCAGATTTTACTATGGATTTTTTTCCTGTTCGTTACGTCAAGAACTGGATTGGAAATTTTGGGACACATTTTTTCTTGTATACGAATCGATAGGGTAATGGATTTTGAGTAAGAAAACTCTAAAATAGTTAAATTCTGGAAAAAAATTATCTTGTGGGCTTTTTTTTGGAAAACGTTCACTTTATTATCAATTATCATCCACTTAAAATAGATTCATACACCATAAAGTCAAATACATAATTATGAGATCACTATGGCCATGAGGCATGTACACATCTTTCCCTTCTAGTTTTTCTTTACTTAAACGGATAATCAAGTAAGTAATACCTGACCCATATCATAACTAGCGAAAATGTTGTCCACCACAAAAAATATGATTCAATGCAATGCCTTCCATTTCACAATAAGAACCAGCTTTCGTGTAAAGTGCAGTGGCGTATAATTATTCGCAACACGTTCACAATACTCTAAAACTACTCGCTTATGGGAGGCGTTTCACGGGTCTAACTAGCATTTAATCGGTACGTGAACCCCTTGTAGGCGCTGTCAGTCTGTCAATCGTTGGAGCAGGTTCACTTCACATGCATCACCAAATACCTAACAATACAATCGGATAGCCTAGTAGTTAGAGAGCCCTACTATGAAGCATTGCCCGGGTCAATCCTTGATTGAAGTAGATATTATGTACTATACTATGGAAAACCGGATGTTTGTTCTCGAGCCTTGGAATTTTGAAATATATCCCTACTAGTATTATAAATGCGAATGTAAGTTTGTTTGTTACGGTTTCACGCGAAAACTACTCAACCGATCATCATGAAATTGTGTACCTACACATTGTTCTTGGAGGTATTAGAAGTAACATAGGATACTTTTATTTAAAAAAAAAATATTTTTTATGTCGTCACTCTGACGTTATCTGCGACCAAGTCGCGGGCAAAAGCTAGTTATCTATATATGTTTGTTTATCCGTTGTTTAGTACCCACATTATATACAAGCTTTGCATTTTTGGGACTAGGTCAATTAGTGTTAATTGTCCCAAGATATCTATGTTTTATAGTACTGTGTACGGTCAAGTGCAAAAATAAGTATTGATAGGAACTTCTCAAAAATATGTCCCACGACCTTATTACGCTGGTGTAAGAGCGTATGGTACTTATTTTTGAATCTTTGTCTAGATACATATTATTACACTTGACTGTACATACAAAATGGCTACTCTCCACTCGCCAACTTCCACCAATATTGGTTTCCACGGCACACATTGGTTAGGGCAAAGGGCGTCGTCACTGTCATAATAGCGCGTATTTGGCTACTCCGAAAGAGTAAAGATGGCAGTAGATGTACTCTGTCATCTAATTTCTTTTGAAGTTAGGTCCACCCCTTTTTTGAGTACCATGTGAACCTTTCCGTGACATTCTTTTAGTGGCCTGGCTATCTTGAAATTAATGTCAATTAATTAAAGATTTATAAGTATGCTAAGTATGTTAAGATGTATTTTCATTTAAAATCCCTGGGAACCTATAATGTAGTTCGTTGGTTTTAGAGTCTCAAGTAACTTGGATACCACTGAGATCAGAAAGCGATTAATAGAACGTGGCGTGGTGTCAGTGTTGTCGTGTTTTTTTTAAACCCGATGAAATCCTATCGACGCATATGAGATCACGCACGCTTATTTGCGGGGATTTTAATATCACCATGGAAAAAGAGTCGGCGCGAAAAAACTCTATAGGTACTTAACTATTTAAAAATGGCCAGATTCGTAGGAAATGGATAATCATTAAATAATTCAATCAATTAAATGTATATTATATTTGTAAATCACGTAACGCCTTATCAATAACTAGCGACACGCCCCGGCTTCGCACGGTATATTATGCGTGTATTATACATATAAACTTTCCTCTTGAATCACTCTATCTATTAAAAAAACCGCACCAAATCCGTTGCGTAGTTTTAAAGATTTAAGCATACATAGGGATATAGGGATATATAGGGACAGAGAAAGCGACTTTGTTTTATACTATGTAGTGATGATAGTGAAGTACACTCTCTATAACACCTGCGGTCTAGGGACACAATAAGTGAATAGATATCATAGCTTAATCGATTCAATCCATTAATGAGCGTACATGTTTATAATAATAATAATAATAATAATATTTATTTTCAATTTTATGTTAAAACAAATGAACATGACTTGGTACGCCTAAATATTTTGGTAAATAAAGAAAAACAAGTGAAGTTACCTGATTTAATTCCCATTATTGGGCAGGATTATATTTTTCGCAATGGATAACCTATATTTTAGAATTTATCAAATCTCTTTGCATACCGAAGCACGAGCACAAAATCGGCTCCCTAAGCTTGAAGCAAACCTATTTCCACGAACGAGCTCCGAGCGTCAATGAGGCAACTCACACTAAGGATTACGTAGCATGATTTAGCTTGCACAAAAGCCCTCGCGGCACCTGCATTTTTGCATCTGGCTCAACATTTTTCAGACTTAATATCCGTTAGTGCAGCCAAAGAGTGAAATCTACAACAACGACCTACATTTTTATAGCGCCCTATAAAAAGCTGCGCGACGTGTAAAAGTCGCCGTAATACTGAAAAAACGACGTGGAATTATAAGACGATAATCTTAGCTGTCTCGTCGAGTGAAATATTTGCATTTCTAAATGTTTAGAATAAATCAGGCAACAAATAAGGCGTGGTCCACATTTTTTTCGCAACTTATAGGGTACTTTTGTCTTAGCTTTAACAAAATTATAACAAGCAAGAAGGAAACGGAACAGAGTAAATTTTAAAACTATATTTTAATGAATAACAGTTATTAATTTCAAAAGCTTTGTTAAAAATGTCAAAACATTGCTTCTCTTTTTTTTAAGGTGAAAAAGAATGAAGTGGGTATACCTTATAAATATACCATATATAGATTTCGTAAATTTTAAATGAAAATGAAAATGACAAAATGAATCGTCGAAATGTATGTATGCGCATAATTTCCAAACGAATGCATCGAATTAGATAATTTTTTTTTATCTGTGTTTGTTACTGTTTGAACAAGGTTTATATAAACTAAAAGGTTTTATAGTAGATTTTATAAGTATTTTATTCGATTGATACGTTAAAATAAAAGCAATCATTGACGATGAATTTTGTAATGTTGATAGTGCACATTTTGATTCGAGCTGGGGCGTTTCAAAGGTTTCTAATACTTAATTGAACTCTGCAAACCATGTCAAAGCTCTGGGAATAATGGATGCCCGAACTATTTACTGCTGACCGGTTCGCAAATTTGCTCGTAGCTTGATTATTTAACGACTACTTAGTCGTAGGTATACTCGTTACTCAGAACCCATTTCAATACTAAATTTTTAACTTAAACAAAACATTCGAAAAGTAAAGCTATGGCCGGGAATCGAACCCGGATCCTCGTCATTCCGTGACGCATGCTATACCCCTACACCACCCATAGCAGGAATGACAAGGATCTGGGTTCCATTCCCGGCCATAGCTTTACTTTTCGGTTTTTATATGTGTTCTAATTTTCACTGACATTAAGAAAATTAATTTCTGAAGTAAAAGTAAAAACATAAAAATCAAGAAATAAAAATTCTTGATTCATTTGATAGTAAATACATTTTGATTTAGCTGAAGGTAGGTAGCATATGGCGACTTTTAATATGAATATCATCCAATTAATTATTTAACTGGACCGGTACCAATATTGGAAAATGTGCAACAGTTCAGCTGGCACACTTCTCCTGCGCAACTTGTTCCAAAGAACATCGTATGACACGAGATCGAATACTTTCGATGGAAGGAAGCGTACGAATATTAGCGTACAGCGTGCTTCAGGGCGAGGATTACACTTTTTGTGGACAGTCTGCATTATTTCAGATAAGAATCAAGCACTTTCTTCAGCACCATAGCCAACGACATAGGGAGCGATGTTCACTTTGTGGCCAACATCCCCGATCTTATTTATTACGAGTAAGTACGAGTATAAGGTCGACAGGAAAATTAAAGTGGCCGTAAAAACTTGTTTCGCCAATTTTGATTCGTCCTCACGAACTACTTTACTACGTAAAGGTGCAAGGTAAGTATCAGCCGATTTTTTTTAAAGAAAAACCATGCTCTAGGTGTAGGTACCTGGCCAGAAGTTTAATGTAAGTAAGTAACAGTAAGTATAATATCGAATCCAAATACTAACGTATAAATATTGACAAAAAATATATATATAAAAGGGGAAATTGGGAAGTGTGCAATTATTAGTGCTTTCAAAAATCTCAGCGTGTGATCAGCTAAAGAAATAATTATGATAATTATCTCAATTTTGGCAACATTGGGTTGGGCAAGAGGATTATTTAGGAAGATTGAGAGGTTACGGCAAACTCCGGTGAATAAATCACGACAAATGTATTCGGCTGTATTTAATGCAGATGTAGTATATTTCTCTCAATTGTTTCTTAGCAAGAAACAGAAATATCAACGCAAAGACGTATTTGCACAGATACTAAAACTGAGCGAAATGTACTGTTTAAGCAACATCACAACGGACAAAATAATATTCGAGTCGGAAAAAAAAGTTTATGGCTTCGTTGAAGGTGATCCAGGTGCTGGTCAAAATATAAAGACCATCAATTTCGGCGACAGGCCACAGGAGGCGTTTTCATCCAAAAAGGTCTCGAGAAGGCTGAGGGCGTGCGACAGCAACAAAATTATTGCGACACACGAGTTTGCGCATGCTTTGACAGGATTTAAGCGGAATATGAACGAGGCTCGGTCAGTAGCATACTGGAAAGAGGTCGAGGTAAAATTTGAGTGGTATAAGACACATGAGCATCAGCTCAAAATGGAAAATCGCCACATCAGCAATTACAGCTTCTATAACATCGATGATTTCCACGCAGAAGCGTTCACTGAGTACCATTTAAGTGACGCTCCCTCGGAGATAGCAATCGAAATGGGATTATTGATTGATAAATACTTCAAAAAAGAAAATTGCAAGTGTAGCCAGTGTGTGTAGGAAAAAATAATATTCTTCATCATCATCAGCCCGTGTCAGTCCGCTGCTGGACTTAGGCCACCTTAGTTAAAAAGTTTCGTTTTTAGGAGGAGCCCAGAAGTTCTTAAAAAATCCACACACATTTATTTTGACAACTACTACTCAATCACGAGTGTGTCTTGTCATGAGAGCTCAAGTGAGTACCATAGCCTCCAGCTAGCTATCGATGTGACACGTATTCGGAAATGAATTAACTACCAGCAATGGAGCAGCCGAGCATGCAGCTACTGGCACACAATCTTTGCCTAAGTTGACTAACTGGTCACAATAAAATTATGCGTGCTAATTGTCATAGAACCTAAACGCATGTGCAACTCATACTGCGCTCTGATTGGTCACCTGCATACTCTGAACCAGAATTACCATAAGCACACTATCTTCAAAAATTAACTCAAATTAATTATTTTAATGGCACACTGGTGGTTTTATTTTGCCTATGTCCATCGTTTATACTCCATCTGTCATTTTGACCAAGTTTTGTTAATATTGGCTTGGCGGTTTAAACATAAAGGAGTAACAAACAGACAGAAAGACAGAGTTACTTTCACATTCAATTATTTTATTAAATCCCAATTATTTTAATGGCATACTGGAGGTTTTATTTTGCCTGTGTCCATCCTTTATATACTATCAGTCGTTTTGCCAAGTTTTGTTAATATTGGCTTTACGGTTTAAACACTTCATCTATCTAGTTAATATCATCTAATTAATTATTTAACTGGACCGGTACCAATATTGGAAAATGTGCAACAGTTCAGCTGGCACACTTCTCCTGCGCAACTTGTTCCAAAGAACATCGTATGACACGAGATCGAATACTTTCGATGGAAGGAAGCGTACGAATATTAGCGTACAGCGTGCTTCAGGGCGAGGATTACACTTTTTGTGGACAGTCTGCATTATTTAAGCGACCTGCATTATTTAAGATGAGAATCAAGCACTTTCTTCAGCACCATATCCAACGACATAGGGAGCGATGTTCACTTTGTGGCCAACATCCCCGATCTTATTTATTACGACTAAGTATAAGGTCGACAGGAAAATTAAAGTGGCCGTAAAAACTTGTTTCGCCAATTTTGATTCGTCCTCACGAACTACTTTACTACGTAAAGGAGCGAGGTAAGTATCAGCCGAATTTCTTTTAAAGAAAAACCATGCTCTAGGTGTAGGTGCCTGGCCAGAAGTTTAATGTAAGTAAGTAACAGTAAGTATAATATCGAATCCAAAATACTAACGTAGAAATATTGACAAAAAATATATATATAAAAGGGGAAATTGGGAAGTGTGCAATTATTAGTGCTTTCAAAAATCTCAGCGTGTGATCAGCTAAAGAAATAATTATGATAATTATCTCAATTTTGGCAACATTGGGTTGGGCAAGAGGATTATTTAGGAAGATTGAAAGGTTACGGCAAACTCCGGTGAATAAATCACGACAAATGTATTCGGCTGTATTTAATGCAGATGTAGTATATTTCTCTCAATTGTTTCTTAGCAAGAAACAGAAATATCAACGCAAAGACGTATTTGCACAGATACTAAAACTGAGCGAAATGTACTGTTTAAGCAACATCACAACGGACAAAATAATATTCGAGTCGGAAAAAAAAGTTTATGGCTTCGTTGAAGGTGATCCAGGTGTCGGTCAAAATATAAAGACCATCAATTTCGGCGACAGGCCACAGGAGGCGTTTTCATCCAAAAAGGTCTCGAGAAGGCTGAGGGCGTGCGACAGCAACAAAATTATTGCGACACACGAGTTTGCGCATGCTTTGACAGGATTTAAGCGGAATATGAACGAGGTTCGGTCAGTAGCATACTGGAAAGAGGTCGAGGTAAAATTTGAGTGGTATAAGACACATGAGCATCAGCTCAAAATGGAAAATCGCCACATCAGCAATTACAGCTTCTATAACATCGATGATTTCCACGCAGAAGCGTTCACTGAGTACCATTTAAGTGACGCTCCCTCGGAGATAGCAATCGAAATGGGATTATTGATTGATAAATACTTCAAAAAAGAAAATTGCAAGTGTAGCCAGTGTGTGTAGGAAAAAATAATATTCATCATCATCATCAGCCCGTGTCAGTCCGCTGCTGGACTTAGGCCACCTTAGTTAAAACGTTTCGTTTTTAGGAGGAGCCCAGAAGTTCTTAAAAAATCCACACACATTTATTTTGACAACTACTACTCAATCACGAGTGTGTCTTGTCATGAGAGCTCAAGTGAGTACCATAGCCTCCAGCTAGCTATCGATGTGACACGTATTCGGAAATGAATTAACTACCAGCAATTGAGCAGCCGAGCATGCAGCTACTGGCACACAATCTTTGCCTAAGTTGACTAACTGGTCACAATAAAATTATGCGTGCTAATTGTCATAGAACCTAAACGCATGTGCAACTCAGACTGCGCTCTGATTGGTCACCTGCATACTCTGAACCAGAATTACCATAAGCACACTATCTTCAAAAATTAACTCAAATTAATTATTTTAATGGCACACTGGTGGTTTTATTTTGCCTATGTCCATCGTTTATACTCCATCTGTCATTTTGACCAAGTTTTGTTAATATTGGCTTGGCGGTTTAAACATAAAGGAGTAACAAACAGACGGAAAGACAGAGTTACTTTCACATTCAATTATTTTATTAAATCCCAATTATTTTAATGGCATACTGGAGGTTTTATTTTGCCTGTGTCCATCCTTTATATACTGTCAGTCGTTCTGCCAAGTTTTGTTAATATTGGCTTTACGGTTTAAACACTTCATCTATCTAGTTAATATCATCTAATTAATTATCTAACTGGACCGGTACCAATATTGGAAAATGTGCAACAGTTCAGCTGGCACACGTCTCCTGCGCAACTTGTTCCAAAGAACATCGTATGACACGAGATCGAATACTTTCGATGGAAGAAAGCGTACGAATATTAGCGTACAGCGTGCTTCAGGGCGAGGATTACACTTTTTGTGGACAGTCTGCATTATTTAAGCGATCTGCATTATTTAAGATGAGAATCAAGCACTTTCTTCAGCACCATAGCCAACGACATAGGGAGCGATGTTCACTTTGTGGCCAACATCCCCGATCTTATTTATTACGAGTAAGTATAAGGTCGACAGGAAAATTAAAGTGGCCGTAAAAACTTGTTTCGCCAATTTTGATTCGTCCTCACGAACTACTTTACTACGTAAAGGTGCAAGGTAAGTATCAGCCGAATTTCTTTTAAAGAAAAACCATGCTCTAGGTGTAGGTACCTGGCCAGAAGTTTAATGTAAGTAAGTAACAGTAAGTATAATATCGAATCCAAATACTAACGTAGAAATATTGACAAAAAAAAATATATAAGGGGAAATTGGGAAGTGTGCAATTATTAGTGCTTTCAAAAATCTCAGCGTGTGATCAGCTAAAGAAATAATTATGCTAATTATCTCAATTTTGGCAACATTGGGTTGGGCAAGAGGATTATTTAGGAAGATTGAAAGGTTACGGCAAACTCCGGTGAATAAATCACGACAAATGTATTCGGCTGTATTTAATGCAGATGTAGTATATTTCTCTCAATTGTTTCTTAGCAAGAAACAGAAATATCAACGCAAAGACGTATTTGCACAGATACTAAAACTGAGCGAAATGTACTGTTTAAGCAACATCACAACGGACAAAATAATATTCGAGTCGGAAAAAAAAGTTTATGGCTTCGTTGAAGGTGATCCAGGTGCTGGTCAAAATATAAAGACCATCAATTTCGGCGACAGGCCACAGGAGGCGTTTTCATCCAAAAAGGTCTCAAGAAGGCTGAGGGCGTGCGACAGCAACAAAATTATTGCGACACACGAGTTTGCGCATGCTTTGACAGGATTTAAGCGGAATATGAACGAGGCTCGGTCTGTAGCATACTGGAAAGAGGTCGAAGTAAAATTTGAGTGGTATAAGACACATGAGCATCAGCTCAAAATGGAAAATCGCCACATCAGCAATTACAGCTTCTATAACATCGATGATTTCCACGCAGAAGCGTTCACTGAGTACCATTTAAGTGACGCTCCCTCGGAGATAGCAATCGAAATGGGATTATTGATTGATAAATACTTCAAAAAAGAAAATTGCAAGTGTAGCCAGTGTGTGTAGGAAAAAATAATATTCTTCATCATCATCAGCCCGTGTCAGTCCGCTGCTGGACTTAGGCCACCTTAGTTAAAAAGTTTCGTTTTTAGGAGGAGCCCAGAAGTTCTTAAAAAATCCATACACATTTATTTTGACAACTACTACTCAATCACGAGTGTGTCTTGTCATGAGAGCTCAAGTGAGTACCATAGCCTCCAGCTAGCTATCGATGTGACACGTATTCGGAAATGAATTAACTACCAGCAATGGAGCAGCCGAGCATGCAGCTACTGGCACACAATCTTTGCCTAAGTTGACTAACTGGTCACAATAAAATTATGCGTGCTAATTGTCATAGAACCTAAACGCATGTGCAACTCAGACTGCGCTCTGATTGGTCACCTGCATACTCTGAACCAGAATTACCATAAGCACACTATCTTCAAAAATTAACTCAAATTAATTATTTTAATGGCACACTGGTGGTTTTATTTTGCCTATGTCCATCGTTTATACTCCATCTGTCATTTTGACCAAGTTTTGTTAATATTGGCTTGGCGGTTTAAACATAAAGGAGTAACAAACAGACGGAAAGACAGAGTTACTTTCACATTCAATTATTTTATTAAATCCCAATTATTTTAATGGCATACTGGAGGTTTTATTTTGCCTGTGTCCATCCTTTATATACTGTCAGTCGTTTTGCCAAGTTTTGTTAATATTGGCTTTACGGTTTAAACACTTCATCTATCTAGTTAATATCATCTAATTAATTATCTAACTGGACCGGTACCAATATTGGAAAATGTGCAACAGTTCAGCTGGCACACGTCTCCTGCGCAACTTGTTCCAAAGAACATCGTATGACACGAGATCGAATACTTTCGATGGAAGAAAGCGTACGAATATTAGCATACAGCGTGCTTCAGGGCGAGGATTACACTTTTTGTGGACAGTCTGCATTATTTAAGCGATCTGCATTATTTAAGATGAGAATCAAGCACTTTCTTCAGCACCATAGCCAACGACATAGGGAGCGATGTTCACTTTGTGGCCAACATCCCCGATCTTATTTATTACGAGTAAGTATAAGGTCGACAGGAAAATTAAAGTGGCCGTAAAAACTTGTTTCGCCAATTTTGATTCGTCCTCACGAACTACTTTACTACATAAAGGTGCAAGGTAAGTATCAGCCGAATTTCTTTTAAAGAAAAACCATGCTCTAGGTGTAGGTACCTGGCCAGAAGTTTAATGTAAGTAAGTAACAGTAAGTATAATATCAAATCCAAATACTAACGTAGAAATATTGACAAAAAATATATATATAAGGGGAAATTGGGAAGTGTGCAATTATTAGTGCTTTCAAAAATCTCAGCGTGTGATCAGCTAAAGAAATAATTATGATAATTTTCTCAATTTTGGCAACATTGGGTTGGGCAAGAGGATTATTTAGGAAGATTGAAAGGTTACGGCAAACTCCGGTGAATAAATCACGACAAATGTATTCGGCTGTATTTAATGCAGATGTAGTATATTTCTCTCAATTGTTTCTTAGCAAGAAACAGAAATATCAACGCAAAGACGTATTTGCACAGATACTAAAACTGAGCGAAATGTACTGTTTAAGCAACATCACAACGGACAAAATAATATTCGAGTCGGAAAAAAAAGTTTATGGCTTCGTTGAAGGTGATCCAGGTGTCGGTCAAAATATAAAGACCATCAATTTCGGCGACAGGCCACAGGAGGCGTTTTCATCCAAAAAGGTCTCGAGAAGGCTGAGGGCGTGCGACAGCAACAAAATTATTGCGACACACGAGTTTGCGCATGCTTTGACAGGATTTAAGCGGAATATGAACGAGGCTCGGTCTGTAGCATACTGGAAAGAGGTCGAGGTAAAATTTGAGTGGTATAAGACACATGAGCATCAGCTCAAAATGGAAAATCGCCACATCAGCAATTACAGCTTCTATAACATCGATGATTTCCACGCAGAAGCGTTCACTGAGTACCATTTAAGTGACGCTCCCTCGGAGATAGCAATCGAAATGGGATTATTGATTGATAAATACTTCAAAAAAGAAAATTGCAAGTGTAGCCAGTGTGTGTAGGAAAAAATAATATTCTTCATCATCATCAGCCCGTGTCAGTCCGCTGCTGGACTTAGGCCACCTTAGTTAAAAAGTTTCGTTTTTAGGAGGAGCCCAGGAGTTCTTAAAAAATCCACACACATTTATTTTGACAACTACTACTCAATCACGAGTGTGTCTTGTCATGAGAGCTCAAGTGAGTACCATAGCCTCCAGCTAGCTATCGATGTGACACGTATTCGGAAATGAATTAACTACCAGCAATTGAGCAGCCGAGCATGCAGCTACTGGCACACAATCTTTGCCTAAGTTGACTAACTGGTCACAATAAAATTATGCGTGCTAATTGTCATAGAACCTAAACGCATGTGCAACTCAGACTGCGCTCTGATTGGTCACCTGCATACTCTGAACCAGAATTACCATAAGCACACTATCTTCAAAAATTAACTCAAATTAATTATTTTAATGGCACACTGGTGGTTTTATTTTGCCTATGTCCATCGTTTATACTCCATCTGTCATTTTGACCAAGTTTTGTTAATATTGGCTTGGCGGTTTAAACATAAAGGAGTAACAAACAGACAGAAAGACAGAGTTACTTTCACATTCAATTATTTTATTAAATCCCAATTATTTAAATGGCATACTGGAGGTTTTATTTTGCCTGTGTCCATCCTTTATATACTATCAGTCGTTTTGCCAAGTTTTGTTAATATTGGCTTAACAGTTTAAACACTTCATCTATCTAGTTAATATCATCTAATTAATTATTTAACTGGACCGGTACCAATATTGGAAAATGTGCAACAGTTCAGCTGACACACTTCTCCTGCGCAACTTGTTCCAAAGAACATCGTATGACACGAGATCGAATACTTTCGATGGAACGAAGCGTACGAATATTAGCGTACAGCGTGCTTCAGGGCGAGGATTACACTTTTTGTGGACAGTCTGCATTATTTAAGCGATCTGCATTATTTAAGATGAGAATCAAGCACTTTCTTCAGCACCATATCCAACGACATAGGGAGC
Organism: Pandemis corylana; assembly: GCA_949127965.1. Classification (NCBI taxonomy): domain Eukaryota; kingdom Metazoa; phylum Arthropoda; class Insecta; order Lepidoptera; family Tortricidae; genus Pandemis; species Pandemis corylana. Next base: position 5,352,061 of record OX421860.1, read on the forward strand.
GATGTTCACTTTGTGGCCAACATCTCCGATCTTATTTATTACGACTAAGTATAAGGTCGACAGGAAAATTAAAGTGGCCGTAAAAACTTGTTTCGCCAATTTTGATTCGTCCTCACGAACTACTTTACTACGTAAAGGAGCAAGGTAAGTATCAGCCGAATTTCTTTTAAAGAAAAACCATGCTCTAGGTGTAGGTACCTGGCCAGAAGTTTAATGTAAGTAAGTAACAGTAAGTATAATATCGAATCCAAATACTAACGTAGAAATATTGACAAAAAAATATATATAAGGGGAAATTGGGAAGTGTGCAATTATTAGTGCTTTCAAAAATCTCAGCGTGTGATCAGCTAAAGAAATAATTATGATAATTATCTCAATTTTGGCAACATTGGGTTGGGCAAGAGGATTATTTAGGAAGATTGAAAGGTTACGGCAAACTCCGGTGAATAAATCACGACAAATGTATTCGGCTGTATTTAATGCAGATGTAGTATATTTCTCTCAATTGTTTCTTAGCAAGAAACAGAAATATCAACGCAAAGACGTATTTGCACAGATACTAAAACTGAGCGAAATGTACTGTTTAAGCAACATCACAACGGACAAAATAATATTCGAGTCGGAAAAAAAAGTGTATGGCTTCGTTGAAAGTGATCCAGGTGCTGGTCAAAATATAAAGACCATCAATTTCGGCGACAGGCCACAGGAGGCGTTTTCATCCAAAAAGGTCTCGAGAAGGCTGAGAGCGTGCGACAGCAACAAAATTATTGCGACACACGAGTTTGCGCATGCTTTGACAGGATTTAAGCGGAATATGAACGAGGCTCGGTCAGTAGCATACTGGAAAGAGGTCGAGGTAAAATTTGTGTGGTATAAGACACATGAGCATCAGCTCAAAATGGAAAATCGCCACATCAGCAATTACAGCTTCTATAACATCGATGATTTCCACGCAGAAGCGTTCACTGAGTACCATTTAAGTGACGCTCCCTCGGAGATAGCAATCGAAATGGGATTATTGATTGATAAATACTTCAAAAAAGAAAATTGCAAGTGTAGCCAGTGTGTGTAGGAAAAAATAATATTCTTCATCATCATCAGCCCGTGTCAGTCCGCTGCTGGACTTAGGCCACCTTAGTTAAAAAGTTTCGTTTTTAGGAGGAGCCCAGAAGTTCTTAAAAAATCCACACACATTTATTTTGACAACTACTACTCAATCACGAGTGTGTCTTGTCATGAGAGCTCAAGTGAGTACCATAGCCTCCAGCTAGCTATCGATGTGACACGTATTCGGAAATGAATTAACTACCAGCAATTGAGCAGCCGAGCATGCAGCTACTGGCACACAATCTTTGCCTAAGTTGACTAACTGGTCACAATAAAATTATGCGTGCTAATTGTCATAGAACCTAAACGCATGTGCAACTCAGACTGCGCTCTGATTGGTCACCTGCATACTCTGAACCAGAATTACCATAAGCACACTATCTTCAAAAATTAACTCAAATTAATTATTTTAATGGCACACTGGTGGTTTTATTTTGCCTATGTCCATCGTTTATACTCCATCTGTCATTTTGACCAAGTTTTGTTAATATTGGCTTGGCGGTTTAAACATAAAGGAGTAACAAACAGACAGAAAGACAGAGTTACTTTCACATTCAATTATTTTATTAAATCCCAATTATTTAAATGGCATACTGGAGGTTTTATTTTGCCTGTGTCCATCCTTTATATACTATCAGTCGTTTTGCCAAGTTTTGTTAATATTGGCTTAACAGTTTAAACACTTCATCTATCTAGTTAATATCATCTAATTAATTATTTAACTGGACCGGTACCAATATTGGAAAATGTGCAACAGTTCAGCTGACACACTTCTCCTGCGCAACTTGTTCCAAAGAACATCGTATGACACGAGATCGAATACTTTCGATGGAACGAAGCGTACGAATATTAGCGTACAGCGTGCTTCAGGGCGAGGATTACACTTTTTGTGGACAGTCTGCATTATTTAAGCGATCTGCATTATTTAAGATGAGAATCAAGCACTTTCTTCAGCACCATATCCAACGACATAGGGAGCGATGTTCACTTTGTGGCCAACATCTCCGATCTTATTTATTACGACTAAGTATAAGGTCGACAGGAAAATTAAAGTGGCCGTAAAAACTTGTTTCGCCAATTTTGATTCGTCCTCACGAACTACTTTACTACGTAAAGGAGCAAGGTAAGTATCAGCCGAATTTCTTTTAAAGAAAAACCATGCTCTAGGTGTAGGTACCTGGCCAGAAGTTTAATGTAAGTAAGTAACAGTAAGTATAATATCGAATCCAAATACTAACGTAGAAATATTGACAAAAAAATATATATAAGGGGAAATTGGGAAGTGTGCAATTATTAGTGCTTTCAAAAATCTCAGCGTGTGATCAGCTAAAGAAATAATTATGATAATTATCTCAATTTTGGCAACATTGGGTTGGGCAAGAGGATTATTTAGGAAGATTGAAAGGTTACGGCAAACTCCGGTGAATAAATCACGACAAATGTATTCGGCTGTATTTAATGCAGATGTAGTATATTTCTCTCAATTGTTTCTTAGCAAGAAACAGAAATATCAACGCAAAGACGTATTTGCACAGATACTAAAACTGAGCGAAATGTACTGTTTAAGCAACATCACAACGGACAAAATAATATTCGAGTCGGAAAAAAAAGTGTATGGCTTCGTTGAAAGTGATCCAGGTGCTGGTCAAAATATAAAGACCATCAATTTCGGCGACAGGCCACAGGAGGCGTTTTCATCCAAAAAGGTCTCGAGAAGGCTGAGAGCGTGCGACAGCAACAAAATTATTGCGACACACGAGTTTGCGCATGCTTTGACAGGATTTAAGCGGAATATGAACGAGGCTCGGTCAGTAGCATACTGGAAAGAGGTCGAGGTAAAATTTGTGTGGTATAAGACACATGAGCATCAGCTCAAAATGGAAAATCGCCACATCAGCAATTACAGCTTCTATAACATCGATGATTTCCACGCAGAAGCGTTCACTGAGTACCATTTAAGTGACGCTCCCTCGGAGATAGCAATCGAAATGGGATTATTGATTGATAAATACTTCAAAAAAGAAAATTGCAAGTGTAGCCAGTGTGTGTAGGAAAAAATAATATTCTTCATCATCATCAGCCCGTGTCAGTCCGCTGCTGGACTTAGGCCACCTTAGTTAAAAAGTTTCGTTTTTAGGAGGAGCCCAGAAGTTCTTAAAAAATCCACACACATTTATTTTGACAACTACTACTCAATCACGAGTGTGTCTTGTCATGAGAGCTCAAGTGAGTACCATAGCCTCCAGCTAGCTATCGATGTGACACGTATTCGGAAATGAATTAACTACCAGCAATTGAGCAGCCGAGCATGCAGCTACTGGCACACAATCTTTGCCTAAGTTGACTAACTGGTCACAATAAAATTATGCGTGCTAATTGTCATAGAACCTAAACGCATGTGCAACTCAGACTGCGCTCTGATTGGTCACCTGCATACTCTGAACCAGAATTACCATAAGCACACTATCTTCAAAAATTAACTCAAATTAATTATTTTAATGGCACACTGGTGGTTTTATTTTGCCTATGTCCATCGTTTATACTCCATCTGTCATTTTGACCAAGTTTTGTTAATATTGGCTTGGCGGTTTAAACATAAAGGAGTAACAAACAGACAGAAAGACAGAGTTACTTTCACATTCAATTATTTTATTAAATCCCAATTATTTAAATGGCATACTGGAGGTTTTATTTTGCCTGTGTCCATCCTTTATATACTATCAGTCGTTTTGCCAAGTTTTGTTAATATTGGCTTAACAGTTTAAACACTTCATCTATCTAGTTAATATCATCTAATTAATTATTTAACTGGACCGGTACCAATATTGGAAAATGTGCAACAGTTCAGCTGACACACTTCTCCTGCGCAACTTGTTCCAAAGAACATCGTATGACACGAGATCGAATACTTTCGATGGAACGAAGCGTACGAATATTAGCGTACAGCGTGCTTCAGGGCGAGGATTACACTTTTTGTGGACAGTCTGCATTATTTAAGCGATCTGCATTATTTAAGATGAGAATCAAGCACTTTCTTCAGCACCATATCCAACGACATAGGGAGCGATGTTCACTTTGTGGCCAACATCTCCGATCTTATTTATTACGACTAAGTATAAGGTCGACAGGAAAATTAAAGTGGCCGTAAAAACTTGTTTCGCCAATTTTGATTCGTCCTCACGAACTACTTTACTACGTAAAGGAGCAAGGTAAGTATCAGCCGAATTTCTTTTAAAGAAAAACCATGCTCTAGGTGTAGGTACCTGGCCAGAAGTTTAATGTAAGTAAGTAACAGTAAGTATAATATCGAATCCAAATACTAACGTAGAAATATTGACAAAAAAATATATATAAGGGGAAATTGGGAAGTGTGCAATTATTAGTGCTTTCAAAAATCTCAGCGTGTGATCAGCTAAAGAAATAATTATGATAATTATCTCAATTTTGGCAACATTGGGTTGGGCAAGAGGATTATTTAGGAAGATTGAAAGGTTACGGCAAACTCCGGTGAATAAATCACGACAAATGTATTCGGCTGTATTTAATGCAGATGTAGTATATTTCTCTCAATTGTTTCTTAGCAAGAAACAGAAATATCAACGCAAAGACGTATTTGCACAGATACTAAAACTGAGCGAAATGTACTGTTTAAGCAACATCACAACGGACAAAATAATATTCGAGTCGGAAAAAAAAGTGTATGGCTTCGTTGAAAGTGATCCAGGTGCTGGTCAAAATATAAAGACCATCAATTTCGGCGACAGGCCACAGGAGGCGTTTTCATCCAAAAAGGTCTCGAGAAGGCTGAGAGCGTGCGACAGCAACAAAATTATTGCGACACACGAGTTTGCGCATGCTTTGACAGGATTTAAGCGGAATATGAACGAGGCTCGGTCAGTAGCATACTGGAAAGAGGTCGAGGTAAAATTTGTGTGGTATAAGACACATGAGCATCAGCTCAAAATGGAAAATCGCCACATCAGCAATTACAGCTTCTATAACATCGATGATTTCCACGCAGAAGCGTTCACTGAGTACCATTTAAGTGACGCTCCCTCGGAGATAGCAATCGAAATGGGATTATTGATTGATAAATACTTCAAAAAAGAAAATTGCAAGTGTAGCCAGTGTGTGTAGGAAAAAATAATATTCTTCATCATCATCAGCCCGTGTCAGTCCGCTGCTGGACTTAGGCCACCTTAGTTAAAAAGTTTCGTTTTTAGGAGGAGCCCAGAAGTTCTTAAAAAATCCACACACATTTATTTTGACAACTACTACTCAATCACGAGTGTGTCTTGTCATGAGAGCTCAAGTGAGTACCATAGCCTCCAGCTAGCTATCGATGTGACACGTATTCGGAAATGAATTAACTACCAGCAATTGAGCAGCCGAGCATGCAGCTACTGGCACACAATCTTTGCCTAAGTTGACTAACTGGTCACAATAAAATTATGCGTGCTAATTGTCATAGAACCTAAACGCATGTGCAACTCAGACTGCGCTCTGATTGGTCACCTGCATACTCTGAACCAGAATTACCATAAGCACACTATCTTCAAAAATTAACTCAAATTAATTATTTTAATGGCACACTGGTGGTTTTATTTTGCCTATGTCCATCGTTTATACTCCATCTGTCATTTTGACCAAGTTTTGTTAATATTGGCTTGGCGGTTTAAACATAAAGGAGTAACAAACAGACAGAAAGACAGAGTTACTTTCACATTCAATTATTTTATTAAATCCCAATTATTTAAATGGCATACTGGAGGTTTTATTTTGCCTGTGTCCATCCTTTATATACTATCAGTCGTTTTGCCAAGTTTTGTTAATATTGGCTTAACAGTTTAAACACTTCATCTATCTAGTTAATATCATCTAATTAATTATTTAACTGGACCGGTACCAATATTGGAAAATGTGCAACAGTTCAGCTGACACACTTCTCCTGCGCAACTTGTTCCAAAGAACATCGTATGACACGAGATCGAATACTTTCGATGGAACGAAGCGTACGAATATTAGCGTACAGCGTGCTTCAGGGCGAGGATTACACTTTTTGTGGACAGTCTGCATTATTTAAGCGATCTGCATTATTTAAGATGAGAATCAAGCACTTTCTTCAGCACCATATCCAACGACATAGGGAGCGATGTTCACTTTGTGGCCAACATCTCCGATCTTATTTATTACGACTAAGTATAAGGTCGACAGGAAAATTAAAGTGGCCGTAAAAACTTGTTTCGCCAATTTTGATTCGTCCTCACGAACTACTTTACTACGTAAAGGAGCAAGGTAAGTATCAGCCGAATTTCTTTTAAAGAAAAACCATGCTCTAGGTGTAGGTACCTGGCCAGAAGTTTAATGTAAGTAAGTAACAGTAAGTATAATATCGAATCCAAATACTAACGTAGAAATATTGACAAAAAAATATATATAAGGGGAAATTGGGAAGTGTGCAATTATTAGTGCTTTCAAAAATCTCAGCGTGTGATCAGCTAAAGAAATAATTATGATAATTATCTCAATTTTGGCAACATTGGGTTGGGCAAGAGGATTATTTAGGAAGATTGAAAGGTTACGGCAAACTCCGGTGAATAAATCACGACAAATGTATTCGGCTGTATTTAATGCAGATGTAGTATATTTCTCTCAATTGTTTCTTAGCAAGAAACAGAAATATCAACGCAAAGACGTATTTGCACAGATACTAAAACTGAGCGAAATGTACTGTTTAAGCAACATCACAACGGACAAAATAATATTCGAGTCGGAAAAAAAAGTGTATGGCTTCGTTGAAAGTGATCCAGGTGCTGGTCAAAATATAAAGACCATCAATTTCGGCGACAGGCCACAGGAGGCGTTTTCATCCAAAAAGGTCTCGAGAAGGCTGAGAGCGTGCGACAGCAACAAAATTATTGCGACACACGAGTTTGCGCATGCTTTGACAGGATTTAAGCGGAATATGAACGAGGCTCGGTCAGTAGCATACTGGAAAGAGGTCGAGGTAAAATTTGTGTGGTATAAGACACATGAGCATCAGCTCAAAATGGAAAATCGCCACATCAGCAATTACAGCTTCTATAACATCGATGATTTCCACGCAGAAGCGTTCACTGAGTACCATTTAAGTGACGCTCCCTCGGAGATAGCAATCGAAATGGGATTATTGATTGATAAATACTTCAAAAAAGAAAATTGCAAGTGTAGCCAGTGTGTGTAGGAAAAAATAATATTCTTCATCATCATCAGCCCGTGTCAGTCCGCTGCTGGACTTAGGCCACCTTAGTTAAAAAGTTTCGTTTTTAGGAGGAGCCCAGAAGTTCTTAAAAAATCCACACACATTTATTTTGACAACTACTACTCAATCACGAGTGTGTCTTGTCATGAGAGCTCAAGTGAGTACCATAGCCTCCAGCTAGCTATCGATGTGACACGTATTCGGAAATGAATTAACTACCAGCAATTGAGCAGCCGAGCATGCAGCTACTGGCACACAATCTTTGCCTAAGTTGACTAACTGGTCACAATAAAATTATGCGTGCTAATTGTCATAGAACCTAAACGCATGTGCAACTCAGACTGCGCTCTGATTGGTCACCTGCATACTCTGAACCAGAATTACCATAAGCACACTATCTTCAAAAATTAACTCAAATTAATTATTTTAATGGCACACTGGTGGTTTTATTTTGCCTATGTCCATCGTTTATACTCCATCTGTCATTTTGACCAAGTTTTGTTAATATTGGCTTGGCGGTTTAAACATAAAGGAGTAACAAACAGACAGAAAGACAGAGTTACTTTCACATTCAATTATTTTTATTAAATCCCAATTATTTTAATGGCATACTGGAGGTTTTATTTTGCCTGTGTCCATCCTTTATATACTATCAGTCGTTTTGCCAAGTTTTGTTAATATTGGCTTAACGGTTTAAACACTTCATCTATCTAGTTAATATCATCTAATTAATTATTTAACTGGACCGGTACCAATATTGGAAAATGTGCAACAGTTCAGCTGACACACTTCTCCTGCGCAACTTGTTCCAAAGAACATCGTATGACACGAGATCGAATACTTTCGATGGAAGGAAGCGTACGAATATTAGCGTACAGCGTGCTTCAGGGCGAGGATTACACTTTTTGTGGACAGTCTGCATTATTTAAGCGATCTGCATTATTTAAGATCAGAATCAAGCACTTTCTTCAGCACCATAGCCAACGACATAGGGAGCGATGTTCACTTTGTGGCCAACATCCCCGATCTTATTTATTACGAGTAAGTATAAGGTCGACAGGAAAATTAAAGTGGCCGTAAAAACTTGTTTCGCCAATTTTGATTCGTCCTCACGAACTACTTTATTACGTAAAGGTGCAAGGTAAGTATAAGCCGAATTTCTTTTAAAGAAAAACCATGCTCTAGGTGTAGGTACCTGGCCAGAAGTTTAATGTAAGTAAGTAACAGTAAGTATAATATCGAATCCAAATACTAACGTAGAAATATTGACAAAAAATATATATATAAGGGGAAATTGGGAAGTGTGCAATTATTAGTGCTTTCAAAAATCTCAGCGTGTGATCAGCTAAAGAAATAATTATGATAATTATCTCAATTTTGGCAACATTGGGTTGGGGAAGAGGATTATTTAGGAAGATTGAAAGCATACGGCAAACTCCGGTGAATAAATCACGACAAATGTATTCGGCTGTATTTAATGCAGATGTAGTACATTTCTCTCAATTGTTTCTTAGCAAGAAACAGAAATATCAACGCAAAGACGTATTTGGACAGATACTAAAACTGAGCGAAATGTACTGTTTAAGCAACATCACAACGGACAAAATAATATTCGAGTCGGAAAAAAAAGTTTATGGCTTCGTTGAAGGTGATCCAGGTGCTGGTCAAAATATAAAGACCATCAATTTCGGCGACAGGCCACAGGAGGCGTTTTCATCCAAAAAGGTCTCGAGAAGGCTGAGGGCGTGCGACAGCAACAAAATTATTGCGACACACGAGTTTGCGCATGCTTTGACAGGATTTAAGCGGAATATGAACGAGGCTCGGTCAGTAGCATACTGGAAAGAGGTCGAAGTAAAATTTGAGTGGTATAAGACACATGAGCATCAGCTCAAAATGGAAAATCGCCACATCAGCAATTACAGCTTCTATAACATCGATGATTTCCACGCAGAAGCGTTCACTGAGTACCATTTAAGTGACGCTCCCTCGGAGATAGCAATCGAAATGGGATTATTGATTGATAAATACTTCAAAAAAGAAAATTGCAAGTGTAGCCAGTGTGTGTAGGAAAAAATAATATTCTTCATCATCATCAGCCCGTGTCAGTCCGCTGCTGGACTTAGGCCACCTTAGTTAAAAAGTTTCGTTTTTAGGAGGAGCCCAGAAGTTCTTAAAAAATCCACACACATTTATTTTGACAACTACTACTCAATCACGAGTGTGTCTTGTCATGAGAGCTCAAGTGAGTACCATAGCCTCCAGCTAGCTATCGATGTGACACGTATTCGGAAATGAATTAACTACCAGCAATTGAGCAGCCGAGCATGCAGCTACTGGCACACAATCTTTGCCTAAGTTGACTAACTGGTCACAATAAAATTATGCGTGCTAATTGTCATAGAACCTAAACGCATGTGCAACTCAGACTGTGCTCTGATTGGTCACCTGCATACTCTGAACCAGAATTACCATAAGCACACTATCTTCAAAAATTAACTCAAATTAATTATTTTAATGGCACACTGGTGGTTTTATTTTGCCTATGTCCATCGTTTATACTCCATCTGTCATTTTGACCAAGTTTTGTTAATATTGGCTTGGCGGTTTAAACATAAAGGAGTAACAAACAGACAGAAAGACAGAGTTACTTTCACACTTATAATAAGATAAGTAGATAATAATCGAGCAGTATTCGGTGTCGTTCTCTTATCAGCTATCGCATTCATTTTATTGTTTTATTAAAACCCAGTTATTTTAATGGCATACTGGAAGTTTTATATTGCCTATGTCCATCCTTTATATACTATCTGTCGTTTTGCCAAGTTTTGTTAATATTGGCTTAGCGATTTAATCATGAAGGAGTAACAAACAGACAGAAAGACAGAGTTACTTTCACATTTATAATAAGATAAGTAGATAATAATCGAGCAGTATTCGGTGTCGTTCTCTTATCAGCTATCGCATTCATTTTATTAAATCCCAGTTATTTTAATGGCACACTGGAAGTTTTATTTTGCCTATGTCCATCCTTTATATACCATCTGTCGTTTTGCCAAGTTTTGTTAATATTGGCTTGGCGGTTTAAACATGAAGGAGTAACAAACAGACAGAAAGACCGAGTTACTTTCACATTTATAATAAGATAAGTAGATAATAATCGAGCAGTATTCGGTGTCGTTCTCATATCAGCTATCGCATTCATTTTATTATTTTATTAAATCCCAGTTATTTTAATGGCATACTGGAAGTTTTATTTTGCCTATGTCCATCCTTTATATACTATCTGTCGTTTTGCCAAGTTTTATTAATATTGGCTTGGCGGTTTAAACATGAAGGAGTAACAAACAGACAGAAAGACAGAGTTACTTTCACACTTATAATAAGATAAGTAGATAATAATCGAGCAGTATTCGGTGTCGTTCTCTTATCAGCTATCGCATTCATTTTATTGTTTTATTAAAACCCAGTTATTTTAATGGCATACTGGAAGTTTTATATTGCCTATGTCCATCCTTTATATACTATCTGTCGTTTTGCCAAGTTTTGTTAATATTGGCTTAGCGATTTAATCATGAAGGAGTAACAAACAGACAGAAAGACAGAGTTACTTTCACATTTATAATAAGATAAGTAGATAATAATCGAGCAGTATTCGGTGTCGTTCTCTTATCAGCTATCGCATTCATTTTATTAAATCCCAGTTATTTTAATGGCACACTGGAAGTTTTATTTTGCCTATGTCCATCCTTTATATACTATCTGTCGTTTTGCCAAGTTTTGTTAATATTGGCTTGGCGGTTTAAACATGAAGGAGTAACAAACAGACAGAAAGACAGAGTTACTTTCACATTTATAATAAGATAAGTAGATAATAATCGAGCAGTATTCGGTGTCGTTCTCATATCAGCTATCGCATTCATTTTATTATTTTATTAAATCCCAGTTATTTTAATGGCATACTGGAAGTTTTATTTTGCCTATGTCCATCCTTTATATACTATCTGTCGTTTTGCCAAGTTTTATTAATATTGGCTTGGCGGTTTAAGCATGAAGGAGTAACAAACAGACAGAAAGACAGAGTTACTTTCACACTTATAATAAGATAAGTAGATAATAATCGAGCAGTATTCGGTGTCGTTCTCTTATCAGCTATCGCATTCATTTTATTATTTTATTAAATCCCAGTTATTTTAATGGCATACTGGAAGTTTTATATTGCCTATGTCCATCCTTTATATACTATCTGTCGTTTTGCCAAGTTTTGTTAATATTGGCTTAGCGGTTTAAACATGAAGGAGTAACAAACGGACAGAAAGACAGAGTTACTTTCACATTTATAATAAGATAAGTAGATAATAATCGAGCAGTATTCGGTGTCGTTCTCTTATCAGCTATCGCATTCATTTTATTATTTTATTAAATCCCAGTTATTTTAATGGCATACTGGAAGTTTTATATTGCCTATGTCCATCCTTTATATACTATCTGTCGTTTTGCCAAGTTTTATTAATATTGGCTTAGCGGTTTAAACATGAAGGAGTAACAAACAGACAGAAAGACAGAGTTACTTTCACACTTATAATAAGATAAGTAGATAATAATCGAGCAGTATTCGGTGTCGTTCTCTTATCAGCTATCGCATTCATTTTATTATTTTATTAAATCCCAGTTATTTTAATGGCATACTGGAAGTTTTATATTGCCTATGTCCATCCTTTATATACTATCTGTCGTTTTGTCAAGTTTTGTTAATATTGGCTTGGCGGTTTAAACAAGATGGAGTAACAAACAGACAGAAAGACAGAGTTACTTTCACATTTATAATAAGATAAGTAGATAATAATCGAACAGTATTCGGTGTCGTTCTCTTATCAGCTATCGCATTCATGTTATTATTTTGTTAATATAAGTTAAGTTAATATGTGTAACAAATTGTTCTGGATCAATCTATGTACTGCACCCAACAGAGGGTCTAGCACGCTCATGTTTATTGCAGACAAAAAACATCCAAACAAATAACGTCCTCTTGTGTAAGCACTCGCACACGTTTGCATCAACGTCTGTAGTAGTACTATGGACAAATTGACAGAACCTCATGCGGCAAGTATGTATCAACAAAAAATAATTATCATAAAATAGACACTTCAACTATTACGCGTTCAAATCGTTTATTAAGACAAAAATCAAACACTGAGTTGTCTGCCCCATACACACTCGCCTACTGCACGTCCAGCACGCGAGTGCGCAAGAGCCGCGTCGCGCGCGTTAGAGATTGCCCGTCTTTTTCTTACTGTTCGTTTTAGAAAGAGACGGGTAGTCTAACACGCGCGCGACACGAGTGTCGTGCGCTCTCTGCTAGCAGAGTTCATGCAAAAGGGGATACAGTCTTTATATCTGTAGGTATGCTAGGCTCACAGGGTGCGATTATAGCCTGATTTATCACATTGTCTGCGAATGTAGGATGTGAACCGCAAGTGCCCTTGCTAGCGCTTCCTGGGCCGTCTACTGGATAAATTTATTAGCTTTCTGCTTGGTGGCCGAAAGATAAGCTGTTGCTAAAGAAGTTTAAGTAAAAGTATTTTTTAAGGTGTTTAATTATTTATAAGTACGGCAGTTAAAGGCTTTTGAGTTTGTTTCACATGGGTAAGGCTGCTTAGGGGGGTCGGCCGCCCTGAATCGCTTGTGCAAGCTTCATAGTCGACCAAATAATGGCTTGATATTTTTTTAAACAATGAATCTGATATACTGATTTCTTTCTGGGTTTTAAGCCGTAGAAATTAAAATAGTAAAGGAATCTGTTGGACTCTATAGCATAACACATAGCGATGTCGTGATAAATAATTAATTTAGATACAACCTCGTTTTTGTACGTAAAATGGGTGTTTTATAGAGCAATATAACTCCCTTGTTTATAGATAGTTACTAACCAGTTGCATCAAAATGTAGGTTTTGTCTGTACTTGGCTAAAACTAACTTCAAAGCGTTAGGTAATGAGAAACAACTGTTAAACGCCTAAACTTAGGAAGCGTTTCTAAATGAGGAGAGAATCGTAGAAAAAAGTACAATAAAAAAATTGCTCATTGGTATACGACCGAAAAATAACAAGAAAACCAAAATTGTCAGTACAGGTTAAAAACATTACAAAAAAGACTAGCAAATTGCAGACAAATATGTAAAAATTCCGGCATCTTTGTGTTCCGTGGTTATGTGCAACAAAGTTTACAGAATATTTAATACTGCGCTTGCACATAATAACTAGTCAAGCTTTTCAATAAGCTTATAAGTTTAGTATTTTATTACGCAATCAAACTAAAACATTAACGATTTACTTGGAGTGAGTTTTAGTGTGACCACAGCGCCTCCTGCCGGGCGCGCCCGATAATAAAATATTATACTTAATCACCAGTAAAGATATTTATATTACAAACCAGTGTTAAGTTTTATGCATTTTAAACATCAACATTATCTTTATTAAGATATTTAAGTAACATGAGTTCAAATTATGTTGGAGTCTTCTTGGAGTTGATACATTTTTGTACATATTTTATCGACTGTATATTTTTTCTCGATCATTGATAAAATTATTTTTAGGTTTCCATACTTGAAAAATAATAAAATTAACATTTAGGTTATCTAATAGTTTTGCACATGATGTGGTAGCGTAGTCAAGTAGGTAGGTACGTAAAGGTTTTTTTTCATTAATAATAAGGTGCTAACAAATTAGCTACCGATATTTTTACAACTGATAGTACTCGACTTTTAGAGGACATTTAAGTATAAAATATATTAGGGTTTAGGTTAGTTATAAATGGAGAAAATTAGGGAAACAACATTGTTACGTAAAAACACCCTGTTAACGAGATAATTAATAGTCACTGATTGAGATCTCTTTGAATGTGTTCTAGAACCTTGTAACAATCACTTGACTGGGATAAATAAAACATTTGAATGTCAGTGTCATGTTATTTGTTGGTAAAGTTTACACGCCGATCTCAACATGATGACATTTGTGACAAACAACTATTTAAATGACAGAAAGTGTTAAATGCAACATGTCAGTTAATTGTACAGTTTAGATTATGTTTAGACAGTTTTTTTTTGTTCGGTACCTAAATGAAAATAAAAAAAACATATGAAATTTCTTTCATTTCTATTTAAGGTTAATTGTTTTGATGTGGGGTACTATCTCTGAAAATATCGGTACTTAATTTGTTAGTACTTATATATAAGTACGCATGATTAAATCAATTACATACATGATTACCTTAAAGAAATTCAACAATCAAACTAACAATTATATTTCACGAAAATATTTTTCTTTATAAACGCATGTGTTTATATTTGGTCAAATAATCACCACCATCACCATCTCCAGCCTACATACGTGCCACTGCTGGGCACAGACCCCTCTCAAATAATGCAGACACTAAATTTATTTCCTTTCAAAGTCTTTGTTTGTATTTTTTATAACTAATTTGTAGTTAGGCACATAGAAAGCTAAAAATATCACAATCAAATAACAACTCGAATCCACCCATTTCAAGTACGTCAGAGCCAAAGCCATTAAACGAATAGAAAAAACACGGATAAAAATATCCTCCATTGACAAATGACACATTGGAGCTAAAATAGCCGATGTTCTAGCAAAATGTACGAACGATTTAAGGCAATCGGGCCGTGATCAAAAGCGTTAGCTGTTTTAGAAGTCGCTCTATTATACACAGAGAAGAGAAGAGAACGAGCAAACCCATAACTGAACTCATGCGTGTATAAATTACAACATTTCTATTATACCTTTACTAATCTATTTATGAAGAAGTTATAGTAGTGATTCATAGTTTGCGTAGGAACGAAATTTACCTAATGTGCAAAAAGCATATGTTTTTAATTTTGTTATGCAGGTCAATCATAATGTTGTCATTGACGCTAACATGTAGGTACCAAATTTCAATTAAATCCGATCGCGAGAAGTGGGTCAAAAGTTACTTGAAGATTTGAAGCAAACAAACAAATATACGAAGTTAAGTCAATAACAAGCTAGTAAAAAAATCATGAATGCCGGTCGACGTCGCCCACGTATCGCCCTTAAAATAATATCGTGTTCACACATTTGAAAGCACCTCATCAACGCTGATTGATACACTACTAAAAATGTCTAGACTTGAAATACATATGTTATATCAGTTCATCTATCACCGTTCAGCGTATCTAGTGGTGACAGTAAGTAAACTTTGAAGTCACGTAAACGATTTCCAATATGTCCCATCTCTAGCTCTCAATATTCTGGGCGTCAGACTCATTAGGTTAGAGCTGCCAATAGGGCGACACATGTCCACGAGACAAATGACACTTGGCATAATGGAGTGCAGTAATTGCCGGCCGCGACGTGTTTCGTATGCGATATGAATGGTTTAAAATCATTTTCACGCAGTGGAGAATAAACCCCTACGCCTTTGATACCTAATTGACAGCTTTTTTATTCTTTATCGCAATTGAAATGCGTGACATTTCCCCTATCTCACATTAGGCTACTTCAAAATGTTTTTCAATATTAGCAAATAGGAAAGGCCACTAGTTAGACTTACATTATAGTTCTTGCAATTCACGACGGCTAGTGAGCTTTATTTGTGGTAAACACGTATCTGCTTTGTGTATAAGAACGTGTCAGGATATGCGTGTCTTACGGGTTGAAATAGGGGATGAAAGTTTGTATAGGAAGCTCGTCAGTTTTGGAGTTAGAAACTTGAAACTTTGTTTGTAGGCCTTTGATTAGATATAAATAAATGTAACATTCAATTTTTTTAAATGACCCTTAAGGGTAAATACATACATAAATCACGTCTTTATCCCTTACTGGGTAGATAGAGCCTAAGGTAACAAGACCTAAAGGCCACGTCAGGTGGAAAGAGTATTGAAAATAGTGATGGGTTGCTAACCGCATAACATGATTCCTACGATTTTCAGCCATTCCCTCGATGGGCTTTTACCGTCTGCGCGTGAAGAAAAGCAACTGGTACGTCCTATATTTTTTCTTTTCTCTTATACCAGCATGGAAAAACTGCAATAACTAAAGACTAGGTTTTCACAAATAACCTGTCACGGAGCTCAGGGCCAGCTTTTGTTTCGTGAAATCATCAAGGCACTCCGACTAACGTTATATGACGGATTGCATTAAACTCTATAAAACGAGCGGAACGAAAACTTAACAGCACTGGAATAACATTGAACTATATCGTTAACAATCATAAAAACAAACAACCTCAACAAAACTAAAACGTTTTTCCACTTTGCCTTATTAACTTGTTAAGCAAATAAACAACTGGTTAGATGGCAGAGGTATAATGAAAATTTATTCCATAATTATAAGCAGGACTGTAAAAAATACAACTCAATATTACAGCGATGACTTTCGTTTAATGCATAAACTTTATTTAACACGAAACCAATTACTGAGTATTTTGCATAATCCGATAGTATGAATGTGCTTTTAATTAAAGTTTTCATAACTATTAAATTCCATCGTATTTTTTTATAAATATTCGTAATTAATTTATAATGAAATATAATTGTTTTTTTTTTATTATCTCTCAGCAATTACGCACTACCCACTCGCATCATTTCTTATATGTAAACGTTTTTACGTCTAATAATACACTAGCGATACTTGGCGTCAATTGCTGTGGCTTTTAGCTATCTGTGTTCCGTTTGTTTGTTCCCGCTTATCTTGGAAACTACAGAACGGATTTTAACCTGGTGCAACATTTGCTTTGTTCAATCGAAATCGAATGACGAAAAAAAAAGATATTGACATTTAAACTTTTTAAAACTATTTTAGAAAGTTTATTTATGACAAACTATAATAATAATCATCACTACATAGTATAAAACAAAGTCGTTATCCGCTATCTGTCTGTCTGTCTGTCCCTATGTATGCTTAGATTATTAAAACTACGCAACGGATTTTGGTGCGGTTTTTTTTACTAGATAGAGTGATTCAAGAGGAAGGTTTATATGTATACTTCTACGCAGACGAAACGCACCAGGTCCCAAACTGTCAGGTAGATAGTATAGATACATGTGAGTACGTTATTACTTACATTTCTGACAATGCCTAAGTTAAAATCAATTCAAAACGCTATTAGTTCTTAAATACTTACCCAAGATGTTAAAGTTTAATAATATCATAAAAAAATATTGTTTACTACTGCAAATAGGTACCACGGCATAAAAGAACCCGTAAAACTTGATGTTCAAATTGCAGGCAAAGTTTCTGTACTTAATTAGTTTGGTTTGGTAATATACTCGTAAGTGCAGTTTAATTATTGTTGAAAATAAACGAAGAATGTACTCGTAAATGAATATGTTTAACGAAATTATGTCTTCCAGCTGTAAAACGTGGTTAGCCGCACCGCATTAACTGTTTTACTGCTTTCAATACAATTTTAAAGAGAGTTTTATATTCTTTAAAATCTGGACTTCTTGGTTTGAAATTTGTTTTCCGGAAATTAACTTTAAATTTTTAGATTATTTATGTAACGTCAATATCACAGCCAATAAATACATTAAAATATTATTAGGTTAAATAGGTATCGAAGTGAGAGCGTTACGTTAACTTAAAAGGATAAATAGACAGCATGAAATATGTTTAATTTTTTTCACATCAACAGTCGCTGTCACAAGCAAACTCCTCGAAAATTTTAAGATGGTTCTTGAAGGAAGCCCTTTACGCTGTAGTCGACGACTCCTTAACTGATGGGATAACAAATACGTGAATTAATGTATCCAGGTACAATTAAACATGATAATCTAAGCAAGATATTTTTGTATCGGGTAGATACTGTATATAGATATTTATGATGTACGAATGTGTCACGTAATAAGCTGTGAAAAAGAAGAAGCACTAACTTACTTTTTTCTGGCCACTCTGGCTAGTGCCTAAGATGTGAACTCACAGATGCGGGAAACGTAGCTTAAGTGAAAAGTTTGACGTTACTCTGACAGTGTCGAGTTACTGGCGAAAAATAAAAGAAGCGAAACAAAAGAGTACCCCTTAGCGAGTTGCATGCACTTTGCACCCTGACAAGTCTAGGATTCCCTTTTACCACCGCCAAGTTCCACTCAGAGAATTATTCCTGAAACTTTTTAAATCCTTACAAACTGAATGTAAAGTAAATTGAATATTTTATTTCGAGCTCCTCGGAGTCAAAGGCTACTCGAATAGTTCAGCGCAGAAGGGTATTTATTATTGACGACCAACTTTCAGGGAGAATTAAACCTCGGCCAGTTCAATTATGCCTATTTCCGTAAACCGTTCGGAACAGGTAAGGCCGTTGCATATTAAACATTTACATAATTAATTCGTTGGCCCACATCTGAGCACAATAAAATTCAATTACGTACATTGAAATTACCTCAATAACGCTTAATTATTTCGTGTTATTTGACATTTACGAGATCCGATATCGCATTGGCTACGTTGAAATAAGGCCAGGAATTATAGCGGTGCGTCGTTAACAGAAATTTGTGTTGTTTGTTGCATTTGCTTCGTTATGTACTGCAAATAACAAACAAATTATGGCACAATTAGTTCAGTGCTGTTTAACATTTGCCGGTGTGAAACGTGGTTGTCGTTCCCGGAACTTAGTACAGCACGACCCCGCAGTGTGATTCTGACACATATTCGGTAATTTAACTCATAATTAGCATTTTTTACAGTCAGTCATTGGACAACACGCACCATTCCCGACTTATAATCGACTTCTATACATAGGTACATACATATATCACGTCTTTATCCCTTACGGGGTAAACAGAGCCTAAGGTAACAAAACCATAAGGCCACGTTTAGCATGGTTAAGGGCGTATACGTATAGCTAGTAAGGGAAATCAAAATAGTGATGGGTTGCTAGCCGCATCGCCTATAACATGATACCTAAAATTTTCGCCCATTCCCTCGATGGGCTTTTACCATGTGCGCGGGAAGAGAAGCAACTGGTAAATTCTAATATGTTTTTTCTTTACTCCCAGACCAGCATGGAAGAATTCGAGTTCTATAACTAAAAGTTAAGCAATCTATAATTAAGTACCCTTTGATATACTTTAAGAGAATATCTGGCTGATGAGACTAACATCTCAAATAGAATGATCCAGAAGACTCAGTCGTTTGTTGTAATATACATATTACACGATCCTCGATACAGTTATTACGTAGGTATGTAATGCAACGTATGCTCAGTAACCTAGTAACCGCACAAAGTTGTTAATGAACTATGACGGGGGATGCCACGTCGTAAGATATGCATGACGGTCCATCTACGAGCCTAGAATTTGTCCTAGATACGAGTTGCGCTGTAGGGGCGCAGTGACAGCGGAACATAACCCCGACTTAGTACCTGTACTCAACTACTTGGTGGAAAATAAGTGTTGATTTAGTGTTGAGTAAGGTAAGCTCAGTAGACAGACCACAAATGGGATGGTAGAATGACATAAATAAGGTGGCGGGTAACATTCTCTCACTGGCCGAAATAGATCGAAGTGGAAGCGGTTGAAGGAGGCCTACACCATGAACTTGGTAGAGAAAGACTGAGAAGAATAAGGAGAAGCGTTTAGTAGTATCAAAATGTATAGACTCTCTCAGGCTTATATCTGGTTCACACACGGTGGTAACGAAGTAGCAAGGTAAATGAATGTTTTTCGTTCACTATTAAGTTTTTATTCACATCCCCTCAGTAGGTATCCAAATTTTATGATCCAAACCAAGGGTTAGAGGACTTATTTTATTTTTTGAGAACTATCAGTAAGAGAGTGTTGTAACTGTCATGAGATATAAGAGCGATGGCCTATTATTTCTACTTTCTTACCTATTCTAATCCTGATGCCTTATTATCTAAGGTATTTGGAATCACACTCGCATCCACTGTTCCTTTCTGTAAAACGGTAAAAGTTGAGACTAGAAAGAGATGGTGAATGTGATCGCGGGCTCCCGCACGGTATACAATAAGGCCTCTGGTCTGACAAACTTTCGCAATAACGGTAGCACTATTGTGATATTTTGAGCCCTAGGTAAGCCTCGAATGACCTAAAGATCAAGTAGGCTTAGGCCTTTGGCTACCTAAAGCCTACTAATTTGCGACGTCAATTTGAATTAGCATTATCTGATTAGTAAAAAAGTAATAAAAGTTTGTGACCAGTTAAAAAAACAACCAACTATGAGTTAGAACTGTACGCTAAGGGGTTTATACACAATTGCATAAATACGTGAGATATAAGTCTTGGCATTTTCAACCCCCAACGCAAAAAGATAGGTGTTGTGTCTGTGACATCGTAACTCTCAAATGGATAGGCAGATTTGGATGCGGTTTTGTTCATTCGAAAACCAGTTTCTTTGCGGTGGGTCCTTAGCCATGTTTACCGAAAATCGGTCAATCAGTCTGAAGAGTATCAGCTTCCAAAATAATGTAAGGCCTTTTTGGCATAACACTGTTTTTTTTATTTACGTACGTATGATTTCGCGATTAAAGCGTTGGGGCTTTTTCTTTTTTATTTTGCAGTAGGTACAGATATAGAAACTGGCTGTCAACACCCACCTTAACCACAGACTTGAGCACAAGCGCCGTGCATCATCTTACAAATTTATGATCAAAGCCAACTGAAGTAACAGTCCGAACTCGATCCCAACTTGGTAGCGCATCATCAATGTGTTACTGGCTCGCGGTAATTAAACCGGGCCGGCCCGGACCGGCGGACTTTGCACATAAATATTCATTCTCCGACTGTCGGATGGCGCATTCCGGGCGAGCCCCGACTGAATCGAGCCAGCCCTTGCGATTATTCCGAATCCGAGTCGATAGCGAACAATCGATACGGATATCTAAATACAGGTTATAAAACAAACATGCTAAACGTGGCCTTAAGGTTGTGTTACTTTAGGCTCTGTCTACCCCCATTACCTACCTGCATTGCACGGTCTCATTGTCTAAGGGAAGACGGGCCCGGCGTACGGGCCCTCCCCTTCTTGGCGCGGTCCTGGCGAAAGCCGGGGCCACCGGGGGGGCGTTTGTGGTGAAACCCTAGTGGCATCCCACAGCGTCCTCATCACACCGGATTGAGGCAACGCCGGAAAGTTTTTAGTTCGGGTATACCCCTTCGGGGGGAGTCCCGCATAACTCTAGGCATCCCCGTGCCTAGGGCATCCATAAAGATTTCCTCGGCGTTAAAAAGAAAAAAAAAAGTCTTTGTCTACCCCGTAAGGGATAAAGACGTGATATATGTATGTATGTATAAAACAAAAGAATGTAGTTGCAGCACGGGCGATAGTGCTAATAAAGGCATTGAAAATATTGACTAACAAAAACTTAACGCAGATATTTCATACTTATAATTTTTGCATAATTTCAACTAAATCATACTATCGTTAGAGAACATCTAAAATGGCTCTCAACATTCGCATCCTCAAAGCGATTTTATTGCAGTGCACACATAAATACGTCGGGCAAGCTGAGCTCATCATACTTAGGATTACACTGTACTTCAAAATGAGCCCCTACAAGAAGATTAAAGCAAACGACAACGTAAACCAAAATCGAGTGCCGTAACAAATATTTACGGGTGTATTACTCCACAGCGACCCTAACAGAGCCCTTGATATTAATCTACTACAAAGCTAAGGGGCATTTCTGTCTCAACAAGAAATGGTAGCGTTTTCCACGAGTAAAAAACTCACTCAAGTATCGATTCAACGCTGAAGACTTCAGAGTACGCGCTTTACAGTCCCTATTACGGAACCATTCGATAATCTACAAAATAATGAGACGAGTTTTTTTGATTTGTTACCAAAGTAAAGTTCGGCTCATACCAAAATTGCCGTTTTAGAAACTGCTATATTTTGACTTTTATTAAAAGAGATAATGCTTTGATTTACTTAAGTACTAAGTTCATAAGCTAACTTATTGAAAACGGTAAATTATTTTCAGCCTGCGTACCAATCCCCATTTTAACGTCTGACTTACTATTGTAATTGCCTCTTAAGATACCCTAATAAATTGCCCAAGGAATTAAATTAGATCTGTATACGCAATAACCTTTATCAAACTCACTATCTGAAACAGGAATCCGAAATACGTGCGTATTATCGCCAAGTTTTGTAATAGATACGGCTGCGATCGACACCGCCCGCGGCTCGTGTGCTGTCAAGAGGACACTTTAGGGGAAGAAGCTCCGCTTTATAAATTGCCTCGCTATCTAAATCTGAGAGATAAGTGCGTCTGAACTTTCCAATTTCGCTACACATCAATAAAACTGACAACGTCGGTAGGGCAACAAATCAAAAATCCAAAATGGCTCGTGTGACGGATGGTTTACGCCGTGGAGGTTACGCGGCAAAGGTGCCGAACAAATACTTTGCGTGGTAAAACGGAACGTCAATAACGCGAACTGTGAACACTAGGCCGCGTTTTAGGCGCACAATGAAATTAATTCGATGCCGAGTGACAAGCAGGTGTCAAGCGACAAATGATGAGGGTCGCCACTGGATAGACCGAGCAGATCGCAATACGAAAACTCGCGCTAAACCCTGACAAATAACCGGTAAAGCGTTTGGATTACCAATGGCGTCCGTTATGGGATACCTTTTAATTTCGATAATGCCCGCATCCTGATGAATTATGAAGCGTGAATTTGGCGGATCGCCGTGTCTGTCTGCATGTTATATTTCAACGTTTATTATACATTATTATACCAGGTCGGCCGAACAAAAGCACTTCGCTTATTGGTTTTATCCGCACTAGCACAAAGTTTACAGCCGAGCTGGGAATCCGAAATCTATTTTTGACTTGGTCTGTGAAAAATATGCACTAGAAGTGTATACTCGAAGTAGTAATTTTATTATAGCTATTATATTTGTTACAGTTGTTCACTTATGCCCATAGGAATGAACACATCTGCCAAATGTGGCGCATGACATGATGTTCCTAATACATAAATGTTTCACGTTTCGCGCTTACTCATTCGATGAGGCACTAGCAAATCACCCATAACTAAAACACAAGGAGCATCCCAAAGGGAGGCTATATTTCCACTTATCTCATAACACGTAGTAACAGCACGTCATTAGTATGAAATATGTATTGGCGTTAGATAATGAGGATAATCCATTAGCGGCTGGAGTAATGGAGTGGCAACGTTCCGGTGCAGGCCGCGATGACCCGCGACGACAGATTATCGCGGCCGAGACATTAGACGCTTGCACTGTACGTTGATGATGTAATCTAGATAGCGCCGGGACCATATAGCTTACTAGGCAAACCAAGCAACGCGCCACAGCTGATGATTTTTAGCTCGACAAAAGAAGATTTTTTTTAGCTCTGACGCGTTAACTAACAGCCATGCCTAGTTGTTTGTTTTTTCCGTCAGATTTTAAATTTCAGAATGTTGATGGTTTGTGGAAGAGCGACTTATAACGTAAAAGAACGGTAACTGTTAACACTAAATCTCGTAAGATGCTCTTAAACTGTTTAAAAACGACAGTTGCCAGGCGAATGCCCTAGCGTCCGGCGCTCCATATCCCGGCGACAATATCCAAGTTAACGACTATTCCCTGAATTCAGCCGGCTCTTTATTGCCACTATAAAGTGACGGTGAAAACACATTACTCATTTAGGACATTAGACTGTCCGGTAAATATCCATAATTCATACCGCCTCAACGTTTAGACGAAAAATAAAACTTGTTAAAACGCACGCGGCTATTTGTCACGACATAAATTCATTGTCGCTAAGTTATTTTTATACAGTTACAGCTTGAGTTTGTCATCGTATGGTCAACGCCATTTTGATAATTCAGAGTAGCATTTACATACTTATATATATGCAGCATGCTGATAAATGTGTACCAACTAGCTTACTGCAGAAAAGTTAAACGGAATAAAAAATATTTGAACTTATTTTTTAGGATTGTTTTATTCCAAGCAGCCAACACTAAAATGACGATTGGAGCTAAGTATTGTATAGGTACTGAACAACTACACTTATGAAACACATTTTAGTGTCAAAAATATACGCTGCTTTGTAGGATGTCATACTATATAGTAAAAGTCCAAATATTTTCCAACAAACTTGTCTGTTCACGAAAAAACATCAAACATATAGGCCATAAAATATCAACATGTAAGTTCTGAATCGCTACATGCCATAAACTCCCAGACACCAATAACAATTAATTAGAGAACTTATTGCTTGGACACAGAGATCGGGGTCATTCGTTATATTGTGATGAATGAGACTGGTTCCAGCTACTGGCGAGTGTAATCACACCAGCTATGTGAAATTTTCTGCACCCATCTAATATCTACTGTAGGCCTCCGGTATAAGTTTTTGACATAACAAATGACGTATCGTATGAGATAATTGGCAACAAACTATGTATTAAACTGCACCTCTAGTAAGTCTAGCGTAAGTTTTCACACAAAAAAAGGTCTCGAAGGCGTTCACGTAAACGTCTTAATTTACTATAGAAATTTTGGCAGTGCCACTGGCGGATCAACAACCAATTACACTAAATAGGTACTTGTTTTTTTTGTTGAATTAGTATATTACGAAAAAGAATTCTATTTAAATAGACTCCACTTCTGGGAGACATCTCCTACAGATAATAGAAAACTTGGTGGCTCACTTGTTAGCTCTATGATAAACAGAATCAGTGCTGATCGTAAAATAAAAAGAGAAACCACTGCACGCACTCGGCACGCACTTCCAAGTTACATTGCCCTATCGGCCTCTTAAAATAAACTATTTTAAAGGAACTTTTACAGCAAATCAGCTTCGCTTTCTTTTTGCTAAACAGAACTAAAACTGCGATCATTATCTCATTGTTTTGCCAACCTCGTTTTAGGCAAAAAGTGAAAAAAGATAATCACGAAGCGATCGCGGCTGTTAAGATGATTGCATTGTTTGTAAATGAGACCGGGGTAAATAAAAAAAATAGCAATTTGATACGGCTCTCGACTCGATTGTGTTGTAGATTGAATCGAACGTATGCGTGGCTCTAAAAATAAATTAGCCGCGAGGATCAATTAAGAACTGGCCCTTACCGAGTACGCAAGTTTTTCATGGGCGAAATTGTTTTGTTTAATTAAAGTTAAGGGCTACTTAGACGAACCCACTTTGAAAATACATAATGTGAAACTTGGTTAAGTGGGACCTGGATAAGTGAGAAACCTCCATAGCTGGAACTCGTGCTGTGGTCCCGACACCTTAGCACTGGATTACCTCTGTTAGTGGGACAAAACAAACCTCTATATCTGGGATTCTTGTTTCGATTTTATCGTCATTGTTACCTCTATAACTGAGACATCTAGTGTATTTTACCTCTTTTACTGAGATTATATTTTAAGGAACAATTTTTCTAAATTGTTTCCTTTGAATTTCACTGGCAATAACCTCTGTAACTGAGACAAAATTTTATCACCTCTGTAACTGGCACTACATATTTTAATTTTCGTTTTATTTACTAAATTTAGCTAATTTT
Source organism: Pandemis corylana (assembly GCA_949127965.1). NCBI lineage: Eukaryota > Metazoa > Arthropoda > Insecta > Lepidoptera > Tortricidae > Pandemis > Pandemis corylana. The sequence continues at coordinate 5,377,934 of OX421860.1, forward strand.
GTGCCTCAATGACCTCAGGTTTTGTTTTGTTTTGTTGTAATCGGCGTCTTTTTGAAAAATGACGAAATTAAGGCCGTAATTATCTTTACGTGCGGTTTTGTACTATATTAAAAAAACTTCTTGATTATTTTTGTGAACTACCTGTTTTATTTACTCATGTAGGTATGTATATGTTTTTACTACACATTATTTTATTTCATCGTCGCACCTCTATAACTATAGTAACCTCTATTTTCACCTCTATTAATGAGAGCCTCTGTAAATGAGACAGATATTAATTTATACCTGGCTATCTGAGACACTGGGTATGTGGAATACCTCTTTAAGTGAGACTATTTCGCAGGTCCCTTGAAGTCCCAGTTATCCAGGTTTCACTGTATATACGGATAAGATTGTTTTAGAGCTTAGAGAGTTCTAAAACAAGATTTTCGCGTCCCTACGAAAATGGAACCTGTTTGAAAATCCGACTGCAGGCAGTAATTTTTATATTCAACTAATTTAACTTCGTTTATAAATTTTGAAACTATTAGTAGGATAGATATGGATCCACAGTATTTAATAACGACATTTGAAAGGTTTACTTAAACGTTTTAAAGTTTACTTTCCTACTTTTAAACAAAGTTTCATTAAATGTTCTCAAGCAAGAAGTTTCGTTTAGAAGAAAAAGTTAAGAAAAGTTTAAGTTTCCGTTATAAAGAAAAACTTTGTGACTATTAATTTATAAATTAATAGTGCTCGGCCCGACTCGGCAATTGCCTCTCTCAAATGGAAACTAAATGAGATATTTTGTTTCTTTAATTTCAGCGACAAAAATATGGTGGGAGCCTAGTTGTTGACTTAGATGACTTCTCACGCAGAGAATCGGAGTTTTGAGCCCAGCTTAATATGCTATTGTCCAGTTTCAGTTCAGGGAAACACTCTAAGGAAACCAGTACCTGACTGAGAATCTCAGTTGGAAGTGATGGAAGTGGGTCTATATCTTGTCCCACAAAATTGAAGTTCCGAATGTACGGTTCGCCATCATTTTCGTTAGTCATAAAGCGTTTTATTTCTGAAACATTACTATACAATACTTACGTATTTTTTTAGAATTGATAGTAAACTAACCTAACTTAACCTACTATATTCTAATGACTTTTCCAAAATTACAAAATTTTCTAAAATGTGTTATTTCCAAAAAAAAATATGACTATTTTTTTTTACATATAAGAGGGGGCAAACGAGCAGACGATCACCTGATGGAAAGCAATCACCGTCGCCCAGGGACACCTGCAAGACCTGAGGAATCACAAGTGCGTTGCCGGCCCTTTGACTAACGATTAATATGACCAATGAAAATTATGGGACAAAAATGGTGGATGGAAGTTCCCCATTCGCAATGGGCTCGCCTGAAAACTACAGCCCAAGCCTTCATTCTGAAAAAAGGTCTGAGCCCAGAAGTCAAAGAAAGGACTAGGTACTACGAAAATGCAAACAGCGAAGTGAAGCCAGTGTAAACTACACTTCGCCATGTGCATACAATTCCATTACACGAAACGTTGCAACCAAACATGGTGTTGACTTGTCAAGCAAACCAACCTCATTTTGCGCTATCTTTACTTTTCATCGGAGCAGATGATGTCATGATCTTGATCACAGACAAATTGATAAGGGTAATTCTTTTTTTATGTTTAAGCCAGTTAAAAAGCAACGAAATAAAATTGTTGACACTTAACCAAAACTGGCTGTGGAGTGACCCACTTGGCAACGCACATTAAGCCAATTTGCAGTACACGGAAGCTATCAATCATACTGGTGACAGAGGGACATCTACATAGACACATGCCGCCAACATAAAGGCTGAGGCACACTTGTGAACTTACAATAATAGCCGTTTAAACACTCCTTCAGAAAGCAAGTCGCAAAACAAATCGCCAGAAACTATCAACGCACCTGAAGTAAGATTTTTCAGCGACTCTACATAGTTTATTAAAAAATATATTAATGGCTGTCTAGATAAACTACACGTAAAGAGCTATGCATGCCTACCTGTTCTATATACTCATACAGTCCACTTGAAAATATTATTTTTAATAGTTAGTTCCTAATAAAGATTCGTTACGAGCACACGTTGTCTTAGTTAAAAATCCCAGTTCGCGAAAAGCAACCCTATCACATCAACATATGGTCCTTCGAACCGGATTGCACGACACCGGCAGACGATCGCCCGTCCGCTGAGAACAAAAGGCGGCTACCTGGAGAGAGATAAGAGCGACCCGGCGATCGGCGAAGTGCAAGTTTAAAGTGCAATTATAATTACGCGTTATAACCTTGAGTTACAGTGTTACAAATTCACCTGTTTTGACATTGGATTTTGAGACTTTATACATACTTAATACTTGTAACAAGGCTGTGAGTGAGTAAAGTTTACTAATTAACGAGAACAATACGAACTTATTGAGTGAGTCAAGATACATTACCTATTGCTTATTGGGATTATTACGAGTGAGTACCTACTTAACTATGACAACATTGGAAGTTCTTTATTCGCTACAAGACGAGTCAATAGACAATTTAAAAAGAAATGAGAGAAATTACAAAAAAAGTAGTAAAGAAAGAATTAAACAGCCGTATTTAGAGACGAGATTAGATTTGCTAGAAAAAGAATATACTGAGTTTAAGGAAAGACATAAAGGAATAATTTCTGCTACGGCAAGTGACAGAGAGGACGATTATTTTACTGATGAAAAATATGAGTATTTTGAAGAGCTTTATGTGAGTTATAAAACAACGTTACTGGAAGCTTTGCAACAATTTCTGCAACCGAGTACGAGTATGGGTTCACCAATGCCCTTCATAACAACGGCTAGCAACAGCGGCAGCGGCAACAACTCCTGCGACGTCAAACTGCCAAGGATAAATCTACCTACCTTTAGTGGCAAATACGAGGAATGGCAAACGTTTTATGATATGTTTTTGTCATTAATTCATAAAAACAAGCAAGTCACTTCAGTGCAAAAATTGCATTATTTAAAAGGAAATTTATCTGGAGAAGCTCTAAATTTACTACGTAATTTTTCTACTACTGAATCAAATTATGAGGAAGCTTGGAATCAATTAGTTAAACGTTATGACAACAAGCGATATAATTGTAACGCGATTATGAGAAATTTATTCGCATTAAAGAAAATACACACTGAGTCGGCTGATGCAATAAGACAGTTACTTGACACTACAAGTACTTGTTTGAAATCACTGCAGAACATGAATATTGATACAAGCACGTGGGATACCATTATTGTGTTTTTAGTTGTTTCTAAATTGGATCCAGAGTCAACGAGGCAGTGGGAACAATATCTGAATATTAAGGTTGTTGAGGATTTACCAACGTGGGCACAGCTACAAGAGTATTTAGAGTCCCGATTCCGATCGTTAGAGATGTTGACCCACATCGTAACACGTCCGTCACAGCCAACGAAGTCTGTAATGAAAGCTAAAACGTTTCATACATCAACATCAACGCAGAACAAGTCAAAAGTTAACGAAGTCGATTGCGCGATGTGTCATGAAAACCACTATATTTATCATTGCAAACAATTTGGGCTCCTAACGCCAAGAACCAGACAAGATTTTGTGCAAAACCACGGATTGTGTTTTAATTGCCTATCACCTACCCATTCGGCAATTAAATGTCGTCAGTCATTAAATTGTAGAAAATGCGGAAGAAGACATCATACCATGCTACATTTCGAGCGAGAAAACAACCAGAGCGACCAGGGAACAACACGAGCGAGCGAGGCTGGAGCAACAGCATCACCGGGTGATCAACGACACGAGAGACCAAGCACTTCACCAGGTGATACCCACTTCACTACAGCGTTTTCGAGAGGAGAGCTACAGCCCAACAGTGTTCTACTGACAACAGCTAGAGTTAAGGTATTCAATGTAGTTGGTAATAAACAAACTATTAGAGCTTTATTAGATCAAGGGTCCCAGGCGTCTTTTGTTACTGATGCTACTGTACAATTACTTGGACTCAAACGTAAGCCAGTAAGTGGTTGGGTGTCAGGGATAGGAGATGGTCGTATGAGAATCAAACACACGGTTTCACTGAGCGTAGAATCCCGTTATGATCCAGCGAATGCAATTGAAGTAAATGCATATGTGTTACATTCTTTAACAGCTTTACTCCCAGCAACTAAACTTAGCGTACCTAAGTGGCCCGATATTGAGGACCTACCTTTAGCCGATCCAACGTACGCAACACCAGGTAAGATCGATATTCTTCTAGGTGCAGAAGTGTATAGCGAGATAATGCTAGATGGTTTCGTCAAACAAACTCAAGGGAGTTTGATTGCTCAGAATACAATTTTCGGATGGATTTTATCAGGAAGAACAAGGCAAAATATTAAGGAGCTTAGTAATATTACGAGTTTACATGTTCAAATCAAAGAAGATGATCTACTTAAGAAATTCTGGGAAATGGAGAATGAGCCAAACATGATACAAAAAGAGATGAGTGAGAACGAGAAATCGTGTGAAGATTTTTTCGATGCAACAGCGGTGAGAGACAATGAGGGAAGATTTGTGGTACGACTACCATTTACCACGGATGATCCTAAATGTCAATATGGTCATTCAAAGGACATAGCTACAAAGAGATTAGAGACATTGGAGAGACGACTACTAAGAGATTCTAAATTAAGAGAAGAATACAACAAGGTATTTGAAGAGTATCTGAGTTTAAATCACATGAGACCGGTTGACGAGAGTGAGTTAGAGAATCCGAAGGCTGTTTATCTGCCGCACCATCCGGTAGTGAGAGAAGATAAGGAGACCACGAAACTCAGAATAGTGTTTAATGCGTCGAGCAAAGGTTCTAATAATGTGTCTTTAAACGACGACCTTATGGTTGGCCCGAAGCTGCAGCAGGATTTAAGGCACATACTTATGAGATGGAGAAACTACAAAGTCTGTGTTGTCGCGGATATCGTCAAAATGTATAGAATGATTCGAGTAGCGGATGAAGATACTGACTTCCAGAGAATTTTATGGAGATTTGCTTCTGATAGTTCAGAGACTATACAACACTACAAACTACTGCGCTTAACATTTGGGACAGCTTGTGCGCCCTACCTGGCAGTGAAGTCATTGCAAAGGCTCGCGGAGTTAGAAGAAGAAAAGTATCCATTAGCTGCAAGAATAACAAAGACGGATTTCTATATGGATGACTTGATAACAGGAGCTGAGACGGAAACTGAAGCCTTAAAAATACATGATGAAATGAATGAGCTAATGACAGCAGGAGGATTCGAACTCCAAAAATGGAATAGTAACAGCAAACTATTTCTACAAAACATCGGAATGAGTCACGAGAAGGCTGAGCCAGCAGAGCCGGTTAAACTAAACGACTCAATTAAAGTCCTTGGTGTAAGCTGGAATAGAGATACTGATAGTTTTGAGTACATGTTAAATCTACCTGAAGCTAAAGAGCCGATCACTAAAAGACAAGTCTTATCTGACGTTGCGAGATTGTATGATCCACTTGGCTGGATTGCTCCTGTAGTGGTCATAGCCAAGATGTTCATCCAAAAGCTTTGGCAATCTAGTCTACAGTGGGATGAGTGCCTAACTGAGGATCTTCGGAGACAGTGGTTAGCTTATAGAAGCGGTTTGGTGAATTTAACACAAATAAAATTATCTAGGTGGCTAAATGTTACGCAAGATTCAAAGACTGAACTACACGTGTTTTCAGATGCCTCAAAGGCAGCTTTTGCGGCGGCAGTCTACGCTCGAGTTATAGATAAGTCAAACAAGGTCCACGTACATTTAATCACAGCGAAGACGAAAGTAGCTCCTATAGAAAAAGAAATGTCGATTCCCAGACTCGAGTTGTGTGGCGCTACTTTAGCAGCTAAACTTATAAGCGAAGTTTCACAGGTCATGGAGATACCTAAAGAGAATTTATATGCTTGGTCAGACTCCACCATAGTTCTGGCTTGGCTCAAAGGAGGCTCAAGTCGTTGGACTACTTTTGTAAGTAATCGAGTGTCAACGATTTTAAATATTTTGGACATGGAGCAATGGGGTCACGTACCGACAGAGTCAAATCCCGCAGATTGTGCGTCACGTGGCGTGCACTCCAGAGATTTATCGGCTCATCCATTATGGTGGACAGGACCTCAGTGGCTGGCTGAGCCAGAAATAAGAAAAAAATATAGTGACACAATCATTGAAGAAACACAGGAAGAAGCAAGAGTCAAAGCTTTAACGGTCTTATCACACCCGGATGATGGTTTTATTTGGTCAAGATTTTCATCATTAAATAGGTTAATAAGAGTCATATCGTACTGTAGGAGAGTTTTGACTTTAAAATTACCAAAACCCGAAAGAGGCAAGTTAACAAGCTTTATAACATCAGATGAAGCCAATACGACATTACTAGCATGCATCAAACAAAATCAAGAGCACGAATTTGAGGACGAGATAAAACAGTTAAAAACTCGAGGATGTGTACTTAAAAGGAGTAGCCTACGTACTCTTTGTCCTTTTTTAGACGAAAAGGGGATATTAAGAGTTACCGGTCGCATAACAATGGCGGACGCAGCCTACGACACGAGACATCCAATAATCATGCCTGCTAAGAGTCATCTTACCAAGCTGATAGTTGTTGATGCACATCATCAAACATTGCACGGCGGTCCACAAATTATGCATAATTACCTGAGAGCTAAATATTGGATTTTACAGGGTAAAGAACGAGTAAAGAAGATTTACAGAGAATGTGTAATTTGTTTGAGATACTCGACAAAAAAGACCAGTCCTTTCATGGGCCTGCTTCCCGAGGCTAGACTGAAACCTAGTAAGCCGTTCAAATCTACTGGAGTGGATTACTGCGGTCCCATCAATGTAAGATTTTCACCAGGGAGAGGAGCAAAATCTTATAAGGGGTATATCTGCCTTTTTGTCTGCATGGTAACACGAGCCGTGCACCTGGAAGCAGTAACTGACTTGACGGCGAAAGGATTCATTGCAGCATTTAGACGATTCACTTCTCGAAGAGGCCATTGTCAAGATTTATACAGCGATAATGGCACCAATTTTGTTGGAGCAGATAGAGAAATGCGAGAAATGTTTAACAACGCTAAGTCATCGTTGCCTGATGAAATAGCGACGTTACTAACGCTAGAACGTACTACATGGCACTTTATACCGCCTCACACGCCAAATTTTGGTGGCCTTTGGGAGGCTTGTGTGCGTTCGACCAAGACACATCTGCGTAAAGTAATTGGGCTCACGACTCTTACCTATGAGGAGCTGGCAACGGTTTTGACGCAAGTGGAAGCGTGTTTGAATTCGAGACCAATAACTTTACTGAGTGACGATCCAGACGACCCTCTCCCATTGACGCCAGGTCATTTTTTAGTAGGTGAACCTTTGTTAAATATAGCGGACAATGACGATGCAAATTGTAAGATTCAACCTCTAGATAGATGGCGCTTAACGCAAAAAATTGTAACTGATTTTTGGAAAAGATGGCATAGAGAGTATTTGGTCAATCTAAATCAACGTTATAAATGGAATACTAAGGGCACTGAGCCTGAAATTAATGAGATTGTAATTCTGAAGGAAGACAATATTCCACCTGCTAAATGGATTTTAGGTAGAATTATTAAAAAGCACACTGGACCTGATAATATCACTCGAGTTGTATCAGTAATAACTAAGTCAGGAGTGTTCAAGCGTCCAGTTAGTAAAGTTTGTGTAATTACTAAATAAGACGTAAGTTTTACTTAACTTTTGTATTTACATTGCATGTTGTAGGTACAAAGTTATACATAAGTTTGTAGTTCACATTTTCTTTGCAACCATTAATCGTGACTTATTAGATTTTATCAACAGCAGCGATATTGTGTTAACATAATAGTTAAGACTTTAAAAATGGATGTTATGGTGGGCGGCTCAATTGGAGTTTGATTATAAATAAAATTAGACTAACATAAACCAGTCACAGTGTACCCTCATTATAATATTAGTGGTTGTTAATTGAAATTGTTATCTGAACAGTCACATCTAAAGTTAGAAAACTATTTTTTTGTTATTTTAGTTAAGAACTAAGTTCTTGGTGGGCGGAATGTCTAGATAAACTACACGTAAAGAGCTATGCATGCCTACCTGTTCTATATACTCATACAGTCCACTTGAAAATATTATTTTTAATAGTTAGTTCCTAATAAAGATTCGTTACGAGCACACGTTGTCTTAGTTAAAAATCCCAGTTCGCGAAAAGCAACCCTATCACATCAACAATGGCTTTTTTGAGAACAAAAAATTAAAAATTGTTAATTGGGGCCTACCTTATAACTTTGCGTTAAATTGTGTAGTTTTTATTACATATACAATTTAAAAACGTTTCCGCTGTGGTTTAAACGGTTTAATAACACAAAGTAACTAGGAGCCTAATACGGAACGGCTGTTTATGCGAGCAAACTGACAGAGCAACTGTCTTGAAAGTTGATGTCAGCACAAAATAAAGGTATTTTAAAACTGGAACTTAAGTAGTTAACATACAAACTATATATTAAAAGGAGGCTCCAACCCAGCCAGTCCCCAACACTCATGTAGACAAGTACCCATACAAAAAATGCTATAAATCGCGGTCACATTCGAATTTTTACATTTTAATGTACGACTCATTTTGCCAAGAAACCCTTTGAATTGTTATACAAAATGATAATGATCCAACCTCAAGTGGGTCCTAAATTAAAGAACGTCTGTACCATGGTAAGTACGAGCAGTACGAGCACCTCTGCGCTAAGTGCGCCAATGCCCTACGCACTCAGATAGGAGTATTTACATAAAGGATGTGACATATGCGGCATTAATTATCGTACTCACCTATTATTACACCACTATCGGCTTCCACCGTCTGGCAACACCACGGGGAGTCGTTCTGCTGAAATTAATGTGCTTAATTGTTATTTATGTAAGCTGTGTTTAAGTCGCGTATGATTGCCGACTTTGAATAGGCCCTTGCGATGCGCAACTATGGGTATGTAGTGGTAACTTATGTAGAAACTTGACAGCCACATTAACTATTAGGTACTTACCCAAGCAAATGCTTAAGTTAGGTATCTTGACAGTGACAAGCTGAAAATCTTACAAATGATTGAATTCTTAGTATACGAGTAAAACACTGAAAAACAATCTATTAATTAGGTTAAATCGCTGAGTCAAATGTCTCCTGGGGGTTTACCATGACGTCTTGACGCGATTAAATTCCAACTCAGTTCAGCTTTAGCTGTCATTTTTAGTATGTCTGACAGCGAGCAAATCTAAACTGAATCGGAATTGAATCGCATTAAGACGTCATGGTAAGGCTCTTGATGTCATTCGGGTCAAGAGCACGCACTTTTTTTTTGATGGCCTCCCAGACCTATAAAGAAGTATATAATTGGCATGTTATGATATTAAATCTGTAGAATATTGAATAAATTTTCACTATTTAAGAAAATTTTCCATCAAGATTAATTAGTTTTAGCCCTACATAGGCTTAACTGAAAACTTTTCCAATGCGTAATCTTGACCCGATGTGTGGGTAAAATTACGCAAGTCTTAGGGTAAAGTTACGCACGCGGGGTAAACGTACGCAGTCATTCGGGTCAAGAGCACGCATTTTTTTTTTGATGGCCTCCCAGACCTATAAAGAATTGTATAATTGGCATGTTATGATATTAAATCTGTAGAATATTCAATAAATTTTCACTATTTAAGAAAATTTTCCATCAAGATTAATTAGTTTTAGCCCTACATAGGCTTAACTGAAAACTTTTCCAATGCGTACTCTTGACCCGATGTTTTTCGCCTTCATTATTTGGTCATCTGAGATGAGGGTCCGCTCAGGGGCCTTCCTTATGTAATTTCTCGGCATTTTGGTGTATTCTGAAAGATTGAATTTTTTTTGATATTTTTATTTCATTTGGGGTATAAGTACGCAACGGGGGTAAGTACGCGTGCGTACTATTAATCTCGTACTCTTACCCCAATCGGCAAATATACCAAATAATCAGTCACAACACACACGTTAAATACTTTTTACGAATATGATAAACTTACATAAAAACTACATTAAATGAACAATAGAAATATAGTATACTTACTGGCACAGAGCTATCCATTTAACTACAGCACACTTTTCCGTGGCACAAAAATTAAACGAAATAAGCGTGCTACAAATATTCGGCGACGTGTCGCGACCAGTACTAAGATTGCGTCGGCGCGGCGTGTGGCTCCTAAACGGCGACAGTAGCGCCACTCTGTTTTACAACCACAGACCTCGGCCCCCCCACCCCTGTCGGAGATCGGACCACCGCGTACTTTTACCCACCGCGTGCTGTTACCCCGAATGACTCTATGTGTTATCAAAATCAAAATTAATCAAAACTGCGGCAATACAAAGTAGAACACGTTAACGATTTGTCACTTACACCGTACCTATTAATTTTGGAGATAGTTTCCTTTTATACCCTGTTACATGGAACAAAGTCATTTAAGTTATTAGAATTATGATGGCATGGTATAGGCCTATCAGTGGCGTGGCGTCCATAGAACTCGATTCCCACCGGCTCGCCTATTTTAAGGCAGTTGGGCACTTTTATTGCGCAGCAGTGTTGCCGTTTGGTTCCGAAAGTTCCGTTTTGCGGAACTTTTGACACCCCCGCGGAACTTGGGAGGAACTTTCTATTTTGGTACATTTTTCGGAACTTTTGGGGTCCCGGCATAAAGATACGTGGTAAAAAACCACACCGAAAATACAAGCTATTTTTTCGTTATTAACACAAATATTGAATGGACGAGGTAAAAAAAAAAAAAAAGGTCGTTCCCCAAGATGATTTAAATTAAATTGGAACTTTTAGGGATGACAATGTAATTTTCAAGAATAGATGAGGTAAAAAAATATATAAAACGAGATTTGTTCACTAAGGGCCTGTTTCACCACTCTCTGTTAAGTTCCAGTTATCTTAATTGTCACTTATATATGATGATGTCTCTGTCTGTTTCATAGTAATAAATAGAGACGGAGCAAGTATACCACGCAACTAAATATTTACTTCTATCGTAATATCTGCTTGCCCTATTCTAGCATCCTCACCACAGTGGCCCGGTCAAGATTTTGTCGATACAAATTATGTATGGCATTACCACTCTCTTAATTAATTCCTCTGCATGTATTAATAGTAGATTAATGCCGAGGCCTGGGAAGTAGCCAATTGCTGGATAAGTAACTTGTTTAAAAACACGAACCAGAGGTGAGTGTTTTTTAAAGTTACGAATCCAGCAATTGCTCTTCCAGCTGAGGCGGATATAATGTTTTTCTCAAACATTGAGAGGAAATGAAAACAAATTTTGCGCTAAACTTCCTCCCAACTTAGGTGGTTTTCACGTTCCCGCCTTTTTTCTTACGGTTTTTTTTATATCATCTGTCACCGTAAGTTATTTGAGACATTCATAAAAACATTAGACTCAAACAAAACGCGCACTCCTCGGCCATCGACTTGGATGTATGATATTGTTGTTCCATTATTCTATAGTCTCTTTGACTTTAAAAAAAAGTTAAGAACAAATTAAAAACAGTCCAGCAATCCGATTTATGGTCAGTAAATCGCGCCTGCAATGTAATTCGGCCGTCAACAAGGCCCTTCGTGTTCTGTTACTTAAAATACAATGACGACATTTACGACAATGTTTGAGAAAACGTTATTATCAATATAACGTAGGCTTATAGCGAATATTATACTGTAGGCAATATATTAGCTGCCAAGCGTGGTAATCTAGATGTGCTCACAGGTCACTTAGTAATGCCAACTAAGCCATGTTTAATGGGATCAACACCTAAGGTATTCACAACGTTGTGTTGAGCCTTTGCATCTAATTAAGTAAAAGTTTAGTCAATACTAAAATTTCAGGAAAAAACATTATTCGAATTATTTAGTTTAGACTACATAATAAGAGTTACAAAAAAAATGAGAGAGTTTGGTTATTTTAACTCTATTACTTAAAAAACACATGATCTTGTGTCATCCCCCTTTTCATATTTGATTTTGTTTTGTTTTTATTTGTTATGCGGCGTAGAATACTTACACCTTCTGCGAAATTTTACAGTAACTGCATTACAGTTCAAAAATACATCCCAGTCATAGAGGGATCAGCGAGAGCTCCACTTGGTTGGAGTTGGATTTGGATCCTTTGAATGGAACGAATATAAATATACTTTTAACCGGGTCTTTGTACTGTATGCAAGTATTTTCAGCGGAACAGTTGACTGTTCAACCTTGGTCTACTCTAGTATGTGACACATAAATCATTCATTGCCACTAAAGTAACCACTCGCTAGTCAACACTTATTTACTCCTAAACGTCTTCCTCCAAACGAACTAATGAATTTCTTAATGTTATGTCCTGTAAGTTTTTAACAATTGTTAGTAAGTATAAAGTTAAAATACTGCACTATCGTCGACGTATGTGGCTTCATGTGGCACACGCAAACAATACCAGAATGTATTCTTTGAGCTAGCAAACACTTGAAAGGGCGCTCTGACACGACTAAACAAACAGCACATAATGCCACTGCAGTTACAAAGAAAAATATGCACACATTGGAAGAATTTATAATCAGCGAGCGAACGGCTACAGTCGAGAGCAGACGCGCCGCGGTACACATATTCCTAGCAGGAGAATTCTTGGTCCAAGAAAACAATCCGGCTTAACAGAATGCTTACAGTCCGCGAACACTTAAAATGCCATTCGGTTTTCGATTACCATCAGCCGATTCAAGTATCAAACCCATAAGAGTGAGTGAGACAGCAAGACAAACGCGAATGACGTTTTAAGAGCTCGCGGGCTATACGTCATTGTCGAGTTGCCAGTTAACAGTAAAAAATAACTGCCAAATAACCAAATTTGTGTATGTAGTGCAAAAAATATTTTTATGCATTGAAATTAATATTTCGACGTAATTTTTGCATAATGAAATTCTCGCAAGTACTTACCTAAACATGGTGATTTTATGCCACAATATGGAAGTCGGGGACTAAGGGTAAGGCCGAAGCTATGATGAAGGCTTGTGTTACCATGTGACTAATGTCTCTGGGAGTTCTATACTAGTCGCAGTATCAATTACCAATGTTACCATACCATGGGAAAATCTAAGCATGATTCAGATGAAAGACTTCTAGATAGTAGTTTTTGTATAGTAGCAACGCGTAGAAGCTGTCGGATATAACTAAGCATCGATTTGAAGTTCTTTAAAGAAAACGGAGGAATTAGAGAACTGTTTGTTACCGTTTCATCCCGCTAATTGCGCTGCCATTGCCCATAATAATTGAAAAGTTTTCGCAAACGCATTCGAGACGTTTTACTTATTCACAACTTACACTAGCTAGAGGCTATACAACAATACTACAACAACATAATAATACTAAAACCGATTTTTATCAAGCAAGGTGCACAGATTTTTCCGATGTGTTGATAATACTTCAAATTCTGTGTTCTGTGGTAGGGCGGAGGCGCAAAGCGAGGATGTACGAGTATATATCATTGCCCACCTACACATTATGCAAACGAATCGAAATGTATCTTTTGTTTGTTCTCAATAATCGCTCGGACTGTAAATCTGTGGGAACTGGGCATTATCCCGACGGCTACAGGTGTTCGGTTACCGTTTAAAAATAATTAATAACACCCCTGAGTGATTAAGGTGGAATAAATTTTACGGTTTACTAAATTTTGCTACCTACTGTTAGCAGCGTAATTGGCACGTAAATCTTTGCAATATTTAATATTGCTTTACAATTTTGTTGAAAGTACCGCTGCGAACGGAGTAATTAAAAAACAGCGAGATAATAATTAATAATAAAAATATACGAGATCCAATCACCCAAAGTAAAATTGTAATATAAAGGAAAAAAACATACAACAGAATTGAGAACCTCCTCCTTTTTTGAAGTCGGTAAAAAAATGATTTGTGTGTGTGTGTTTATTTGTTACTCTTCTTAGCTAAACTAGATAAATTTTGACATACAGATAGTTTATAACCTGGAAAATTCCCGAGGGAAAGCGATAAACAAAATCCTTCGCAGACGAAATCGCGGGGAACAGTTAGGTATTAGTACAATTCAATTCGGTGCAGTCTAACAGCACAGCATTCGAGTAATGTGCTCATCCTAGTTCACACAATAAATCCACCACGTAAAGCTTTTACTTATATTAAAACAACGATTGCACGGAATCTGAGTGCTTTCAGAACAAGCGAGTATTTAAATGATTGTCCACTTTATTTATTTCATCGGGTTTATGTACCTACCTACTAACCAACCTAATTCGTTACAAATTTACAGAATTACTAACCTAAAAGGATTTCGTCTTATTGTCCGTGTTTGGCAAAAGCAAATGTCAAAATGACAGACAAAAACAATTTCATGTTTACAAAGGAGGAGCAGGGTTTGGGCCGATGCAACTTGGGCAACAACGGTTGATAAATTTATTTTAAAGTTGCCGGGGGCGACTCGGTTAGGTAAAATTTTTTACCACATTGGTGGAACGACACGTTTTAGAACTGTCTTATAGCTTGTATTTACAAAGATTTTTTGTTACCCCCTGTAACGGTTGGTAGAGGAAATAGTCTTGACCCGTGCACTTTAAGTTCACCTACAAATATTTAGGTCAAGAGGCTACTCTAGTTGATTGGATATTACAATCATACTTGATTTAAGGCCTCGCCGGTTAACGGTGTCAAATTTCCCTATTAAATTTTCAGTAATTCGATACCGCACGCCGCCCTAATGATACGCAGACTAAACAAACTTAATTAACAGTTCGAGATGTCGAAAGTCATTCTTTAACAAAGTAAGAAACGCCGCGCGCGTAAATTAAGGTCGTCTATAAAGCATCGACTTGTTTTATGGGGACCAACTCACAACTCGTTCGTACTTTGATCAGCTTAGTTCAGAACTTTGAGACGACGCAGGTGTGACAGTAGAATAGGTCTTACGGAACGGAAATGCTTTGAAGTTTGGGATTTTTAGGTGTGTTTTTGTGTGGGGTGGACTAGTTGTTGAAAACCATTGATTGGAAATAGGTTTATATTGTTTGCTTGACTGTATTTTAATGGTTTTTTATATGAGGTGATGACCCATTTCAATACGATAGGTTTTCTATACTCAGCCATATATGACGTAATGGATTAGTCTTCAAGGAAAATCTAGTGGCGTCTTTAACTAGCGAGGTTTTTAGAGGATATAGTTTGTGACTTAAGACATTTTTTAGATACCTCTAAATCAAATATTAATTCAGGGATCTTCGTGAGAATTGGTTTGCCAGTACCCTCAGCCCATTTATTTTTTAGATAGCATGTTTTTTTAAGCACGGAACTATTCAAGATTATTAAAGATGACCTAGTTTTAATAATTTGTCAAGTCAGCCGTTATTTTAAGGAGATCCATATTAATTAACAAAAACCTTAACCTCGCTGCTAGTGGTAGCGGAGTAGCAAGGTAAAGGTATTTTGTTTTTTGACCTAGTTTTATCAACGCTAAAAAGACGCTTAGTATACAAAAGTCGCAAACACTATTAGAAAGAGTTAAAAAAGGAAACGTAGAGTCGTAGTGCAACTGCTCCTTACTCTATTTATGAAAATATATTTTATAGGTATAGATTCAATTTTGGACGAGGAAATCGCCGAGAGCCGGACTTCGAATTTCGCCTGATTTATCACAATATTCGCGGGAGCTGTGGTTGTCCTTCTCGTACACTACTTCGCGGCTAAGTCAGTCTGATGTACCTAGTTATGTATTAGGCAATAAATATTTTCAATTACTATACCTACTCTATTTCTCCCTTTCCAAGTTTTAAAATGTCTACTAAATATCTCTCTGTATTATTTAGTAATTTGAAAGAGAAATGTTTCCTATAGAGTTCAGTTATTAAAAACAGGGATGTTACGAAGCTTCGACTCCGGTTCCGTTAAGTCGGAACTTCGGATTATTATTACACCTTCGGTTCCGACTTCGGCTCCGACACTTTTAAATCGAAGGTTTTAATCGGAGGTCGAAGCATAACATAGCGGCGGCAGCGGCCTGTGTCGACTGTTATGAACAGGTTCATACATGTCGCGCGGGGAATCCCCCCGACTCCCACTACGTGCACTCTATCGTCAATTATTCGACCCTGCCTCCGACTCCGACTCCGACTCCGATAAAGCAAATTTAAAAACTCCGACTCCGCCTTCGCTTTCGATAAAACTACCTCCGTTACATCCCTGATTAAAAAGTAGGGAATGAAGCCCTGGCTAACTATAATTTGGTTAGCTCAAAACTATTTAATAATGTCCCTGGTATCACTGTCCGTTCTGGGGTTGAATTGTCTCCACTGTAATCATACTTTAAACTTTAATTAATGAAAGAGCTCCATTCACGCCTTCCCGGAAAGCCATATCAAAGCTTCCACCGAAACCATTTTAATATCACATCACTTTGTTCCCTTTGTTCCGAACTTTCCAGCTACTGAAAAACTAATTATTAATGTCTTTTTAAAACTATTTTTTTCAAGATAATTGTTGATATGTCCAACACTTTCATATATCGAGTTTGTAACTTTGTTGAATAAAATACGTGATAGTTTTACAAATTGAGGTTCGTTTATTTTGCTAGCAAAAGTATTTACATTCAAGAGGATGGTTATTATTCTCGGCACGTAAACTATGACCTTGTACCTTTTGAGTGTAGTAGTCGTTGCAGCCCTACAATTGTGGTTTCCACTTAGACATAAATCTAAGGCATTTGTGTGGTAATTTCCGTCCAAGAACTCGGTCTCTTGTGAAGGAAACGTCTCGAAGGACCCTGTGCTGCGATTGTTCTGCGCCCATTTAAATCACATAAAGTAAATGTCGCTATAAAATCTTATCGCGTAGAACTTAGCTATTACTGAACAGGTTTGCGCATTTTGGGAAATATGACGTAACAAAGATCGGTTTAGAGTTTTACGTGGATGATTGGTCAGTTTGTGGTGGGTATCAAGTATCGGAAATTAAATAAATCACAAAAACAACAAAAAAAAACACGCTGGAACGATTTTGTTTATGGTGTGTGTGTATGTGTATTACCATTTCTGAAAAACTTGCGAATTGATTTCGATGTGATATTATTCCCATCCTTTATTAAATTCACCAGTAACAAACTAAAAGTATTAACAATTTTTTTACGCGATTTCAACAACCTCAGATTAAAAACCGTTATATTAAATCCGACGTAAAATAAAGTAAACGGTATGATATATTTTTTTCTATTTAAAACTTACTTTATATTTATTAAAAACCACAAGCACAACGCTGTCAAATATGAGCGATGTAATAATTGACCAATCAGCTGACTTAATTGTATTACACGCCCCATGATAAGGTTCACTCGACGAAGCTTGGCTATTGGCTCAAAATCAACTGACCTACAAACCTTGCAACAAATTTAAACGCCATAATAGCTGGTTAACTTCCAGGGAAGCGATTACTCGCGATAATGCTGATGAAAATATTCCTAAACATAAGTTATCGTGTCTTTTATGAAAGTTACAGTTTTAAAAACCTTCGGAAGTCGGTTAAAGATCAGCCAGTCTTATAGTTTTTTTTTTATTAAACTTTTTAATGATTGAAATGTGGCTTCATTCGAAGCTCAACTTATAACACTAAATTAAAAAATAAAATTATATGCGTAAAAAGCACGAAAGGTATTTTCAGCTATTTTTTTAATAATTTAAAAATATTTGTTTTAGAACTACAAAAATATATATTTAAGTGGCAACACAACAAACCACATGGTAATGTTTACAATTTTTTTTATTTACCCTCTAAAAGTGACACCAAAGTATATTAAAATTCATTTATTTCCCTCTCATCTGTATTTACGTTGGAGAAATGTTTGTGTGCGCTGCTCTTAATTTTATGTTAACTTAGTGTTTCAAAGCATGCTGTGTCTGACGGACAGACATACAACCTAGGTAACCTATAAGGGTGATCTTCTTATACTTTTGAGGTACGCTACCCCAAATTAAGGCTAATTGGGAATATTAATTGATCATTTTAAAAGTGCTTGATGATTTTTCTTTTGATAGGAATAACCATCCTTAGCTACAGGAAAAGTTACAGATTTTATTGTTCACCTATATATTTTATAAAAATAAAAACATTTAACTAACTCTCTTGTCGGTCCCATAACGGCTGATAAGAAGTACGTCCATAACATCACAAATAAAAAAAAATGGCTGCTTGAATCTGTAGTACACAATGACATATGTCACTGACGTCGGAAGCTAAAACGGGTAAGTGGCGCCGTCAGTAAATAATCGGTATTACTATTTTACTATTACCATAGACGGGGTGGTGTTGTTGATTCTGAGTAGAAATAATCCAAAATTTCCAAAATCATTTTTATTGAATTGGGTCCAAAATCCAAATCCTGAATAATATTTAGTTACAGGGCTATTAAGTCAAACTAACATCGACCTGCTGCAACATTCCAAAGCAATTTTAAGAAAACTTGTATACTAATACAAGAGTAAGTCCAATCTTGAAGCAAAACGGGAAATTCAAGTGTCCTTTAGGTCTGCTCGTTTCAGTGCATTTTCCCGGGAAACTTAAGCGGATCGTTTCCGGGACAGTTTCCGCGACCGCTCTGCAGGCGCGAAGCTAGCCACATTTCACTAGGGATCTACTACTTAGTTAAAAATTCGAAGTTCGTATGAGACCGTCCCTCTCATTCTCGTGTTAAACCCAATCGGTGTGAGCAGGATGGCACGATATGAAATTCGAGTGTCATTTTTCGAAGTATGCTTGATTCCCGCTGTCATGCCGTCTAGCCGCTTGTGGTAAGCGCGTCGTGTCTCAAAGTGTTTTTTGAATTTAGAAAATTCTCTTCTTAGAGGTATGTTAGATTTTTATAAAGTACTAAGCTTTTACCCGCGTCTTCGTTTGCCTGAACCATTCGATCTGGCGGTTGAAAATGTTGAAATAACCTGATTTTAGTGAATTCTACAAAAAATGGGATTTTCCAAATATACCATCCTCTTCCTTTACGTTGCGAAAAGAACACAAGTAAAATCTCATGTTTAAACTAAGCGGTTGAAATTTCGGGATCTCAAAGGCATAAATCCCGATACGTGGAAATATCGGGACAATTGTAGCCTGTGTTATTAGAAGTTAATTTTAAGTGATTGGATTTATTGTAGGTACTTAATAAAATGGGATAAATAGTTTTGTTAAGGATTTTGTATATAAATAGCTGCTTACAGAGGCCACCTAAAATAGTTTTAAGTAAGGAATCTAGTTTCAGTAGCGATTTTAAAGAAATTAGACCACTCCATGATAGCGCTGAAAGAACCTTGTGGAAGTCTCCACCTACTTTGTGATTCATTTTTAATTCGCGTGCCGATTCACCGGCGATAGGAATTTACACCTCCCATAATCTAACGATAAATACTAGTTTTTCTAGCTTTTAAAGTTTATTATTTGCTTTTCTTACAATTTAAAAAGAAACCAGGCAAGCAAGCTCAAATAAATACCTAATAAATAATTTTAATTTTACACTACATTGTGAAAGTAAATCGATTGGTTCCAGAACCATTAAGTTATTTGTCTCTGGGACTTTATAATGTAATAGCTATTATAATGTTGCCGATAAAACGTCCGGATCGCCATTCCGCGTCGAAAAACGGTCGTCGAACATGCTGAGTGCTTAGTGTAAAAAAAACATTACAGTACGTCTAGTGTAAGTTTTGCAACAAATTTTCGTTTACTATTCGAAATAGTTAAACGAGCTAACTCATAACGATACGTTTCTTTTCACCGTCACAATAGTATGCGCTCGAACGCTGTTACGTTGTCACGTCGCGGCGCGTATTCCATACAAATTCGGTGAGTTCGTTTCACTTGGCGTTGCGTTTCTCACAGATGTCACTGTTCACTTCGACTGCGTAAGTTCCTCGCGAGTATAAGTTCCAACTGTCACTTTCGTGACAGTTAACGTTCGTGAACGCAGTAGTTAAGTTCGTCACTATGTTTTTACCTAGTGAGAACGCTCTCACTCCTCATATTCAGCAAAAATAAGGTTCAAGTTTCTTTAGCAAATTTATTAACGGTCTAAACGCGGCGCACCAAAGTGCTTGCGATCTTGTATCTCTTTCTTACACATTGTGATGGCTCGCAAATGCGTAAAGGAGGTTAATTAAGGAACTAAGCACTTTTTGGATATATATTTTAAGTCCTTTTTACAAACTACCTAGTTACTTACTTATTTTACATGTAGGAAGCGTTATGCGCGCACACGAATACGTGTGAACTAAAACAACGACTTACCGTGCTAACTCCTTAAAAATAAAGCCCAAACGTTCCTAATTACAATTAAATAAAAAGCAAAAAGGAAAAAAGGAAAGGCTGTGTCTACCCCATAAGGGATATAGACGTGATATGTGTATGTAAAAAGAAAAAAAAAAGAAAAAAGCAAAAATGACGCCTCCCGATCCCGGGGTTTGAACGCGAAAATGAAGGGATGCGTACTGAATTTAGACCACCGGGCCATCCGCTGGACCACGGCCACTTCGGAAGTTTAATTGAATTTGTTAATTGGTATCCGCTACTCTAGTGTCATCTTTGGACAAAATTACCCTTTAAGGCGGTTGCTCTTCCATACAAACCTTCCGTGCAGCTGCATTTCGTCCACAGGCTTAATTTCAATGCGGTTTTTTGAGGATAGTTAGCTATGGATATATTGTCTGCGCAAATTACAAAACAGAGTGCATTTATCATACCTAAATTGCAGTATGATGCAGTAAATTTCGATGCATTTTACAATAGTGTGAGTAGCTAGTGTCAAATAAAACATGTTGTAAAAACCAATCGGCTATTTCGAGCTGTCACGTGACCTCCAATCTGGCTCAGTGGTCGTGACATAAAGAACTGAATAGTTAGTGACCAAGTTCAAATCTCGAGGCCGTGAACGATTCTTTTTTAATTTTATAAACATTGTTTTTAATAACTTACTTACTTAGTAATACTATCTCGATGAGATGTAGAAAACTTTATGGTAAATTCAATATTTTTCTTGTCAAATCAAACCAAAGAAAGTACTACCTAAGTGGTTTTTAAACAACCTCAAGCTTACCCTAATTTGATTTTACTGTTTACGATAAATGGTCTATACCATCAATTAGTTGAAAATAAAATATACTTGTGATGGTAAACTTACTCTAGCCAAGATTTTTTTTTAAACTAACACATAGTTTCGTATTTTTTTTTGTATAACCTTGTAGCAGTGAGGCATCGCCAATTTGAATGGTTTAGCGGGTGGCATTGCCAGTCCTAAACTTGGCAAAGCTTTCATGCCTAGTAAGTTCTCTAGTATTAGGATCACACGTGCTTATTAATTTGGCATAGATGGTGGCGCCCCCCAGTCATATTGCCGCCTTAAAAACACGTTTTGCCTTATATATTTAAAAAAAAGTACTCGACCACAGAAAGTTAAAAATAAAAAAGGCTTCCAGTTAATTTTGCACTAATGCTTCTCACGAGAATCGAACCCTAACCCTCTGCATCAAATCACGGCCATATACCACGGCAATGATTCGTGAAATCCGACAAGTGCTAAATACAAAATAGGCCGAGTAAATAGGTTTTCTCAATTGCAGAACAATTAAAAAAAAACACGCGAGTCAAAAACCTGGCTGGTTAGACAGGTAATAAAAAAACAATGATATGAATTGTCATAAACTAATGGTTGACAGAACATGGTGTCTTAAAATAAAAATAATCTATTCATTTTATTCGTAATTAATTTTATTGAAGTCAAAGGAAGGAAGTAAAAGACGTTACAAGCTACGATATTGGACGCAGCGTAGATATTTATTTAAGTACGTACACGTGCAGGTATGTACTTATCAATTAATCATAATAAATTTTTGTAAGATACAACATTCCAACGTTTCTATGATTGGTACAAATTATTTTTGTAAACGCAATTGAAGTGCTCAGTCCCGGTGTCTGCATGTAATATAATCTTGCAAGTGAATTTTGACCCATTTCTAATTGATCAGATTGACGTGAAATCTGGCATAAGTCTGATGACAATACAGTAATCTTGAAGTGAAATTCTGGTGACCCAGCCAGGGTCGCTTCCGCAGTTGGAAACTCATCAACAGAAAGAGTAACAACTAACCATACATTACGCTTACATCTAATTATAACTCTTAGAACTTAGAGGAATCTTTAGTGCTCGAATCGAACTTGTTATTGACCAGCTTTTTTAGGGTGCCGTACCCAAAGGGTGAAAACGGGACTCTATTACTAAGATTCCACTGTCCGTCTGTATGTGTATATGTTTGTGTGTCCGTCTGTCTGTCACCAAGCTGTATCTCGTGAACCGTGATAAAGGAAATTTTCACAGATGATGTATTTCTGTGGCCGCTATACAGATACTAAAACAGAATATTTTTGTCAATCTGTCTATGTAAGTAACCAATGGAGGAGCTTATGTATTACTAAGTTCACGCTGTATCGTGCTTTATTTTATGGCCACATTGTTCAAATCCGTCCGTCTATATCTGTCTATCTGTCCGTCTGTCTTAACTTTATAGCTTTTTTACCCATATTACGTAGCTATATTTTTTCATTTAGGAGCCACTGTCCGTCTGTCTGTCTGTCACCAAGCTGTATCTTATGAACCGTGATATGGCTATCAGCTATCATGATTGTTTGGCGACAGTTCACAAATGACGTTTCTCTGCTGCCGCTCTAACATCAAATACTAAAAACAGAATATTTTTGTCTGTCTAAGTATGTAAGTAACCGATATAAAATGACCTCACACAGCCTACAATTTGCTTAGTTGGCAGGGCTTTGCTAACACTGAATTTTATATTTACTTGCCGAATTTGAACGAAACCCTTGGTACGAGAGTCCGACTCGCACTTGGCCAAGTTTTGGTGTTCGGAACACAAAGGAGCTTATCTATTACCAAGTTCACGCTGTATCGTGGTTTATTTTATGGCCGCATTGTTCAAATCCGTCCGTCTATCTGTCCGTCTGTCTAACTATAGCTTTTTTACCCATATTAGGTAGCTATCTTCTACTCCCTTTCATGCTGGTCTGGAAGTAAAGAAAAAACGTAGAATGTACCAGTTGCTTCTCTTCCCGCGTTGATGGTAAATGCAAAAATATTAGGAATCAAGTTATACGTGATAGGGCAATCCATCACTATTTTGATTCCGCTTTCCACCTATACGCCCACAATCATGCTTGTTCTTGGTGGCTTTAAGGTGTTATCTTAGGCTCTGTCTACCCCGTAAGGGATATAGACGTGATTTGTGTATGAATGTATATTTTACGTCCGAATCGGCGAACGCAAGTCAAAATGATAATTAAAAACTACGTAAGTACATTGAAAGGTATAAGAGAGGTGAAATAAACACACATGACTGTATTGTCTGATTTTTTTAGGGTTTCTTACGTCATGTAGAAATAAGGAACCATTGTTAGAAGCACATATATATTTTGCAGGTCCGTCCGTTTGTCGGCCTATCTTTCTGTTTGTCCAGTCTTCTGGGCCATTTTGTGACAATTTATTTATTTGACTTTTATATTTTTAGCTTTTTTTGTTTAGATACTTCTGTTTTTTTAACTTCTTTTGTGATAAATAAAAAATTTCTTTAAATATTTCTGACTGTCTGTCTTTTTGTCTGTGCGTCCGGTCATCCATCCGGCAGTCCATCTATCCGTACGTCTATCTGTCTGCCTGCCTATCTATATGTATGTATGTCAGTTTGTCTGTTTGTCCAACTATCAATCCGGCGGTCCATCCGTTGGTTTGTCTGTCTTTTTGTCTATGCTTCCGACCATCCGTCCGTCCGTCCGTCCGTCAGTCCGTCTGCTTGTTAATCTGTACGTCCAAACATCCGTCGGTTTGTCTTTCTGTTTGTCCGTCTGTCTGTCGCTAATACTTAGTATGATTATAAAATAAAGTCATCTGCCGCGTCGTTTTGTCTGTCTGTGTGTTTATTTACAATAAACTCAAAACTTTTGGACGGATTTTCATGCGGTTTTCAACAATAGGTAAATATAATGGTTATTATATACAGAGTGGTCCAAAGACTGAAGTCTAAAAAAAAATGTACATGCCTCACATCCGGGGCTATCCGAATATACCCCATGTATGTTGGCCGATTTTTGTAGTTTTCGAGTAATTAATTTTTAAAGATTTTTTCAAGAATTTTCGGGCCGAGCAGTTTATCATCATGTAACTTTTTTTGGTTACGTTTTTCTGAGTGTTTATAAAGTGGGGATAAATTTGTATAATCTTTGAATTTAACTTGCGGAAGTTTATGTAGTCTGTTTATGTTTGTGAGTGTCAGTATGTATGTTTGTTGGTTTCCTATGTTGTGAACTGATTTTTATATCAATTGTTTTATTTTTGTTTTGCGAGTCAGATAGCATTCAATTGGTCTATGTTAAATATCTTAACTAGTATAAATGTGCAAAACACGTATTTTTGTATCCAGAAAACGTTTGAATTGAGTTTAATTCTTAGTGAAATATCATGTCATAGTATGCAAGCCTAAAAAATATCTATATATCCTTTTGTTGTACTAACTGTACGTTAATTTTTCAGATTCACATTGGACTCAGAAGGTAATTTTTGTGCATTAACAGGAAATAAGCGAATCATACATCCATTGGACGCGAGATTTTACTTGCTATTATTGTGCAAGAAGAGCAAGAACTTTACTGCTGGTGTGATGACAAAAAAATTGGTTGGGTCTAAAACACTGATTTTTATTGATGTAATTTGTAATAACGTTACGAGGTAAAAACCTCGTTATGCTTTACTGAGTATGTACGTATACATATCTATATATGCACAGGAGACCCAAAAACTGTCATAGAAAAACCTAAGAAAGTCTTAATTACAGTATTGGGAAGTAAAATTCTCGATTTAATCGATATGGTCTGTTTTTGTTTCATCCAAACTATCAATATATGTTCTTACATGCTGGTCTGGGAGTAAAGAAAGCTTAGAATGTACCAGTTGCTTCTCTTTCCGCGCAGATGGTAAAAGCCCATCGAGGAAATGGGCGAAAATCTTAGGAATCATGTTATAGGCGATGTGGCTAGCAATCCATCACTATTTTGATTCCTCTATTCCATCTTATACGCTCAAAATCACGCTAAATGTGGCCTTTAGGTCTTGTTACCTTAGGCTCTGTCTACCCCGTAAAGGATAAAGACGTGATATGTATGTATGTATGTATCCATATCCATAGTGCGGTGTTGCAAAATTTTGTAACCACTATTACCACTCTAATTGGTTAATTACTTTATGTTACTAGGGAAATTATCAAGACCGTGAATTTCCAGATGTCCAACAGCGGAGATTTGTCAACCCTGTTCTGAAGACTTGAAGACTTTTAGCCCGTCTTTCATGTTCCCATTACCTATGATCGGTAGAAAGAAGGAAAAGGAAACTGTATGATACAGAATACATGATACAGAATACAAGTTTTAGGTTGACCTAGGTATCATATGCAACCGTATAGGTTCCGTAAGTCGCGGGTCCATGGTGGATGCAAGCCACTTCCAACCGAGGCAACTGGAGTTCTATGGGCGGTATCTGAAGGCCTATATCCAACAGTGGACGTCACACACCTGATATGATGAGGATGATAATGATGACAGGTATCATTTAATGATACCATTTGCAATATTTTAACACCAAACTTAAAAATAATGCTTGTATTCGTCGTGTTGTTTCTTTTGACGGTGATAAAAAAAGTCAGCCTATATAATTCTATGTAGTAAAATAAGTTATGATTGTTCTTGTATGCATGTAAAAAAATTTTTTTCCATTACATGCAATTCAGCTATGTAATATTTTATGAATTGAGTATGTTGCGTGATCTACAAACTACAATTTCGTGACATCCTTTGATAAGTTAATAAATATTTTGAGTTTCGTATCGAGATACGAGTACTCGTGTATTTGGAAAGGCTTGTATTTTTCGTCTTATTTTCTTAGGTGATAACTACACTGTATATACTACGCAAGGAATACAGACGTGTTTTATGTGTGTATGTACAGTATGTACTTAGTAACATTCAAGCCAACATTAGTACCGTAACATCCAAACCGCCATTGGTAGCGTAGTAGTAGTAGCCAAAGTATCCAAAAGTATGGAACACACTAGAAAACTGAGCTTTATTTTAAATGGTATAAGATTTAATCTCGTGTAAAGTGAAAAATAAATAAACACGTCATAAGATTCAATATGGCCTGACGTGTTTTTGATTCTAGCGAAGCTCATCACTTGACGTTGACAATCACCGAGAAGAGTACTAACTTGTCAGTGATCGTCTCATCTCTTTCATTTGGAGCCTGACGCCTGGTATAGAAAACATCTAATCATTACAATATTATGTTCTTGACTTTGAAGTGTGTAGTTATGTCAATGTTTCCTTTTAATAATGGCCTGATAATAATGGCCTGAATTTTGCCAATATGATTGATTACATACATCATAAAAGAGTTTTCATTTAAAAAAGTATTAAGTTTTATTTAAAAAATATCGAAGTTTTTTTTAACTATCAGTGCTTTGATAAATCAATCCTTATGTGCGCATACCACGTGTTGCGTGGCGTATTGGCCTAGCTATTGTGGGATCTTATCTAACGCCTATAATAAAGTTGACGGTCAGCATTTGAACTGCAAGCTAGCTGCAAATCGACTGTGCAGTTTGTTTGCAGTCTACCCGTAGCCCGCCTAATTTGTCCACCCAGAAAACCACTGAGGTTTCAATACCCAGAAAAAGGAGCTCCGCCCAGGAGCGGAGCTCTGTCAAAAACCAGGTGGCCAAACTGCAGGTGGATCATGGTTACAGACCGAAAAAAATATCTAGAGAGTTTCGTAGTTTAGTACGTCTCTGTTCCCTGTTTCACTGGTCGACATGCGTATAGTACAGGCGCTATTGCTGCACGACGCTAGTTAAATTCTATGTCATTTTTATGCACACGATTTGTGCCTAAATGTATGACGCTTTTCTCCTGGGCCTACTCTATATTATGGACTACTTGTTGTACCATTAGGAATTTCACTCCACCGTAAGATTGACGGCGGGGTTCCTATTTCTATTCGGTTTGCCCTTCGGGCATTTGAAGATGCCTAATGAACCTAACCTAATTTTACTATCTCTTATATGAGAATTTTTATTTTTATAAGCCCGAAATTCCTATTGGCACAACCAGTTGTGCATATGGAGTTGGTCCATGCGCTGATATAATTCGCGTCGAGCTGCAATTTTTATTTTTCGCGTGTGGACTAGACACCGTGAGAATCTGCTTTATCCCACTGTTGGTAACGCTACCCAAAACCATCGATGGATGAAGTTCGACTTTTGTGGAAGTAAGTATCAGTAAGTAAAAGTGAGTTCAGATGGATTCAATTTGTTTTGGAGTTGTCATTATTTATTTGTCGTACCTACCTACCTATTGCAAAGTCATCATAATTATCTAATATTATTTTTCCTTTTATGCGATGTACCATGGAATTAGTGATATGAATTATGATGACATAACATAAAAAGGCAGGTCGCAACTCCGGAACAAATATCTAACCGAAAACCACCTGTCTAACTCACCTGGGTGGACCACGGGCAATTTTTCTTGCCAATGGTCCACTTCAGTACACCTAGGTGAACCATGGACACTTTTTGGACCATGACCCATAGTCATTTGCCCGTGGTTCACCTAGGTGTTCTGAGGTGGAACATCGGCAAGAAAATGTGCCCGTGGTCCACCCAGGTGAACTAGGCAGGTGGCCCACGACCGATGACTACCGAAATCCCTAGCCAAGAAGCAATCAGACGTAGTCCCTACGCGCTATGCGTTATTATTTAATTTCCTTTATGTGATCCTATACTCCAATGCATTTTGGTGAAAGGAAAGGATCCGAATGGCTAGCACGAATGACTTCGTCTCATTGTTGTAAGCAGGCTGATTCTCAAGTTACCTGTTTACGAAAGCCTATGACGCGAAACGACAATACCTATAGTACAGCGCTAGTTGTTTAGATGCCCCAGACGAAACGTTTGTAATGCAATGCATAGGAGTATTAATAAAATGTCAGACGATGGTGATGATGATGTCTCTACGTGTGAGCGAATATCAGATATGAATCGCGGGTTCCTACATATTAAATACTCAGACATTTCAAGATAATAGCAATGACGGCATATGAATTCGCCGCTAGAGGCGCTATTGTAACTTGAGGTATTATAAATAAACGTAAAATTAGTACTACCTACAAGTTGCATATTCCGGCTTTACTTTACATTGTTTCCGAATATTTTCGCAGACATACGACAGGTTTATTAAAATGTTAAAAGAAAAGCTATGAAAAGTAGGAGCCAAACTAAGAAGGCAAATAAAATGACAGCTAATTTTGAGGATAAACGGGACTGTGCAACACTGTGGGTAATAAATAGCTTGCTATTAAAGATAAATTAAAAGAAATCCTGAATAATCTGATATGATATACCTTACTCTACAGTGGCGCCAACTAGTGAGTACAAATACGATAGCCCTCTATCTAACAAAGTACAAAAAAATACTCCCTAATATTCAAAAAGGGTTGAAGGTGGCATTGATTCACATGTTTGCATCTGCTAGACTCATATATAATATTATTCTGTTTTTGTAACTAGCCGAGCTGGCAAAAAATATTCCGCCTTAAAGTCAGTTTTTGTCAGAGATGGCGCTGCATACGAAAAATTAAAGAGTTTTTTTTGTGCGTTTTTCATATTTATGATAAGATATTTGGCTATTCGAGGAAGAGAGAAAGCTAACAAATCAAAAATCATAAAAATCCGTGCAGCCATTCCAAAGTTATAAATGGTTGAAATAATACGATTTAAGTTTTGTACGTATAGATTTGTAAAAATTCTGGTAAAAGTAAAGTTGATATAAAAACGTAAATATAACGTGAAAAATTACGCTAACAGCTTAGCAAGGTGTTGCAATATTTTTCCGCCAGTTGCCGCCTCCTATTCGCATGTGTGTGTAAGACTAGTATCTGTATAGGGCCGTTAGTGACACCAGCGTTTGTGCAGCTATTCTCCGAATTGGTGCATTGTTACCTTCTGAGTGTAGTCTCAAAAAATCGGCCGTATTAAACTGTGTGCGCAAATCAATTGATAATCTATAAGTGTTCTAAGAATCTTCTAAAAACTACAAAAAACACACATCATTGATTACAGCGCCATCTAACGGGACTTCTTCAATGAGCTAACGCGAGCATCCGCCTTAATAACATAATAATAAGAGCCACTTTGGTTGTTGCTGTGAATGACACCAGTCTATACTTACATATATTTATACTAAAAAATATGTGTAGCAACCGCGCTGTGTGTGTGCTA
Source organism: Pandemis corylana (assembly GCA_949127965.1). Classification (NCBI taxonomy): domain Eukaryota; kingdom Metazoa; phylum Arthropoda; class Insecta; order Lepidoptera; family Tortricidae; genus Pandemis; species Pandemis corylana. The sequence continues at coordinate 5,407,409 of OX421860.1, forward strand.
TTGAAATAAGGCGTCAAATGTGAATGATGATTATGATAAAGTTTACGTACATACTTAACTCAGACCCGTCTCAGAACTAGTGAGAAGGCTCTCCCTTATAATAATTTAGTAAAAATAAGGTTCAAGTTTCTTTAGCAAATTTATTAACGATGCTGCGCTGTGGACTTGTAGTTTAAAAGCGACGAACCAAAATGATCTACAAGTAGGAGGTTAATAAGGAAGAAGGCACTTTTTTGAACATTTATTTTAAGAGCTTTATACAAACTACTTGCCTACCTACATTATATTTTACATTTTGTAGGTAGCTCAGCGTAATGCGCGCTCACAAGCGTGTGAAACAAAAAAAACATATTAATAAACGATGTGCTATAGAACGACCTCTTAACTGAGTCCTCGCCCGCGCGGCACAGGGGCGCGGGGTAGGACGACAAAGGAGACCGAGAGAGGAGCGGGCGGGTAGTGCGCCTGCGGGGACTCATTTAAGCGGTCGGTAATAGTTGGTACCCTTTAAAATAAGGCGTACCTAAGCATTCTTACTTAATTAAAATTAAATAGTTACAAAGTAAATACAGAAAAAAAAGTTATTTTTGTAAAATATGGGCCACAGTTTACCAATGTGAAAATAAAGGTATAAAACATTTTCTTAATCATATTTCCAAAGTATGTATGTATGTTTGTATGTTTAACTCTTTATTGTACACCAGCTGTTGCCCGCGACTCTGCGCAGACTTCGCTTAGCACTTACTTAGCTTCACGCACGGGAGCTATGTGATTTTCCAGGATAAAAACTGTCCTATATACTTCCTCAGGATCATTCCTGAGGCTCTCGCTGATATATGAGAAAACTGTTGCGCTGGCAGTGATTATTTGCAAGTGCCTGGTGAAGTGCCATGTGTCTGATACCGATGTGAGCAGGAGCTTCTGAACTGGACGTCCTCAGACCGGCGAGAAGCGGCCCATCTTGGTCCACTTCAAAGATGTCACGCTCCTGGTTTGGGTGTAGCAGTAACAGAGTTTCTGACCCAACTCCGTTACTACGCATTCATGGCTACGAGGAAAACGTTCGAAGTGGACAAGTGTTGGATGAGAGATGGTGTGGTCATTGTGCTAGTACTGGATAGTGGCGGCGAGAAGCATCGCATCGTATCACTCGCTAAGCTACACGGGATTCCGAATGTCATGCCCGGGGCAGTGGGCTCGCGGTCATGCCTGCAGAGGCTGCTAACACTGCATAATAAAGAGTACTAGCGTATTGCTGTGCAGCGGAAGCGGCCCAAGAGAGGCAGGAAGGCCGCGGCATAATTATGTTACACTTCACTTATTTGTCACATTTTTCTTCATGTCCTTTCGAGTATTTCATAATGTGTAACTATCTCCTGTATTTGAGCATATTGTTTTGTATTCTTTACCCACTTTTTCTTGCTACTTTCGCTCTAATACCTCTAAAATATGGTTCTTGTTCTTGCCGGCATTGTTGCATTGCGACATGACATGAGTGAAGTTTGTCTGGCTGACAGTTGCTTTGCTGGGTTTGACTTTGACGGTTTGACGTTTCGATCCATTTAACGTTAACTGGACGCTGCTATGCAATACTGTGTCAACCCACAAAATGTCAAACATCGAGATATTGATACCATTCGCTTCCTTAGATAATAAACTAAATCTTTCAAAAGTGTTTTAAGTGACTCAAATAAATTTTATACTGAATAATTAAAAAAAACTGTTGACACACATAACCAAAATCCTCTACGGGATAATCTACAATACTGTATCAAGTGCCTTAACACAAATATTCGTGGGATCGTGGGTAATTGTTTCATCTGTTTTGATAAAAATGAGTTATGAGGCTTGACACATTATTGCTTAATTTGTGTGGATATTTGCCCGAGCGGCAGTAACGGACGTTGGCTTAAATAATTAATTAATATAGTGTTTTCATGGCTAGTTGGATAAATACTATTTAGAAAATCAATTTGGATGACATAGTCTACTGCACACATTGAAGGCGAGTTCAAATTTTGCGTATTTTACTGGGTTTTATCAAACCGCTTGTAAGGTTAACCTTCAAATTTTAAAAACTCATCTTAATTTTAAACCTTTTTTTTACATTCATAAATTGTAAACGTCATTGATTAACGTTTGGTATTCAATATTCTAAATAATCGATTGGTTAGATTCATCAGATCATATTCAAATAGTACTTTGTATCGAATTTTGCAATAATGTTTCAAGGTATTTAAAATGAATCAGGTCATATTCAAAAACTTTTTTGTAATTTTGCAATAATGTGTCATGAGACAAATCATTATGTCATATAATATTGCTGATTCGACATTTTTCTAAAAACGAATATGCGATTTATTAAATAGGTAATTGTATATATTTCCAATATTTACAAATGCTTAACATCTTCAAAGATCACTTGAGTATTATAATACATTTATGAAATCGTCGATTCCTATATTATCAGAGGCCCCATTTTGAGAAATATGTTGATGTCATATTTAAACACGATTTTCTTAAAATGGACATCTTGAGGGTTGGTATAGTATTGCATAACAGCGTCCAACTTTACTATTGTCGCAGGGAGCTGTCGAATGCGACGATCGTATGTTCACAAAACCGTCATACTCAGTGCGTTTTGAAAAACTTTTGCGAATGCGTTTGCTCACATCGATTAACGTTACGTTTTTAAGGTTTTTTTTAATTCATAATGGCTGCCGCTACAGCTGTCAAAGCAAACAGACTAAAGAATTCAATTGTTGGAGAAATACAGTGAAAAGTGATATTATGTTTGAGCCTTCCTGCTCTACGCCATTCTACGCCGCGGAAATCTATTAGTAATCTAAAAAGTACGAAAAAATTATCAAATTATTCGGGCGAAATACCAGAACTTTGTTTCATTTCTAACTATGGCGTTCTTACGGACGAACAGGAATTACGCCAAGGATGCTTAAAATCTTCTTCCATTTAGTACTAGTCTCCGCTAGATGCGAAGCTGACAGCAATAGCAAGGATATGTGCGGAAATGTGTCATGAAATGGATTTCGTAACCCTGTAGGACTAGGAGTCGGAGAAATCGGTCGGAGGAATCGGAGATCAGGCTGGCAAACTGGCTGAGAAGGCTGCATGAAAACAACACCAGCAAGAAGTGTTAACATAATCTGATGATGATGATGATGATTATCCTGAGGTCCCACAGCAAGGTTAATGAAGGATTTGAAGTAGGAACTTCCAATCATTGCAGTCCTGTGCTTTGGTTTCTAGGTCTTGATGGCTAATTATTATTATTGACATAAATACAATGTATTTGTATTTAAGTTCTTTGTGTTATCAGGGAAATGGGACACACATTAGTAACTAAACTGTGTAGATTTATAGAAAATCTTTTGCAAACAGTTGAACTAGTTTTGATAATACATGTCTAAGACCCACCCACTGTTAGAAAACCTGCATTAAAATAAAAAAACTGAAACCGAATAGGTTCACCCGTAGAAGTAAATAATGAAGTCCAGTAACTAAATCCAGAATACTTCTACTTCATGTGTTTCTGTTACAATACATGCTCGCATTGGATGGTTTCAATTGGGTGAAAATTTTTAAACAGCAATGTTTTATCATTGTAACCTAACCACCTACTATTTCTGGCACATTGTAATTTTGTTTATATTTATACTACCTACTTAAATAACATTTACAATTAGGATACCAATCAGATAAAATTGTCATTTCCATTTTTCAATCCCTTAGCAAGTGGCCTGGTTTGCTCGAATAATAGATAATCCGGCCCTATAGGTATCAAGTTAGATGTGTTGTAAGAAATAAATAAATAAATAAATGTGTACTTATGTCATGAGGAAATTATGGCTCGCCTCAAATTACTTTTACATTTTAACTGCAAATAAACAACACTACAGTAGAACCCTCCAATAAGTTAAGATAGATATATTATGATTTGTTAAAAAGAAAAACATTTTTAATGCAAGCTTTTTTACTCATTGTTGACTGTAGGTACTTGCATTTTTATCCTAAGCATGTGTACCAAATGTTGAAGATTTCCCTCTTGCGGAGGCGGTCCTGGTTTAGAAAATTTCAGCTGGATTGCTTGAAGACATCTGCTTCAATTGAAAATTGAGTTGCAAGATTCCACCCATACAACCATACATACATATATTGCAAATTAATTAAAGACTTGTACCTATTCCCAGTCCACCCCAATCATGCTAAACATGGCCTTTTTGTCTTGTTACGTTAGGCTGTCTACCCCATAAGGGATAAAGACGTGATTTATGTGTGTGGTTGTACCTAATAAAAAATGATGAATGTATTTATTGGCATGACATGAGTACCTACTGTGTTGTAATGTGTATTAGGTTATTATATTTGGATGAGGTACATGGCAACATGGCATAAATGTATGACAGGTATATAACTCAAGTGTAAGCTACTTTAATTTCGTTGATGCTGACTTTGGTCTGAATAAAAAGGATTTTGTTTTTAGTTCAATTCTTTTAATTTTTCTATATTTTGTCGCAGGGATTTAAAATATACTACTAGATTGTCAATGCAAGATCTCACAGCAGTTAGTATTCTAAAATTTCTAAATATATCAAGCACCATGAAAGCAATAACTAAATGTTATTCAATATGTCCATGCATATGTATAGCTGTCTGGAATATAAAGTGCACAGTAGACAATATGTGGTCTTATTGCTTAATAGCAATCACTACCAGACAACCAATAAGACAGAAATCCTGGACTTCCCATACAAAATTCGCACAGTAGGGGCCGTTTCACCACTCTGTTAAGTTCCAGTTATCTTTAGTGTCAGTTGTTATCTATGATGACATCTCTTTCTCTTGTCTGTTTCGTGGTAGATAAATAGAGATGGAATCTAAGATAACAGAAACTTAACATAGTGTGGTGAATCAAGCCTCAAAAGGCATAATGATTGTCCTTTAAATTAAATGAACCATCACTATGATATTTAGTGTAAAAACGGTTCACAGTGAGTCAAGAATTGGTTCCATAGTACACAGAGAAGAGCAAAACAAACAAAACTTAATAAGCACACGGTTAAATAAAAATAGGCAACAACATTTATTTTGGTGTAGGTATTATTTTAATATTGCTAATTTAGTGCAGTGGCATATAAATGGGGTTGCAGGATGGGCAAAATGCCATTGGTCTTCAACTCTCAACTCTCCACCTGATGAATATAGAATGGGCCTCAGTCATAGTTATGAAATGTTATTGCAATTTTTTATGCCAACTTCTATCTGAACGATTTGATGAACATCTGAATGTCTAAAATAATCTGAAACAAAATCCATAAAATAATTAGTTTAATGAAAATCTCTTTTGTATCTACAACTTGCAGCCATTCTCAGAAATGTTCATTAATATGCAACTTAAACTCATACGTTTTTTGAGTTGTTTGTAAAGAAAAGATATTGATAGATGTATAGACGTGATTTATTTACGTATGTATGTAAAGTATGTTAAACCAAGTTCTGTTGTTTTAAAGAAAATAAGGCATCAGGCCAACACGAACCTTTTCTTTGAGGTTAGTTCTGCAACGATGCAGCCTAGCCAGTTCTTCTTAATTCGTATGTTCAACTCTGAACGATGGTCATCTTTATTCTGTTTGTTATGCTTCCTTTTATTGTACTATTTTTCCAAGTACAACAAACCAATTCTCACTCATTAAAGTGACACAAATAATACAACAAATAATAATTCAATTCAATTCAAATTTAGGAAAAAGTTAAACGTCAAACGTCAAAAGATATCAATAGTGTTGCCAGTGCCCATCTTTCAATTGCCGAGTTCAATGAAGATCTTTCTTGAAAGATTTAAAGTTCCAATATTACGGTGTACATTATCGCTTACCTACTACATAATAGCTTTTAATTACTATTGGCTCAGTATAGATTTATATTAGATTTATTTATTTACTCAACAAAAAATATATTGTATAAAAACATCCATGCTGATTTGGAAGCAAAGAGAAAACATAGAATGTACCAGTTGCTTCCTTCCCGCGCAGATGGTTAAAGTCCATCGACGGAATGAGCGAAAATCATAGGAATCATGTTATAGGCGATGCGGTTAGCAACCCATCAGTTTTAAGGTTCCGCTTTCCACCTATAGGTACGTCCACAGTGTCGTAGGTCTACAACCTTAGGCTCTATCTATCCTGTAAGGGATAAAGACGTGATTTGTGTATGTATGTATAAAATCATGCTTGTCACAAATCTAAGTATTTCTGATGAAATCGTCAAAATTAATAATAATAAGAACATAACTTAAGTATTTATAGCGGAAGTCATCAGCCAATCTGTTACAGTTTTTTTTTGGTTGAACTAGAAACATTACGATTTGCAGTACCTAGTAGACTAAATTAAAAAATAAGTTTAAAAAATACACAGCATAATATAATTTAAATGATATTTTTGTTAGAATTATTAGAATTTAGTAAGAATTAATATAAATTATTAACAAAAATGCCGTGATAGTCTAATGGTTTGACCTGTCGCCTCTCAAACAGAGAGTCGTGAGTTGGAATTCTGAGCTCGCACCTCTAAGCTTTTCGGAATTTATGTGCAAAAATACATTTGAAATTTGCCATGATTTTTCCGGTGAAGAAATCCTGAGGAAACCTTGCACACATCTGCGAAGAAATTCAAAAGTGTGTGTGAAGTTCCCAATCCACACTGGGCCCTCGTGGGAACTATAGCCCAAGCTCTTCAATAAATGGAGGAGGCCTATGCCAAGAGGCACGCCGAATTACGTGATTTTATCTATAAACAAAAACAGTGACGACAACATGTACTGAAAAATTGTAGCGAATTCGGAATAACAGGGCTTTTCGGTTTAGTAAAATGTCGTGAGTTTTCAATCCGCACTGGGCCCTATCCTATAGCAAAATTCCTCTCATTCTGAGAGGCCTGAGCGCCTGTGCCCGGCAGTGGGCCGTATATAGGCTGGAAAGATGATGATTATTATTATTACAAATATAAATTAATATACTACAATAATAAAATATCTGTTAAGACTCATAAAAATATTTTTTTTATACGACAAGGAAGGCAAACAAGCAAGTGAGTCACCTGATGGTAAGCAAGCAAGTAATTTTATCTCAATTATTGGTTTACATTTAGATTTATTTTTTGCTTAGCATGATACCTACGTTATAAATAAAAATAACACAGTTTTAAACATAAATAAAATAGTAATAATAATTATAATAACTGAAATTAAAGGAAGTACCAATGTTTTAAACAATAAACGTTTCTTATTTCTAATTATGAAATCACGGTAATTGCTTTAGAATTGGCAACACTGATTGGAACTTAAGATAGACCGTACGGCAAACGCGCTCGATGAGTTCCGCGTTAACGTATTCGAAAGTGAGCGCGTTCACGAAAACTTATACTCGCTGTCTTTGTTGTGCAAACTTTCCGCTGGTGGCGCTGTTCACGTTTTCATAGTAATTGCTATTTTAACGCAAACGCGTGCGAGACGTATTTTGGGACTGAAAACTTACACTAAGCATACAGCAAACGCCTCAAACGCGGTCGCGTTGAAGTTCAAATACTAAAACTAATGTGAGGCATTAAGTTACTTCAACCATAGCCTTAACGTTATATTTGACAGAATACCTATGAAATTTATGTCAAAATCGTCGGTTACTGTAAAAGTAACTTAGTCCAACTCACTTTTAACTAGGTACTTACCATGAGAATAGTTTGTTACTGTTACGTGCTGCAAGCTGCCACTAAATGTGAATCGAAACTCATGTTTCACTTATTGAAAGAAAAAGAAAGAAAGAGAAACATTTACTTACACACATTCGATACACGTAGATGTAAAAGAGGAAGAAATACAATATACTTAAGAATAGTACCGATATGGTATGGTATGGTATGGTATGGAGTGTACAATTTTCTGAAGGGCCGACAACGCACTGGCATCGCGTAAAGCGTCTATGGACAGTGGTGATCATTTACCATCAGGTGACCCACTAGTTCGTTTGTCTGGCCTCTCTAACATAAAAAAATAAAAAAATAAAAAAAAAAAAAATGGTGTAAAATCACTCAGCATAATGTTGCGCCAAGCCGCAACGCTGTTTTTCAATGGGACCTTAAATTATTATATAGTATTGCTTAAATACTATTAAAATAAACCGATCTTTATTTTCTCTTTATCAGTGCGGCATTTTCTCCACAAAAGTGGCAACGTGAAATGACGTCAGAAAATAGAAGTGTAAAAGAACGAACCTTGTTTTATTCGGCCGCGGTACTCCCATCATTGCCCTGATATTCCGCGTGACGTGATTGCGTCTGTTACGTTTGACATTTTAATGTGCCATTTGGCAGTTTAATACCAAAACGCTTTTGTAGCCGGGAGCGTCGCAATTCATGTTCGCCGGACGTTTATTGCGAGATATTTTTACAAAAGTTAAATGAATCTAACCTACATTTTGTTTTGGACATAAACAATGAAGCAATGGGACAAAGAAACTGCATATGCATTCTAATATTTCATGTTGATTTATTACGCGGGACGGATAAAAGCGGTGAAAATAGGAACTGAATTCTTGACAAAAGAAGTCATTTTGATAAGTCATAACATTTATTGATGATGACTTTAGTGTTGGGTTAGGTACTTGAGCTTCGTCGAGAGATGTCCTTATAAACAAAACTGAATAACCGCTACCTGATAGATGGCTTTATGTTAACCAGAGGTTCTATTTGTGTAAGTATTGCAAAGGATTGCTTTGTCTATACTAATATTATAAAGAGGAAAAATTTGATTGTTTGTTTGTTTGCATTGAATAGGCTCCGAAACTACTGGACAGATTTCAAAAATTCTTTTGCAGTTAGAAAGCTACATTATCACTGAGTGACATAGGCTATTCTTTACCGCGGGAAAATACCTTTTCACCTCACTTGCTCGAAAAGGCTGTCTTTCTCCTTCAAAATCTGCGTGGAAAAGTGCTTTTTCCCCGCTTGCGTGGAAAAGGTTTTTGAAATTCGAACATGACGATGACCACTATTGCCCACCTACTCATATACTCAGAAATTAGAACTTTGAACTTCGTATGTTGTCGTCTCGCTTATACGAATAGTACTTAATTAGGTGAACGAAAAGGACGGAATAATACGAACTTCAAATGTCGAACTTGTTATCAGACCCCATACTTTTCATCCGATAAAAAAAACATAATGTCACGTTCAGAAACGCGATCCGGTATCCATTATTAATTTATTTTAAAATCCGTTACTTCCTAAGTTATTTTCAAGATTTGCTAACTTTCGTTGCTAAAAGAAAAAACGATATTGGTTTTTATTAATTATTTTAATCTGTGGTTAACCACAAAAATAGCAACCAAGCAGGAAAAAACAGATATTACTATGATGCAAATTCAGAACGCGCCCCATTTTTTTTAATTCAGTCTAGTTAGTGCGATTATTTAACTTTCTTTTTAAAATTATGTCTATTATTAGAAAAAAAAAATTCAGAGATTGCTCGTCGGGAAACCGAAAAGTTACGAAAAGAACAGTATAATACACGAGAAATTAATGTGATAGAACAATCAGAAAAAATAGTTTTACTTATTAGATTATTAGACTAGGCTGTATGGGCTTAGATCCTTTTACCTTTCTCATTTAGAAGAAAAAGAATAAAAATACTGATTTACTATTAGACTGTTTTTTTTTCATCCACCATTTTTCTCGCTGTAGTGAGGTGAAAAATTGTGTGTTTCCCTCGGCAGCAAAGTTGTTTAGTATCTCGTGCCTTGAGACCCTCGCGACGCTCAGGATTCTTCTTTTGAACCACTCGCTTCGCTCGTGGTTCAATCATAGAATCCTTCGCTTGCTCGGGTTTCAATTCAGGCACTCGCGCCAAACAAACACTTTGCAGCCTTGCATAACAAATAACTATTTCCTACGGGAAAATTATTTTACCGCGGGCGAAGCTGCGGACGGAAGGCTAGTATTTTATAAGTGAACAAAGAGACAGCCTGCATTGCACAGCAAACCGGGAGTTACCACTTGTTAAATTAACCACAATTCAATTCAACCTAATGTCCAACTGACATGCTTTATTTTACTTTGCTGACACTAATGACCTGCGCACACGATTCCATTACTATCTACAGCTATTAATTAAAATTTCTACATTTTCATATGTCCAGTGTGCACTTTGAAGCACGATCTAACAGAATGTAATTAAGTTAAACTTACTTTTAAACCTTCCTTTTATTTCATGAACAGTACATAAGAAAATTACCTTTTATGGTATTTTAACATTATGGCTGAACTTAAACACAGTCATTGGCTAAGCTTTAATGATTAAAGAAGGACGTTCGCTTCTATTTCACTAGGACGGTATGAAAGGGCTGTACCTGTATGAACAATAAACCCACAGCATGACACAGCCGCGACACCGATTGCAATCGCCTGAAACTTATTAGCAAGAAAGCTAATACACGAGTCCACCTACCATTTCTTATCCCAAAACGGCCCATAGCATAGATCACTAAACACGGGTACTTGTGCGATGTTAACTTCGTAACAAATGAGTTTACAATATCCTCGATATTTGCTGCCTCAAGTATAAACTTTGAAGTCTCCTGAGTAGAGATCAAGTTCGTTCGTGTTGCAAAGGTATCGTAGTCACACGCACACCATAATCAACATATTGATAGACCCTAAACAATGCTCATTTAGTTGGTGTTAGTACTTCCTAAGATCGGAATTAATACGCGGGACGCGATCTCCTGCCCTTCCTTGCCGAACTCAGGGCTGCTAGTATAAAAGTAAATATTGCTTATCCAGACAATCTTTTGTCTCGCGAAACGAAGGAAGCAATGAAGAACTTGCTTAGCTATTGACTTTACTATAAGTGGATGACGCCAGTCAACTCATCTTGCGTGTTTAGAAAACATTCGTACTTTTTTTGTAAAAGTTGAGTACCTATCTCAAAACAGCTGAATATACTATTCTCAATTCTGGATTAAGTCGACAATTAACACGCTCGGTTTTTATAAACTTCAGTTAATTTATGTCATCCGTGGTTGCAATCCCTGATTCTACGACAGAAAAAGCGCTCTTTACTCTGTATTAAATTACATCTGTACACTAAACGTTTTAGATGTTACATAGTAGGTAGTGAAACCGTCATGACATGAAATTTCAAATTCCCCTGACTTTACTCCATCAAATCATCACATCTGTCAATAAGGGCAACCCTGAACGACAAACTCTTACGCGCAAAACACGAACTCATTAGGAGAACATTATGCTATCAGCTGTAACTCCCTCGATAAGGCAACACATTTTACTCCTCATATCACCTTGTCAAAACCAACCTTACGACCATCGTTCAAGGCACATTTTCTTTTCGTGTTTCCTGACGCACTTGAGATCTTTGCCCTATTTATGATATACAGTATTTGCGGTTGTTATAATGAAGTATTTTCGTTTAATATCTAGCTTCGGGGGCGAAATTCGAGCAAGAGCAACGTATTGATTGCGTATCTGGTTGATATTTGAAATTTTTACGTAAAATAACTTCTTACTCCACCATACATTGTATAGAAACCAGTACAAGGTTTTCTTTCCTTTTGTTAATTGGTCGAACGGTCTTCAAGCGGTTTCAGTGAGTTTATTTAATATTCTATTACCAACCAGAAGCAAAATAGTTTCGAAATGGGTGCATCAGTTTATTGGCCACTTAAGGCAGAGTAACGTAAACAGGAACGAATGAACCGGAGGCACACGCACGCCGCAGACTATAGACAGAGCCCATTAGTGGTTAATGAAACTTAAGCCTATGAACCTAATTCTGACCCCGCGACGTTAATTATAACGATGGCAACTCAATTACGATGTTATTATTGTAAATTGTGATTGCCTGAAACACAATAATACTAATAATAGTGTAGGCATCCTTTGTCGGGGTAAATTGCATCCGTATTCTACAGGTTTAGAAAAGAAGAAAGAAAGAAGACATTTATTCCTTTTTGCAAGACACACAAATACAAGAACATGTACACAATTTTATAGAAAAAACACAGACATGAAAAATAGAACAACAGTGCTGAGTGTGTATTCGCAAAAGTGAAACGGCCGCTGGCTCAGTATTACGCTGAGGTGTTATAGACACCTGCAGCACTGATTTTCAGCCAGAACCGTTAATGGTATATATTATTCGTGGAATAATGTTTATTTTAGCAATCCGTATAATATAGCCGCTATACCTATGCTTCGGTGCTTTGACTCCAGCATTATTTCACTGATCCTAAAACTATGCGCGTGCTAAATTAGTGCAATCGATTGGTGGCAAAGCAAGTGCAGCAAAGCAGGTATAATTAGAAGTGGTATCGGACGTGTAATGAGCCCGGTGGACGTTAATTGCGCGGGCGCCGATGTAAATATATCTAAGCCACTGCCAGGGTTACCGTACGTTAGGATTAATCCTGGTTTTCAGGAGTCTGAAGCTCCAGCTGCATTTTAAAACTGCCAAGAAATTTCGTTTACAAAACTGGTTTCCGGGAGGGTCCGACAATTGCTTTGAAGTATGCGAGTTTGAGTTTGTTTGTTACGCTTTCACGCGTAAACTACTAAACCGATCGTAATAGAAATTGGTATGGAGATAGTTTAAGATTTAAGACCCTGGGAAGGGCAGTGTATAGTTTTCATCTCGGAAAACTATATCGTTCCAACGGTCGCACAATAAACGAATTCTCTTGCAGACAGCTAGTTTTAATATGTTAATATTTGTGTTATAATTTTAACCCTAGCCGAATCAAGTTATGGCGACCGCTTTACCACCAATTGTGCCCACATATGGCTATATTTATTGTAATGTACAGTAAATAGTATCAAGGCATTTCGATGAAAAACGGGCTATAGATACGAATATTGGCAGTTTTTTTCTATTTCCCATCAGGTAACCCTAGCCACTGCTAAGTGCATCGACCGCTGCGTGTCGCGCGGTTTCGACGCGGCCAGAATCATACTTGATAGATGCTAATCCTGTCTGTTTCCATTCGGGAGAAGCATCTGGCGATCGGTTTTTAGGGATGATACATAAGATTGCGACATGGTATCATTTGCTTCAACAAATATAGATACAAAATACGATTTTAGCTACCTTCTAACCTAAAGACAACAGTGTACTAAATTCGCTGATAGAATCAGATAAAAGAAACACTTCATCGTACTTATAAATATCATCATACACAATTGAATGTTATCATGTACATCCTCCCGATGTTATGCCGGTGTGAGTTAATAACTATGTAGCAGATGCCAGTATTAATGATAGTGAACAAAAAGCATTCGTTAGGCCCACTGGTGGCCGTGGCCCGCTTAATGGGACAGTTTAAACAATCATTCAAGTAACAAAGGGCCACAATGAGGCATTGTTTGCTCTTACGTCACCTGTCGCCAGGGGGCACAATTAACACTGATTATAGTAATTACATACTTCATTTTTGTTGGCTACGTGCAACCATAGCCATTCCGTGGCTGCTTGCAAAAAAATATTTCATTTCCACCATACGTGCATTGAATGACGACCTGTTCCAATAAAATATCTTAAGTCACGAGTTTCCCTCGGGCGTCGGCGAGTGCGCCGGTCACCGCCGAGAAAATAGGATCCCCGGATTTAAAATTTACTGAACACAATGTAAAATTAGCAGCCTCATGGAGCCACGCGTTGTTGGGAATTCGAAGTAGAACTGAACCAAATATTTGCAGCATCCCGAAATAACTAAACGTCCCCGTATATTCAACTGTTTCTTTGTTTCTGGATCCCATTGAAATAGTTCACTAACGCGGTATTTGCTATGTTACGACGAAACAAATTTCTATTGGAGTAGAAACTGGGTTAATTAGGATTAGGACATTATTTATGCTTGTTATTTTTCACTCAAGCAAATGACTGACCTTATTGGTATTCGACCTTTTCACGACGCGATTAAAACCTATCGTTCTAATATTATGGTACTAATTTAAGAGCCATTTATGATTTACTGTCTCCATAAATCACTTTAAGTATATCATATCACCAATCTTTTGATCGACAATTTCCATACAAGGGTAGTGCATAAATTTTCCATTTGTTTTGAATACAAGGGGATCGAAACACGTATTGGGCCTGAACCTCCATATAAATGATCAAATATAGATCACTGACAGAACGCAAAATGCCACAGTCTAAAAAAATTGCTTGCATGCGGTGATCCGAAGAGTTGGTTGGTAAATTGTATTAACTGAACAAGTTTAGTATGTGGCGTTTGCGGTGTGTCGAGTAGAGAAATGCGTACGTACATTAATAGCTTTATGCATTGAAGCCATTCGCCTGTATTGATTTATGGAACATCTTTGAGTGGGCGGTGATGTGTGTGCGTTCAGCTATTTTCCTTTTATCCTAAAGAGTTAGTACTAATTTATTAGTGCGATTACCACCCAGGCAACGAGGCATTAAATACGACAATAGAACATCGTCTCGGTTAATGCGACCAGCACAACTGATATTGAGTGCGGTTATGTTTAAGAAGACTATGCACTAAGTAATTAATCGTTCAAACTTGACTACAATTTCAATTAGGTTCTTATAAAAAAGTAAGGTTAAGTACCAAAGCTACAAACAATCTGAAAGAAATAACATAAAATTCCTTAAATAATTCCATTCCAACCTGCTTTCACACGGAGCCTCAATTTATCGACCTTAAATTTAAATACATATATCTGCATTGTCTGAGTCATATTTACGAAGAAAATCGGACGTTATGGTCTTTAATTTAAATATTTATCATCACGTGTTACATATTCGGCCTGAAGCGCGTCAGACCTACGGGAACGGGAGCGGCCGGTACAAAGTAGCCGCGCTATGATATTCTCAGCTGTTTATTCCGTATGTTATTCGGTTAGCTGGCCGGTTGGTTAATTTCTATGCTAATACCGCTCGTAGAGGCACGTTCCGCACCTCGCTGGCCCGGCACTTTGCTAGGACGGATTTGGGCGTCAGTGTTTTGATGACGAACAGTTAAAAAATAATTATCCTTGCAATGTGAGGCAAAATATGAAACTCGTGAAACTCATACCTACTCTGCAGACACTTAGAATGCTAAGCTGAAATTCCTCGCGTGTGTCAGTATTTTGCTTGGGTTATTTCCCTCGGTATATTACGCTTCACGCCGGAACATAATATTGCCAGCAAAGTGCAGTCAAAGTGCAATCATAGCGGTGGGATTAGAGCGTAAGACTAGTGTAAAACGGTGGTTGCGGTTCGGATGAACAATAAGTCCTACCATTCGCATCTTTAGGGTTTTTTATACATACATGCATGCATGTTTTACGGTTTATTTTTGAGTTAACTAAACTATACATTACTATTCTCATCTCATTCTCCAATTTACTGCACGATAAAAGGAAACTATTTGAAAAATAATATCGAAGTATTTTCTAGACATAAGCCTAAGATAGGACCGAGAAGTAAAGCTCTAAAGCTTTAGCATTAAATTGAAACAAAGTAACGATGTCCTGTTTTGTAAAGTTGCGCATCGGTTCGCCGGCGCCAATCCGGTCACGTCCACAATATAAACGAACCATAAAGTCCGGAGGTAGGTTCAAACTATTAGAGCACAGAACACGCTACATCACCGACACAAGTTTGCCCGAAGCAAACCCCACATACCCCACAATACGTAACGGGTACGTATGAAGCATTTACTATTAAATTTTATGAACAAATGTACCACACACGTCTAGAGTCTAAATAATTGCCAAGTTCACAACAGTCTAAACTTAGCTCGTGTTAGACTGCTCTAGATTAAATCTATGATTCAAGAGGTTGGACCACAAAATGTTGTTTCACAGACCTTATTATGATTGGAACGCGTAAATAGCAATAAAGCTGTGCAAGTAGAGGTGCGCTCCCGCGGCGTCCCGCACACATCAGCGTTATGGCGACAGGATGGTACCATCAATTTACATTATCGGCACTTTCTTTCCCCATCAACACTATCTGGCGTTGGGTGCGACGTTAAATTTTACGATTCTGCCTCATTTAAGCGGCACTGTTACTCATTTTCGAAGCTAAAATTCAATTCGACCACGAGCCGTTCTTTCATATTTTCTGTGTAACAAATGGTGCGTCATCTATTTTGTTTTTGACTGGCGTTTCAAATTCCGTAGGCGTCGACTTTTTTCAATTAGTTATCCAAACAAATAGACGGCCAACTCTCTCAGTATTCAGCACCTTAAGGCTGTACTTACGTCAGCTATTTCACTGAGGTCCAAGATCTACGGAAAATTAATTGACGTCGTCGACTAAGGAAGATTCTTCCTAGGATTAATTATGTTAGGTCTTCAAGTCTCTTTTTAAGCGGAACAGTGAAATGTGTCTTCGAATTAAGTTCCAAATTACGCCGCCGTAAATTTTTTACGCTACCATTTACCTGTAATCCACAGTAACTCACGAAGGCGAAAACGATCCAATCTGTAAAGCCTGCCTCTATTCATGCCAAGCCAAACAAGATTAATATTTGTTAGCGTTCAGATTTAGTAGAATACATCGTTGTTTCGGCGTAATAAATTCGGCTGTATTTACTGTTCTAATGTTGGAACACGATGCCTGATCTGATTGCACTTTTGTATGAGGATAACAAATCATTTTGTAGCCACAAGTGGAAGTAGGTCAAGCGATAAGGATTAAAATCTGAGAACCATTCCAAGGCGTCACACCCCATAAAGTTTATCTCGCGAGAGCAGAATGAACGGGAGTTAACGGTAATCCTAATTAATTAGTAGACGGCATGTCGGGTGTGATGCGACGCGAGTATGAAACGAAAACCAGCCTTATTCATACTATTATAAGAGCTTAGACATAATACAGAACCCGAGAAGGGTCTACGGTGGCGAACGTTGAAATAATGCGAGATGCTTGACGTGGGATGTCTACAGTTAATGCCGTACATGAGCTATTATGCCCGTAATTTGTGACCGTTTTTCTTAAATTACTGAAGACTGAGCTGTCATTGTGTAACACAATATCACTTGAAGAGCTTCTAGAAAAAAGAGTTTGCCGGAATTCGGGCTACGCTACGTGTCTGGTCTGTGATATCTCTCTAACTACATAAAGCTAACATGCTTTGTTGTTTTAGGCATCACATACACCTCAGAGACAAATTATAAAACTTAATAGCTGTTTACATTCAAGAGCTTCGATTCGATGTTCATACCACAAATGGATAAATTTGCATATACCTCTAAAATTTCGGTTTTGGCCATTCTAAATTCAACAAAATTGTCCGATACAGGTAATTACGGATTACTATTATGATATGGATCTATAAATCTAAACAAAGTGATTCTTAAATAGTCACATGGGAGGAAAAAAATACATAACATGATTATTTCAATTGCCTACGCTGACGACCTAATTACCACAGTTGACATCAAAGACATGTTTACATTTTTGCGACTTATTTCCACTTAATTATATTTTAATGTCAACTTTACCTCCAAAGAACGAGTACCGAAGCTAATACATACATACCCGTATCAGGTATGTATGTATACATACGGGGTAGACGAAGCCAAAAATAATATCAGAACAGCGTTAGAACGAACGAGAACAGATCCAGCCATTTTATAAAAGTGTTGTGACGTTGTTAAAGATAACTCTATTATTAAATTAAAGCGCCAAATTTATACGAAGTACCACAACACCATCGAGTATCCAGTAAGTTGTTTTAATAGCATCTGTATTGCCCAAGCCTCTGAGTTACGTTAATTAATAAAACATAAATGACTCTAATAAACCGTATGGCGAATGAAGAAAAACTGCCTCAGCTATAAAATAGAACATAAAATCTTCCTACAATATTATTTAATAGCCAATGGAAAACGTTTCACATTGATCACATGGTTGTAAATATTTAATGACTGATGAAAAGTGGAAAGTTTGACCGCGCGTTTTGCATTTCGATACATACCAGAACTGTATGGTATGAACAAATACAAATAAGTTTACCTAGTCATCGATCGCCATGAACTAACTTGGCGCAGAGTGCTTGGATCGGAAGGAGTGGTGGCACAGTTAGAGACCCAGGTAAATATGCAAATGAAAGTTCATTTCATCACATTTCGCTTTTATAACTGCTCAATTTTTCTTTCTCTACGCGGAGGCAGCTCTGCTTTACCTATTTGGTTTTGCCAAAAGTAAAAGTAAACTGCAAATTTTCGCCGAAATGTATTTGATAGTGAAGCCTTACATCTTACATGGGTCACCTTTTTCTCATGATAAAAGTAGCTAAGAATAATTAAATGATAATCCGAGTCTTAAGACTGCTGGTAGGTAATTGTAATTTCTATGCATGCCATTAACAAAAATGGGACCAACAAACACTCAAACTTTCGCCGTAATAATGTTCATTCATTTCCAAGGCTCGTAATAATTTGAACATTAAATTATTTGGTTGACTGTAGGTGAATCTTTAATTTCCCCTTCTCACAGCAGTTGAGATAATTTCGTTTAATGGACTTTATAGCAACAGTGCTGTTAACTATCGTGGATATCGTTCCGGGGTCGTCGCCCCCGCTGGCCAGCCGTAGACTACCGCCCACACCCATTGCCTTGCAGCCAAAGCTAATGCCACAGTTTATTCGTTTACTGTTTTGATTTCCGCTATAAACAGAAAAACAATGATTTCATTCTGTACGAATGTCTAAATGGCATCCGGTTAAGGCCGGTTGACATTTTTGAAACTAGGCCACTGATTGCTGATTAAGTCACTATAATTTCACTTTATATGAGGATATTCGTCTGTATTTAAACAGGTTTGTGAGTAATACACTTGACAAGTCGACATTTAATTGGCAGATAACAAAACCATGACTTTCTCAGAATTGTTGTGATAGTCCGCTGACTAAGGTCTTCAAAATAAATACCTACCACTCTTCATCTAATTTCAGTATCAGCTTCAGTCACCACACTGCGATCCGTATCTATTATGCCTACCTAATAGCAATGATTAAATTAAATGATAATAAAATAGGACTTTTCTACTATCTTATCTTTAACGACTGGATATGGCGTGGTTCATATTCTAAGAAAGTGCAAAGTGAGTAAGGCTCAAGATTCTCAGAATATACTGCAGCGCATATCCAAAATACTTCACTTTGCTCTCTGGAGCCTTTACATTATTGACAGCCCGAAGCACTTCACTAGGACTGCGACATATCTAAATCTCATGAGCCTTTACTTTTGCATTTGCCTTTCTATTTATACAATCATTCGATTTCGAAAGTAAAACATACCATGAGTCATATTAATAAGCCCATTCGTACAATGACTCATTACCTTGATAACGACCACACAACAAGTTGCCTGGATGTGATTTGCATCTCGCCATTAAGTTATGGCATTTACGGGTAAAACTATAAGAGCTATTTGAAGTGCATGACTTTTATTCAGGAACACAGGACTTTGGGGATGTATAAACTTCCGCAGCAGTCGTCACGCGAGGCGCGGCGGCAGCCCTGTTTTTGTATTCCACGTTACAAACAAATGAATTCGCCGCTGCCATTTGTTATTTGTCCCTATTACTATTGTACTGCTGAAATGAGACAGTTATAGTTTTCGTGTCCTCAACATTTAGGGTTGAACATAATCCGCTACTTTATTGATTCCGATGTAAACAGTATTGGTGCTATAAACATTCGGGGTTACCGTTATAGGGTAAGGGATTGACGGCAACTCGCTGAAATGTAGTTACATATTTTATTGGACTCTATCAAACTATGCCGTCTAACTTTCCGGTAGTTTATTACTTAAATATGTTTGTTTGTGACATTTGTTATTCAAGGAAGACAAAACTTGTATAACTTTATCTTCTGTGTATGATACAAGCTACCTATTACGATTGAAAATCTTTTATACGCGTACCTACCTAAATTTTTTTGCTGTGATGTTTGAAAAGATGAATAAACCTAAGCTATTCAATATTGCAATAGTAAATTATGGCAAACAAAATGAAAAATAGTGTGATATATATGGTGACACTCCCCACAAATTAATAACTTTACTTTGCTATCTTCGCGATATAGTGAAGTTAAGTCATGCAAAACAGGTACCCTCCCATACCTGTATTTGAGGCTGCGTTGAAATTCTGTACAATATGGTATACAAAAACGATATCTTACAAATTACACACTCGTTGACTGTCATATTATCAAGTTATACTTAATTTATGATTATTTGGCTCCAAAATCTGTTCCTCGGAAATGTCGCTCTCCTTATACCCAATTTTAATTTAGCGGCAATCTCATGGTACGGAAAATTCGCTTAACAACCCGTAATTTATCAAACGGATCCCTCATTAACATTATCATTATCTCTGCAGGACATTGATCACTTCCTGGGTGTGCCACTGAACCTGACTTTCGGCTCTCCTCGCCCTGTCAATAGTGCTGCCAACCTTCCCGGTGCTGCAATCTATCTAGCTAGAAATATACGTACCGTACGTGTTATATGAACTTGTGGAAGACTGGGATCAAAAAGGTCAGGGTCTCTAAGCTTTTCGAGTTCGCAGCTAAATCAAGTTGGTATCGTTGTTATTGTTTACCGCTCATAACACAACCGTAAATAGAGTGTCATAATTCAGTAGTCTTCCAGGCCATTACCACAGATAAATTACGCCAGTGACGGCGCCATCTGGCGGCCGGCCAAGACGCGGCGTTTGGACGATGGAAAAATCGCACCCGCTCTGTAGCAGCTCGAGCATTGAAAATTTCATTTGTTATGACGCGTGCACCGTTACGTTTTCGTTCCGAGCGTAATGCCATTCTGTTATGGATGTAATTTATTTAGTCTGTGGCGATTTTGAATGAAAATCTCGTTTGGATTGTTAATGGTTTGGCGGGTTGTGACCGTCCAGTTTGTTATGGTTATGTATGCTTCAAGTGGAATGAATGCATTAGCTGAAATACGCAGCATGCGTCACAAACACGTACAGGGCTACACGCTCTTTACCCTGACTGTATTAGAGCCAACGAGCACTGGCCAACGATCTCAATTTACAGAAGATTTTCTGCTCCCTCTGTTCTTGAAGAAAAACAATCAGTATTAAATACGCGGCGAATCTCTCGCGCCGTGTACACAGGCAGCAAGTTCAATAACAATATCTGAGCACGCAACACGACTTGCCTTCGCGTTCAATATTTACATAACGTGTCATATCATTGCGATATGACGTCGTGGGTGGCTGCCGACCGCGGGTGTCGGCTCAGGTTCCAACGAAGGGAACAGGAGCTCTTTAATTAGCAGACTACTGTCTGTAACGATCCTTAACAATGTCGCCACAGAAGCGAGCAACTCACACATCCGTTGACATTTTTGAACACGTCGTAAGAGCGTTGACACACTAACTTTTATTAACAGGTTAACTACAAATATTGACAATCTCTTAACTGATTTTTACATAATCATTGACTCACATTCATTAGGGTGCGTTCCATTGAGATAGTGAAATGTAGAACCCAACCAATCAAATTATTAAACGTCTCCGCTACACTCCGCTTCAGTGGAAACGCACCCCAAGGAAATATGAGGGTCTCTGGGGCCTTAACATAACGTCTTAATGCGACTCAATTCCGACTCAGTACTTTTTAGTATGGATCTGACAGCGAGTGAACCTGAACTGAATCGGAATTAAACCGCATTAAGACGTCATGGTATGGCTCCAAAGCCCTTATTTCCAATTTTGACTTGAAAACTAATCGCATAATTGTTGATGTGTGTTAATTCGTTTTTGTCTAACATTAGGTATCCCATTGTTTTTGAGTGTCAGAAGTCAGAATTAGAGTATTTGAAGACGAGTTTAACACTTAACTATCGGAGTCCAGCTCCAGTTGGAAAGTTTGATGAGCGTTTTATTACAAGGACTAGATGTCAAACTCCACTTCTGTCGGAAAACATTCCAACCCACTTGTACTGCTACACGGGCACGTCGCAATTAATGCCTTCTTTATCTCGCATATTTCATTTTATTCCATTTACACTCGTGTGTCACTCCCGAGTGTAATAGTGAGTCCAATGAATTCTTAATCGCTGTACTAATTGTCTGGCTCTTTTAATTGGTGATCCAATAAATCTTGACATTTATCCTTCCTAATGATAAGGTTGAATTAATAACTTACATTACTACTCGGCACCAGTTTTGAAGAACGTAGAATTCCACGAATCAGCGAAAGGACAACATTTCTGGTAAAGAAACCTTTCCATCAATGCAAAGAGCTATTTTTATACCCGCCCGCTTTTATCTTCCTTTTACCAGCCATACAATCTTTTTGAATTCCATTCCATTCACATTTTATATTTAAGGGATTTTACAAGCATAGCTTGTCATCAAATTTTAATATTGAGGAGGCGATCGTGAAAAGATAGCCGCCGCGGGGCGAAGGGCGAACAAAAACAAGGGCCACGACTCGGCAAGGCCCGCTTATTAAATCAGGCTTATTAAAGGACAGTCCTGAATCCCGCTTGATCCCATCTACCCGTCTTAGGATTACGGCCTTTGCTTCTGACCAAGCACTCGAGTCTATTCGGAGGAAAACAAAGTTGTACCTAAACCCTGTCAAGATAATTAGCCGTGACTCAGGCACCGCTCGCTTCCTAATTGGATATAAATTACTTAAAGTGCTAAAGGAATTATGAAATTGTATCGCCTATTACTAATAGGTGTTTATATCCCAATAGGTTCCGTTACACTTCAAATTAAAATTAGATCAATCAGTTAAGCCGTAACACGATACTGTAACTGAACGCGACACGTTCCTTCGTTCCACAGTTCCAATATTTCGACAACGGACGTCTGATTCAGTTTAAAATTTATGCGTTCTCGATATAAAAAGTGTATTATTTGAGCACCATTAAAATTCGGTTAAGTTTAGCCTTCGTTGAGCTATTACTTTCCGCCGGCGCGCCGGTTGAAAGCTTTATAATAACATGTCATTACTGCGCTCTTAATTTGTTTTTTCTAAAAATTCTACTTCAAAGACAGGCTTAAACGTATAAAAAATTAAGTAGTGTTTTTAACGACGGAATGATTTCTATAATTGCTCATCTGGACCTAGATCGTACCATGTGATTAGCAATTAGCTAGAGACAAGGCATAGCTGGACGATTATAGTCCGGTCGTTTAATATGAGTTTCTAGGTTGTTTTCATTCTCGATGATTGCTCCTATGTAAGTCATGACGCCCATTTGGACTTACAAAACAGCCCGAATAAAATGAAGCATGCTACAAAAATGTGTATTTTACAAAGCAATTCGCGTTAATAATTCATAGGATGAATTGAAATCGACCAAGGCTTAGTAAAAAGTCAAATTAATGTATTCAGATGAGATAAAATCAACATGGTTTTTATTCGTTACAAGACCGTAACGTCGAACAAAATGAAGCATTTTTTGCATCAGATAATAATTGCAAATCTTAGCAAAAACATTATGCTGGCTCGCGCTTGACCGCATTTTTGTCATCGCGCCGGGCGTCGATTATCCACGGCAGCGGGATTCGTGTAAAAAGCCAGTTCCCGGCCATAGCTTTACTTTTCGGATTTTTCTATGTGTTCTGATTTTCACAGACATTTAGAAATTAAAAAGCCAGTATTTGTAAACGACGGCCGGAGTCGCAAATAACGCGATCGTGTGTTCCGCTTGACCGACCCCGTCCAATTAAATGATAATAAACCTAAAATGTTAATTGGCCTTATTGATTTGCGCGTACATTTGTTTAATATCAAAACGGGAGCCGCCTTTTTGCCAGCTTGCGCCAAAGCGACACTAATGACGTATTCCCGCGCCTCCGTCCCGGCCTATTCGGAAATGTGCCTCGATACCGAGCGCTCTTCCGTCCGTATCTTATCGCGCAAAACATGATCTCGTTTAGGTTATTGCCACTTCTCTGTTTTTATTTAGAAAATTCGTTCGTATTTACATAAAGGAATATAGGGACAATCACATCAGTCTGTTCTACGTAAACATTTGTCTTCGGTTACTCTTCAAGCTTCAAGAGATAGGTAAGATTGTCCTCGATTTAGGATAAATTTTCTAAAGGGTTTTCATCGGGTAACTTCGCTGGCTGGCGTGCATGGAGGTTCATTTGTTACTGACATCTTCCAACGTAGCATATATCCATTATTATGAATTATAGACGTGAAGCCTCGCATTATAGTTTATTAGTCAAATGCCTCACCTTGAACGAAAGACAAAGCCCAGCCAGAACCTTTTACTACACTAATTGATTTAACACGACCTTTAAAGCGAAATACCTCCGTCATGTAATAACGTACGTAACCTAATTATAAAGTCATAGTTCATAGTGCCTAAATATTACCTACACATATGCATACTTACTTGTACTGAATTAAATTTCAATGTCGATTTGCAATACAAGCATTCACAATTCAATGATTCCGATGGAGTACTGATTGCCCATAAGAACTTCGCACTGAAAAATTATGTTGAAGAAAAACATGAAGGACTTTTCTATTCAATGAAAGTAGAATATGTACGTTATTAAAGTGGCAGTCTTTTTATCTAAATAGCATCCATAGCCTATACCAAAATGATACAGCATTAACTTGTCTCTTAACCATCGTCTCTCAAAAACTCCTGCTTTGCCAGTTCTAGAAGCATTTTGTTAGCCACATAAACCTGTTAGCGTAAGAACTCGGTGTAGTTATTGACGTAATTGATTCTCCGTGCCTAAAGGAATGACATAAACCTCTCCTATAAAGTCGGGTAGGCCTACTGAGTTTTTGCCACAGAGCCATTGTGGTGCAATCCAACGGCCCGCAGAGGGAGCATGGCAATTTGATCTCATGTTCGATAACTAATTGGTAACGGCGGTGCGTAATAGGGTGGGACAAAAAATATGGTAAGTAACACCATGCTTACATAGATGAGAACGGTCTTGGTTGAATTTGGTAAACCGTTGTGGAATATTAAACGATAGGTCCTGTGGGCTTACAAGAAATTGTGTCTACTATTATAACTTTAATTATTGGACTTATTGACCTTATTATACCAATATTACTTTGATCAAAACAACTCGGCTATGCTTGCCTGTGCAAAAAATTTAATCACGATTAATTTTAGGCGTCGAGAGTTTTAATTTTTATAAGTTTAATAAACATACCCAGTACGCAGAATAACACACAAAAGTCGTCTATTCTAGATAGATAGAGATAATTTTAACGACTTGAATTCTTCTAAGTTATGCCTTTATTGAATGGGCTCAAAGTTGGCCGAGTGCCATACATGAGAACACAATTTTACAAAAATTGTTGACGGTGAACCTTTAACTTTGCTCATAAACACAAGAAGGACGTGAACACAATTCTGTATGTGATTTACTTGACTCAGTTCGGCATATTTCCCCCAAGGGTATATATATAAACGTCTAGTTAGTAATGTTACCCACTACCGTTTATCACTGCGCTGGACATCACACCCGACCACGTCGCGAAAGTGCACAGAATATACTGAAAGCATTGTGAGTTACAGCCAGTTTTTCCAAGATTTATTCGAAACCCTTTAATCATATCGACACGAGAGTTACGGTGTCGCCGGCAACATTATTGATATTCAGAAACATTCCCGTGAAGTATTAACATGAGTCACAGCGACCGGCTGCGGTGAGGTGGTTTTGACGCCCGACGTCCTAACTGATAAATTTCGCAAGTTATCTTCTCGGGAGAGTTTCGCGTCTTCGAAATGCTGACCATTACTTTAAATCTTTGTGAGCAATAAAGAAGTCACCACAATGGGCTCTTAAATCCGTGAGGTCGGCTGCGCTCCCATAGATTCCGCTTAGTCAGTCGCCCTAATTACACCTTGCTGCGCCTCGCTGATTGTATCCGATACCCGGTGTACCATTTATCAAAACATCATTTCTGATGCAGTTATTTCAAATGTTTCAATCATTATTTTCAACGACGTAGAGAAAGCCTTGTTGACACAAATAAAAACTAGATTATTTTCATGCAAGTTTTTAGCAATATTCAAACATTTGACGCCGATATATACATCGAGGTCAACTCTTTAACCTTTATTCTGGCAGTGAGTGTACCACCAACCCAACCTACTTATTGGATCAATGAGAAGAGGTGCCCAAGCTCCTACTTCTATTAGTAGGGGAGGCATGAGTCTGGAGATGATTCGGTGCATATCTGCGCATCTACTCAATAACTACATAGTATAAAACAAAGCCGCTTTCCGCTGTCTGTACCTATGTATGCTTAGATTTTTAAAACTGCGCAACGGATTTTGATCCGGTTTTTTTTAATAGGTAGATTGCTTCAAGAGGAAGTTTTATGTGTATAATACATGCATAATATAGTAGAGAAACACCGATTGCACCCGTGCGAAGCCGGTGCGGGTCGCTAGTAAAGTAACATATATTCAGAAGCGTGTCAAGATATACAAAGCACAGACTTATACTACTTTGCACAAAAGTATCTCCATAAATGCGACGTTATAATCACATTTGAAATATCTCCCTCACGAATTACGCTGCGCACCTCGCGAGCAATAAGGCTCTCCTGACTCTGAGGTAGTAGTAACGACAGCTATTTCATAAGTGCAACTACACTCTGCTTTACTTCAGTCTATGTGCTATACATTTTTGTGTTTGTGTGCGCTTCTGTTGGTGGTAGGTCCCTCTGGAACGATACTACCTTCGTCTCGCTAAGCAGCAAATTCTAAGTTCGCATCATCCAGTCTCTCCCACTGTAATTTTAATCAATATTAGTTCGAATCCGAAAGTATAAAGCCTGGCTGGCAGAATTTGTACGGGTGTCGAGATTTTATACGTGCAGCGGTAATCATTTAAGTACTATATCAAGAGAGTCGCTTAATTAAAAAATGTAGCTATTCAAATTTAGGTAAGTGAGTCTCTTGATGGTATACCTAGTACTTAAATGACCTTGGTCATAACGAGGTAGTAGGATACCCACGAATGTATTTTCCTTTAAAAGAGTTTTGTATACATTATTTAGTTAAAAACATGCTTCTTCGCAAAAAAATTGCGTTGCCTTGAAAATACCCCCGGGCGGAGCGGACGGCAGTTGAACATAATAATGAAATGAACTTTTATTACTTCAGCACAGAAAAAAAATCTAACAACGAACTAATTTACTCATTTTAGTTTTGCTACCCGCAGAAAGCTAACTAATGACCATTATTGATCTCCATTACAAAGTGCCGACAAAGCTAAAAAACTAATTTTCGTGTTCATCAAACTATCACGAGCGAACAATCGCCGAATTACGAAAGGTCTAGTCCGATTGGTCATCCGAAGAATAGTTGGAAAAACATAACGGTCGTTTATTATCAAATCGAAATGCTCAATGAATGGCGAATTTGAATTTGTCTCGTCTAATTGGTGTGCTCTCCTGGGTTGTTCGAGAGGGACTGTAGGCAAATTGCACTACTCTCGTGCTACGATGGGGCTCGACTCCACTCGCAACGAGCCGTTCGTGCCAAATTGCCCAGAAACAACAGCTACAAGGCTACAGCAGACTCACTACTCATAAAAACAATTGAACAACTTGTACTCACGAACACCACGTGCACCCATAGTCGTTTAGAGTTGACAAACCTTCTAAATTGAGTCGC
Source organism: Pandemis corylana (assembly GCA_949127965.1). Taxonomy (NCBI): domain Eukaryota; kingdom Metazoa; phylum Arthropoda; class Insecta; order Lepidoptera; family Tortricidae; genus Pandemis; species Pandemis corylana. Next base: position 5,435,115 of record OX421860.1, read on the forward strand.
CGTGACTCGCCTCTATGCTTTGCCAACGATCAATCTGAGAGGCTATTATACCTACTCGGATTGTTTCCGTTACGATACGGCCTTTAATATTAAACTGAACAACATAATGCCTTGCCTACTTACCAAATTATGCCCCACGGGACAGGCAAAATAGAGGAAGTCATTTTTTTCTATTTAATAGTCGTTTGCGAGTATTTTCGGGTGTTTCGTAAGCCGGTTCGTACTCTAGTTAATAAAGCAGTAAAAAATCTAGCTGTACGTACGTAGAGGTATTGAAATTCGCAGAATATGATATATGTGGCTTCCTGATAGCTTAAAGTTTTATTAATTCAATGGTTTAGCAACACCTAAACCATTTTTTTTGGTTTAATAACACCTTGACTATGGCGATATAACTCCGGTCTTTATAATCCAACTTAAACGTAAGCAGATTTCATTCATTTCGAATGTCATCATTAATTTTAACTTAGCTTTATTTCATACTTTACTATTAAGGTAAGTACCTACGTACTTCAATAAAACAAACATACTTACCTAAATATTTTTAGACCAGTCAACACGTCTCAGAGATTCTACGTAAGTAGCATGAAAAACAAAACACCCACGCGAATTTCCGAGGAATCAATAACTTTGACATCACAAGGAAAACAAATGAAAAATGTCAACACGGATTCATATGGGATGGAGGTGCAGGGCGAAATGTCGCAGCTGCAACCCACGGATATCCAATTTGAAGCATTGTGCTGGTAGCGGCTACTTTGTAGTCTCAAGGTGATTTGGGCGGAACTCAGAAAATTAAGCAAGGTCAACTTAAGTAAGTATGACAATAGCCGAGTTCGCGTACTCTACTTGTGATACCAGCCTGTAGGTACCAACACATACGCGCGTTGCGCGATTCTGTTGAATATAATTATTCGGCTATACGTAATTCATTTTTCGTTTATTAACAGTATGTCTTGAGATTCTAATAGCCTCTAGTAACACGCCCGCAATTAAAATTTGCATAATACGCGAAGCCAAAAATACTAAAATTCTTGCACACAACATTAGAACCTATCCAACCCTCCAGCAAAGAAAATAGAGTCTATTGACTAGGAGAGCAAAGAATACATAAATCAGGATATTTCAGGGCCGTGATGCGCGACTGAAAAGCCCACCGCCTCACCTCTCAAATAAAAAATAATAATGTTATGAGATTTGTTCGTCGCCCCGCATCGTATGGATGGAGGTATCGAGGGACCCTCATAAATAACGAAAATGCCCGCACCTGCCCTGCAGAAAAACGTTTCTGTGGATATGGAAGGAATATTACCCAGGCATCTTTTCTTAGGATGACGTCCCGAGTACCTAGGTACGTGAGAGTGGAAATTTATTAAATTTAAATACTAACATTGTTGCTCGAGGTCCCATATTTGTATTAAACAGAGCATTGCCTATGTATCTCGATATTTTAATTATTACAGATGGTTCGTAACATTAAGATTTAACAGACAGATGAAGAGCTGATAATGCGAATAGTTGAATGACTATTCCTTTTCTAGTCCATTCCAACTTTTCCGACCTTCGATAATACTGATGAATTAAATGGAGAAATCATGTTAATAATACAATTATTTTTATTTCTAATCAAACATCATTGGAGTAATGAGGAGACAATAAAGTATTAAGTGAAAATCCAATATAAACGAGCGCAATTCAACTGTCTATTCCTACTCTACTCTACTAGAGCACCGTTTACAATCACTGAAAGGTCTGTCGATTATACTAATTTATCTACCTACACCTAACACAAATTAATTAAATATATTCTATTCGTATAAATTGTCCTCTCGTTTTCTCTCGCCTGGTACGTCCAATATTTCAGCAATTATCCAGAGGGCGTAAGTTAATTTAGGTATCCTGTTAATTAACAGGGATTGCTTTTAAGCGTGGGACGGGACCGTGGCAGCTGAATAAGGCGACAGATCGTGATAGTACCTACCTACTTTCAAGTCATGACCAATTTTGCAGAGAATCCACCTCCAGTTTGGTTCCTTAAGCGGATCCGGCCTGAGGGAGCAAAACATGTAGTAAGATGACTTTAAAGGTAAAGTTGTTGATATTTCTATCATCATAATCGCCTAAGTCATGAAAGTTGTTCTCTTTGAAATGGGATAAGAATTGACGAGGCGTTGTAGTTGTCGGAAAGTATTAGCTGTGAACTCTTAATTTTGGTCTTGTCCAACCAACGAATACTAAATCTAAAATTTGACTTCTACCTAACCTTGTGGTTTGTGTGTCACCTTAGGTCGTATCATTATACACATTTCGTCTGAAGTATTGCGAGACCCTCTTGTGACGCGACGGCTAGAAGCATTACTGACCTTTTCCAGTAATGTCGAATTGGTAGCCTGTGTGGGGTCAACGTTAGGTCAACCTTTTGCGTGTCTGGTGCTCAGAATAATGTGCATCTAGTCGCACAAAGTATCCAGGGAAAATCTCGAATGAATTCTCTACACGTTTGATCCCTAGAATTCTAGACATTTCTGAATATTTGAGATTTTGTGTATACACAAAAATATTGCAGAAAGAGGTCGCAAAGGTTTTACTTGTCTTTTGCCAATAATTTTAATTTAACTCTTTCTAGATGGCCACCATTAACTAAGAAGAATGCGCCACAAAAAGAAGATTTTTTTTTCTGTAAATCATGACTTTTACCTGAACACTAGTAAAATAAAACAGGGTATCCAGGGGTAAACAGGTACTCTCCAATTTAATAATAAACATCTAGAGATGTATTATGTAGTTTCTAGGAGTCAAAACGTGACAGAGTACGTACAGTCGACGTCCAAGATATCTTTACACTCTAGTCCCTTGCCTCTCCAACCACTTCCACAACTTCATATGAAAGTTCAAACATGAAGTTACAACAAGGCACTAAAGTGTAAAGATATGATATCTTTAACGTCGGCTGTACATCTAATCTACGTTCAATGAAAGTGTAAAACTATTTCAATTTTACTTTTCCTTTTCACTTTGATCGCGGACCTAAAGAATTAAAGATAAACGTGCGCTAGGCTGTTTGACCCAGACAGGGAAGGGCTATTACACAAATAAATAATAACCGCAGACATGTCACTGTAATGATTATGAATAAGAGTTGTGTTAGTGCTATAAATTAGGCGTTTGACGTGTGGCGTGGGGCGTGGGCGCCCGAGGAAGTTCATCGGATAATAGATACTGACTGGTTCCATTTGAGGCCAAATAAATACGCACGAGAAATGTTACACTAAGGCTGAGTCTTACTTTATATGTTTATATGTGAAATTGGGAGTAATTGAGGCTGTAGGCATGAGAAATATTCTCGAACATAGCTATTACAAAAATGCTTTGTCTGTAATGTCGGTTTTGATATTAAATGAGTTTTTACTATGTTTTTACTTTTTCCACCTTTACACCCGCAATCTTGCTAAATGTAACCTGTAGGTACCTGTTACCTTAGTCTCTGTCTACCCCGTAAGGGATGAAGACGTGATTTGTGTGTGTGTGTTTACTATGTAGAAACAAACTCACGAGACGGATAAAAAAAATGTTGTGTTTAAGGAGGCGTACTTTTTAAATCACTGACCGGCTAAAACAAACTTTGAGTCGTTTCTAACTTAAAGACTAATTGGGATCACAAAACTGAGTCAATTTTTGGTTTCTTTGTCATGTTTTGTGAAATCTAAGATTTATGTCTTTTACAACTAAGTAGACAGACAAGCAAGAAGTTCCCTTATGGTAAGCAATCACCGCTGCCCTGTGCCCGTAGACACCCGCAGCACTATAGGGATTGCCGATTAGTTGCTAACCTAAAGGTCGCACAGCAGAGCAGCTGTATTGCACGTTTGGTTGCGAGTACGCCAAGGAAGGAAAACGAGCGAGTGGGTCATCTGTGGTACGTGAGCGCCACCGCCCATGAATATCCGCAACACTAGAGGATTGTAGTTGCGTTGCCAGCCTAGAGGACTAAGATAAGATCATGTGCCAGTAATTTCACCGGCTATCTTTCTCTCCACGACGGAACACAGCCAGCGCAAGCAACGCCTTATACGAGTACGGGGTCCTACCACCCGCAGTTACCTAACTATTTTGTAACTTATTGACTTGAATTATTGACAAGATCACAACTTAATGGATTCAAATCATATGTTTTGTCGATTATCATATCATACAATCAACATGATGCGAACAGATATTTGATAGACTTTAGAATAAAATATATCTATTCCCATGGTGTATCGCGGTAATATTGTAACATTGATACTTATTTAAAGATACGCAAAAACATTTCTTTTTTCCTCATTGTGGTAAACGAGCAAGTGGCCACCTAATGGTAAGTGAGCACCCCCACCCATGGACACCCACAATACCAAACGATTGCAGATGCGTTGCCATCATAGAGGGCAAATATGGAATACCTAATGCGCTAGTAATTTCGGCGGTTGCCTACAGCTTAAAATAGGATTTAATTGGTAGTAGGTAAATTATTAAAATGATGGTACCTACTTATACACATAATGCTTTTCCTTGTATACCTACTTGATTTCGTTCCAGATGGGAAAATCCACTGGAAACTTACCGATTCTTAGTTTGCTAAAACCAGAATCACTTCCAAGAAAGGCACTCGTAAATTTGATGTTATACTCGGCGACTTAAACGTACATTGTTTAGGTCTCAATAAACTGCTTCCCTGTGGACTAAGAAAAGTAATGCCGCGAACTTTTTATTATTGTTCTTCTATCCGGGATACTTACAGTTTAGTTTGCCTTCCGTAACGCTTCGATGCTCTAACTTTATAACAACTTAAACTTAAAACCTTGAATGTTTCATACCGTCCCCCTTTACCTTAAGGGTGATTCAAAGTTAAGCTAATAAAAAAATAATTGTACAAGTTGATTTTTGGCAGCCGCCCTACACGATGTAACTCGATTGCCGAGCCTGAATGGCTACCCCATACTGCTGCCTATTAAATTTACTGCTTGTAAAACGAGGAGCTAATTTGGAGTTACATTTTATTGTGTTTGCTTAACTATTTTACTGGCGTGACTGCGTGAGATGGTGTGTCGTTATGGCAACAAAGGGAAATGAGTTTTGTTACTTTTGAAGAGGGATTGATAAGTTGCCGATAAATTTATTGGTGCCCATTGAGCGCTCATCCACGTTGTAGATGTTTAGCGAAAGTTCAAGATTTGTGTAACTTTAGAAAGTATTTAATTACTTAGCTAGATGATACTAAGAATTTAAAACTCCCTTTTTTGCAAGATTTGCGGACATTTTTAGCAACAACGTAGAGTCGGAAGACCCGGCTGGATGGGTCGACGACATCGCGAAAATAGCGGGTAGCGGCTGGATGCGAATGGCACGTGACTTCATCAGAGGCCTATGCCCAGCAATGGGTGACCACAGGCTGAAGAAGAAGAAGATTAGTTATAGTAAATTTAATTAGGAGCAAACACTTGTACGAGTTTTTGTCTCGAGTCGTGGACTCATGGACGTTATGCGTTTTTAAGTATGTATTTATTTACAAACCTGTATAATGTTGTGTGTAGGTATACACTGGACCTTAAAATCTAGGACTAGATAAACTGTTAAGCGATATTGATTTATTTATTTATAAAAACGGCAGCATCGAGAGAAACAAGATAATTAAATATCGACTGCGGAAAACGGCTACAACGTACAAAACTCGCGACGGGGAAGAATGTATTTTATAGGTAGCGCACATGTATGTGAAAGCAGAGTTCCTAAGTAATAAACAATTGAGTTAGGTGAGATCGTTTGTAAGCGGAACACGTTTGGGCCACGTGCGAGTCTCGACGGTTATCTCGTGTCGTGTAGCCATGTCGTGGTTCCGAGAATGCACTGGTGTACGACAGTTACGCTGGCACGAGCCAAAATACAGAGTAACTCGTTGTAACAATGTAGCTGCTGTGTTGACAGACACGGCAGTTACTTATATACACCGTAGGTACGAGAAAGCCTAATTTTCGAGATATTAAATTGTTTTAGTAATTCGCAAGTTGATAAATCTCAAGGTTAACACGCCTTTATAATGTGACGTAATCACACACACGGACACACACACACAATACGGGTCTAATAACAAACTTACCTGTCATCTGCCATAATTTTGAGTAGGTACTCGAATAACTTTTTATTAGGTAAAAGTTAAATTTCAACACCAAAAAGTTCTTTGTACTTTTTAACCACTTTTTCTTGTTGAAAACGTACTGGCCGTAAATCAGATTTAAAATGTCACTAGAAATTACTAAAAAAGGATAAACGATTGTCACCTAAGTCAAGTTGAATAGCGCTACTCGTTTCTAAGGTTCTGTTCACAAGAAAGCACCATCGTTAGTTGATATTTTTGTTACAGAAATTAAGAAAGTTAATGTGACAGTTTTGGACCCATGTTGATGTAACAATATTTACTTGTAATACCACCAGGAATCCATAGTTAAAATTTTTGGCATAATTCGTTCGCACGGTGTATAGAACTAACAGTTACTCGCGACTTCGTCCGCCCGGAATTAAAAATTTTATCCCAGGCTTTTCGACTTTGCCCGACACTTCCGACTATTACCTTTATGTTTTAACCAATTCACACGAAATTTTGATAAAATGCATATCTTCGTATTAGTGAAACCCGCAAAAAAATGTGTTCAGTAGCTTTGAGTTTGTCGCAAACAGACATACCGACGTGGCAGAGGACTGTTTCATAATGTGTAGGGATTTTTGTTTATCGTAAAATTAGCAGAAAAATGCTAATGGTTTGACCAATGGTCTATCAAGTAGAGCATCAGGGGATTTGTGTGTTCGATCCCGTCTCGCACCTATGATTTTTTCGCAATTTATTTGTTTTGAAATATACTGAGTTACATCCCGGGAAGTTCCCACGGACCCAGACGAATTGCTGCTAAGTTCTGATACTTACACAATAAAAGACTTAATCCCACCCAAAACATTTTGTAAAAAACTAGCCAAGTCTCGATGGAGCTGCTTGTTTATCTCTAAAAAGTAATGACTTGGCTAGTTTTTTACAGAATGTTTTTGGTGGGATTTCACTTCTTTTTGTAGAAACGTGGGCATATTGATTTATTTTATTAGATTTTCATATTTGACACATTTTTTTTTCTTCGATTATCCTAGTTTTTATAGTTTTCCCTTTATGTGGCCATTAAACCCTAACTCTGTACAAAATTTCAGCTCTATGAGTTTATGGGAAGTACTGGTTCTATTTTGATGATCACGCTCGTTCACGCTGGTGTTTGCTTCACGCTCGACTTGGCGGGGGCATTCCCGTGCCCCCAGATTTTCCTTGAGGTTTTAATATAAGTCACGTCAAAATTGAGACAAATGGACGATTTTTTAAATATTCACGCAAATGTATACACTCCTATATTTCTGGCAGATATTCTGTTTATTTTAACTTTTGGATGAAAGTGTCCCCCGTTGAAACGGGACGAAGGCGGGTCGCTAGTAACCCTACATAAGCACGTATTTTCATTTTATGACTTTTCATGAAAACTCCGTTTCTATTTACATAATAAATAGAGCTGTACATTAAATATTTACGTGCCTTTTCAGGTGGGTTAAGGTTTTACGGCGACACGTATCGTTTTACGCGGCGTTGCTTACTCTTAGCTGACTGCTAGTGCTTATACATAAGTCAATAGAGTACTGAAATACAATGCATTATTTATTAATTAAAATGTTATTTTACTACCTCAATAATTATTATTTCTCACTTACATTTACCTTTAAGAATTTTTACACAATGGAATATAGATATTATTATCATTTGCATAATTTCCCGTTTTTCTTTTCCATTACGATTTTCTACCACAAGCGAATATGCCATTCGCAAAATTTCCTAATATCGTTTTATTCTCAGATAAAGGTCATTTAGTTGTAATATTAAATATAGTGAAAGGTAATTAAATTACAGAAGTTAGTGAATTTTAGAACACTTTACGGTGTAGGTACGCCACAATGAGTTGCAGTTCCCGTAATGCCATAATTCAGGGAAGCGGCAACTGCATCCGCTGCACTATATGTAGATTGTTCATGTAATTATAAAATAAAGATTAAATGTACAATAATGGACAACCAGCGTACCGTGAACACATTATGGCGTGGCGAGATAGTGCCTTCTGTTTGCTGACTTAATTGAAATTAAAATAGCGTTTGCTTAATATTTGAGGTTTTGTACTGAGAAAGAAGTGTATGCAGACTATGATAGAAATATGGCAATGTATCGTGACTAGTTCCTTATGAACTTTTAGTTACTTAGAGTTTCATAGATATACAGTTCAGAAGGGAGAACGTATCTGACAAGTCAGAAGACAGACGAAATAGCAGACAGACCGCGTAACGTAAGCTTGGCAAAAGGGTCGAAAAACCTTAAAAAGACATCCTAATTGCCATTTCTCGAAGATGTCAACACTTTTCCGATTCCTAAAGCAAATATCACGCGTTCCATTTGCAGAAGCTTCACAATTCAATTCCGCTCGTCTCATTTTCAGTAGGTACGTACGAGCATGTCATCTCAAAATAAGACTCGAACTCTCCACAGTAATGGATTCCTTTCCTATTAATACATATTTTATTCCTTACTGGAAACCTCATTCTCCGAGTCAATGTTGCGTGTTCTTAGGGCCGATAAATGAGCCATCGAACTAGAAATGCGTCGTTTCTAATATGAAAAGTTGGCCATGTTTTATTTTATGAAACAAAAAGTAAGCTTAATGTAATATGAAACACCAAGTTGCGTAGGGCCCGTGGGAACACGGCGACGTGGCGCAAAAAGTAGACGATTTTTTCTACGTTTCAGCAAAAACTGTCTTTTAACGAGCCGGCAAGACATCAGATCGATAAGCTAGACTTTGTTATTACTTGCCCCGGATTTTTTTTGCTATCTGCGGTTATCTGATTGCCACATTGAATTATAGCTACTAAAGCTTCGATTCGATTTCCTTTATTTTGAAAAATATTTTGAAGTGCCACATTAAACATCGCTTAGGGGACCAATTTTTTAAACTACATTACTTAAAAATACCATTTCAAAGTTAAAATCTATGGTGTATTTTTTCTGCAAAATTACGGCTGATTATTTTGTTTTATTACTTAGTTGATACCATTAATTAGAGCTGTAATTTACTTTTACTCTACTAGTACCTATTCCAAATTCAGCACAATTTTTCACCACTTTTGTATTTACTTTCGAGTGATGTGCTTTCAAAATCGATTCCTTGAAACGGAATTGAAGTAAACCACGTAAGTTACGAAATACCTACCTTCCACTATTTTGTATTGTAGATTTAGATACAAAGGCATAGAAGCAGCTACGAAAAGCTGTTTCATTCAAACAGCTTTAGGAGCTTAAAGTTTTTTGAAAAACATTCGCAAAGATATTTCTCCCATTTGCAGGAAATGCCTAGCGAAAGTAAACAAGTTTGAATGGAAGCAATGCACAGCGAGAGAGGTTTGTGTAAGTAGATATTGAAAACATACGCGAGCGGGCGGCGGCCGCTATGTTGCCACTCATTTTTATTCTGTTTACACGAACCAGCTGCCTCTTTCGTCGTTAAAGCTGAATCGGAAATAGCACGGAACATACATTTTAATACAAGATTCTAACAGCTTCATTTACATCAACCAAGCCCGGAGGAAGACACTACATTAAAAATCAGATTCATAATTTATAAACCTTTTTTATTTACATACGAACCTATTTAAATATCAGCCAATAGGATTACGACTACACAATAATTTACAGTCTTTTGAATTAATACTTAACAACTCCTATACAACTAAAAATAAATTAATAAATACAGAGAAGCAAATAGAAATGCAAAATTTGGTATCAATATTGTACAAAAGTTATTAACGAGAATGTCTATCTATGTACAATGCTCAACAATATTTTTATAACAAAGAATCTCAGCGGCGGCTTACACTATGCTAGAGTAATAGAGGTACAGATTCGATAAGGAGATCGTTCGGGTTAATGAGGTCTATACGAGGTACGTTTGTACAGTGTGGTGCAGCACCACGGCTTGCGGCTGGCGCGCGTGGTCGGCCGAAGAGTAGTCGGAGTCAATGGTGGAGTAGATGTGCTCGGACACAGGCCGCTCGGCTGGAGAGCGCTCCGCGGAGTGCGCCGACTTCCCGCACAGCGTCTGGCACGTACTGTTCAACACCGACGCGTCCATCGTGTAAGTATTCGAATTCCTCCCGTAATTAAGACGCTTCAACTTATGACTGCGCCGTTTAGAGGACGGCATCGCATAACGTAATCTCTCCCAAAAACGTTTCTCCTTCCACGTTATCTCCAAACCCGTTTTAAAATATGACTTCAATTCCGGATCTCGTGGGACGAGGCCCGCGGCGACTATTATTAATTTATGTGGATTCTTTCGGAGCGCTCGCTGGAGTGCCTGTCGGAACTCTATCTGGGACCACTCTGTTAAGATAAAGTTCTTTGTTAAGACTACTATGATACGGCGCGAGGCTTCGGTGGCTTCGACCACCAGGTCGGGAAACTGGGCATACGTGGCCTCGAACTGCGGTACGTCGCGGTAGTGCAGGCATAGGTGGTAGGACGGGTAACCGTTTTCCAGCTCGCGTGCTAGCGACTCCACCACAAACTCCTCGTCCTTGGGGCTGTAGCATACGTACGCGTCGTATAGCTTATCCGCGTCCTCGAACGCGCCCGCCAGCGGAGACAGCTTAATGCCGCAATTCGAATACAACCACATTCTACAAGCGTATCTAAATGTGAACACTAAAGCTAATATCAATAAAATAAGCATGAACCCGGTCAGAACCGAGACCAGTAATGGCAAGTTGTTGGAGACGAAGAAAGCGCTTATCGCCGAATTGTCGCTTATTTCGCTGCATACCGTGACATTTAAATTCAATGGCTTCTTTGCCGCCGGGTCCGCGAGCTCATTCAGACACCACAAGTTATGGATATCGATAACTTTTTCAACATTCTGCGATATGTACGTTAAGAAACCTTGTAAATATTTACAATCACAAGACCAACGGTTGCTGCCAACGAACAGAGTCTGCAACTTTTTGTTATTGTCTAAATGCCATAGTCCGTAATTCACGATTCTGTTTCCATCCAAGCGTAGAACTTCCAGAGCTCCTAAAGTATAAAAAGTTTCATTTGAAATATACTCAATTAAGTTATTTTGCAAATACAATTCTTTCAAGTTGCTCAACTTTGCAAATTCCAGACCTAGCAATCGTTTTAGTTTGTTGTTGTCTAGGTGCAGTATTCGCAGCTCTCCTAGTTGATTAAACGTGTTATTCTCGATATGTACAATATTGCTTGCGTTTAAATATAGAACAGATGCTTTAGGAATTAAATCGATAACAGTTCCGTTTAATTCGTTAAACACATTTCCGTCTAAATATATGTGTGTGACGTCTGTGGGAATGTTTTGTGGTACTAGTTTCAGTTGTTTTAAAGAGCAATCGATAACACTCGTCGCCTTAGTCGAGTCGTGATAACAAGAACAGTTCTTAGGGCAGACGGTTTTGCACTTACAATTATTAAAATCACAACAATGACAGCCCTCGGGGCAGTGAGTTTCGAATTTACACAAAAAGTCCGTGATACGAAGGGAACTGACAGGTAGATATTTCACGCCACGGACGTAGGATTCCTTACAAATGACATTTTCTAGGTCCATGACTCTCGGATACTCTCTGGAATCTAACGAGTTGATGAGTAAAAGCCATTTCATCGTGCAATCGCAGCGAAACGGGTTGCCGCTAATGTAAAACTCCGGCAGAGCTCGATCGTCGGCCACTCTTGAAATACGCAGGCTGTTTATATCCAAACTTTCAATCTCATTGGTATACATATCAACTCGAGATAGATTTCTCTTTTCAAAGAATGTGTCCATTTCGATATTCGATATAAAATTGTTATTTATAAACAGAAGCTCTACACTATTGGGTATTGACATCGGCGATAGAGCCACTAATCGATTATGACTAGCATCCAAAGTTTTTACATGCAGTTCTTTCTGAATTTTATAATAGTTTCCGAGAATTTCTATAAAATTGGCGTGAATATCGAGCCATTTCAAACTGCCCGGTACAAAAGCGTAATCGAACCAGACCAAATGGTTTTCGGATAGATTCAGCCACAACAATTTCGTCAACGACACAAACACTCCATTTATATCAGAAATGAAGTTGCTATCCAATCGAACGGCTTCCAATTGCGTGCTCTTTTGAAAGGTTTCTGTCTCGATAGATTGTATTTTGTTTTTAGCCATATTGAGAACTTGTAAACTGGGCAGACCCCAGAACATACCAGCTGTAAGGTTTCCTATCTGATTATCTATTAAACGCAAACCGGTCAACTGCGATAGATTACGAAATGAATCGTTCTTAATTTCTGTTAATAAATTTTCTCCCAAGTCTAAAGATTTCAAAAACGGTAACTGCGAAATGGCCTCAGGGATGTTCGTTAACTTATTAGAACTTAAGTCTAACTCTTTCAAATCGGAACAATTTTTAAATGCATTTTCGCTTACATAAGACAGTAGATTATTATTTAAGTTAAGCTTGTTAAGTATAAAAAGTCCATTGAACACGTGCTCTTCGATGGCTTGTAGTTTGTTGTGGCCCAGTTTGAGCGTGTGCAGGTTGAAGAGTGGCGAGAAGGCGTTGTCATCGACGTGCGAGATAGAGTTGTTGGCGAGGCTGAGGATCTGCAGGAAGAACAGGTCCTTGAACAGCCGCGCTCCCACGCGCCCCACCGCGTTGTGCGACAGGTCAAGCACCACTAATCTTATTAGCCCGCCGAACGTTTCATCTTCTATGCGGTCGCCCTTCAATTTATTCACCGAAAGATCTAAAACGAGCAATTGTTCCAACCGATTAAATATTCTCTTGGGCAAAGTTTCCAGCTCATTATTCTGCACATAAATCTCTCGAATCTCTCTCGTATTGGAAAATAACCCTTCCGGCAAGTAATTAATGGCGTTATCGGAAATATTTACAACCTTTAGCGAGAGCAGGTCGCTGAACACGTCGGCGGGCAGCTCGCTGATCTTGTTGTTCTGCAGGAACAGCTGCGTGAGCCGCCGCAGGTGCAGGATCTCGGAGTCGGCGGGCAGCGCCATGATGTCGTTGTGGCTCAGGTCGATCGTCTGCAGCGTCGAGCCGCACTTGTGCCCGAATCCGAGCTCGTCCACGAATTTTAATTTATTCCGTGTCAAATTGAGCGAGATTATGTTTTCCAAAGCACAAAACAAGTCAGATGGTATTTTTCTAATATTGTTAAATCCTAAATCTAGCGTGTGCAGTTCTCGTAGGCCGTTGAATGCGCCCAGAGAAAGCTCTAGTTCCTTGTTGCTGGCCCATTCGTTGTTCATGGAGCGAATCTTTAGAGCTTTGAGGCCCCGTAAGCCCTCAAACACGTTGCCGGGTAAGCGAAGGATCTTGCAGTTGGTGATGGATATCTCCGCCAAACCTTGCATCCTCCCGAAGTGGTGGTCCCGCAGCGAGCTCTCGGCCAGCAGCGGGCCGCAGCGGATCGCGAGCCGCTCCGCGCCGTCCGAGTGCATCGAACCGACATCCCTGTCCGCCGACAGCGTCCGAACGTTGCACTCCAGGGAACCGTTCACTCGGGACACACGAAAACAAGCGTCCGCATCGGCAGGCGCCTCCGTCAGCGCCGCGCCCATCACAAAACAAAACAATATCACGTTAATTATCATTTTAACCGGCACTGCGTCCATATCATTTTGATCAGTTGTCAAAATAGAGTTTTGATGAATGGGAGTGGGGTTCGGTAGTCACACGCGGTCATGTTCAGCTGTTCGCAACTAGTTTGCGGAAATGTTTCGACAACAATGAGCGGGACAGTAAATAGAGCGGCGCAGGCATGGCGACTCTCGGCAGCGAACAGCGAGCGCGCGATCCCCCCGCGGCGGCAGGCCCGCGACTGCCGCGTACAATGAAATGCGATGAATGCGTTTAGCGGCCGCCGCGCGGCATCGCCGGCATACGCAGCGCAGGGGACCACACCAATTCTGTTGCCGCATTCTAACAACCCCTCCTGTTCGGTGGTTTTCGACTTCTGCGTTTACCGTTACTTTTGTTTATGATTGCGGTTATTATGGTATTCTTAAAGTTCCGTAGCCAAAATGGTAAAATTGAAACCCTTGATATTTTGTCGTGTCCGTCTGTCTGTCTGCAGTTTAGGCCAGAGACTCTTTTTCTAGAAAGCTATAAATTGGCGTGGATGTTTATAATAATCATACTGACAAAGAAGGGGTACAAGGTGTTTTTTTTTTATAATTTACGCACAATAAATACAGTAAATACTTCTAATGTAAGCTTAGCATTGGTAACGAGTGATAGTCGACCAAAACCTGTAGGAATTTTATTTTATTTTATTTGCCGCATACCAGTACGGAACCACTCAATGAGATACCGGATTCGCCCTTGGCTGGATTATTTTCTTGTTTATTATTAAAAAGCATTTTATATGTATATAGATTTCTCAGAGCTACGTCGGTAGTTAACGAACTAAACATGTGGTCGTTTGATCAGTTAGGTGAACTTGATATTTATCTTATACGTACGTGAGTGTTCCATGTATACATATTTGTGTCCAAGTCTAGCGTTAATATTTATTAATAGTAGTTACTTAGGTACCAAGTTTTATTTTCATCCCAATCGTACCTAGTCTCTTACGCATAAGCGGTCCTTACAGCCTACAGCGAAAGTAACTATCCAATGTAGAGTCGCTTTTCTAGGTACGCTCTTGTAGACAGACACACATGCACACGTGGTCATATTTTTATATTTAAACGACTTGCTTGACCACGTCATATATCGGGTACCGACTACCCACTTTAATTAATATCAGATAAAGATAAAAATATAAATGTTTAATTAAAATTGAGCTCATTATATTTTAACAGCTACTTTACTTGAACTTATTAACAGAGTTAAATCATCCCCTATGTCTACTACGTACCTACCTAAATTTCAATATTATTATTGCATACACATACATACAGAAATCAAGTCTATATCCCTTACGGGGTAGACAGAGCCTGAGGTAACAAGACCCAAAGGCCACATTTAGCATGACTGTAGGCGCTTAGGTGGAAAGGGGAATCAAAATGGTGATGGGTTGCTAGCCGCATCGCCTATAACATGATCACTAAGAATTTCGCCCATTCCCTCGATGGGCTTTTACGATGCCTTTATTTCCCGTGGCACTACTGTCCAAAGATTTCTATTTCAAAATCAAGTTTAACATAGAGCTCCTACTTTTGGGTATTTTTGGCCCTTCGGGGCTGTTGAACATATAACATAACCTAAACCTACCTCCCATTTATGATATTTATATTGGTCTGTAGTGCCACGTAGTAGTGCCATACTTTACGATGGGAATTATTATATTATAACATATATATATTTCAGTTCACAGTTATAGAATTCAGTCACAAGATTGCTTTGAAACTACTTGTATTATAACATAACAAACCAACACTTGCTTTCGTCTCGTCTGATATGCTTACGTGTGATCAGTGATAGCTAATGTACTTATCTTTATTTTACAGCCCTCCCTAGTCTCGCTGTACCTACATACTTTGTTTTTTGACATTTTAAAAACGGTAATCAATCTTGACGTGTATTTTACTGAAAAACACTTCAAAAATTGGTAACTGAAACATCCAAATAAAATCGTATCTTGATGTTATTTATTTCTAGTGTTTTTCAATAAAAAGACAAACGTGAAGGTTGTTTACCTTGCTGTACTTACCTAGTATAATTAAATCATACCAAATTTTAAAAAAAATTAGTAGAACTGAGAGTACTTACCTCGTACTTTATGGGAGCACGGCAATTTGTATGGAAACACCTTTTCTAATGTCTATCTTTTGATCGAGTTGACTTTTTCACAGCTCTAAGGGACCGCAGAATTAAAATATTTAGTATTACGCGTTCCTGCGAAAAAGGGTCTTGACATCTGGACGGACGGACTTTTTTAGTCCGTATTTAAAAAAAAAGCATAGACCGACCGCTTAAATGAGTCCTTGCCCGCGCGACACAGGGGCGCGGGGTGGGACGACCAAGGTGACCGAGAGGTGCGTGCGGGTAGTGCGCCTGCCGCCCGCACCTCTCTATTCCCCCTTTGTCGTCCTACCCGGCGCCCCTGCACCGCGCGAGCGAGGACTCATTTAAGCGGTCGGTTTATAGTACATCGCGGGAAAGTGCCAAGATCCCGCGGAGCGTAGACGAAGTTATGGGCAATAGCTAACTAAGTACAGTGAATTTGGAGAAACAAAAAATATTGATAACATCGAAATTTTGAAGTAGTAAGTTCACGTTCACTACTTAGAAATGAAATGGTGTTATTGAAACTACATTGTCAATTCTTTTGTCATTTATTGTACCTAGTCTTTTCTTAAATTATAGGAGTTGCTATTTACAATGAATTTAATTAATCACATAAGACTGAATTATCAACTGGGATAGTCATGCCAACTTAACTGTTGCAGGATTTGGCAATGTTACATGTATTTCATGTAAGTAATCGGAATTCATTTCATGTGTCTACTCTGCAACTTGTTTAAAATATTGAATCGATTCATATATTTTATTGATTCCAAAAGTAAAAATACTGAATTGTAAAAAATATATCATTACATGTAAGCTCATAAACATAAATATTCTTATAAAACGATTTGCAAAACCGCAATTTTGCGCACCTACTTTTAAAAATCTAATTAACACTGAAAAATCGATAGGAATACACCAGAACACATGGGATTGATTTGCAATCTATCAAAGCAACAGAAGACAAAGTTAATCATTGGTGAAATAACAAAGTTACCTACTATAAATTAATATTCGCGTGAACAAATCATTGAAACCTTAACCTAAATATTTACAAAATAATAAAGTAAAGGCAATAAAATAACTATTTTGAAATTCGTTGATGCACATAAAACTAAATAAATATTGTCTTGATCTACTCTTATGTTAGTTATAACTTATGAGACTGGGAGAGTCCAAAACAAACACATTATCATCAAAAACCAAAGGTAATAACAGAGAATCACAATTGTATATGATGTGTACACATGTTTAACTAGCCAGAGGCCATAGCCGTTAGATATACTATCACAATTACTTAGTATGTTTCACTGTGTCTTGATTAATTAATATTTTAGGAAGAAGTAGCCCATTTTAATATTATAATCGAACAAATGAACTTTAACCATCTGTTGCAATATGTCGGATCCATATATTCAGTCTTACGTAGCCCCGATTTAAATCCTCCAACAATTAATATTATGGATTATGATTGTCACACGCTAAACGTTTGTCATTTTTAAAACTCCATAATCAGCCGTCGCAAATATTAACGATTGAATAACGGTAACCATACAACAATGTTAGAATCAAGTATTGTTATAATTTAACCTACTAACTGCGTTGGATACCATAATCGCAATTTCGACTAAACTAGTTACAGGTGAAACAGGTACACAGCGCAAAATAGTCCCGGTAAAATAGACAAGTAACAGTTAAATACAAGCAGATAATCTGCATAGCAAGGCCACGTTTCTATAAGTACTAAATACTTTATTGCTTCGAAAAATATACTCTCTGCGGCGTCGAATACGTTATAAGATTGCTCAGACGTTGTAGCGTTGACTAGAAAATAACTAAGCAGATAAGATCATACGAGCTGCGCTACAGAACATAATAATCTTAGGATTATTGGTAAGTCACTTTTTCTCCCTAGTACCCTACACATAACTCACCAAATTATCCCACTGGTTCGAAATGCATCTGCCAAGACACCCAACATAAAACTTGAGTGCTCACGTTAAGCGACCTTGGACCGAGCTACCAAAGCCGACATTGTCATCAGTTGGGGTAAAAGTAAGATTCGAAGGAACTTCCGTATATTAACGGAAGCCATTGCGGATTTTTCAAAATACTAACGTCTCTCGCTTCAAACGACTCACTAAAGCCTCTTTGCTCGGCGTTCGTCCCAAGGTTGCTCACAGGCAACACTGAGGGCACACACTTCACTTCACTGGCACTGTCCTGGTCAGCGGCGGCGGCGCTTGGCGGCGACGGCGTCCGCCTATTTGTCGACAGCTGCCAAGTGGTCGACGCGCTCGCCTCGCGCATGCCTCGCCCACATCTTGGCGTATAACATCTCGAGCCCCGTCGCGTAAGCTTTGCAGTCGAACAGTGGACTCTCCGACCGGGCCAGCCATACTTTCGCTCGGATGGCTTTTAAACTGGAAATAATTGCATTTTTTAGATGTAAGTCTAATAAACAATATTCGTTATTAACAACACAAAAAAAATCCTACAGGTTTTCAAATACCTGCTACCTTGGGCTCTGTCTACCCCGTAAGAGATAAAGACGTAATTTATGTATGTATACATGTAGGTTTTCAAAGTTAAAAAGTTTTTTCGACTTGCGGTTTTAATGAGTGGTCAAATATGATGTTCCAAGTAGCGATGAATACTTACTATTCTCTATCAGTTCCTAATCTTACAGCTATGTCTTGATATTCTTGCCTCGTTCTTGCTATTAATTCGGGACATCCTAATGTATTGAGCTGAGAAGCTGCCACTCTGCAAAGAAAAAGAAAAATGTAATTTATATCCAAAATAACGCTTTTAGCCCATATAAAATATGAAGAACTAAATTTTATATTCACACCAATGAATCACATAAAAATATTTCTTTTTTCTAATGAATCTTTATCCGAATGCTTACCTGGATGCTAAAGTCTCTCCAGGCAGCGTGACAACGGGCGTTCCCGTCCACAATATATCCATACTGGTTGTATGTCCATTGCACAGGGGTGTATCTAGACAAACGTCCGCTAACTGGCCTCGCCTAACGTGCTCTTCTTTTGCGGCCACGTTCGAGAAGATTATGCGACCCGGCGGCAAACCTGGCAGAAAAACAATGAAATCGAATCAAGCCAACTTTATCTTCTTTTAACTAAACTAAACATTACTTTCATTGTATTCAGTTTAATCGAACGTCCGCAATAGAATCAGAGATAGCATACTATTTACAAAACAATGAATCAACGCGTTCAATGCATACTATACACAAATGCTTTATATAGTTTTAAGAACAAGTCTTTAAGCTGAATCATACACCAAATTTTACAAAGTTATTACAATGGATGTTTCAAAGATCTTACCTAGTTGTTGAGCAGTAGCTTGAAGGTTAGGTTCACCCACGGCTGGGAATCTCAACAGCCACAGCACACTATTTGGGACGTGTTTCAGAATATAAACCCACATGTGGAGTGTGAGTGGATCGATTTTGTACAGCTGATTAAAGTTGCAGTACACCACGGCTTCATCGGGAAGGCCGTACTGTTGTCGGGTCGTGATCACAATGGACTGCGGAACCTCTTCACCGGTCGCCGCCTTGTTGTTCGTTTGTGTTGTCGCCAAACCATTTTGAAGTATAACACCATTAACAGAAGTCTGAAAAAAGAAAGGAAATAGTCAAGTTACAAGCACATTACGCGATAAAATAAAATAACAGAGTTAACACCTGAGTGAACAATTTTATTTACCTGAACTTGTCCGGAAGCAATCATGGTCTCAATGGGCGTGGTCGTCGGTAATTCGGCTACTTTTAGCGATATTTCAACGGGTCTAGCCGCTCTCACTATTTCTTTGATTTCTTTTATGTCGGTATTCTCTACTAAAGGTGATAAATCTGTGGCATTGATTACCGCCACATTATCTGCCAGGCTACCCATGTTGTTATGAGATTTAATCTTGTCGCTAAGAATAAGACGCTCCTGTAAATGCGGGAACATTTGTTTATGATCTCCTACGAAGTAAGTATTTGGCATGTAGGCTAGCTTCTCGCTGTATTGGCTTGCCAATTCCAGAGGCGACGTGACTGCGTCAGTGACCAAGTAGTCCATGTAGCTAGCGCCGCTTGTGCCAGGGTACCCAAGCCACATAACCTGCACTGGAGCGGGTCTCAATGCGAAGATTTCATTCCTCGCGCCTTTAGTGTAACCGTTCATGTTCACGAGAATATGAATACCATCCGCATAAATTTTATCAGCGGCTTTCCCGTTACACGGCATCTGTGAGAGATCAATGAAGTGTTCCGCTTCCCTCGCGATCTTGGACCGGAACGTGGTACCGTCGTCGACACTCAGAGCATAGCAGAAGATCTCTACTTTAGAACGTTCGTGCAAGCCGGGCACGGACTGCATCAAATGCGACGTTGGATGGTTACCGAAGTCGCTACTGACGTAACCGATGCGCAATCGTCCCTGTAATTCGCGAGGGAATTTGTATTGTGGCTTGTGGAGCACTTGCACTTTTTCTAAACACAAATTTGCATGACGGGCGGCGATTGCTTTTCTAAAATCGTGGGTAAGAGGGTACAGCATGGAGTGATGCGGATGAACGGAGGGCAGCCTGTTCTTGTCCAGTTGTTCGGCGACGATACTAACTAGCTTCTTCATACGCGCCTCGTAGTCAGTCCAGTCGCAAACTATTTGCAAGCAATGAGCCAAATTGCAATACGCGTCTGGGAAGTCGGGCTTAAGTTTTAATGCGGTTCTATAGGATTGGATAGCTTCGGGAATATTCCCAGAGTCTTTGTGGATACTGGCAAGGTTGCTATGCGCGTCCGCAAACGCAGGGTTGATTTGTATTGCCCTCGTGTAGCACTGCAAGGCGCCGGCGACATCTTGCATCTCTTTCAGCGTGTTGCCCATGTTACTGTACGCATCCGCGAAAGTTGGTTGGATGCGAATAGCCTCCTTATAGTGCATGAGCGCTTCATTTAGCTTGCCCTGCTGTTGCAGCACTGAAGCCAAGTTGCTATGAGCCGCAGCAAACTCCGGAAATACCTCGAGTGCCTTCAGATAAAGTCTTGTCGCTTCTTCTATGTAGCCTTGTTCACGTTTGATGTTAGCCAAGTTATTAAGGGAATCTGCGTGAGACGGACATAGCCGTAACGCAGTGTTGTAGCATTCTTCAGCGTCGACTACTTGGCCTTTCTCTTTTAAAGCATTCGCTAAGTTGCAATAGGCATCCGGGAAGTTCGGTTGTAATTCGATCGCTCTTCTGTAAGTGTCGACTGCCAAGTCGATCAGTCCTTGTTCGTAATACACGCAGGCCAAGTTTCCGTGAACTACAGCGTTGTTCGGAGATAAATTCAAAGCGCGAAGATAGGCCGCCACAGCCCTAAAAAGAGTCAGAATGTAATATTATATTAAGTGTTGTAAAGCACAATCTCATTTATAACGGTAGGTAATGTTTAAAATGTGTACCTGTCAAAAATTCTTGCTTCTTTGAGAACATTTCCCAAGTTAATGTACGCATCCAAAAAGTTGGGATCCAAAGCAACGGCCTTCTCAAAATGGTGTATGGCCAACCAGATTTCACTTTGGGCATTGAATACACATCCCAAATTACTCCATGCCACTGCAAAGTCAGGCCTCGTTTCGATGGCCTTCAAGTAACAAGCCTACACACACGGAAATGCGATATGTTATTAATTGAACAATAATAACACATGGTGTGATGGTATTCTGAAATGTTCGTTACGCCAAGTATATTCACACACAGCCGTAAGTGATGCCGGGTCGGATCGTTAGCGTCATCGATGACCGAGCACCACACACGGCGCGACAAAATTACGCCATTTGCACCCTAATTACACTACGCCAAATGCCACACAATCAGTAGGAAATGCAAACGACCACCGACACAAAATATCAACAAGCAGCGTACTGGACCCAAAATAATACAAAATCCAAAACGTTTTTCAATAGTGTTCTGATACGCTTCCACTTCCTAGCCGATGAGGAATGATGATCACGACAATGACAAGTCAAAGAGGAGTTGAAACCGATTCCTGTCCAAAAGTTTTGTCTTGCAAACCTAGTCCACTTTACCTGCAGCAACGGTTTGATGTCATCGCGGCGGGCTAGCAATCGGTGTACCAACCGTAATCCCGCTACAATCAGCACCCGTCACACCTACTGTCTTACCAGACAACACCTTGTGAAAATATAATAATAGAAATTAGTTGATTTTGAGTCAAACTATTTCACCCGATGATCGTCTTACACAAATTGTATTGCAAATCAAATGTTTATGATAGGAGAGGATCACTTAGTCAGCTCTCGCTGTCCGAGCTGAGTATTGCGGCAGGCGAGATGTGGATGACCAAAAAAATTAAACAAAACTCGCTACGTCAACCACTAATGAAACTACTGCCTCCCCTGATCCTCCAATGCAATGTATGTATAGTAAGATATTACTACAAGCACGAAAATTCCATGTTCACTAAATTAACATTGAAGAAAACAGGATGATAGGTTTAGTAATTGTTTATTTGAGCGTGTATATTAGTATACTCTCCATTCAAATGTTCATTTCCCACACAAACTGTTTCATAATATTCGTATGTAGACCACAAATTGCAATTAGCGAAATGGGAAACAGAATCTTATTTGCGTGGAAAATTACAATTGTATTTTACGCTGTTGCTATCGCAAAATATTATGTAAGAGTGACCAGTCAGATAATATTTTGAGACATAGAATTGCCAGCTAGTGCAACAAGATTGAAGACAAAATAAAATGAAACTGCAATTGAACAAGGTTACCAGACAGAGGGTTAGGGTCGCTGAAACTTATTAATTTACCACATCTGAAAACTATCTGTATGTATGCTTAAATTTGCGACTTGATCCATAGGATCCCGTACCGTCGTAACTCGTAATCCGGCAACTTATAAAGTATTGTTCTCAATCTTGTAGACACATTCACAATAATGGTTTAAACAAAAGCAGTTGCCAAGAGAAGGTATTCACAATAACCTAATTACAAAGAACATTGTTTAAACCATTATAAAGTACAAAGGGGAGCGCCAAATGCAGTAGTAGACGGCAGATTTACGCAATCGCAGTAGAGACGCAGGCCAAACAGAGAGTACGCTAATTTGATTTAGCACAAAGGAAATACAAAATGAATCCTGTTTACTTCGCAGCAAACCATAGGGAAGAGAACAATATTGTGTTTACCTTGGCTTCGTCCAAGCGTCCCAGGGCCTTGAGCAAATTGCCCAAGTCACTCCTAACGCAGTAAAGGTCCTGCAACAAGATTTATCATGGTTTGCAATCACAGAGATTTACGGGAGGATTTTCTTCGCATTCAATTCTTAAATTGGATTTACGCTGCCATTCTTTTTCTCAGTCACAATGTCGCAATCACATTTTGTAATACTTTTCTCTTATTTCATACTTTAAAGAGCTTTTATAACGGTTTGTAACATATCTAACCGATGCGACAGCACTATCCAATAACATTATAAACACGATGATAGTATTATTGTTATTGTACCTAACGAAAAAAAAATCTTATCTGTTCTTTATGTTAGCACTGCCTTAGTGTTTCGTACTTGCTATTGGGTCTTTGCATGCCTGTAGTAAACGTGACCAACGACAAAACAAGAACAAGTGGCTAGGTACATTCCTACATATATGATAGTGCAATGACACTATATCTAGGTACAAGTTGGTAGGGCAGACACAGAACAAGCGCATCGAACTGTATAAGAACTGAGTGTGTTATATTTTTCTTACGGTTGTGTCACGAAAGCAACGAAGTGATAAAAAATAAAAGCGCAAAATCTATTCCAAAGCGACACCTCGCCACGCGACAAGTGAATTGAAAATTCGTTTTGGTCTATCTCGATAGTAATTCTGTGAAATCGAATAGCTAGAAGAAAGTTCATTTCATCGAAATTGGTATACAATACAGCGGATGTTCAAATTAATTTAGATCTGGATTTAGTGCCAGTTTTTGCAGCTGTTGCGTTAAAAAAGTAAAATAGAAAATTCTAATATTCGGTGTTATATAGGTATAGGCTTAGCCATGCGATAAGTATTGACAGTCGAGACGTCCGTCATGCTATGTTAAGCAGGCTGCCAGTCTAGTGGTAACGTAGGTATGTGCGTTGCACAATATACAAGCAAGATAAATACAATTAAACTGTGTGCGCATCTCGCATTACGATTACCAAATAATATGCCGTTAACCGCTTACGTAGCATTCCGTTCATTAATATGCGCCATGCATACTTATGTCAATACCAACACATACAATCATATATGTTCTAAGAGATACAATACAAATAAAGTCATATTTTTTTTGCTCTTCGCTCATCCTATTTAACAATAACGCAACTCTAGTATTTGTAAAATTTTGCTTGGTCATTTATTAATATATTAAAACACCAGTATTTGTGTAAGAAATAATAAAATGTTCCATATGTGGAAGTTTTTATTATTATATTACTCAGATACCCCCGAACCAAGGGCAATGTCAATGTGACTAATTAATTACAATCAACAATGTTTTTATCTGATGTTCAATACGGTGTCAATTATGCGTAATCTACCTACCTAATCGCTTACTTATTCGAAATCATGACGATGGAAAATTTGACATGCGAACTATTTAAAATAATTACGTAGACATTACTTATTACGCCATTCGGCAAGAAGTCATTTGTATTGTTCATAGGTGCTTTCCTTGTTTTTTTTTAGTCGGAAAGAAAAAATGGCTCGTTTTTTTTTTAAATCATTGACATAAAATATTTGAACACTTATATTTATTAATTTTATCGAGCGATTAGTTTCAGATTTTATACATATCGATCCAATATACCAATAACATTTCCATGCGTATTTATTTATGTACCTACTTAAGATAAACTAATATGGGTAAGCACAATATACTTAAATAAAAATAAAACGGTTACATCAATTACGTACTTGATGCAAGGTGTTGGTGGTTAGGTTAGAACCTATAAAATTACAGTGGCGTCAGCGACCAATATACGCGTCCAAAGTCCAAAGTTATGATACATGGAAAACTACTGAAATTAGTAGTGAGTGACACCTTCAACGCGTCGCTTCCGTGTATGGTGTAGGAGCATTTATGTCTCAGCTTAACACAGTCAAGGTCGCGTAATGGTCCTTATCGCGCTCATAAATAACGCGAACTCGATTATTCGACTTGATTACATATTTAAAATGTTTCTATTAAAGTTTACGTCGCCCCGGGTTGTAAGTAGCCATTTACCGCCCGCTACGCGAGCGGAAATATCCACATCCTGGCTAGAGATAGATGTAAAATTGTGTATACACCTCGGCCAATGATAAAGAACGCCTCAGGTCGTATGTTTATCGCCCTCGTCTTTAGCTCGTGCGATCTGAGAAATTCATCATTAAACCACCCTCGGGGTGTAATTTTCAATTCTAATGTGTTTTATAAACATGAAAACCAATAAAAAGAGTCATGAGATCTTAACTTTCATTAATTAATTGATATTCCATGGATCAATATCAACATTCATCAGACGAAATCTTATTGTAAGTTCAATTTCGTTTTGCATCTAACAAATAAGAAATAGTAGTCGAAAATGTGAATTAAACCATAAGCTGAAGAGCGGAAATTCGATCTGTAAACGAATAAGGACGTCGCTTGAATGAGGTTGTCTTTTTACCTAAACCATTCGCCAAAATGATCTATTATTTGGACTTTGACAATCTAGAATTCTAGGACGCGCGCGGCTAATCTTTTTTGTACGGTTCTCTTTTAAAGTACAACCTTTAGTTACTTGTTTATGAATATCAGGTCGTCGCCTTCTGCAAAAAAAAACTCTGCACTTTTTGACTTTCACAAAAAAAAAGCTCAGCTATGTTAACAATACCGGAATTTAAATTATTGTTTTTAACTTATGCCTAACAACCAACGGATCGTAACGGTCGTCGATTTTTTACCATCCTCTTTTATGCAATGCAGGGGGAACGCGGTGGGATCAAGGGCCGGCGCTTATAAATATTCCCCTTAGCGTTATTTCTGATGGGATCTAATAACATCGTTTTGTCCTGCCAGTTTCTAACCATAAAAAATAACAAAATAAACCTTATTGCATGTTTGTGAAAAGTTGTGTAGATTTACATGTCATCCAATAAAATAGGTTGTATTTTTGTGTCAGTGGAAAATGTAATAATGGTTCTTTTAGCACAAGCTTTCATAAACAAAACATGTTGTGGTAAACCCTATCCAACACAATCCAGAGTTAAAAATAACAACATAATAAGACTCGGAAAAGGTGCAAAGTAAGGACTCTGCCAACAGGTCAACCTGTCATAAGTTATAACAAACAATACATGTTAATTTGGCATAATATGTTGTTGATGAGCAATTTGGATGCCTGAATATTTGTTAATTAATAAATGTACCTATCACCAGCTAATCAAATCCAGTACAAATAGTCAGGCAGGTAACACTTTTTATCTTAGAAAATTACAATGTAAGCACAATATTAATTATGACAAATTCATCTGAATGAAACAGGAATAAAGTGACTGGAAATTAAAATGAATACTTACAGGGTTATATTGCAGTGCTGTAACATAGGCCTGGACAGCTTGCTCCATATCGCCAGCAGCTACAAGTGCTGCAGCCAGATTTATGTAGCCGTCAATGAAATCGGGCTTTAGCCTCACTGCATGTCTGTAGTTCTCCAGGGCTTCTTGCAACTGTCCACGCTCTTTGTACACATTCCCGAGGTTGCTAAAGAACAAATATTCATATATATATTTGAAACCACAGAGCTCAGCAATTGTTGGCAAAATTTAGAGTTGTTTTGAAATGTTATCTTTAGTAAAATAATAAATAGGTACAAAGATTTATTTTTACCAGAAAGTATTTGACACATGAAATATGTAAAGAATATCTATTGTTCAGGACTGCCACAAAAATAACATATAGCAAAGCATCACCCAGGAAAATGGCCTAATTTTTAATAGCTGGTGTGTGCCAAAATATTTGGCCAAGCTATTTGAGTCATTGCATCATCTGCAAATCCAGATTTGAAACCTAGATTTTACCGCATAATAAACTTCTGAGCACAAATACTTGACGTGCATACCTAATCATTCATATACCTACCTAAATAATTTATCTATGTTAGACAATTTCCATATAATTTTACATAAGAGGGCTTGATGTACACAACATTAACCCTGTAATATTAATTTCTCCTGTCCATTATCATATACGTCCCAACTTATCACTACATAGTATAATTTATTATAAATTAGAAAAAGAAACGAATTCCTTGCTGTACTTTTTAAACAGTTATCGAGAGAAAAAGTGCTTGAAAGGGTTCAAATTAAAATGCCCACTGTAATATCTCTCAATTTCTATTCTGAAACCTGGCCAGACACTGTTTTATATTTTCTTTTCGCTACCAGTTAAGGAATACAACAAACATTTGTAAATATTTACAAAATCTCTCAACATGATCATTTATACTAGAGGACATAAGATCACAATTAATCTACATTCTCTTATACTTTGTTTAAGTATGATTAATCTTATCTACAACTGGTTTCTTTCTTTATAAAAATCTGATGAACTGATCATAACAAACTCATGAAAATCATTTCAACAGAGTCAAAAAACATGCAGATAAATACAAAATAAGCCCGCATTTTTTTACAATTTGGCATGCAAGATTGGAACTTCAGGAAAGTATTTATAATGTCCATGCTTAAGTCAGTTCTTCAAGGAAAAAAAGTCTTTGGCCTTTGTTGTGTATGGAAAAAAACTATGCAAGTACATTGCTGTGCATAGCATGTAAAAAGGTTGATACCAACTTTTGAATCTGCCATACCATAAAAATACACTGTAATGTTACAATTCATGCTACATAAGTTAGCATCTGTGAAGTCAAGTCTCAAGAGATGTTAGAAATTGCTGCAATAAATTTAGTAGCTAATTTCACTGAATCAAACTTATACGGTGGAAATTGTTCAGTGTTTTGTGCATATACATATCAGTAATTGATTGATAATCAATCAACAACACACTTAATCATGTTGTGTTGATTTATTAATGAACATAATTATAACATTTCTTACTGAATGAAATAAAGTAATTAAATAGAATGATACCTGTAAGCCTCGGCCAATAGAGGATTCTGCTTGATTGCCAACGTAGAAAAATGCGCCGACTTGTCGAGTCGGCGGCATTGGAAGTGGATGGAAGACAGTAGAAGCAGCACTCCAGTGTTGGAGCTGTCCTGCCGCCATAACTGCATGCAATGCAGTTCCGCGCTCTCATAGTCGCCAGCCTGGTACTCCCGGTGGGCCAATTCTAACAATCCTGATAAAAATAACGAATCACATCATTCGTATTTTTAAGTCTAGTTTATCGCAAACACGTACCTATTCCAAATAACGTTAATAACGTCAGTTTATAGGAAATCTGAATAGCTTAGAAGCCTGAACTTCGCCAAACAGTATCGTAAAAGAAAAGCAAAAGATAAAATCTATATACTAAGCTAACGCAAACACCTTAACTCAGGAAAATTCCAACATAATTTGATATCGTCAATTTATTTCTTAGTCGCCCTAATCACCCGAATCACCGAATAGGACACGGTAATCTAAAAAGCTATCAATAGTTTGATTTTACTCACCAACAGTAGATATTTGCTGAATGTCAGACATTTTCAAAATTACGGCATTTGCAGGGACACCAACTATTTGTTGAGGCTGCGTCGTGACAGATTGGGGCACCGCGACGTTAGCTTGAGTTTGCATTTTAGTTATCATTGTACGGACTCTGATGGTATTTTACTTATTGACGAAGTAGAGAAGCAATTCATTGAAATTTGTGTACTAGAATCACTATTTTTTCATTAAAATTCCACCACAACACTACTAGGCACCAAACTGTAATATAATCAATGGGCACGCGGAGCGGAGAATAGATAGATGAATAGATTTCAATAGATTTTACTACACCGGAAAGACCTTTTTTTTTAAATGGTATTTTTGCATGTGTAGTCTATGGTTCCTGTCATAATGCGGAATTTAAAGTACTTCGTGTCATAATGAAGCATAAACTTATGATATTTTTTATGTAGTGATGTTAATAAAATATTTTAATTTATTATTTTTGTTCAATTTATTGTTCAAAATACTAAAACTTGATTTTTCTCTTTTTCGCAAACCATAAACGAGAACTTCGCTGACACTCGGCTGAACACGCTCATATCCGGCTTGTGTCTACAAAGGAAGAGATAATTCCCGGCAATATTTAAATGTTGCCTATTCTGTTCATTTTAGTTCGCTTCAAGCTTCAGCCAATTAATTTAATTTGGGTATTAAAATAAGAGTAATCCTGCTATTATGACAAAATACTTGAAGGTTGGTCTTTACATTTACAAATTGATTTAATTCTAATCATTTAAGTGGTGTAGAGTAGCAAAGGAAATGTTTTATTTTTCATTACCGTTCTAGAAAGAGATGGTAGTCTATATTGTGCGTGACACGATGCGGGGCTGATCAGTCAATGATAAAAATGGTAGTTCAATAAAAGAGTTGTTACTTAATCGTCATTTTGGTCCGATGTTTTACTACCATTTTACGGCATTAGCATATGCATTAGTCCTGTTAGGAGCCACTTATAATCAATCTTCACGGGTAACGTATATTTTTAACTAGCGGTTCTAGTTGCAACGGCAGTAGACATAATAATTTCTAAAATGAAGTTGAATAATGTGTAGCTTCACTCACAAAAATATGCCCAGGCATATTGGGATATTAAGTAATTAATGGGAGCGGATCAAAATACATAAAGTTTAAAATGTATGGGTTAAAATACATAATGGTTCAAAATATATAACGCAATTTTCTGTAAAACTATTAGCTAAATGAACTTTTTTGATATCGTAATCTATAGATTGGTTTAGGTTAGGTTATAGTCTTTCCAACCATTTATTTTCTCGATGACAGATGTAGTTTGATAGTTATAGTGTTGTAACCTAATAAGTGATCAGTAGATACGATATCGATCCAATTTTATTATATATACGAGTAGTTGAGAAGTATTCAGCTATGGAGCCAATAAAACAACCGACTTGAATGCTAATTTATTACTAAGCGTGCAAAATGGCCGAATGACAGTATGTTTGTAATAAATAAAGTAAAAACTACTGGAAAAACAAAAAATATTTCACCATTAAAATGCTACATTATTCCTGAGTAACATAGGCTATTTTTTATCCCGATAAAAAATTACAACGTGTACAAAGTCGCAGGAACACATCTAGTTCAATATATACAATACCGATACAATATCGATATTTCAATCATAACATCACTATTTGCATTCCCATAGAATGTAACTTTATTAAAACGTTTATTGTTTATCGTACTTTAAAAAGATATTACTGCATATCTGGACTCAATTTGTCTTAGATGCATATTATATGGGATCAAGGAACAAAATTAGGCAGTCGTCATATTTTTTATACCTCGCATTTAAAAGTTAATTTTTGCGTAAAAAGCGCAGTTACATTCTACGGGAGCTGTCATCGAGAAAATAAATGATTGGACAGACTATAGGTTTGTTTTATAACAATCCTGTTAATTTATAACTTTCTGAGAAAATCGCATTATATATTATAAACCATTATGTATTTTAACCCATTATACATTTTAAACTATGTATTTTAATACGTACCCGTAATTAATAGATGCGTATTTGCAACAGACGTGTTTTAGAAATTAAGAAAACTTGTTTACAGTTAAAATTTATTATGTAATGTACTACTATTTGTACATTAAAAATATAATATTTGCAGTGCCCCTACAGGGTTTGATCTTGTATATTGTACCTTGAATCAAAGCAAATAAAAGTTTGAGTTTGCGGCGCTGCCGACGGTGAGGAAGGGGGTACAGTCAGGTTAACTTACTAAATAAAACAAAATAATATTGTTATTCCTTTATATAATTCTTACTATAGTGTAAAATAAACAATATCAAAATAAAAAAAGTACCTGTACTGGACGGAAGAAAATTAAAGCTTAAGTCTACTTAACTATAGCGGCGGTACCTACTGCACTTCGTTGTTTGTATTTTTCGCGGCCATTGATTATCCCTCGCTCATGTCTCTACATCTCTTTTTAGAATGTCATATTTCTTTTAACCACTATCTAGTTGTGCAAGATCCAATATGAACTCAATATGAATAATATAGACGTTGACCTCATCAGCTTTGGGACTTTGTTTCATTTCAAAACTAGAAATAAAATCTGAAAGGAGCGGAATCTCACAGGTTTTTTCTGCAAGGTTCTCCGGGCATCACGCCGACGTCTAACGCCGCCACTGATCCTGTCTATGCAGTCCAATTTCCGTTACATATTTATAACTTGGCTTTACATCAAGGGTTAAAAGTCATATTTATTCTAAATAGGAGAGCAGGTATGATATTTCGGTTAGATCCTGTGGCACGGACTCGTGGTAGCAAACATAAAGTTCACGCGGCGCGGGCTCGCTAAAGATGCGACTGAAAACAATAGAAAACTGGATCAATGATGGACCTATACCGCAAACGCATCAGGTCTTTGGCGATCGCCACCATACGATCTACATATCTAAAGCCCTAAAACTTAAACCCTCTCTCCTGTTAACTCGGTATGAAGCAATCAAGGCTTTACTCGCCGCTAAAGAACAGTTTGCTAGTTGTATTCCGGTGCGGAGAGTAAGATAGACGGGGATATTAAGGTCCCACCACAAAGACTACAAAACGAAGAGGAATAAAACATTTTCAAATAGGGAATACTCATTTTTTTTTAATGCTTTAATAAAAACATCTTATACAACAAATTCAGATTCGTTGTATAATTAGTAGTCCAAAATTCTTGTATTTTCCACATTGTTTGACAGATATGACATTTAATTTATCTTTTTGTCATCTCTTTTATGATATTCTCATATTTTGTTCAGAAATGTGCATATTCCCGTTGTACTTTAAAAATATTTTTAAATCAGCAAGTATCACTAAATAAAGCTTGACTCAGAGATACCTGTATTGGTTGACTCACCCAACTACCCAAAACAGGTAAGGTTCTACGTTCCGCCTGATGCCGCACTGATTCATAATTTCGAGAGGAGCCTGAAACAGCATCCCATACTCTTTGACAGCCACCAGGATTTTATTGGGATTCGAAGGGGCGTGGTTTTTCTTGAATCTGTAAAGAATTAACACCTGGTATTATAGGTGTAGAACTTTTTGAGAGGAGGTTAAGTAATGAAATGATAACAAATAATGTACCAAACGACGTATAAATAGCAACTGATAGTGTCTTTTTGACATTCCCATAGTGAGATCTGCAACTCTAGCCGATCAAATAGGGCCGGAATAAACCAGATAACCAGAGAACCAGACTGCTGTGTTCCGGTGTGGAGAGTAAGACAGCCAGGGAAATTACGGGCACAAGAGGCATTGCATCTTAGTCCTCTAGGTTGGCAACGCATCTGCAATCCCTCCGGGGTTGCGGGTGTCTATGGGCAGTGGTGATCACTTACCATCAGGTGACCCACTTGCTCGTTTGCCTTCCTATTCATATACAAAAAAAAAAAAGATCAGAACGCATTAATCTTCTCTTTTCTCTTCCTACCCTCATCCTTTATCGTTTGACAGAAAGGAATGGTGGTCCGAGTGCGTAGACAATTGGCATTGTTCATTTTTTTTAGTATGCTCCAATTCGAAAACCATTTCGAGGAAAACCATCAATTACCCGATTTATCTTGTCCGATTTCAAAAATACTTTATGATTGCAGATATTTTTGTAAAAGTACTTTGAACCTTTGTTTGACCGAACGACCAGGTTTTTAGACAGAATCCAGCATCGAATGTTTGCCACATGAAATGAAAAAAAAAGTTTGGCTACGGCAACTGTCACGTGTCACTGTCAAATCTACAAAACCATAGACAAAGCCGTTTTTTTTATAGCCAGCCGAACGAAGGCGATTGGGATTCTGTCTAAATTCACGAATTATCAAACAGCGAAAAAATATTTATTATTCATTAACAAAGCTACGTAAAAGCATAATATTCAAATTAGTTGCTTGAAATAGTCCATTTTATCAAATAAAGGTGTTAAAAGCACAGCTTAAAAAAAATGAACAATGCCAATTATGGTCCAGGCTTTTAAATAAATTGGAGTTAACGTTTAGTGTCTAAACCCAGGTGTAACGATTTAATTTTTTAACCCTAGACCGTGCAATCAATCTGTACCTACCTTTTAGTACCTACTTAGATTTAGGGATTAGAGACTTAACGCCTGCTTCACCACTCTCTGTTAAGTTCTAGTTTTCTTAAGTGTCAGTTATCTATGATTCCGTCTCTATTTATGCTACGAAACAGACAGAGATGTCATACAGAGACTGAACTTAACAGTGGTGAAATGGTCCTTAGATTTAAAGATTCACCTTATACTGTGCTGCAGTAGTTCATGGATGCGCTTACTAGCAGACCGGAAAGTCTTAACAATATACGAGTAGAGAGGGTTATTGGCTTGAGCTTCTATATTCTTCACGGGCGCTATTAGAACACCCTTTTCAGATTCCAGTTGTAGAAAATGAAATAGAACGTTATCATCGCCTGCAGTTATCCTGAAACAACAATATAACTAAATGTTTTTTTTTTTTCAACAAAAAATTATGCCACGGTCCTGTCACGGTCGCCATGTAGGGACGGGATTTCGTAGTAAATGAGAGCTCAAGTGCGGTTCACGAACTGAGGTTTATTAGGCTTTGCATTGCTATATAATAGTTGGACAGAGGTGTGTGCGTGCACACTACAACGGTAATTAATTATTTATTTACATTGAATCTCCATGTTACTTAAGGATTCTTGTTAGGCCCCAAGTTTTGAACTTTATAGAATGGACGTAAGTTTAAGTCCGGTTGGCGTGCAACCTTTGGCGACGAATATTCTAATGTGAAAATTAAGTTCCCAGTCTGAGTAAAACTTACTTATGAACAACAATATGATCAATTTCATTCAACAACGATTTTCTGATGTCAGGCGTATCGATGCTTCCACTCGCTCTACTGCCTTCCTGCAAATAAATTATACCATAGGTTTTTAAATCGAAATACATGAATACATGAATAAACGTCGTAATTGCACCTCTACTCGTATTTCAGTTCTTCTCTGTTTACAAAGATAGCGCCTGTAACACATGTTAATTTCGGTCTTGGACATAAAACTTTGGAAAAGGATATTATATAGAAGGGGAACGAGAGAGAAGCACTACCCGCCCGCACCTCTCTCGGTCCCCTTTGTCGTCACACCCCGCGCCCCTGCACCGCGCGGGCGATGACTCATTTAAGCGGTTGATCTATAGCTTTACGTTTGCAACAAAACTTAGAGTAGTACTCATCGAAAACGCGAGAATTCATTTTCATACTTGTCGATCCCAATCGGAATCTGATCCTGACGAATCTCGACGATTCCTCTGTTCCCTGTCGGCTCGTCTTCCTTGCACGCGTTCCTCACTTTTTTCACTGCGGAAAATAATACACTTGAAGGAAGAGTGGTCAGATAGTTCAGATAGTTGCAAAATCAACAACATCACATCACTACATAGTATAAAATAAAGTCGCTTTTTCTGTCCTCATGTCCCGATGTATGCTTATGTCTTCAAAACTACACAACGGATTTTCATGCGGTTTTTTTTAATAGATAGAGTGATTCAAGAGGAAGGTTTATATGTATAATACATGCATAATATACCGTGCGAAGCCGGGGCGAGTCGCTAGTAAAAGCATAAATTACGTCTTTATCCTTTACGCGGTAGACAAAGCCTAAGGTAACAAGACCTAAAGACTACGTTTAGCATGATTGTGGGTGTATAGTTGGAAAAGAGAAAGCAACACACTTTTATACATAACCATTTTTGGTATAAAACGGTTGGCGATCCCTGGTAAAGTGAATATTAATGCTTCTGCAACTATCATTACCTTGCGGCACTGAGTCGACGACTTCTAACCCGTATAAGGCTTTATAATGAAAGTACCTGTTACTCTTCAAACTGTTCGAATCCTCGGAATAACTGACGTCCAAGTTGCTCGCATGCCTGTGCTGCTTCGGTCCACTGTACCACGGAGAGTAAAGGCTGTGATGGCTGCCATAGTTTACGGAGTTGTCGCTAGAGCCCGCGTTTATCTGCTCTGTTGAATTATGGCGCTTTTTGTCGTTCAGAGCCTTTGTGAGTTTAAGAGTGGACGGTTTTAAAGTGCCTTCTGATTTTTGAGCTGGAAATTACAATAATGAACTTTAAAGCTTTCGATAATTAATCTTTGAATATTCACTCATTAAATAGTGTTATGTTTATATTTATACACGTGCCAGTAATTTCACCGGCTGTCTTACTCTCCACGCCGGCACACAGCAGCGCTAGCACTGCTGCTTGGCGGCAGGATTAGCGAGTAAAATGGTAGCTATCCGGGCGGACCTTGCAAAAATTCTTATCACCCACCTACAACTATAGTATATTCATAAACTTACTATTAATCTCTCTCATTTTCCTGCCATGCTTGGTGAGACATTCTGGTAATGTTTCAACTTGAGGTTGCGTGTTGGATGTAAGCCACGACGTCAAGTATTTGTCCAAACCGACATCATAGAGAAGCTCTATACAACTTTCACACTCTTCCACATAAAACGGCGATGGTGGAGTAACGCCTACTGCCTGCAAGGAATGTAAACAGGGCTAGCAGTATCTGATTTTTATATTCTATTATGACATTCCTACTAGGATTATATAGGATTTTATGTCTCAAAATTCTTCCGGAGTATTTCAGCACGTTATTGGATTAGATTGACTTAATATCGATTTAGTTCAAAGTGAACTATGTCAAAAGCAGAACCAACTTTCGAGTCAAAAATGTAAACGAAACAAGTTTATAACTAACTATACTATGATAACTAGTATACTCTGCAGGTTTAAAATGGCAGCAGAACTGATAAAGAAGCTTTGATCATTTAAAATGAACATGCCAGCTTCATCAGACAATGGTATGTGCTGTGAAAAGGTTCTACCGCAAATGAATGCATATTCAATATAATGTTAACATTGGAAGTATTGGTGTACTTACATCTTCTGTACACCCACCAGCTTCCATTAAAGTAGCCAAAATAAAATGACCCTTGCCTGCAACTAGTAAAAACCAGCGCCCTTCAGGAACTCTGTAAATTAATAAATAAGAGTGCAACAAGTTTTATTGAAATAACTAATTCAAAACAATAATTTCTCATGTTCCTATATTAACGACATGTAACTGAGATAAAATCAAATATAATTAATAAAAACGAATGTTGCTTCTCTTCTCGTGCAGATTGTATCCCCTTTTCAGCTTACGCCCATGATCTTGCTAAACTTAGCCTCTGGGTCTTGATAAATTAAGCTATGTCTACCCCGTAAGGGATAAAGACGTGATTTACGTATGTATGTATGTATGATGTTAATACATTAAACGAAGTTAAATAAAAAGTGATCAGTTGAATTTTTTTTCCATTTAAAAATTCATGAAAAAATTTAACATAAAAATGTACCTGTATTCATTACTGTTCCCTTCATTTTTATTTTGCTTCCTGTGCTCATTTATAAAAACCTCCTTCCAAATAACAAGTTTATCCAATTCTTTATCTGCACTCAACTTCAGTATACCATTAAGTTTTAAATATGAGTTTATTTCAATCAGATCTTCGTCTTGTAGATGAGAACTAAGTAGATGTCCAGAGTAATACAAACATGTTCCTATAACTGTATACAGTCTTTGAAAGTTTTCCACATCATCAGTCTGTAATGTTAAACGGATGTATTGCTAGTTAGTATTAGTAAATAATAATAATTTCAAAATAAAAAGTTTCTAAGATTATTTTTGAAATATTATAAACTGTTACCCCATTTACATAAGTGCCCTGGTTGAATATTTTCATACAATAATGAATGCAAAGTAACAAAAGTGATCTGGGGACTAACACAAGAATCAGTTGTATTGAGATTCTGATAAGTGCAAATTCCAAGAAATAAAACATTTTTTTTTTTAATTCTCAAATAGTGACATATACATAAATTCACATAAATACCCACCCATTCCCTGTAATCTGCAGCCTGTAGCTCTGTCATAGCATCATCAACTTGAATCCTTACTTCCAATGGAAGTGTTATAGCATGTGCAGCCAAAATATCTTCAAAGTAAAATCCTCTCTTGCTATCACAATCTTTATTCCAATTACTAAACAGCAAAGTGTTAAATATACGAGAAAACAAACTATCCAACTTATCAACATTGTTAGGTTTTGTAAAACATGTTTTCAAAGATCCATATAAAAACTCCAATAATAAGGCTATTTGAGTCATTACTCTCTTAGCTGCAAACAAATCGACTAGTTTGTTAGGAAATGCAACCAGCAACAAGTCACTGTAATGTGAAATATATGTTATATTTATAAGTGAGTTATTATGTAAAACTGTAGAGATAATAGGCTGACTAGTGCCTAATGATTTGGGTGCTAGATGATTCAATGTCACATAAGCCCCTCTAGTGTTATAAAGGAAGTTCTGATTGAATGGTCTTGGGTAGCAGTATAGAACACCCTTGTCATCATTGCTGTGATACTCAATGTCATTACAGCATATATACAGGACGGAACAGTTGGAATCTTTTAATATTTGTGTTAAAGTATGTTCTGGAGCTCCTTTTGCTGTAAGCAACTTGTCTAAATCAAAGTTGACTCCTTCGGTAACCACTTGGAACTGTAATTTGGGATTGTCATAATCGTCAGCAACTACTTGAAGAATGTTGTTGATATTGTAAGGGTTCACATCAATACCATTTATTTTTTGTAAGTAATAACCCTTTTTCACTTTTGGAGTGTAAATGGCTCTTGCTTCGGGCAGAAAGTTTGAAACTACCAGATTTTTAGCATCTGAATTAGTTTCGAGGCTGATACCAAACATTTTCTCTATCTGGCAATTTTTCTCACTATTGTACACCAGGTTTTTGTTGACCTGTGAAAATAAGAGAAAAAATAGCACTAAGAGCCTTTCCAATAAAGTACTTAACTGGTTTGTTATTTGGAATTTGGGTATAAGATAAAATAATACCTGTACAACAACAATCTTATTGCTATCTTCTAATGAAGTCTTTTTGAGAATACCAGACAGTGTAGGTGTCTCCTTTTCATCATATTTTTGTCTACCAAAGACTTCCAAGTTCTTAGATTTGCGATTTTTTAATACTTTAAATATTCTACCTATAAAATAAACAAAAATAATGCACAAAATAAATAAGAACTTACTCAGATTTAAAAATAATGAAATAATAAATAAAATTACTCAAATGACCAAATTTTTATTTGAAATAAAATGGTAATCTCTGTAAGATAATATTACCTCTGGTAGATCGTCTTGTAGATGTTCTCTTGAAATTATTTCTTCTTTTAAATGATTCACAATTTTCTAAAAGTGGAGCTTTCGAATCATCAACCTTGTCACTTGAAGCGTTAACTTTTATGTAAACAAGCTCGCCATCTTCACCAATATCAGAATCCCATTCTGGTACTGAACTGAATTAACATTTAAAGTAGGTATTATATTAATACAGTGCTTCAAATTTCCTCGAAGTTGTTAAGTTAATGAATAAAGTCTCACAGATTCAGAAATACCTACCTGTCTGAATCTGAGTACTTCGAGTCGTCTGAAGAATTAGTCCAATCATTGTCTGAATCGCACGGACTGTCGTAATTTACCTTAGACTTAAAGTTATTCATAATTCTAAGACCAAATTCCTTAAAACCGTAATTTCGTTCTTATTAAAAGACTTAACACTAGTTAGATTCTAACCGTCAGAACATAACATTTAAAGCAACTATAGCATAACTGTATAAATTTAATTTAATTCATATTTTAGTAATTTCAGTAACTTGTAAACTTGCATTGTTTTTGTTTGACATTTTGCTTTGACACTTTGCTAGCGTATCAAATCAAATCAACATCAATGAAAGCTTTTTTTCTTACAGCAACCCAGCAGTAAGGACACACGCATACACTCAAATCACAATATAAGCTCAAAGCAAAGCACATAAGCTCTAGCTAGGCTGTTCGAGGTACTGGTAGAAATGCTGTTATTACTTTTATTTTGATGAAATTCCTTTCCACACACGAAAATTATAAAACAGGAAATAAACCCCTCTGTGCACCTCCCTTAGTAAGCAATGCTGGCATCTTGACAACATAGTTTGAATACGCTCAAAATTTCGAAATGGTGAAGCAAAAGTTTACTTTTTGTAAATAAATAATAACAAATAATGAAAACATCAATCGATAAGAAAAACGCTGGTGCAATTACATAAATATAACGTTTATTTCAGTTTTTAAGTTCGATTTGCTATCAAATGTTCTGTCAATTTATTCTTACGTGCAAATAAGAGCTCCATCGAAAGTCAATGTTATGGATTATGAAGATAGCGAAGATCGATCTGAAACTGATGTATCATCAGTTCATAATTCACTTAATGACAGAAATATGGGCCCCATAGCCGAGGATTTTGATCACTACTCAGATGCAGAAGCGGATGATGTGACCGTTGGATTCCGAACACCAACACCAAATTCAGCCAAACCAATCCCTAACACTCTTTTAGGGGTTAGTCAGGCCCAAATCAAAATGGCAAACGCAGACGACTGTAAAATGTGTAAAACTTCTGCTATACCGTTCTACCATGTGAAAACGGTAATCTAAGCCTTGTTCATGCCTGTAGCCCGTACCTATTTGCTTGAGCCAACAATTTATGACTAACCGGCACTCTATATCACCTTATAACTACTTATTGCTTTGAAATGTAAATAAAATAGTTACGTTCGTTTACACAGGACACAGTGATCCAATTAAAGGAAAGTACCAAAAAGCTGTTGTATCTACTAGAGGAGCTGCAATCAAAAACATATTCAAAAGATATAGTTACGGATGAACCTCCGATTTTAGAAAATGTAGCGAGACCACAACAGCATGCAGAAAAAGTAAGTACCTACCTAGTCATTCTTTATACACTGAACATAGGTATTGTGTTTGTCACTTTCAACATGAAACTACCGTGAGACTCAAACCTGAAAACGAGACTGTGATGAAAACGAGGGTAGTTGTGCGCCGCTGTCAGTTGCGTCGAGCAGCCGCGCGAACAGAGCGCTGGCGCGCAGTGTTCGTGTCGCTGCCGCCGGGGCGAGCGCTCCAGGAAGAAGGACTACGAAATAGTCCGAAACATGTCGAGCATCACTCGACTTTTTATACGTGAGTTATCCGTTTATGTGTAATTATTGTGTTTGTATCTATAACTTATTGATACCATCACTATTTTGATTACCTTTTCCACCTATACGCCCACAACCATACTAAACGTGGCCTTTAGGTCTTGTTACCTTCCCCTACCCTACCCGTAAGGGATAATAACGTGATTAATGTATGTAGCTCTGTACTTATTGATATAATAGAATAGAACTCACAAATAATTTTATTACAAAAGTTATGGTGACAATGACAACATTACTAACGAGGGTAATATACCTACGCCTATGAAATAAAAAACCGTTAGTTCGAGTGCTGCCTGTTATTTTTCGTTTTTTGACGTGATAACGTCTGTATAAATCGATGAATGCCGGCTGCACTGACGAACAAGCACGACTCATTACGTTACGTTCCGCGTGACGCCAGTGTGAAAGCGAGAGCGCGGAACAAGCAATAGAGAGGCGCGATCTTCTCGCGTGATGTCAGAGCTACCAATTCGAATTTGTTTCTTTATGACGTTATCACGTAAATCTATCCTTCATAAACTCACTTTGCAGACAATTGGTATTTTAATTCAAACCAACAAACGTCTCATTTGCAGACAGTCACTGATGTCATAGGCACTAAAGCAATAAAAAAATTGGAATACCAGACAAAAGAATTGCGCGCCATCGTTATAGAGGTAAGAAGAAAATTTATTATATTGAATAGGTACCTACCTAATGTTATCTTTTATTTTTAATACTATAAATGTCAAAGTATAAGTAATATTATAACTTGGATTAAATAACGCATAGTTAGAATACTTTTGTCTCGGAAAATTGCAGTTCCTGCGGGATAACAATACTACGATAAACAAATATTGTAGACGAACTTGTGTATGGAACTTGGTGTAGCTAGGCATTTTATCAAAATATAATCTATCTAATACCTAAGTAAGTACCTCTACCTAATGTAATGTAGTGAATCACATTTGTTTCGTGTCAATATTTCAGGATGAAGACTACGACTGTTCAGTTTACAAGAGACTAACACGAAAGTGCCATTGCTTAAACCAGACAGAGTACAATGACTTTGTAATCCACTTTAATGAAGACACCAAATTTTGCACCAACACCATTGGAGAGATCATCAAAAACATGCGTATAGTAAAGAGGTTTTTATACATGGGTGGTAAATACACGAGGAACGCACTTATGTTTCTCAATGAGGTAAGAAATTTCAGTTGAAAATTTGATTTTATCATTAGAAGAACTAGGTGCATGGAAGATTGAATAAGGTCCTTTGTAGGCGCTAATTTTTTCGCACCACGGCGCTGCTAAGTGCGTGACGTGCGTGGACTAGCGGCCTGCGGTCAAGTTCCTACCTAGCAAAGCTAATAATAATAACTAATAGATAACGAACATTTTCAGGGACTAAATCAAGCCACTTGCTCTGAAAAGGTAGAGATAGTACAGGCTATCGCTTTTGCGGATGTGTGTAATGTCTTTGACACGCACACTATAGTCACTGTATGCATTTCATGGCCATGCAGAAGTGATTGCTATGCGGAACCCATGACAAAGGTTTATTTTTAATTTAATACCTACCTACTTATTCTACTTTATTCACACAATTGGTACTTTGCGCCAGGAAATTTCCAGGTCTTCTTTTCGTTTCTTTTCATAGGTGCTTACCCATCTATCGGACTCCTTAATTCGATAAAAATAAAACTAATTGTGACATAGTGCTTGGACCGGATGATGTGCTGCATAACAAATTTATAAATGGCGATTTATCAATTAAGTGCCATTGATCTTTATCCAGATTTGTACATAATAACATGAACATTTCTGCATAAATTGAGCTATGATTATGTACATGTATACATGATCGCACGTGATAGGTAGATCCGATTTTTCATTTGTACAGCATAAACTCAACTACCTAACA
The DNA here is from genome assembly GCA_949127965.1 of Pandemis corylana. Classification (NCBI taxonomy): domain Eukaryota; kingdom Metazoa; phylum Arthropoda; class Insecta; order Lepidoptera; family Tortricidae; genus Pandemis; species Pandemis corylana. Next base: position 5,477,323 of record OX421860.1, read on the forward strand.
TAAGAAAACAAACCAACGTACTTACAGAAGTTATGTCAGGAGTAGTTTTGTAATATTTTTTAATTTTATTATATTCAGGAGCTGGCAGCAACGTTACTTTATAAGATATCACAATTAGAAGAAGGGAGACGGTATCTGAATTTCAATTCGAAAATAATGTGTGACATCAAAAAAGTCATAAAGAAAAAAGCTTCAAAGATAGATTTTGATTCAGTAGAATGTCTGAATATGGTGTTAGAATTATGTTTATGTCATCCACGACTACCTCAACAAATCAACCTGACCTACAACTGCAGCCCAGAGGAAGAAGGTAAACGACTGAACAGCTCCCAAAGTTCACAAACTAATGACCTCTTCAGACCACAAACAGAGTATAGCGGTCAAAGTTTATCTCTCCGTAGAAGGGAAAAAATTATACCAACTTTTACTGAATAAACACTTGCAGACGCCTATAAGTGAATTACCTTTACGTAGGTATTATTTTTACACAGTTTTCCCTCATACCGTGGAGATGTTAGGGTGCTCACAAAGTATTTTTTTGTTTTAGAGGTCGGAAAAAAAACGTTAAATTCATTATCGACGTACCGGCAATTTATGTCGACTAACGAAGTATTTCAATATATGGATGTGCTTCAAAATATGAGCATCACCAGCAAAGGAAAATTTGAACTGACCTCCCATTTACCGAACATGCTGATTTTGTTCAGGAATATGCTTATTGAATATGACGACAGTGCACTGAATATTGTAGTAACGAATATTCTGAACAATCTCGTGGCACAGCCTTTGCTAAGAGATGACAACGTACCGGTTATTGCAACTGATACAGCAACAGAGGTAGGTACATAACACTTTATGTATAAAGCCGTACCGACATGACGCAAGAAATATCGTAGGTACACGTTGCATTATTTCAAGACCCCACCGTAAGATTCTGCACCTATTTGTTATTTAATTCATCTCGCAATTGCGGCAACTATGCGATTTCCCGGTACCTACTAAGATTGCGGTAAACGGACAGGTACAGAATTTTCGGTGCGGTTAAGTCTAATTAGGCTTATCAACATTTTTCTTATGATTCAGATTTGTATTGCGTTGATGTTATATTTTAGCCCATAAAAATGAAAAACGCTGTAAATCAAATCCCTATAAAAAAGAACCCAAAGAAGAGTACTATGAAACTGTCAATGGGTACAGTTCCTAATAAATCGAGACAGCCCTCAAAACGTCAAGGTAAATAAAATTACGTAAATATCATTACTTGATACAAAAAACATACATATGTGGTGCTGCCTATTACCACATTTTTAAAACAGCGCAAACAAATAGATTTTCAAGAGTTCTGCTACCAAAAATTTTAAATTCATATAACATTGTTGTGTTATAATATAACGTTAAAATTTGTTTTTTTACAGTGCACAAGCAATTGGAGCATGCTATACAAGTTAAACCTGCAACAAATTACAATTTGCTGAACAAATCCAAAAAATTTACTAAAGGTACAACTTATAGCAAGATAATACTTTATCATTTGTTAGAGATGTTATTGAGGTTATCGGAGTCTAATACAAAGCTCTTTAACATCCCTATTCCCAGTGACTTGATAAACAAGTAGTAGGTATGTGTGATTAAAGATACTTGTAAAATTTTCAGATCACCGTACTTCCGTCATAGTGGTGCCCATTGACAAAAAAGAAAATCTGATTGACAAAAAAGAAAATCTGATTGACAAAAAAGAAAATCCGATTGACATAAAACCATGTAAATAATAATATAATTCCATCAATTATTATATTTTACAATCTCCATTCACCTGCCACAGCCAAAAGTAGTCATATACATAAGAAATATGTAATTTTGCAAGTAATGTAACTTATAACAACTACATACAATTAGTCAAAATAAATAAATACAAAACTAAAATTCATACAAAAAAAGTTTTATAAATAAATGCAGCACTGGTCATTCCATGTTAATAATGCATCCAGTGCATTATTAATATGGAATGAGGAACAAAGAAGGAATGTGACCAATTACATGACAAACAAAAAACAACTACAACAACTCACATTACCAATCACAATCAAAATTTAAATTTGTTATTACAAATTGAGATCTAAATAAACTATCAGTTATTCTTTTCCCATATTGGTTTGTTGATATGTTAACATATTTATTGTCTCCCATGGTCTAGACTAGACCAGTATTTCCTAAAGTGGCTTTTGCCATCTCTGCAAATCCATAATGCATACAGAGTTTAACTAGCAAACAAGTATAACTGGTGACAGTTGCTAAAGAATGATAGACTAACTAGGGAATGACTTGGAAAGGTTCCAAGTTCCAAGGATCTTTAAAACTTTGGGAGCCCCTGATTTATGTTATGAATGGCTTTAATTACGCTGATTTACCCTTCTGGTATTAACTCTTTGAATCCCACCAATGTGCACAAGTTGACACTATACATGTGCAACAGTTTTACATTCGAAACAATGGACAATGAATATCTCTCATAACAGCAAAGTGGACATACAATTAATCAATATACCTGCTGTCAAATTGATTGCTATGATGTGGTTGTCTAGAGTCATAATATGCAACTGTTCTTTTGTTCTGAGGTGGTGGATTGCTAGGCCTAAAGAACATTGCCAACAAAATATAAAAACCTCCCACAATTTTGCTTAAAAAATCCAAGAAACCCAAAAACATGGGTGTTGAGTTTTTGACCAGAATAGACATTTCTCTGACTAATGCCAGTATAAAATTACCAAGAAAATTAACAAATGCGGTACTTCCAGTGAAAATTGCTATAACAAAGGCAAATATGAATGTGAAAAATTCTTTTACATTTGAAATAGATAGAGCTGTTTTTAAACCAGCCTTTATTTCTTGCACTGTTTCATTTAGTGTTTCGACAGGATGCTCAATTTTTGCTTCAATGGTTTCTTTGGTTTTATTTATTCCTCCAGTTAATATGGGCTCCATCTCCAAGAAGGCATCTGAAATGTGCCGCAAACACTTGACTGCAACAAGTGTTTCTTCATTTCTGAATTTTAAACTTCTTACTTGAAACCAAAACGGTCCAAAAGGCTGGTTGTCGATTTCAGACCACAAGCAAACCCCTGACGAAGTATGTCCAATACCTTCAGTATCTGTTATGCCTATCCAGTGTGAGTTAGGGTAGATTGTACGCAATTTTTGCTGTGCATCGAATAAATCTTTTTTCAGTTCAACCTCGGCCGGACTAATTAGGATAATATCTCGGTATCCAATGCGCTCGTTGATTAGCCTTCTTTCTATGTAGCGGCCTAAGAAAATTCGAGACTTCAATAATTCTTTTGTGTAATTCTTGATTTTTGCTGTATTTACGTCATCGTGACTATCAATTGATGATGTTGTAGAGTCGAACTGCGAGCTTCTTCTTACGACACTCATCTTTTTTATATACAAAACAAAACAAAGAATTTATGTCTATATCTAATTCTTTCGATATTCCGGACACTGCTGTTACTATTTTCGTCGAAATTACAATTTACTCTGACACTAGAATGATGACATTGACGTGACGCGTGACGTTTCGTTTTTTTTATCGTCTTCCATAAAGAAAAGGTAAAGGGATTTTACTCATACAGTCCAGTCTGATGTATTATAGCTTTGTTCTACTTTTTTGATTGTAAATCTATATTTATTAATCACCAAAGATCAGTAATTACAGCTGACTTCCCGCGCATTCCATTTCAGGGGGTCTACTCACAAAACCATAATTATTCGTATTTTTCCTCATTCCTCGTAAATTTACATACTCGTACTTTTCAAATTCAAAATTATGAAATAAAAAGCAAAAATGTGATGCGTTGCATTGCAGTTTGTTTCAGTTTTTTGAGTCACATGCGAAATGATACGCGGAATATGTATTTTTTAATCTCCAATTTTTGGTGCTGGAAATACCTCTCAAGTTTCAAATTCTTGGCGGCGGATCGAAGTAGGTGCCGGGCCTGAAGACATGCGATTGAATTTTCATTTCCGCCCTTAATCCGAAATTGCTGTAACCTTAAATCACAGCACAGATTAGAGAAATATAGTAGTAAATCACAGTGGTGTTGGAGGCTGAGTAGTGGACCTACTACTTTTTTACCAGATGTATTACTTAATCATAAAATGACTCGCTTGCAACGCTGTCTTTCCTATTCCATTTAATGATTCTTTGAACTTTATATCTTCGATTGCATCTACCCATATACAAACTATATAGAGACATTAGAGACTGAACCCCTGTATGCGCACTAATATAATATACCTCATTTTGTGAAAATATGCAATTGTTTTATATTATTTTTATGCGATTGAAGAAATAAAAAACCGCTCACAAAATAAAACAACGACAATAATTTATAAAATCTGTACAATTTATTTAATTGATACAGGAAATATGTAATGTATTTGAAAAAGGAAATTACAATGCAGGTAATAAAATACATTCTGTCCGAGTATTTACAAAATGTGTACTTATCTAGTTTTTATTGTTCAGATAACTCTCTACTTACAGATTTAGGGTAATGTTGAAAATAAAATAAACAATTTAACCATTTGACCGCCACAGTTATCCAGTCGTGAGTCACGACTCGTGACAGCCAAGCCAATGTAATGCCTCACACGCCATGGTCATCAACATTTTAGTCCAAAATGTCCAAATAAAAGGTTAGTTCTCGTGGGTTCGTTATATCTTCAAATGCCCGAAGGGCAAACCGGATAGTATCTTTACGGTAGTGTAATTCGCCATTTTAAATAACAGTGGGACCACGAGTCGGTAACCGAAACAAATCCTTCTACAATGGAAATACATTAAGTATTTCCCTACTAGACGGTTGTACAGAGCACGTCACTTCATTCGTAGTGTTGTGTTGCGGTCAAGAGGTTAAGATAAAGTCATAGCTGTTGCCCGCAACTTCGTCTGCGACGCGCGGAATCTTTGCACTTTCCGAGGATAAAAAGAATAATGTTAATATGGATTAGGAATCGTGTAGTGGATAACGAAAAACATTTTTAGATCGTTTCAGTAGTTCCAAGGGTTAGTAGTTTCTACAGTTACTGGGCGGCCAAGCTTGCTCGGTGTCGGTAAAACTGACAAATTGAGTTTTGTCATAGCTGTAGATAGATTTTATAAAAGGCAAACAAAAATGGACATTGTTAATTTTAAGTGTACCAAAATAAAAATAAAGTTTTTAAACGTTCAACCTTTACGTGTTCGTTTTGTAATAAGCCATTTACTTATTGTATGAAATAAAAATGACTCAAAACAAAAAATAAAGGAAATTTTCTTCAAAAATTAATAGCGCTGGTGATTCTAAAATTGCTTCATCTCCAGCCTATATGTTCCACCACTGCTGGGCATAGGCCTCCTCCCAGAATAAGAAGGCTTGGTCCATAATAGGCAGGCGTTTTTTTCGTTGGGTTTTTCTACAGAGGCGAATTCATAAATTTCTACGTATTCTCGTCAACGTCCTTCACGGTTTTCATTTAATTAGAAATTAAAAATAATCCACACAAGGATGCTACAAAGCATTTTCGCTTTAAAAAATTTAATCCGGAGCAACAAAAAAAAATAACTTCAATAAGGCATCACTTTCATAAAGTAGGTCATAACATAAATATAAAACATTTTCGTATGACTGCGTTTCAACTTGTAGATATACCTAACGATAAAAATTGATTTTCCGGTCCAATTACATTGCAATTCATTTATTTATCAATGCTTGTAACAAGCTACATCGAGTTCTTATTACGGGAGCTAACAAAAAAGACAATCTCTATCCAGCAAACATGTAGGTACAACAAAACATCACATTGATACACAAACTTAAAGTGTTACCCCCTTATTCATAAACGCTCTGTAGGCTTCTGCTAACTTAGAAATCGTGTCATTATGTCACTTTAAAATTTACCTTTTAAAGATAAGGACAAATGATTGCTAAGTTAGCAGAAGCCTATACTGCGTTTATGAATAAGGGAGTTAATTTCAAAATCTTGACCTAACGTTAGTAACGTATTGACCTTTTCACAGCCAAGCATCTCTTGTGTCACTCGCAACAGTCAACTTTAACTTGTCAAAAGAAGGTGCCTTTTACACTGCATGCACTGAATTCATATCGAGTCAATAGTTGCGAAAAGGTTAACTATCGTATTTTCTTTGTAGCTTCTGCCTTACGCATTGAGATTAGATATCTGCCGGTACAGTTGCCGGATAACTTCATGAGCACTGGGTGACCTGGGGGTAAGATTTCGCATGTACTTCAGTACCATAATAACTATGAATTCGTGTCTACGCATTCAAGATTTCTCGAGAAGGTTGCCGGCAACTGTACGAATCTACAGTGATGAGCCTGAGTAGGGATTGCAATGCGTGTCAGGAGGCAAGTAACCTGTTGGCTTATTACCTAACTCGCTCGCAATCGCCATCGTGTTCATTTTGACAGTTCACGTATGGGCTGACAATTGGCATCGGAATCAGCTAGCTGTCACATTCATACAAGGACTGTCAAAATGATCACGATGGCGATTGCGAGCGAGTTAAGTAATAAGCCTACAGGAGGGCTAGTCAAATTCGTATAGTACCTTCCCTGTAACTCCTATGTTTAATGACTTTTAGTGTGAGAAACGAACTTTGAATTTCTAATTTAAATGTGTAAGGCAAGCGCTACTCTGTGGTGGTGTTACGATAGAGATACATAATCATTAAAATATGACGATATTGACAAGAATGACAAGACAGACAGACAACGCAGACAGAGAAAAATAACAATATCATAGTTTCTATAGTTGTAATCCACCTAGGGCTTAAGTAAATTAACTTTAATTATACACTGTCAATAAATAAATTCCAATTAGTATAAACACTAATACAGGGTGCTGGAAGCTAGGGTATACGTCTGATAAGAAACCCTTTGACAGCTTGTTTTTCGTTTGTTTGGTGAAATTGAAGCAATATTACCAAAACGAACAAATAACAAAACATTTGGCATACATTCCAATATGTGAATTTCCTAAACTAAAAGTGTCAAACTTTAACTACGACTTACGTAGGACTAAAATTGATTTAAATGACCTAAGGCCTAGGCAATCACCTCTATCAGACTTGTACCTTGTACTCTAGCTTCCGAACACTCCGTACAATAAGCAACATTAGGTATGTCCGGTCAGCACATTTATTTAATAACTTAAGTTAAAGAGGGATCAAGAAGTTCAGAGATCGAAAACGAGCTTAAGAGTAAGAATTTGAGAAGACAATATTTTTAAGACTAACAATAATTACGGAGCAAAAGTCTGCAACATCAGTGTTGATGAAGACTAAATTTTTATATTCCTATGATAGGTAAACTGAAGGTAGTTTACGAACGATTAGCAATAGCTTAGCGTGGTAGAAATCACATTTATTCTAACTAGCAATAAGTACAAAGCCCGGTTCTCAAGCTGGCATTCCATTTATCCAAGACCTTTGTCCAATACGTATTTCATAAAAAATCTTCGTTGACTTAGGTGATTCCGTCCAATATGTAATGTATGTAATACAAGCGAACTCTATTTTATCAAACATTCGATGAAGATGGACAGTTTTTTGGCAAGTGGAATACCTCTCTTACAAGTATAAATATCAGTCAAATATGTGACATAATGCCAAGTAACTGTGACTTCCTATATGAGCATAGGCTGTAATAATCGGGCTATGCAACTTGTACTCATCTCTAAACCTGTTATACCATGAGAATAATAGCCGAGTGTACATTCACAACCACGAAATTTAAATGTACTGTTTTCTATTCGTTGTGAACATAAGATAAGATTTTATAACTATTATAAATTAAATAGGGAAGGATGACGTATCATTGGACTTATTGCAACAATAAGCACCCTGTATAGATTTAGGCCATAATAAATAACCGAAATTGTAGAGACCGAAGTGGTAGAATACAATAATAAAGAGTAGAAAAAAGTTGACAGAGGAACCAGACAATTTCATTAACGTGGCACTCTTTCTTAATTTCTTCTTTTTACTATTGTACTTTTAATTAACAGTTTTAAGGACTGGTTCAGTAGGTATCGGAGTTAATGTGAATTTCTTGGTGGTTAATGGCACTAAATATAATTTTAATATCGCTAGCTACAACACAATAGTGTTCTGCTTACTTTGATTTCGCACAGCCGAAGTTATCGGGGACGCCAATCCAATTAAGACTATAATTATAAATCAGACGTTTGAGTAGCGGTAAAAGCGCTATCTTACACACACTTACTTTATAACAATAAGTCTCCTTTAGTTACATTCAGTTTTCATCAACTCAGTAAAATAATAGTTTTCTCCTTACCTACAAAACGATGGTGTAGCTATTACCTGGCGACATATTCAACTATTGCAATATATAATTTAGCTGAATATGTTTCGACTGGCCTGCCATCGTGTAGAACTCTCTTCGCTTTTAGATCAAGTTAGAGAGCTTCAACAAATCCAATATTTTTGATTGGAAACTAAATCCATCGGGAACAGTGCCAGGAACAGTTATTTTACGATAAGGAAGCCGTGTACACTCCCGAGGAATTTGTCGAAATTGTCCTGGAAGCGTAGTTTATGGGGCCTAGATCCGTCGAACAGTACACCGTTTGTTAAAACCCCAAACGCACCTTCGAGTCGCGGGACGTTTGCGGGGTCGTTGACCGCATAAGCTTCTATTAGCTGCCTCGCTAAACCTTCCAATAAAGCTGGTTTGACGCAAGTTAAAGCGTAAATAGCTGCCCCGGCGGCGGGTATAGAATCTGGAGGTATTTCCATTTTTATAATTAGCATTAATAGTAGTTCTGCTAACGTTAGAAGGGAAAGTGAGTATGGATTGTCGTCGCCTAGTGTTCGGGCTTTGTTGGAGAGACCGACGATGGTGTCGCAGCACAACGTTGAGACGTCGCACGAAACTGCTGTCAGACCGACGCGAAGCGCCGCTATGACCATGTTGAAGTCCTCTATGGGTAGAATTGTGAGCTGGAATAAAATTGAACGAGTTTGGTTCTAACAGCACTATAATAGCAACATGAAAAAAAAGGTAGGTATTTTTTGTTCATTGAAATGGACCTCCGCAAAGTAACGCCTGATTCAATAAAATATTTGAAAAAAAAAACTTACAATAAGTAATTGAATGTGGTCAGAGATGAACTAAGTCAATGTGGCTCCTACATCAGGCTTAGCTTGTCTCGTAGGTAACCAAATCAAGTGTAATTCTTTAAAAATGATGCGAACGGTAACAATTATTAATCCCATAAGAAACCAAACCAATCCTGAATTATATTATAATAAAAGAAAAATACAATTAAATTCGAAGTCCAAAGGAATAGAGTTGGAAGTTGTATTTATGCATTCGCATTTAAAAACTTCGTTGGCGCGATGAAGAACATGTGTGACGTCACTGGCACGAGCCACTCGTGCGCCGCAGCAGTCAATGTAGTCCACGACTAGGTGGCGCTAGCGTCGCTACAGAACAAATAAGATAGTGCTACCTGTCCCGCCGCGTGCAGCTCCCGCAGCGTGCGGTAAGCCTGGTGCGCGAGCGTCGGCAGCGCCAGCAGCGACGGCGTGATCAGCGGCAGCAGCAGCCGCAGCCCTCGGGCGCAGGTATCACCGACGCCGCGTTCCGCACCGCATCGGGCTATACTGCATATCACTTCCATTAATGCGCAGATGTCCTAAGAATTAAGAATCGTGTTAATTTTTTAAAGATCACAGAGTTTGACAATAGTTTTTTAAGTGACATGGAAGGCTTACGAGTAAGTGGGTCACCTGATGGTAAGTGAGCACCACCAACCATGGATCGGCATCTTAGGATTGCAGTTGAGTTGCCGGCCTAGAGCGCTAAGATGGAATACCTCATGTACCAGTAATTTCACCAGCTGTCTTACTCTCCACGCCGGAACAACACGGCGTTTAAAAGGTTTAAGTCTCTCGAACCGAATAAAAAGTAAAATATGTGTAACAGATAAAATTTCTTGTATAACCTAACAATAGGTACATATAAAATTTGTCTTACCTCATATGCCTCTTCCTCGGCATCCTGTGGGATGCTGGATATTTTGCCTGAATTCCACCTCAGGTAAACGTCAAAAGTAGTGTTGCAGACTTCAAGGAACCTGCAATTCATAAATCAAAAACTAACAGAAGAAAATATCCAATTTAGGCAACATTTCTATCCATAAGTAAGATTAAACGGAACTTAGTAAAACCATTTTTTACACGAAACAATTTTACCGATAGTCCGTTATATTTTTCATTAAAATTTTGTATAAAGCTGTTTCAGACGTTTACAAAAGCGAAAAGGATAGTAGACAATATTAATAAGTCAATTACTTGTTGACATTCTGGGGCTGAACGCTGTGCAGCATGCGTTTCGCGCTCTTAGCCAACAGTTTCAGTGCTGGCAACACCACGCCGGGGTAGTTGTGGTAACGGTACACGATACCAGGGATCTTATCCAACGCGCCAACCAGCAATAGAAATTGCTCGTCCATCGTTCCCACCTGCACCAAGGTTTGTTTTACTTTAGAAAACACGCAGACTGTCATACGTGGCGAGAGTTTGTCTAATTTGAATGTCAGTCTTTAAAAAGCGACATTTTGAATTACCGAAATACTCTTAAAATATGGCATTTAGAGAGTCTTGTATCCTCCGTTTTAGCATGCCGAACCGGTTTCTCAGTTTGTGGGTATAAATAACATTAAAAGTTATTAAATCACTTCAGACTTTTTTACTTTTTATTTTTCTGTCGATTTATCGTTGTAAACTTTTTGCCGAGTTGGACATAGTTAATATAGTCATGCACAAACGTTCCAATTTAATCCACATAACCCCATTTTGGTAAGCATGCGTCGTGGGATAACCAGAAACTGGGTTCAATCTTTATTTTTCTATTATTTGGTACGTGTTCTCGTCTCAGCAGAAATTACCTCGTACACTCCCTCAGTGACCCCAATGAAGCAGTCAAGCGTGTCAGCTAACATATTTCTGACTGGTTCCGTGTCAGATTCCATGTTGATGATATTCATCAGTTTCTCTTGTAAAGCCACTGTGCTCGATATCAAACGATTTCGCACTTCACCTAAGTGACAATAAAAGACAATTTTAGAGACTGACAAAATGTTTATTATTATAACTAAGTATGTAAAATTTTTGATCTTCTGTCATGCCTTTGCCAGTCTTTTCTTGTTTCCACTTACCTTCCGCGTAGGTCGCAGCAACAGCGAAAGCTCTATGCAACTCCTTCCTTAATTCTCCCGGCAAATTGCTGCCTCCGGCTTCCCAAGCCACAAGCCCCAGGAATTCGTCGCAACTGGCCAGCGGGTTCTGCCTGTGAAGAAAATGAAAAAGTTAAAAAAGATTAAACGGACTTCAAAATAAACTAAAAAAAAAGCGGTGGCGGCGCGCGCGCACAGGCGCCGCACCGCCCACTGCGCGCCGCGCGACCCGCGCCCGAGCGCTGTCTGCAGGAGAGCGACATACTTGTGCTGGTGCATAGCGAGCGTGGTGAGCAGCGAGGCGGCGGCGGTGGCGGCGGCGGGCTGCGCCGCCAGGTGGCGCAGGACGGTGGCGGCGCGCGCGCACAGGCGCCGCACCGCCCACTGCGCGCCGCGCGACCCGCGCCCGAGCGCTGTCTGCAGGAGAGCGACATACTTGTGCTGGTGCATAGCGAGCGTGGTGAGCAGCGAGGCGGCGGCGGTGGCGGCGGCGGGCTGCGCCGCCAGGTAGCGCAGGACGGTGGCGGCGCGCGCGCACAGGCGCCGCACCGCCCACTGCGCGCCGCGCGACCCGCGCCCGAGCGCTGTCTGCAGGAGAGCGACATACTTGTGCTGGTGCATAGCGAGCGTGGTGAGCAGCGAGGCGGCGGCGGTGGCGGCGGCGGGCTGCGCCGCCAGGTGGCGCAGGACGGTGGCGGCGCGCGCGCACAGGCGCCGCACCGCCCACTGCGCGCCGCGCGACCCGCGCCCGAGCGCTGTCTGCAGGAGAGCGACATACTTGTGCTGGTGCATAGCGAGCGTGGTGAGCAGCGAGGCGGCGGCGGTGGCGGCGGCGGGCTGCGCCGCCAGGTGGCGCAGGACGGTGGCGGCGCGCGCGCACAGGCGCCGCACCGCCCACTGCGCGCCGCGCGACCCGCGCCCGAGCGCTGTCTGCAGGAGAGCGACATACTTGTGCTGGTGCATAGCGAGCGTGGTGAGCAGCGAGGCGGCGGCGGTGGCGGCGGCGGGCTGCGCCGCCAGGTGGCGCAGGACGGTGGCGGCGCGCGCGCACAGGCGCCGCACCGCCCACTGCGCGCCGCGCGACCCGCGCCCGAGCGCTGTCTGCAGGAGAGCGACATACTTGTGCTGGTGCATAGCGAGCGTGGTGAGCAGCGAGGCGGCGGCGGTGGCGGCGGCGGGCTGCGCCGCCAGGTGGCGCAGGACGGTGGCGGCGCGCGCGCACAGGCGCCGCACCGCCCACTGCGCGCCGCGCGACCCGCGCCCGAGCGCTGTCTGCAGGAGAGCGACATACTTGTGCTGGTGCATAGCGAGCGTGGTGAGCAGCGAGGCGGCGGCGGTGGCGGCGGCGGGCTGCGCCGCCAGGTAGCGCAGGACGGTGGCGGCGCGCGCGCACAGGCGCCGCACCGCCCACTGCGCGCCGCGCGACCCGCGCCCGAGCGCTGTCTGCAGGAGAGCGACATACTTGTGCTGGTGCATAGCGAGCGTGGTGAGCAGCGAGGCGGCGGCGGTGGCGGCGGCGGGCTGCGCCGCCAGGTGGCGCAGGACGGTGGCGGCGCGCGCGCACAGGCGCCGCACCGCCCACTGCGCGCCGCGCGACCCGCGCCCGAGCGCTGTCTGCAGGAGAGCGACATACTTGTGCTGGTGCATAGCGAGCGTGGTGAGCAGCGAGGCGGCGGCGGTGGCGGCGGCGGGCTGCGCCGCCAGGTGGCGCAGGACGGTGGCGGCGCGCGCGCACAGGCGCCGCACCGCCCACTGCGCGCCGCGCGACCCGCGCCCGAGCGCTGTCTGCAGGAGAGCGACATACTTGTGCTGGTGCATAGCGAGCGTGGTGAGCAGCGAGGCGGCGGCGGTGGCGGCGGCGGGCTGCGCCGCCAGGTAGCGCAGGACGGTGGCGGCGCGCGCGCACAGGCGCCGCACCGCCCACTGCGCGCCGCGCGACCCGCGCCCGAGCGCTGTCTGCAGGAGAGCGACATACTTGTGCTGGTGCATAGCGAGCGTGGTGAGCAGCGAGGCGGCGGCGGTGGCGGCGGCGGGCTGCGCCGCCAGGTGGCGCAGGACGGTGGCGGCGCGCGCGCACAGGCGCCGCACCGCCCACTGCGCGCCGCGCGACCCGCGCCCGAGCGCTGTCTGCAGGAGAGCGACATACTTGTGCTGGTGCATAGCGAGCGTGGTGAGCAGCGAGGCGGCGGCGGTGGCGGCGGCGGGCTGCGCCGCCAGGTGGCGCAGGACGGTGGCGGCGCGCGCGCACAGGCGCCGCACCGCCCACTGCGCGCCGCGCGACCCGCGCCCGAGCGCTGTCTGCAGGAGAGCGACATACTTGTGCTGGTGCATAGCGAGCGTGGTGAGCAGCGAGGCGGCGGCGGTGGCGGCGGCGGGCTGCGCCGCCAGGTGGCGCAGGACGGTGGCGGCGCGCGCGCACAGGCGCCGCACCGCCCACTGCGCGCCGCGCGACCCGCGCCCGAGCGCTGTCTGCAGGAGAGCGACATACTTGTGCTGGTGCATAGCGAGCGTGGTGAGCAGCGAGGCGGCGGCGGTGGCGGCGGCGGGCTGCGCCGCCAGGTGGCGCAGGACGGTGGCGGCGCGCGCGCACAGGCGCCGCACCGCCCACTGCGCGCCGCGCGACCCGCGCCCGAGCGCTGTCTGCAGGAGAGCGACATACTTGTGCTGGTGCATAGCGAGCGTGGTGAGCAGCGAGGCGGCGGCGGTGGCGGCGGCGGGCTGCGCCGCCAGGTGGCGCAGGACGGTGGCGGCGCGCGCGCACAGGCGCCGCACCGCCCACTGCGCGCCGCGCGACCCGCGCCCGAGCGCTGTCTGCAGGAGAGCGACATACTTGTGCTGGTGCATAGCGAGCGTGGTGAGCAGCGAGGCGGCGGCGGTGGCGGCGGCGGGCTGCGCCGCCAGGTGGCGCAGGACGGTGGCGGCGCGCGCGCACAGGCGCCGCACCGCCCACTGCGCGCCGCGCGACCCGCGCCCGAACGCTGTTTCCAGAATAGGTGACATCTGCAAACATTCAATCACGCGTCTTCGCTGAGGTCTATGTCCATGACATTAGAATGAACGCCTAATAAGTTGGCCGCTAGAAGCGTTATTGTTCATTGGAGCGTGGTTTTTGTCATTTTAAATGATTTTCTATCAAGTTTATCTCTAATGTTCTGCAAGAAACTTACCCCCTTATTCATAAACGTTCTATAGGCTTCTGCTAACTTAGCAATCGTTTGTCCTTATCTATAAAAGGTAAATGTCAAAGTGACAGATAAGGACAAACGATTGCTAAGTTAGCAGAGGCTTACAGAGCGTTTATGAATAAGGGGGTTAAAAGTTAAATATTATTTAACTTTGAAATCAAAATGTCGAGAGTTTTGAAACCAAAGTATAATCTAATCTTTATCAAGTATCTACTAACCTCTGAATACAAAGAAGCCTGCGGCATCAGATAAGAGTTGGCCCATATCTTGAGCAGCCAGGAGACGGTGGCGGATAGTTCGGGACTGAACACGCTCGCGAGGCCGGCCTCCAACGCCGCGCATTCCCACGCGCTGATGCGAAGAATTTCGCCTAATAACCTGGATGTTATAGCTTGGTCAACTTTTATGACATGTCTCGTTATGTAGTGCATAATTACAACCCGCTCATGACTAGGCGTAGCCGGCGGCTTTGTACGGTCAACACGCTTACCGCTTATCGGTTAATTGTTGCGGTTTATACTTTTTAAAATACTTTTTGACCACACGACTTCGTCCACCCCTAATTAATATTAGTGACGAAGCTCTTGTTCTCGACGTAAAATATTAAGCCTTTATTCCCTATCCCACTGGAATTTTCAAAAATCATGTAATTACTTTTAAGCAGTTATGATCCCCTACTTGCATGCCAAATTTAGGGCCCCATTACAACGAACATCATCAATACATAGTATAAAATAAAGTTGCTTTCCGCTATCTGTCTGTCTGTCTGTCCCTATGTATGCTTAGATTTTTAAAACTACGCAACAGATTTTGATGCGGTTTTTATTAAATAGATAGTGATTCAAGAGGAAGGTTTTTATGTAGACGAAGCCGCGGGCAGAAGTTAGTGACATATAAATCCCATTTATTCCTTATACCGTGTAAATTCCGAAAAACTACTACCCTTTATGATACACAAGTTCTGCCAAATTTGAAGTGTCAATCGTCAATTGGTTAAACGATATTATATATTTATTTATGACGCGTTACAGTCTCTGTTTCTTTTTACCCACGACGGAACGGAAAAGGGTTTAGCTTGAAGGTTGTTTTTCGAAAAATCAGGGAATCATTTTTTCCAAGATTGTAAAAATCCCGAGTTGTAGAACAGACAAGCCCTTTAATGAAGCCTAGTATCGGAAGAGTCTGAGTGATAAATTGCAAAGGTACCGTTTTTTACCCATACTAAGTACAAGCAACTCTCTCCCTGATTAACATAGACTCTATTTATTTCAGAATTAGGGTTGATGACGATTCCTTTTCCATACATAATACATACATACATAAAATTAGTCTTTATCCCTTACGGGCAGACAGAGCCAAAGTAACATAACAATACCTAATAAAGGCCACGTTTGAAAGATTCCGTTTCCGCTTCCTCAAAATTAGGATGTTTCGCATTTTTTTAATTTCCTCTATAAGTATCGCTTCCACATAAACAAAAACAAAAAAAAACTCTTCCACGTCCGCTTCCTCTTAACTTTAGAGGATTTTTAAAGGAATTTTCATTTCACCGCGCTTATAGCTCGCACTCGCACGCTCGTACGGTAGGAATTTAATTCCTTACCCGCCATGGAACCCTTTTATAGTAAGCGTCGTAATGATTTTCCTTGTTAAGTAATGCGATGTCAATAAATATGACGTTTTATGTGAAACTCAACCAAAAGGAAGGACTACGAACTAGTCCAAACATGTCGAGCGTCATTCTATTTTTATACGTGAGTTATCTGTTCGTGTAATTATTTTAAATACAACGTTCTTTGATCTATTTAATTTTCAACTAGTAAAATGTCACTCCCTCTATCCTCTTCCTCGTCCGCATCCTTCATCATAAAAATCTCCCCTTCCTCATCGCTTCCACAAACTATACTTCCTCTTCCTCACTATCCCTAATCAGGATAGTGGAAATTTTCCACTGATAGCAGGTGAAGTAGCAACAGTTAGTTAAAAAAACCCAACATAGAGATTATAGATTTCATACTTCAACTAATGTTAAATTTTTCAACGGAACACGCATGTGTCTACAGTGTGTAGGTATTATTTGACAACGCTTATTATGTAAAAACCAATATACATAACAAGGTGAGATAACGATCTCCCGAAACGACAATTCTTGTAGTTCGACCTGACCTCACATTTCCATTCTATTGTTACTAATCTTTTGAAGTCATCTCCGATACTTAATAATGTCTTGGTATAAACCCACAGTACAAAAACATGATTGTCTACGCAAAACTAAATCACAATAGGCATGTAGGTATGGCGGGCACCCAACCGCTTATAATAAACATTGTGATTTCCAACAAAATACAAGTGTTCGATGATCAAGGCTTGCTCACCTAAACGTTTTGGCAATTACGTCTATAAATCCGAATGGCTCGTTTAAAATAACTGTAATTTGTGCTTTTTCTTGCCGAAACTGTAATAATTTCAGGATTTTTACACAACTAGCCTAACGTAGCCTAATGGGATGCTATGCGAGGACCAAAACAAACACTAAATAGATCAAGATCTTTTTTAAATATATACTCGTATGTCCGTCGATATTATTGACGACATCAATGCCGAGATAGAATACTGCACTATCACCGTCTTAACACATAAACACGTTCATAAAAAACTGACATTTCAGTCAAGATGTGTGTGACGGTTTTAGAACGCGAAGGACCCATCTCTTACCATGGGATATGAATATCGTAATACACAACTCCCGGACCTGATGTAAGAGCGAGCAGCAAGTCTCTATTGCTGTCATTTGGTAGCGCGTCGTATATTCAGAGATTATTGTGATGCGTATTTATTGATTCGAGCATGTTCTATTCTTTCTTAATTTGTCTTACATACATACACAAATCACGTCTATATCCCTTACGGGCTAGACAAAGCCTGAGGTAACAAGACCTAAAGGCCACGTTTAGCATAGTTGTAGGCGTATAGGTGGACAGGGGAATTTGTCTTAGCATACTAAAGTGTCCCATCGCTAGGCAAATGGTTCTTCTTTCCACCATTCGCCATGTCGAAGGGATTCCCCTGCCACTCTATTAGAAATGCGTTCAAGCCGTCTCATTTTCGGTCTACCTCTATTTTCTGGGGAGCCCAATAAGTAGCGATTTGGACATATAATTGTGGATACATAAAGCAGACTTACTTGAATACAGGATCAACGTTATCCGTGCTGGTGCTTTCTCCGACTAGGTATCGGAGCGAAGCGTCCACATTCCCGTTTTCCATTAAACTGAAGTGTACTATCTCTGGAGGCATCATCACAGTTTCGCCTTCCGTGCAGTCTATTGCAATGAAATGCCCTAGAAAAAAAACAAGTACATAAATAAAAAGGAATATCTACCTAGGCAGCAAAAAAACAGTGTGTTATAATTACCTGCAATCATCAGAATCCAGTGCAAGTCTTCAAACAGACTAACCAGCTGTTCGCCGCCGCTGACAGGCAGTTTACCCATGTGCATGAGATGCAGCTGTTCCTCCAATCTATACATGGACAATATTGAATTGTTGTTAGAGACAAATATCTGTTACTCTACAATGGATAAGGTAGAGTTAAAAAAGTGAGAGTAAAGCTGATATTTTACATTTAAACCCTGTGCTGATACCATACACAACATGCTCTACTCGAATTGCTTGTATCGAAGTAAGAAAAGTAATGGCGACTTTTCATTGAAGTGGATGATATTTGTGAATTTTGTGATCAACAAAATTGCAGTAATAGGCCCAAATCTTAGTCAGTACTAGGTAGGAATAAAAATATTTTTTGCACTAGTATTATCATTCCATGTTTGCAGATCAAAAGGCAACCAAAAAGAAATCTCGACAAATATATTTGATTAATACAATCCGTGACCTCTTGGAATACCATTCCATTTGGGATTGTCTTGCTGTCTCACTCACTCTTGGGTTTGATATGCGGATCGGGCGAGTGAGAGACAACAAGACAAATCCGAATGGCATTCTAAGAGCTCACAGACTAGTTTTAATTTAAAAGATTCATGGTGATTTTTATGCTTTTTTTCAGTTTGCCCATAACGAGCTTCCGATAATGCATACATTTATGAGCACTGGTGGACTAATTAGTTAAGGAGAGCCATTGAGAGTGCTTACCTCTTACTCCTGTCTCGAAGCAGCGCAAAGAGTACATGGCAACAGTGCGCGGGCGCCTTCCGAGCGATAGCGCCTATAGTCAGCAGAACATCGCTATGTAGCTTACGCTCGTCCTCCTCTATGTCGTCTTTGATATCGTCAGTGCAACCATCACTGCTTTCCACACCTCTGTAAGAATTTGATAAGGTTATCCTTCTAATATAAATTTATCGCTATAACGCGGGAACTATGCAATGTGTCGCGATTAAAAATTGTAATAATAATAATTCCAACAGTAAGTAACAAACATCCTTCCATGTATGCATGGGGCTGGAAAATTGGGGATACTACCTCATCATAATTTTAGTAAGATTATGTTTCTTTAGTCGGATTTTAATTAAAAAGTAAGATATCAATAAAATGTTGGCGTCACTATACTCATCAGCATGTTTACTCTAATGTTATGATGAGAGTTCAAACCCGCGTTACAAATACCCAATCAAACTAAGTTTTCAAAATTTGGTATGAATTTTTAGCTTGCGATTCTTTTTTTTTTAATTTGAAACTTCATTCCAAATGAAAACATAGCAAATACAAAAAAAAATTACCGAGTCCCATCTGGGGGTGCCAATCGACACTGCAGGTAGGTGTTGAATATCTCTATACATGGGTTGACCAAAGTCTCGTTGGTATAACCATCCTTGTCGTGAACTATGGAACTCCAAGTGTGAAGAAATTTGTTAAGGGATTCCCTCCAGACCGTATCGTCATTAACCTGGAGTGTAAAGTCTTGGTTACAATAGTAAGACAATAAAATGAACAGCATATAGTAGTGAATTAAAACAAAAGATTTCAATGACAAAAATTATAGTCAATATTTTCAGTGATACTTACCCCTTCTTCCACAACAGAACCTCTAATACAATGGCAAGTGAGTGTTGTCAAATTCTGCAGCAGTGCTGCTGGTTGTGCTGCTATCATACTTGGTGAATAAAACTGGACCAATCTTCTGTAAATATCGGATATACCCAGCATTTCTCTCTCTACCGGTTGAATATTCGCCATCATATTAAGAAAACTATTCACATAATTCTCCAGATATTGCTGCTTCAAATTGTTTGCAGACACAACAACACCGCTTACTCTGGCCAGCTGCACAAGACAAGTCAATGATGGGCTAGCTAAGTCATTGTTACTCCTCACATACATATGGATTTCAAAGAATAATGCGATTAATTCAGGTTGCAGAATTGTGTCTCGCCAATTCAAGCTCAATCGTAAAGCGGGAGCTGAATCAGTTTCGTAGATAGCCTCGAATTCGCGTATTAAACGCTTGTTTTGAGTAAGTGCTTGGCCCCAGCACAATACAGTTTCAACTATAGTTAAGAGTTGCTTCGTCAACATTGCTTGTTCACCTTCAGGTCTATGTCCAGAACGAACTATTTGTTCTAGCACACTGACAGTAAATCTGAATATCCTCTTCAGATCCAAAGCTTCAAACAACTTCTTCAATCGAAAGTGCACCTCCCATATTAAGCCCACATCAGCAGATTTCACTGTAATGGCATACTCTTGCATGATAGCTAAGATCAGAGAGCATGCCAACTTTTGCTGACTGATGGGTGAGCTAAGGATAATCTTCTCCAATTCGCCCAACAAAGCTTTTCTCTCTCTCCCTCCGTCATCTATGCTGCCTCTTTTTATTATGATTGCTATTGTCTGCAAAGAAATGTAGAACATTAGTTGTTTTGCTAATTTTCAACTGTTAGTAGGTTACTAATTGGTTAAATGTTAAAAAATATATGCATGCAATATTTAAGTTTTTTTAAGCACATATATTTATCAAAAGAGCATACCTGCAATAGTTTTTCTCTCAAGAAAGTTGGTGTTTCCTGCCTGAGGAGATAATTGAGTAAATATTCTCGAAGTGAAGATATATCATTGTCAGAAAGCAATGTCCATTCTCTGATCAATGCTGTTTTTAATAGACCCGCTGCTTCAAATAGCACATAATCCACTCTAGATTTTTCTAGGATCTCTTGGCATAATTGATATGGGTTTTTGGTGCTCCGAAATTCTAGGAATACACTCTCTGCTTGGTGGCGTTGTTCCGAAGTTACCATAGTGGGTGGTGCCTTTAAATAAAAGATGTTATCTTTATACTTTACAACATTGAAAAGAATTTAGAAAAAGTTGATAGTGATAGTTAAAAAAGAAAGTCTTCAATATTTAGAGAAATCTTCATATTTTATACCTCTTGCTATTTTCGTTTTTCAAAGCATTTTAAATTCTAAAGCTGATTCCACTCAGACTACAAAGACTATAATTCAAAGAGAGCAAAATAAACACCTACATATGACAATTTTGAAAGAAATTTTTAAAATATTCCTGTAACCGCTGTATGCAGTGAAGGTAGTAAGTACAACATGCCTTCTGGAAGTTGTAATTAAAGGTATAATATAGTTGTAATTAAAATAATAAATTAGGGTCTTAGTGAAAACAAAGAGATGAGTGACCTAAAAACGTTTAGATATATTGTTCTTTGTATTACTACAGAACCTTTATCGCATAATAGAACTCTATCGAGCGAATGAGCTCAAAAGACTTTAATTTTAGTTTTACCATCAGCATTTGGGCCGCCGTCTCCAGTGTTTGTATCGCTGGGTTGTCCATCGTGTTAATTACCACCGGAGTACCACGAATTGTACAAAAACGATGAATTAGACTGAACGTAACCGCGTAACGCGGATCATATAAAATTTCAAAGTGATTACGAAGTCACATAATTGAAAAGAAATTAATATAATACCACGAATTTTCCAAAATAATCTAACATGACAACTACGAGATGACAGTCATATGCAATGTTACTATATTTAAAAAAAAATACATCTTTTAGTATTACCAGTCGATAGGCTAATTCTTTATTTATTCCGTTAGACACAGATTATCCTGTTATACCTTCCTTGAAAAAACCACCAGACAGGGCAAGCAAGGCTATGTAGTAAAAGGTTTTTAGAAAAGAACTTATCTAAAACATAAGCCAAGTATATTGTTCGGGTTTGCTTAGTTATAAATTACAAAGGATCCATTTTGTGGAGCTCAATAATTAGTAACCTTTCAATGTTCCCGAAAGAACGCGCTTATTTTGTACTAAAAATTGAGCAAATAGTGTTATTAAAAACCCGTAAAAAATTAAATTAGTTTTATTTTTGTAACTTTGATTTGCACGAAACGTAATATGAAAAGGAAATGTAAATCTAGTCGAAAGCGCGAATTTTGAAATAGGGATCGTGTGTAGATCTTAACTCTCAACCTCATCCAATCCACTGGGAGAGTCGTAGTGAAAATGCGGCTAACTTTGCATTGCACAAGTTAAAAACAGCAATATTTTCATTGAATGAAAAAAAAACGCTAGTTACTACTATAATATTTATAGAAGATACTATCTGCAGGGCACTCACTCTATAGTTCAGCCGAATATATTAAGTACCGTCAGCAACACAAGTGGAATAGCGGTTAAGTAGCTTGAAATATTTTATTATTATACCCTCGAGCGGCTGTGGAACATTAGTTCCACAGCCACTCATCCATTTCTCCTGCTGACTGTACAAGTCGCCGTGCATTCCATAATGGCGGTTCCAGGGAGGGGTCAAACCTACTTACCCGCGGCCGCATTGCGTTATGGTAGAAATAAAATTAAAATAACAAGTACTTTACTAAAAAAAAAAACCATAGTTTTATTCGAAGTGGTTCCTCAGTGGGTCACACTCGGAATTAAATTAGTAAATTTTGATTATTAAAATAAACATTTATGAGCATAATTCTGTGCCTCCAGTGAATACTAATACAACTTCAGTTGAAGCGATATTGCCTTTCTTAAACCATTTGATTCAGAAAAAAAATCTCTTTAAACAACGGAGAAAAATGGTGACAATTGATATATCTTGCGTAATTTTTGTGTTTTATTCGTGAATTAACAAAATGTATGTGTTTAATGATTTTTCAAAAGTAAACTCGCTCTCCTGTAAAGTTGCACTTATTGAGTTGTACCTCTTAGTATTCCCTGGAGGCACAGAATTATATTTTGTATCATTATACATATTAATTAGTAAATAAATAAATACTGCGATTTTTGATCTTTTTAATCTTCAACTAGTAAAATGTCACTCCCACACAATCCTTCCAATCTTTCTCTTCCTCATCCGCATCCTTCATCCTTATAAGAATCTCCTCTTCCTCAACTCAACTTTTTGCACATGAAAACATACAAATTAAAACGTTTAACTAGGTACCTATATATTTTTAATTTGATGGTACATACGAAACTCTCGTTTTGCAAGTCCGTCTCGCACTTGACCGGCTTTTTATTTTGTTAAAATCACAAGAAAACATCAATAATCTAAATAGTAGGTAAGTAATGTCTTTGTAAATATACACAACTATGAGGTATGAGAAAAGCCGTTAGTTTTGGCTAGTCTGTAAATACTGTAAAAGTTATGTGTACACTCATACTACACACACACTACTAGTTGGATGTACCTATTCAATTGTTAATTATTAGACTTTGCGGTGAACTATTTAAGTCAAACTCTCAATATCTTTTTTTTTTCTCTTCATATGGTAATCAAGATTCAAGCGTAATGGTAATCATGTGGTAATCAATATCTAATATGTGTGGTGTAGACTTGTGATTATAGAAGGATTAGTTGCTATGCATTTTTACCTAACAATTTGTAGTCGAACAAGCGCCTAACAACAAAATTGATTTCCACATGGAATTAGCCAAAGGCTTGACCGTTAGAATCTCAGTTTCATTTCTTAGAAACTAAACATTCTTCTTCAATGACTTGCAATCTTCTATCAAGTAGAGGTTTGTTCAACCTGTGCATACATAGAAATTGGCCATTAAGAAATAAAACGGGTATATCGTGTCTGTACAACCTCAGCCACCTCACATTTCCTTGTTGTGTTATATCAACTTTTTGAATGATCACTTTATCTTTGTAAGGTTCTAACTCTTCCATAACTATATCACATAAGGGGCATGGGTCTTTGGTATAGAAGGTAATGATGGGTGGCCCGTTTGTGTCTTGAGATCTGCAAAAAATTACAAAATCTCAAGCATGTACAATTTAAAAATAAAAAGATGAAAAAATTAACACCGCACATAAATGATTTAATAAAATTTGCACTCAATATAACAATAGTAACAATCATTAGACAAAAAACCAATTAAATTGCATATTTACACATAATAGAATATGTTATTATATTCCAATTGGAATGAATTTAGGCTTACAGCTATTCTTTTTTCTTAACTTACAACCCTGGAAGCTATTTTAATGTAGCCTTTTCTGTATTACAGTAGCAAAATATTTCAAAAAAGGCACAAGTGAATACTATACAATCTTACATAGTGTCAGAAATTATTACAGACTCACAAAACTATTGAATGAAACTTACAATTTTTCAATCATAATGGATGAAGCTCCACCACCACCATTGCAGATAGAAGCTACACCCTTTTCTCCTTTTTTAAGAGCATGGCACAAATGGACTACAATACGTGCACCAGACATTCCAATGGGGTGACCAAGACTAACAGCTCCTCCATGAACATTGATTCTAGCTGGGTCTAAGTCTAGAATTTTCTTATTAGCAACAGCAACAACACTAAATGCCTCGTTAATTTCCCAGAGAGCAACATCATCTTTCTTGACACCAGTTTTTTCCAATAATTTTGGAATAGCGACAGCTGGGGCAATAGGGAAGTCAATCGGATCACATTCACCATCAGCAAATCCAACAACACGGGCAATGGGTGTAACTTTCAACCTGTCTGCCGCTTCTCTGGTCATCATAACTAAGGCGGCAGCACCATCATTCAGTGTAGACGCATTACCAGCGGTGACTGTGCCATTCTCTTTTTGGAAAACTGTTGCCAACTTGTTAAACTTTTCAAAATTCACTCTTTTATATTCTTCATCTTCTGCAAAGATTATTGGTGGTGCACCCCTTTTTTGTGGCACAGGTACAGGTACCAGCTCATCAGCGAAAGCCTTAGATTCATAAGCTGCCGAGCTTCTCTTGTAACTTGAGATTGCATAATCATCTTGATCTTGTCTTGAGATGTTCATTTTCTTGGCAGTATTTTCTGCACAGTTCCCCATATGGAATTTGTTATACACATCAGTGAGTCCATCAAAGACAATTCCGTCTACTAGCTGCATGCCACCATATGAAGTTTCTCCTCTCTTTAAATAAAATGGTACATTAGACATAGATTCCATTCCTCCAGCTAGAATAACATCCTGGGCTCCAGTCTGGAGGCCTTGTGCTGCTAGCATAATTGATTTCATACCCGAAGAACACACTTTATTGATAGTTGTGCAAATTGTACTCTTCGGGAGACCAGCGAAGATGACAGCCTGTCTTGCAGGAGCCTGCCCCAGATTTGCAGAGCATACATTTCCAATATATACCTAGAAATACAAACAAAAGTAAAATAAGTAATAATAAACATAAATCTTTATTTAATTGCAAAAAATTTGCAGATTTATTATCCATATGATTAGATTTTAATTGCCTACAATAGAATACTGAAATCTGTAATATTATCTTTATGATAACTATCCATTATTGATAAGCAATACTAATTGTTATAATAACAGAATAGCACACATATAAATGTTTGTGTGTCAAATATAACAGTGAAATGCTTGAGGAATTTGATTAACTGTATATCATGGGAGAAAAGTAGGTGAAATCAATTAACCTCTTTTACTTCCTCTTTAGGAATACCGGCTCTTTCTATCGCTGATTTGACGGCGACAGCGCCAAGCTCTGGGGCTGACAGACTTGCTAGACTGCCTCTGAAGGATCCAATTGGAGTTCTCACAGCCGATACGATTACAACTTCGTTTAGGGATACTTTCGTAGAGTACGCAGCCATCGCTTTAAAAAACTGTAAGAAAAAATATTTTAACAAAAACTAAACTCATAACACAAGTTTGATACAGTACGTATTACAAAACTATTAAAGCACCTTTGACGTAAGTAAATAGTTGAATAACGATAAAATTTAACTCCACCAACTAAACCGTATGCTAGGCAGCTCATGCACGACTGACTGTGACTGTCGTCTCGCCTCAATCGCCACTCAAATAATTCAAGTTACCACGAACCTTTCGCGATGTACACATTTTGATGCTGATCAAACTACTTCCTTTGAGGAAAAACATGATTATTCTTTAGAAAAAGAAATTAATGCAGCAAAATAACAATGTGACAAGCAACTGGCTGGTTTGAAAGTAAAATAACTTATCGGTCGTAATTATTCAAAAAACATTTACACAAATTAATCTCTGTAGATAGTGTTCTAATAGTATAACTTTCAACTTTAAGACAATTACATAAAGACGTTATTCGGTATTACGAAACAGGCATACTCCGCCTATTATCGCATTTTTATGATAACAAACTTTGACCCCGAGGCTGCGTTCCAATTCATTATATTACAACAACACAATGAAAAGCATCTTGATTTGAGAGTTATACAAAGTACAACACCTGTAACTTAAAAAATTTAAACATGTTGTCACGTGTCATTATTTGATTAAAAAAATCAAGAAAGCAACGTGGTAAAATTTATGATATCGATCCATAGAAAAAAGAAACCTAAATGTGGCATGTGATGTGAACGAGACACGCGTGTCACCTTTATGCGCCAATCGCATGTATAAACATAAACGACAAATTGAATTTGACGGTTCGAGTAGCAGAATGATTCTGCCAGAATCATATTTTCTCGAGTGTTCCGCTTTCATCAGTTAGATTTTCAATCACGTAAACCTAAATACCATTCGGGAGAGTTCATTTTGCAATGCAGTTATTTTAACGACATCCGTAGTGCAATGACAAAACTATTATTTAGACAAAGGAGCGTTCAAGTATTACGTAACGCAATTATTGAAGATGTTTGACCCTCCCTCCCCCCCTTGTAACGCGCCGTAACGTTTTTCTGTACCCCCCCCCCCCCCCTTTCCCCTCTAAACCTTACGTAACACTCAAGTGACCATTTTTACCAGTGTCAAAATTTATGTTGCGCAAAGTCCAAGAAAGTCGCTATAATATCCTTGTCATAGTTTTAATATCCTTGTAATAATATTAAATAACACAAGAAATGTTTAACCCGCAATACATGCGTAGTTTGTTAACTTGGCAGTTTAAATTCCATATTTTTTATTTAAAAAAAGAAAACGTTACGTAACGTGTAAGAAAGACCCCCCCCCCCCGGGCCTCTGTAACGCTGATATTTTTTGGCTACTTCACGCTAAGTGGTGTTCATATACTGTGGAAAGTTCAAATTATAATACCGATTACACAGACGATGACAGTAATGTACAACTAGGTATTTTCATCGTCATCATCACAGCTCTTGGTTTATCCGTTTTCGGACATAGGCCTCCTCCATCGCCTTCCATGACATTATGTCACCCCAGTTACTTAAATTCAGTTAGCGCCGGCGTTTCCTAATTTAATATCGTTCAACCATCGTTCTGATGGGTGACCACGGTCTCATGGTAATGAGGTAAGCTTAACCCGTCAAGCGTCCAAGCGACTACAGTAGTCGCTAACTTTTTCGGGACTTTTTTTAGGGACTGCATAATGCACTCCCTAGGACATTTCCCGCCCGAAAAAGTTAGGGACTACTGTAGTCGCTTGGACGCTTGACGGGTTCAAAGTATTCTTGAAATGTTGAAGGTCGCCGTGCCTTAGCTTTGAGCACTTACATGAGCTGAACTTGCATGTACATTGTTGTGTTTTGCTACGTGGTTTGCTTCTATAATTTTATTCTAAACACGATATGACAAAACAATAAAACATACTGAATGTAGGCGGGCTACTCCGAACTTAAATTTTCGAAGTTCGTATCAACCGTCTCTCTCACTCAAATCAATGACTTTTAAGTGTCAGCGGAACGGCACGAAACGAAATTCAATAATCGAACACGTAGTGTTTTTATTCTCTTTGAATTAAACTTCGGATTATAAGCCACTAAATAAAATCTTTTCCGAATAAAGTAGGTAAAAGTTTCTATGTATTTCAAAAGTTTATTCGAATTGGAACGCACCTTCTACATGTTTGCTTTTGAACGTGTAGCGCTGAAGCGCCACGAAATAGGTAAAAAGCCGGTTTTGCGGGTTCTGCACATAACAGTAATAATTATCACAAATAACTTAGTGATGACGACGCAAAGTTCTAAAATTCGAGCATTTTAGCTCTTTTTATTAATGATATTATTATCCAATAGTACTCTACTAGCTTTTTAAAATTCTTGTTAGCTAGACTCAGCGGGCTATTCCTAAATTCGAAGTTCGTACCAGTTCGTACCGTCTTTTTCACTATCATATTGACTGTTAGCATAAACTACTTAGAGATACTAACGTATCATACTATTAGTGTGAGCAGAAAGTCTCGGTACGCATGTACCATGAACTTCCAACTACGGAGTATGGCTTAGATTAAAGAGATGGTATGGCTGTGGCGAAACTTTCAATTAAACATAAATTTAGCTTTAAAATTTCTGTGGACACTATGCCGTTGAATTACACTGAGGAATTAAAATTATGATTATAATATTGTTTAAAAAAAACACGCGTTTTTTTAAAGTTCTCGAACCTGCTCGACCTCTTTTCCATTCACCTAGAAATTCATTTAGCTCCAGGGGAATATCAATTTGAGAATTTAATTTTGACAGGTTTGAAACTTTATTAACAGCGCCATCTCTTAATGACATGCCGTCCATGTGGGGTCAAAATTTTGTCACAATGACACGACAGATGTCTTTAAATTTCTAGTTCTAATAATCATTTATTTCACTATTCATCTTTGACTATTTTTTTATATCATAAAAGTACATAAAAAGTAGTAAAGTTTTCTGAATTTCAAATGAAATTTACCTAATTTTAAATAGCTTAATAACTTTTTAATTTGTACCTTTAATTGATTACTTACAATTTTATTAAGTAAATTGACTAAATTATTCTTTCAAATGAAATGACATTATTAGGAAAAAATGGTGGGAAATTACAAGTTATGTTAAGGAAATAGCAAAATATGCGTCAAATTAGTTCAATTTCATTTTCATGCATTATGTATCTCATTTTAGGGCAGCAAGGTAGTACTTAGTTATTTATACATGGGGTCACGTCAATCAGGGTGACAGATGTTTGCGTTGAGTTGAGTACCTTTTTTTTTTTTTTTTTTTTTTCTTTTGGACTTGGGCTTTTGGTGTTGCCCTTAGCCATATTCAAGTTTGGGAAATTGGACACGGATAAGGAATGGTTCGTCTTAGGGATAGGTGCGAAATTTGGAATAAAGGGTCAGGGTAGGTAGAATGTATAGATACATATGCATATTATGAGTATTATATTTTGATATTATTTTTAGAAATAAATAATGCTAACGAATTATATATGTTAGGAAATGTCAACAAGGAGGATATGTTTGTAGGAAGAGGTATATTTTGGGATATTAATGATTCCATAAATAAAGTTCGGTCGAGTAATGAGCAGGATAGGAAAATGTGATTCAAGTCTGCCACCTCAGCTCCACAGTCACACGTCTCGCTATTTACTATATTAAATCTAAAAAGATGAGAGGGAGCGCACGTATGGCCTAGTCTCATTCGAGTCAAAATAGAGGTTTCTCTTCTGTCTAATTTCGAATTATAAAACCATGGTTTCAGCGGAATTTCTTTTTGTATATTGTAATAGTAACTTCCAGTCTCCAAGGAACTCCAAAACCAAAAGAATTCCCAGGAGTTCTGGAGATGTTTCTTAGGAAGGGCTAAGAGATCATGGGCATAATTTTTATAAGGGAAAATATCCCCCGAATGGACAGCCTCAAGAGCCAGCTGGTCCGCCCTTTCATTCCCACTTATCCCGGAATGGCTCGGCACCCATACAAACTGAATCTCAAGGCTTTTGGTACTGCATTCGTATAACAGAGCCCTAATGTCAAAAATCAGAGGATATATTTTTTTAAATTTAAACGGAGGGTGTAATAATGCTTGTAGGCTGCTTTTTGAGTCAGAAAAAATTACAGTTTTCCCTAATTTCATCATATGAGCATACTCAACAGCTTTATATAGTCCGTAAGCTTCACCTGTAAAAACTGAGGATTCCGGGGGAAGTTTAATTTTTTGCACAATATTGAATTGATGATGATACACCCCAACCCCAACACAGCTGGTTGTCGAAGGTTTGGATGCATCTGTGTAAATGTAATGCCAATCATACCAATGGATATTAAGTAATTGGTTAAATAAAGGTTTTGCATTTGTACTGCTCTTGATAATACCTGTATCGAGTAAAACTGTTGGCTTAATTAATAAAGCTTCAAATTTAACATTAAATAGAGGAAGACTCGTATATCGATGGCTAGAAGTTGTATGAGGTAAAAATTTCAAATAACTATTGATAATAAAGGGAGGACTTTTGTTGCGCCAGTATGAAGATGTTTCTATTTCTTTGTATAGAGAAGATAATTTAGATATGATAGGATGATTTGAAAAATGCATGGAACGAAAAATAAATCTGTCTGCTAAAAACTGTTGACGTAAGTGTAACGGTGGATCTACACACTCCACCTGCATCGCATTGACGGGGCTGGTCTTCATTGCTCCCAGTATTATTCTCAAAGCCTTATTTTGAATTTTATTAAGAATTTGGAAAGCCATATCTGTACCTGGACGTAGCAAAAAGGACCCATAATCCAATACACTTCGAATGACAGCATTGTATACGAGCTTTAAGTAAAAAGGGTGACTACCCCACCAAACTCCAGCTAAACATCTTATTATATTTAAAGAACGCTCACATCTATTTTTTATATATGTGCAATGAGCTTTGGCCGAGAGTCTACTGTCAAATACTACCCCTAAATATTTAGCCTCATTGCTAAATGAAATGAATGACCCATCGTAAACTAAATTCAAATCACACGTCTTTGTTCTGGTTGAAAATAATACCGCTGATGTTTTGGCAACTGAAAGCTCCAAACCGTTTGTATCTAAATATCTCTTCAGTTGTTTAAGGTTGCAATTGATTACTGCACATGCATCACTTACACATTTATCTGCACAGTAAAGTACCAAATCATCAGCGTATTGTAAAGCTGACACAGGATGTACTAAATTCGACTGAAAGTCGTAAGTATATATATTAAAAAGTAATGGGCTTAAAACAGAGCCCTGTGGCAGACCTTTCCAAACAGTTCTGTATAGAGTATCGGAATCTAGGATAAGTTTAATAATTCTTTCTCGAAACATTACTGAAATAATATTTATAAGACGAGTTGGAACGCTCAATGTTCCTAATTTATTTATAAGTATATCTATATTTACA
The DNA here is from genome assembly GCA_949127965.1 of Pandemis corylana. NCBI lineage: Eukaryota > Metazoa > Arthropoda > Insecta > Lepidoptera > Tortricidae > Pandemis > Pandemis corylana. Next base: position 5,508,311 of record OX421860.1, read on the forward strand.
TTATCGTATGCGGAGTTAATGTCTACAAAGCAAGCTACTACTGATTCACCCTTAGAGTGGGCTAGTAAAATATCCGAAACCAGTAGGCCTACACAATCTGAAGTGCTTTTGCTTTTGCGAAACCCGAATTGACAATCTGGGAGCAATTTTTTAGTTTCAATTAGCCACTCCAGGCGATTTTTTATCAAATGTTCCAGTATTTTAACTAACACAGACGACAGAGCTATTGGGCGAAGTGAATTATAATCGCTGCGGGGTTTATTAGGTTTTTGAAATGGTAACACTAACTGTGTTGTCCATAGTGGGGGAATATGGCCTGACATAAAAATAAGGTTAAGGAGATCGAGATAATAACCTAAAATTTGGTCGCTAGAGTGAGCTAAAAAGGAGTAAGGAATACCATCACAACCCGGTGCAGAATCAATTACGTACGACAACACGCTTTTCAATTCCGATAGTGAGAAGAGGTTATTTAAATGTTGACCATCGCTATCGCAGGGAATTGATTCGATGGTTAATGGCATGGTTGACACAAAAGGAGGAGCAAGTTTATCTAAAAACTTGTCAACTACTGAAGGCTCTAATTTAGTGGCGGAGTTATCGATAAACGCTCCTCTAAATCTTCTAATTTTTCTCCATATTTCGGAAATGTGAGTGTTTGGAGATAAAGATGAACAAAAGTTTCTCCAGCTGTCCCTCTTTTTTTTCTTTAAAAACTTTTTTGTTTCTCTCATTATGGTAACTAAATTATTGTAATTTTCTTCACTCATGTTAGCCCTATAAATTAATTCCATTTCCTTTCGCTCTTTTACAGCCGTACTGCATTCAGAGTCCCACCATGGTGGACAGGGAATACGCATATCAGAAGATTTTTTAACTGGGAAAACCTCATCTGCTGCTTCAAGCAATATTTTAGCAAATTCATTGGAACTATCTATAATTTGACTAGAATCTCTTACAGCTGGCAATATACTGAATTTACTATCTAAGTGTTTCTTAAAATCATCCCATTTGTTATTAATAATTACATGTTTTAATGTGGATGACCTTTTTAGAAATGGTTTATTTTTGAATGGAAAAGATATTATCAGTGGGTAATGATCACTGCCATAGGTAGATGGTAGTACCTCCCAAGACAATGTAGTGGCAATTGAAGATGTACTTATGGATAAATCAATAGCACTTATATTTTCATGTGGAGCTGTTTGTCTCGTAGGTGCTCCAGAATTTAATATACAGAGATTAAGAGAGTCAACTATATCTAAAATTTCTTCACCATTATCAGTGGAATCACTACATCCCCAGGCTTGGTGATGGCAATTAAAATCCCCTAAAATGATGAATGGAGAAGGAAGTGAGGCTATAATTGACTTGATCTCTCTAAGTATAACTAATGAAGGATGAGGAATATACAATGAAACTATACAGATATTATTTACAATTGCAGCAATTACTGAAAAACTATTACTATGTGATGGTAATGGATGATATGTAAAATGAAATGAGTTTTTTACAATGATGGCTACACCGCCATGTCCGTCTGACCTATCTTCACGGAGGCAAGCATAGCCAGGAATTTTGAAACAAGACTCTGGTCTGAGCCAAGTTTCGCTTAAAGCAATAAGAAAAGGATCTAACTTATTGATTAAATGTAGTAAATCTGATTTTTTATTACTAATGCTGCGACAATTCCACTGAAGGATTCTGCTTTTGTTGCAGCTGGCCATTATTGACATTTATAATATTTGAAATAAAGGTAATTATATCAGCAACGTTGTTCGGTATTAAATTTGAAGAAGATAACAATTTAATGAGCTCTAGGATGAGCTCACTAATGGAAGGCTTACTAGTGCTGTTTTTTTCCCCCCAAATAGCAGTACCATTGCCAGATGGAGATGGCATATCATAGTCTTTAACTAGCTCATTATGAGCATTTTGATCATAACTTTTTTGAGTTTTAGGTGTACCACGAGGCTTAAGAAATACAGTCTTTTTATATGATTGTGATGGAGCTGACTGATGATTGGGATTAGGGTTAATTTGAGGCTGTGTAAGTGATGGAGGGGTTAAGACAACATCTGCATAGGGTTTGCTGACCGGATGGTGCAGCTTTGATGCTTCAGCATATGATAAACAGCTTTGTGCCATAGATAATTTGATGCTTTTTTGTCTCTCAAATTCAGGACATTTTTTGCTTATTGCAAAGTGAAAACCAGTACATAAACAGCAAGAAACAGAGTCTTCTTCGATATTACATGTAGAGCCAGAGTGACCTTGGCCACACTTGTAACAGCGTGGTTTAGATCGGCATTGTGTCTTGGTGTGACCATATCGGCAGCAATTATAGCATTGGATAGTTGGGAAAATGTACAAATCTACAGGCAGAGCATTATAACACATGAATATTCTTTTTGGCAACACTTGCCCATCGAATGTTAAAACTACTGTTTGCGATGGTTTCCACACAGCTGCACCTTCTACCATGGTTTTATAATTCAATCTTCTTACTTTTATAACTTCTCCTGTACCCAAAGGTACCGAGATGTTCATTTTAATTTCGTCTAAAGACCACTCAACGGGAACACCCTTAACAAGTCCCATCCTCATTACACTAAAGGAAGGGATAAATGCTTTGTATTTGCTTTCTGTGAGGTTTTTATCATTTAGGAATTTGTTAGCATCATCAAGGTGGGAAAATGACAGAGTAACTCTATTCCTCCCAATTCTTTTCACACTGCCATTAATTATGTTTTTATACGAGTGCTTTTTTAAGAACTTTCCAAAAGAAATGGGATGAATCGAGGTGCCGCTATTAGGTGCATCCTCTATTTTCTGTACATGCACCAAGAAAGGTGAACAGTCTGTGGCTACATATATTTTCCTGAAGTTGTCTGTAGGCTGAGGTGGCGAAGTGTTGTTAGTTTCGGGAATATTCTGCGTTGTTGTAACTATAGGTTTGTCAATAATGGAATCAGGACTATCACAAATACAATCATGTTCCGTCTTGTTAGAATTTTTACTACTACGCCTTTTTTTGTTACAATGGCGGCATACCCTCCTTGACGGACGAATCCGTTTTCTAATTTTATTAGAATCTAATGATACTGAGCCATCAGTAGTGTGGTCAGTATCCATACAATCGCTAATAGTTACTGTGTGAAATACCTGAGGGACCCCGCCCCCAGGGTCGTCTGGCTCCTCCATATAAAATAGTTATATTAATAAATTCAGACTTACCAATAAGAAATAAAATAAATAAAAGTATTTACAACTAATAAAATAAAGTTATTTACACTGATTACCCTACGCTGACCACTATTTTAAATTTTAAATTTTCAAGTCGGAAAAAACACGCGCGCTCAACTCGAGATTTCCCGCCCTTTTTCTTGAGTACCTTTACTACATGTTGAGCTGATTTGTTTCGTTTCGTTCCTTTAAATTTTTTGTTATCTGTGGTCTTCATTCTCTAGCTAGTCTAGCTCCTCCAGTAACCAGTCAGTCAGTCAGTCATTTAGTAAAAATGTCTGGGAAAGATTGGAAAATATGACAGACTTTAATTAATTTAATTTTATGCTTAATAAAATAACTAAAGTGTTCAGTTATCACTAAAACACATTTTGAGTGCATTAATTTAAACCCAAGAAAAATATTTTATGCAGGTATTAGCATACATAAGTTAAGTGTTGTGTAAAAAAAATACTGGTTAGTAAATGTTAAATATCAAGAAACAAGTACAAAAAAGGATTAAAAGGTAATTCTGTTATAGGGTTACATTTGTGTCAAATACGCAAAACACTGTAACTCTAATTGAACTTCCAGATTGACAAAACACTACCTCAGCGTACCTATACAGTAACTGAGGATAATATTTTGAACCACAGAAAAAACTATTAATAATGATCTGAATTAACAGTGAAATAACGAAATACTATTCTTTCTAGCTGACGGTTAACATTTTCAGTACACAGTTGAAGCTTATCTTTTGTTTCTTGCATTCACGATAAATTTTGTTGTTACGAAATTTTTATCTTTCCGTTACTTCATTGTTACCTATGTTATGTGCAATTGAATCGAATTTTTAATCTTACAATACGATCTGTTAATATTGTTTTGTAATTTGGTTTTACCACTACAGGTAGTTATCAGTTAGTTGGGTTTATTCAGGAGAAGTTCTTCACTCAGACTTCCACTATTCAGGTCAGGCAGTACCCCTTACTTTCTTTAGTATTTTTTCAACCTGACTTACCCTCATTGCATTGTGATAACAGTTTAGTGCAGTTAAGGTTCAAATTTTGATGTGTTAAAACAAAATCAAATGATTATTAACCAATAACTTTTTGAAAAGTATTTGTTTATTTTGTGTGGTTGTTACCTGGCAAGATTTTATATTTCTTAGTAAGTAAGAAAAAAACAAAAAGCCGTTTATTTCTTTCCATCGTTTAGTAAAAATGTAATAACAAGAATACCTGGGTATCATAACATAAAATATATCTTTATCTATACACTGTGTTAGTGTCTGGGTTGACCATGGGGCAATTTGGAAAATAACAAGCACAACAGTTTTAGATAAATCTTTTAACTGTTTGGCTACTAGTAGTTCATATGGAAATGCATATTTTATTTAAATAAAAACTAAGAATGAGGGTATTTTTTATACTTCAAATCATGTTGATTTACACTTACAGATACTTCCGTAACATACTGTTCATCCAAAATCATTATACTGGGCATGATCCAAAAAATAAATTCTGACATGGCTGGTGTATATTATGTTTATTTTATTTTGCCGTTGAGTTAACTCTTATTGTTATCTTTCCACTTTATAGTATAATGCATGAATAGAATAAATGAGAATATAATTGTGTACATAATAAAGGAAGGATTTTCTGCCATAGCTTGTGATAAAATATTTTTGCATAACAATAGTATTTTTATTGTCTTAACAACTGAAATAGGTCAAGAAACATGAATGAACATAATTATATTTTTGCAGACACTTTTTAAAACTAATAGGAGCAGGTCTCCTACCTAAGGGTCAAATGAGTTCAGTAGTTTTGTTTCCAGCCATTAAGATGTGGTTATACTTTTTTGTTAAAGTTTGTTTTCTTAACTTTGATTTTGAATAAATATTCAAAACACATGTACATAGTTAAGGGCCTTAATTAAAACAAAAGTTAATTGATTCCTTTGTGTTACGACTTTTTCACCCTTATTGCATGTAATAAAGGTGAAACGGTCGTAACACAAAGGAATCAATTAATTTTTGTTGTGATTAAGCCCTTAACTATGTACATTTTTTTTTGAAAACAACTCATTATGCATTTTAATATTTAAGAAGTATAAAATTACTATTGTCTTTCCTAGTGCTATTAAGATAGTGCAATGTCAGAACAAAATCATCTTATTTCATCAATTTCTTTGCAACACTGGCAGCTAATAATAAGAAGTTGTTATATGAAAGCTCTCACAATGATGTCCTTTATGGATTTATCAATATAAGATATTTGCATGAATCACATGTGCATGTAGTAGCTGCATGTATCCCTCTCTAGTCATGAGAGTGCTAATATACCCAGCTACCTCTTGGGAGCTACTAATTAGCCCTATTAGACTCGATTCATATGTAGATATGTTTTCAAAGCAAACACACTAACATGTATAAACTGTGGAAAATTGTCACCAGAAAATATTGTGCGTACATAATTTGAACTCAATTAGTTGCCTTTGAATATCTTGACCATTTTATTTGTTGCAGGGTTGGCCCCGAAAAGAGCAGGCTATGACTTGGGCCATGCAATAAAAATGGAAGTGGTCAACATAGATGAGGGTCGCTATGAGCAACGGGAGAATCTTATGCCTAGCTGCAGCACTACCTCAAACACCTCAAGCAGTGTCTCCGAGAGCAATTACAGCAGTGAACAATCAAGCGATGACCTTGACAAGTCAGATGATGAAGACCTGAGAGAGGATCTACAAAAAACCATTCCAGAATGCTATAAGTCTGATTCAAACATTACATCACAAACTTCTACTGACATCACAAATGATGAAGAGTTTCAAGCCACAGCACTGTGCCAATTTATGGACATTCTAAATGACTTGGATGAAGTTCTAGACAAATCTTTGCTTGCATGCCTTGACGATGGATCTAAAAATTATGATAGTGATGAAGGGGATCTTATTTGTAAAATTAAAGAGTGCATTGGTGATGCTGGACATTCTAATGACTCTGAAGTGCTCAGTTCCATGGATGACAATGCTCAAGTAGTTACAGCAAGCCTGAGCAGAAGCGCTCATGTAGACGAAACCTCAACACATAACGTACCTGAAAGGCGTAATCACGCGGCCATAGGGCGATCTAAGAGCTTTGCGGAACTGACTGGAAATAACAGAGAGGACTTGGTACCTTCATTAGAGAGAGCTGGGACTACAAATGACAATCTACGTAATTCGATGCGTCGTTTAGATCCGATAATTCTGCCGGCTTTAGCGACGCAGGAGTCTAGCGAGCCGTTGACGCTGCCTGTGATATTATTTTTGGAGCATCATGTCAATTTGAGACCGACGAGCGCGCCGATCCAGTTACAAGTGACGGCGGCTAATTTGAGTAGTGATGGGTCGTCGGGGCCGTTGATTTTGGGTCGCAGGGCTCTGCTGATGAACCGCACGCTGTCTCTGCCGTCGCCGGGAGACAGCGACGTAACTGGCGAATGGCCGGGCAGGAGCCCTGCGCGTAGCCCCGCCCGCAGCTCGAGCTCGTCCAGCGATTCCAGTGAGTCCTTGACAGGAGTTACCGCTGCCGAACAAACTGCAATTGCTGCTGCTGAAGAGAGGTAACAAATATTATATTAATTTTTAACCAATGTTTATTTTGTGTAGTATGTTGGTTGGTTGTAAATTAGTTCTTTATTCTCAGAAATGAAGAGACTGAAGAACCTCCTTTTGGAGTATGGCCTCACCGCATGAGCGCCATGCTAGCCTGCCTCAGCTGCACTGTGGGGATATTCAACATTTCAAGATTTGCCATATTCAGTGTTCATTTTGGAGCAAACTTCGTGATACAGTTTTTGATACTGTCGCTTTTAGTTGGTATACCGTTGTTTACGCTGCACCTGTGCTTGGGCCAGGTGCTCGAGTCTGGGCCGATGGATATGTGGAGGATTTCGCCGATATTCCAAGGTGTAGGAGTTTCCATGCTTATTACGCAGGCCGTTATGGGTATCTACAGCATCATTGGACTATCCTGGATATTCGTTTACTTCCGAGACTCCTTCATAACATCCAACGACAAATACAAATGGGCTTTGCCACACGAATATTTTAACTTTGAAGGTGAGTGTCCAAACTACACTCATAATGTTTTCTCAATATTTTTTCAATGTTAATGAGTTCTGTCTAATGTCAATGGACAAACAAATCAGGAAACGCTACCGAAGGTCGTCTATTGCGGTAGTCAATTTAGTCAATTGTTTTTTTGATGAGTCTATGCGATATCGCTGATTTGTTAAGCGATATACAGCAACGAGATCGTAATGATATGATATTTCACTTTCAGATTCGGGCGTGAAAAATGGTAGTTTTAAAATTCATGATACGCTGCCGCAGTATTTTCACGGGGAGGTGTTACAAAAAAATACGGTGTCCAATAACAGTTTGGGCACCATAAAGTTCCAAGTGGCGTTTAATCTAGCGGTGGTGTGGATGATTGTATTTGTTTCGCTTAGTAAAGGACTGCGGTCGTACGGCAAGGTAACGCTCTCGTCATGTTGCAGTACCTACATAGAAATGTAAATTGGATAACAACTAACGTATCGTTTGTCGTGTTGCAGGCCGTTTACGTGTTAATATTTCTGCCAATATGCGGGACCCTGGTGCTTTGTACCAAGCTGCTGACACTTATACCTTACGACTCTGTCACAAACATATTTTCCGAAACGGATTGGAGCGAGTTCTTTGTTAACAGTAATGTATGTTGTCTATCATTGAAATGAGCGGTGAAAAAGATTGAAAATTCTCTAAGTCCTCGATTTGGTAGTTAAAAATTTCTTTATAATGCTCTGCTTATTTTGAAGTCTAGCTCAAACAAGTTCATTTCCTAAACTTACTTTAGATTATTTAATTTTTAATTGTAGAGTTGGACGGCGGCTGCCCAGGAGACATTTCTGACTTGGGGTCTGCTTGGAGCCTGTGTCATGCAACTAACTTCGCACAAGAATTCTAAGAACAAGACGAGTACAATGCTGCAGAAAGAAAGCGCTTGTATCGTGGCATTCACGTTTGCAGTGCTTCTATTAGGCTCTTTCTTGGCCAACACTTGCATTCAGATATTGAAGAACTATGGTTACGCTTACATACCTGGAAGCTTTGGTAAGTTTTCCGTCCATTCCCTAAACATCTAATATCCGCAAGTCTGTATAACCGAATGTCTATAGGCGCCATTTGTCCATTCTCGGAACGTCTAGTCAAGGTATAAAAATGCCGACAATCCACCATAAAGTTAACGGAACCCCGCTTCGCGGTTTACGGTTTACGCTTCGGCAATTTGACAGTACATACAGTACCTAACGAACCTAACCTAAACTCGTGGAATTAGACATCGGGAATGTCTGCACATTCGCGGAAATAGACATTCGGAAAATTAGACGCATTGGACATAGGTATACTCTATTCAGCGCTGTACCGGCGCACTTCTGCTTTCGTTCGGCATTAATTCGTCGAGGAACGTAGCCAAACTCTGCCTCTGTTCGGCAATCATGCTCAAATCGCCTGCCGAATAAAATTTCAGTTTTTTGTTGTACTGTTAAGTAAAAATTGATTACTTGTAATTTAGCTGAAAATCATTTATTGTCATATATAGTCGAAAAAACAGAAATTTGTATATCTTACTACATTCTCAGATTTTTCGGCTGCAGTATGTGCAGTCAAATAAACTAAATCGTGTCTCACTGTGAAACGTTTTCACAGTAAATGGCTGTAGGTATACATCCGCTAAAGAAATTGTTTGTGACAAGGTGCCACGGAGGTACGAAATTATGTTTCTTCGAACGTAAAATTGTGTGGCTAAAAATTCTAAAAGTATGATTTTTAATCCAGAAACTATACAGTCCACCCAATTCCTCTGGCCTACTTCGGAACCGATGCCGGGCAACACAGTCTCGACCCCCGTTCGCTACAGAAGTCACTACGCCAGTCTGGTTGGCATAACTGTGTTTAAATCTGGCAACGCGGCTAAGTTATTCAGTGGTTGGCAACCCTTGCAACTGGCGACGCAAATTGTACCCGCAACATTAGCGGTGTTGCCAGCTAATATGGTAAGTAAAGATCTGAATGTATAGAAGTGGTAGTAATTCACAATATAATTTACATTTACATTGTATATATAGGTAAAGAGGGCGCTATTATCTCTATTATCTTGATTTACGTGGCAGTTCAGTGTATGAAAATAATTCCAATGAAATTTTGCAGTATGTCGTATGGTCCTATGTATGTGTTTTACATTTAGTTTTCTTTTTGCATTGTTTTATAAAAAAGATTTGCAGGAACCTAGTCTTCTTCCGCGGTAGTCCTAAAGAATGTACCTTTATATTTTTCTTCAGGAAATTGTTAACTTGTCGTCATTGCTCATTGTAGCTAAGGTGATACAATTGTTAACTTGTACGGAAGTCCATTAATCACTACATTACAGCTTGAATGTTGACGGTATTGCAAATAGTCAGTATAGAATTCTGTGTGACCAAAAGGATAAATTATTTGAGTGTTCCTAAGTTTGGTACAATTGTACAGTGGAGTTTAAAGACATGTGTACCTAATTAGATGATGCAGAAATTTATACATTTCTTTGAATGTACTGTTTAATTTCAACTTGAAAAATCGTTAATATCATAAACATAAACATATCTGTGATGCGGCTATAAGATATTATATCATAAGCCGATTGTAGAATGATGATCTTTACTATTAATAACAGCTGATCCAATCTGTTTGTTTAAAAAATTAAACAACAGCTCATTCAATTTTCATTCCAAAGCGTATAAACTACAGCTATTAATTAAATCTAAAAGCTGCATATCAAAAATTATTTCTGACTTGAAATGCAATAATCTAGGTAGACGATCACCTAAGCTGACCTGACTGGCTCCCCATTCATATCTTGTTAGCGGCAAAGTCAATAGTGTGTATAATCTGAGTCTCTGGCTCATCATAATATCTGCAAGTATAAGTGAGGTGATTTGTTTAATAAAATATTACATAGTTTCAGCCAAACTGCATTCGTCATAGTCCGTTACCTCTTGCTCGCAATAGAAATAATTCTTACCCATTTGTGCAACGGATTATGCATGCAAAATACAATTATTACACCAGTACTACATTGTTCTAATGATACTAAAATGTTAAAGTTATGCAGGCTGCCAACTTATGCACACTAGTTTGTGAGAATCGAAGTTTTCAGAATTTTGTATTGAAATGGTTTTATTAAAACAAACGACAATGATGAGACTGTTTGAGTGATGGAAACCGGGTTAATTATAAGTTCATTACACAGCGCAATGTGCGATATAAAGGAACTTATCTATTTGAATTTGTTTCTTAGTACCTTGAGATAATTGCGTTCGGAAAAAATCCTTGTAACCATGTTTGATCGGATGACCACACATGTGTTAATTTACTCTCCCCTTAGAGGTACGCTACGCAAAATTTGTGTAGTTCATACCGTCTGATCTTAAAATCGAATAAGTATAACAATGCTGTTTTTGTTCTCAAAGATTACCATCTATCCGTTGTAGGCTGCATAACCATGAGAAAATGACAACAATATGAGTCGAAATCTTTCTCGTGTTTATGTAACTACGAATAATTCCAAAAGTTAGACAATAACCTTTTACCTGGATAAAATGAGGCCAGCATAATTTGATTCGATTTAACTTCAGTAAAGTCAAACGATAATACTACCTACTTACTACCATTATTACTGGTTTCACTTCCATGCTGGACTGGGAGCAAAGAATAAACATACAATGTACCAGCTGTTTCTCTTCCTGTCCTGCGCAGATGGTAAAAACCCATCGAGGGAATGGGCGAAAATCATAGGAATCATGTTGGCGATGCGGCTAGAAACCCATCACTATTTTGATTATACGCCCACAATCACGCTAAACGTGGCCTTTAGGTCTTGTTACTTTAGGCTTAGTCTACCCCGTAAGGGATGAAGACGTGATTAATGTATGTACGTATAATGCCACTCGTTAATCTTGATTAAGCCGGGTGTGGCGTGGCTTGCGAGCCTGCCGCGAACGTTACGCCGTCCACACTTTGGTTTTTGGTTACCGTAACGTGCAGCAGTTACGGTTACAGCTAGCAGATGATACCTACTCGGCTCTATATTTACATACATATACATAAATCACGTCTTTATCCCTGACGGGGTAGACAGAGCCTTAGGCAACAATACCTAAAGGCCTTTCATGCTGGTCTGGGAGCAAGGAAAAAACGTAGAATGCACCAGTTGCTTCTCTTCCCGCGCAAATGGTAAAAGCCCATCGAGGGAATGCGCGAAAATCTTAGGAATCATGTTATAGGCGATGCGGCTAGCAACCCATTACTCTACTACAACCCGACAATCATGCTAAATGTGGCTCTATATGTACTTATCAAAATTCAAAGTTGCATATCACCGAAAGCTTTAACATTCCTGTAGTTGTGGTTGTTATTCATAAGCAGTGGCGGATTAACGTATAAGCACTACAAGCACGTGCTTGGGGCCCCTGTTCTCCAGGGGCCTCCATCCTCTGCTGGCGTTTCATTTTATACCTACATTTTTACATTTTTACTAAAATAATAAATTCACAAAAACACCGTAATTCACCAAAAAAAAGAACCTCTTGAACATACCTAAACTTGGAAGTATATGAAATGTCACTTTTTGATGTACAGGTATGAAACCTATGCCAATCCATAGAAAATATTATTTAAAACAACAATTATTGTTTGAAAAACTGTCGTAAATTTGCGTAAATCTCATACTTTCTGAGACATTGCAGTTTGAAGTCGTAAAATAAGACAGCAACCAACAGTTGACACTTTCATTTTATACTTTCTACCTTCCATTCCATTCCTTCCATTTCCATTTAAGCAATAGAGGGCCTACACAGGCTCTGTGCTTAGGGCCTCGGATATTCTTAATCCGCCACTGTTCATAAGATGCTAAAAGTTGGCATTGTGTAAGCTATCTAAGCTCTAAGTGAATTAATTATACTCGTACCTACATCGACATCGTTAATTAGGTGAGGTAGCAAAGCTGATCAATTACTTTCTTCAATTCCAGCTGTCACCAGCGTGGGCTGTGATATTCTACTTCATCCTGATAATGTTTGGCATCGCGCAGCAGCTGGCAATCTGGCACTGCGTCATAACTGGCATAATGGCTATCAATGCTGAGGCGCTGAGGGTCTGGGAGACTACTATTACGTTTCTGAGCTGCGTAGTTGGACTGGGGATTGGCTTGGTTCTTACTACTGATGTGAGTATACAATATTTGTTTCTAACTTTTGACTTATTCGTATATTTGGCAGTGATTACTAGCATAGGCGGATTTTGCGTTTTTTTCACCTCGTCGTGGGTTCCAATCCTGATACTAAAGGTACGCCTAAGATTACGGCTATAGTCTGACCGCTTGAACGAGTCCTCGCCTGCGCGGCACAGGGGCGCGGGGTGGGACGACAAAGGGGACCGAGAGGTGCGGGCGGGTAGTGCGCCTTCCGCCCGCACCTCTCAAGGCCCCCGCGCTCGTCCCACCCCGCATCCCTGCACCGCACGGGCGAGGACTCGGTTTAAGCGGTCGGTCCATAATGTTTTATGTTTAAAATTGTATATTTTAAGTATGATTTTAGTTCAAGCTTGGGTTTTCTTCAAAAGTTATTAAACACAATCTTATCCGTTCTGATTAGTTACACATCGATCTACACATTATATTTGTGAAAACATCAGAATTGCGTGTTAAAGTATGTAAATTTCCATACATTTACATAAAATGTGGCTACATACTAAAATGGTTGTTGGCGTGAAAATGTGTGAACTAATTTTGAGATTTAAATGACAAACAATAACAAATTTTACGCTAACCGTGGCACCGTGAAATACAAACAAAGGCTTGGGCCTTGTACAATATGGAAGCAAATACCAGAGAATGCAACAAACAACCAACGACTATAGTAGGCACCTATACCTACTACGTGTTTTGATTTTAAAGGGGCAATGCTGGACTAATACTTGGCTCAATGAAGTGTCTGTCGTGATCTTACAATAATGACTCCGGCTTTATTTGTCGTTAACACTAATGCATCTTTGCACGGAAATGGAAATACCGCGAAAAATTTGATATCGTAAACTATTAAACGAGTATATTTGTACGTGCTGATATATACATGTTTGTTTTGAGGCCAAAAAACGGCTCTAATATTTTAGTAATGGGATTTTTGGAGGCGAAAAACTAATCTAGCTAGGTCTTATGTCTGGGGCCATTCAAGTATTACGTAAGCAGATTTTTTACAATTATTTACCCCCTCCCCCCCTTCCCCTTGTCAGCCAAAGTAAGCAAACCTCTTACCCCCCCCCCTCCCATGCTTACGTAATCATTGGTACCTATATATATACAGTTTTCTTTTAATGGATTCTGTTTTTTATTGATTCGTGAGCAGCAGTTCGAACCGAAACTGCTGACGTAATCACCATATCGACCCCCCACCCCCCATGTCATCAAAAATAAGCAAAGCAAAGACCCCCCCGCCCCCCTCAAGCGCTTACGTAATACTTGAACATCCCCTCTAGGAAAATATACATTTTGCGAACAAGCAAAGCTCAGTCGTAATACGATAAAACACAAGATACTGAGAGCAACAACTATGGTTAAAAAACTACATGTTCGTTATAACGTAACACCATGTATTATGTATGTATAGTGCACCACATGAAAATACACTTGGGTTTGAATAAATTTAAAGAAATTCTACATAATGCTTTTTTATTTCATTCAGTGCATTGTTTACCGTATGTGCCAGTAACCTTGTATACGGCTGCTAATCACTCATTCACAAATGATAAAATTACTTAATTTGTGCTACAACGCTCATTTCGTCATTAACTGAGTCATCATTGCCAGGATGTACCAATGCGCTAAATTTCAATGACTCACTTTATTTTGAACAAATTGAAAGTTTAACTTTTAGACGTGAGATAAACCGCTAAGTGCATTGAGGTCAAGGATTCAAACAAATATCTGGGTGGATGTGGGTGAACTAAGCGAAGTATTACGTTCCTCAGGGGACCAGTCTTTGTGTCAAACTTCTTCCGCGTAGAATTAGACTTAAGAACTGATGTTGATAGTATATGCAGCAATAATAATTCACGTAGCGACTCTAGGCATGTACGAACTTTGACATGTTTATCGCTATCCCGCGGGAACTATGCAATTTTCCGGGATAAAAAGTAGCGTATGTTTTAGTCTAGGATACCAGCAATCTCCATTCCGAATTTGATACAAATCCGTCCAGTCGTTTCAGCGTGAAGAAGGAACAAACATACACACTCACTCACTCACTCAAGTCCTCACTCACAAACTTTCGCATTTATAATATTAGTAGGATTAATATTAAACAAATAATTATCTTGGACTAAGCAAACCTTGAACAATGGTTACTGTACAACGGATAAACAATATATACTTAAACTTAAATACAGTGGAAATAAAATATCTGCCCCGACCGGCGATCGAACCCGGGAACTCATGCTTCATAGTCAGGTTCTCTAACCACTAGGCTTATTGTTGCTAGAATATTGTGTAGCATGTAGATTTATGTTAAGTTGTCAATGTTCAGCTTTTTATGGTGTTGTTTGTTATTGCTCTACCTATATTTTAATGTTGATGTTAGACCTGAGTCAAAATACTTGAATAGTTTATACATCTAAGCAGCTTTAGAGCATAATTTAATGGGCAACTGTAATTCTGATGATGATGAGATTGCAATTTGAACTCAGTGCTAATACTACGTTCAGGTACCATTTGTAGAGGTTAAACTAGAATAGAGGGATGATAAGTAACCAAGCTCCGAAAGGGTACCATATAATTAGTACTAACATTACATTACGAGGGTAGTGAAATAAAGAATGTCAGATCGCAGGAACTTGCCAAAGGCGAGGGCGATAAACATGCGACCTGAGGCTTTATCTATCACCGCCCGAGGTGTGTACACAGTCTTCCTGGCCAGGAAACTGAAATTTCCGCTCGCGTAGCGACGTAAGCCGGTTTTTCACACACACACACAAATCACGTCTTTATCCCTTACGGGGTAGACAGAGCCTAAGATAACAGGCACCTACAGGCCACAATTAGCAAGATTGAGGGCGTATAGGTGGAAAATGGAATCAAAATAGTGATGGGTTGCTAGCCTCATCGCCTATAACATGATTTCTATAAGCTTCGCCCATTCCCTCGATGGTCTTTTACCATCTGCGCGGGTAGAGAAGCAACTGGTACATTCTATGGCCGGTTTTTCTTTGTTTAAATTTTGACAGCATCGTTCTGATCGTTTCCAGGCGGGCGTGCGACTAGTGCACTTCATAGACTACGTGTGGGTAGGTTCGTGGGTGACGTGCGCGGTGCAGGTGGCGCTGACTTGCGGCGTGTTCGTGGTGCGTGGGCGGCCATACTCGGCCGACAGCGTGGTGCGCGCTCTCTACGCCACGCGCGGGCGCGCCGCCTGCACGCTCGCGACGCTGCTCAGCTTCACGTGGACTGTGGCGCTGCCGGTGCTACTGTGTGTGAGTATATGTCTAACTAGCTTCTGGCCGCGAGTTCGTCTGCGTAGAATTATAGATATAAACCTTCCTCTTGAAACATTCTATCTATAAAAAAACCGCATCAAAATCCGTTGCGTAGTTGTAAAGATCTAAGCATACTTATGGACAGACAGCGGAAAGCGACTTTGTTTTGTACTATGTAGAGACTAGCTGTTGGTCGTGGGAACTGGAATTTTCCGGGATAAAAAGTAGCCTAGGTGTTAATCCAGACTAATCTATCTCTGTGCCAAATATGATTCAGATCTGTCCAGCCGTTCTGGTGTGAAACTGTAACATCCATACTCACAAACTTTCGCATTTATACTTAATATTAGTAGGGTGAAAAAAAACATTTACCTTGCTACTCCGCTACTCGAAGCTGCGCTGAGTAGTCGTGTAGCCATACATCTGTTATTCTGGACCATGGAAAAGAGATATCAGTTCTGTCTGTAATAATGAGTAAAAAATATGTTTCGTTGGATAATATCCACTTAATTTGTTTATTTTCAGGCTATCAGCGTGATGGATTTCCGAACGGGTCAGCAGAGGCAATTGTACAGCTGGAGAAAGCCATCTGGGTATGTTATGTACCTACTTTATAGGTAATAAGAATAACATTTGAAATTTGCCATGAGCTTTTCGGTGACGGAAAACATCGTGAGGCAACCTGCATACGTCTGCGAAGCAATTCAATGGTGTGTGCGAGGTTTCGAATCCGCACTGGGCCGCCGTGGAAACTATAGCTTAATCCTCCAATAAATGGAGGAGGCCTATGCCATGAGGCACGCCGAATAACGCGATAATTTATAAAAAAAAGAAAAAAAAAGAAATACTGAAATTGTAGCGAAACGGAATAAAAGGGGCTATAAGTATAAGTGTATATAGGTGTTGTATTATTTAGTTCGTGGTTATTTTTCAGTTACTGGCCTATATGGGTTCGTCAGACGGCGGTGGCGATGCAACAGACAGTGCTGCTAGCCGTTCCCGCCGCAGCGTTCGTGCAGACGTGGCGGTACATGAGCAAAGGCCCGCCGGATATACTAGACGTGAGTGTTTGTGGTACACTCGCGAACCAGATTGTTGAGCTACTTACCCATGTTTGTAACTAGGCCGTGTAATGCTAATCCATACGGGAAATAACCAATTAGAGTGGCAATAAGAGCTATTCGATTGTGGCAACACATCTGTCTTTTTCGACATATACCATACTAAAACAATTTTCTACATGGAACAAACCCATTTAAGTAATTAAGAATAAGAAAACTTTACTAGCTGATACAGAAACACAAACAGAATATTACATGGATACTTATTCCAACCAGCCATATGGCCGCCACTCAGCTATGTGTCACGATAAGATCCAGGATAATGTCGTGACGCTGATTTTCAGTGACGCCAGTTACAGAGTTACAGAGGTGGCTGTCACCAGGCACACATCCCAGTTCGTACTGGTTTAAGAAATCACCACTTCCGATACCCATACCTTATACTATGCCACACAACGACTGAACTAGGAGTCGGCAAGTAGTTTAGGTGGGGTCTGGATACTGTGAGAAAATTTTAACGACATTCAGATAAATAGAAGTATTCCTTGTCTACGTATTAATTGATACTTGGAATACAATACATTACAATATTGGGCGGTCCGAGGTTCGACCTTTCGCGGCCTGCCAGTTATCAACCGTTGGACTAAATATTAACTATACATATCGATCATAATAGCTGCTTGATCAACTCTAGTGACCTGCTAGACCTTTTGGTCAATCTGAGAGCAGTGATCGCCAATTTCGGCTTGACTTAATTTTATTTCATATGAATTACATGATATTTCCACTCTATTAGGCTGCTTTCTCTATGTGTAAATCGAATAGCTGTCTGCAAGTTGGTAACATCGATTATTGATTACACGGCTGAATTGCGAATGGCAAGTGGCTCAACAAACGCGGTCCGCGCTACATGGTATAAGGTTTCAGAAAACAGTGTATAAAATAACCAAAAAAAATCTTACATGCTGCTAGGATTACGGAAATAGCGAATGCATGGAAGAGCTGGTAAGTAACAGGACTAAATGATAATTTGTAGTAACGTAATTTATGAAAAGGAAATGTGTGTTTTTGTATCTTTGATGTACAGTTTATTTTATCTGTGAGACTGACATTTACCATGCTACTCTGCTACCAGCTACCACACCTGCAAGACAGCCAAGTCTGTATGAAATATATATTTTTGCATGCGAAGCCATCGTCCTCTGCTTCCACATAGAACAACCTCATTAACTTAACCTTACCCTACACCACACAAATACACTGACGCGTTTCGGACATTTTACGAATCCATTTTCAAAGCAAGTGTACACCGCGATCTTAACTACCTTGTATGTAAACCAACGACGTGCAATATCACGTTTAGATATTTGTATTGGGGTAGTAAAATCAGTATTCGTATTCGTTAGATCAGTGATACAGTATCTGTCACAAATGTTATTTCTGATAAAAACTTTTTTGCTGACCGTATCTACCTTTTTCGTTAACTCATTTGCGTTGTTATCCATTCAAAATTATGTATATCAAATTTGAAATCAATCAGACCAACCGTTAAAGAGTTTCCTCCTGCGGAGACGTTCCCGACCGGGCACCAGAATTACACTACCATTATTGCGACTTACACAAGCATGTAAAATTTAAGGTCAATCGGTTGAAGATATCTGCTTCAAAATCGAGTTGCAAGATTCCACCCGGACAAACACCACCGTAGACCCCTGTCGCAATTGACAGGCCGCCGTCACTCCAACTCGAGTGATATGTCACCTTATTGCGATAGGGTTCTACGGTGGTACGTGAATGCATCCCTTACTGTACCTATACATACATCGTAAGTTTAAAAGCGTTGTGGTTTGTTATTAGCGCATCCAGAGCCTGTACCGGCCGGTGCTGGGCGCCGCGCCGCCCGCGCCCCCGCGCAGCCCCGCGCCGCCGCCCGACCCCCCGCCCAAGTACACGCCGCCGCCCTCCTACTCCACCGCCACCGGCGCGCGCCTGCTCAGCACCATTCGCCGCAGCTTCAGGACGCTGCGCCGGTAACTATGCTGCAGAGGCCGTTACAGACGAAACATTTCTTTTTTTTTTAAACAAACAATCGGGAACGAGTTATATTATGGCAATCATATTTCGAATCAAACAGTGATCGATTTACTATCGAGGAGATAGAATGATAACCAAAGTAAAACTGCAAGCCGGCGCTGTTCCGGTTTGATTACATATATCAAAGTCTCACGACAGTTTTATATCAAAAATGTAAACTTTCCTTTCAGGATAACATCGACCCGCACTGAATCTGTGGCACGCGACGACACATCACAACTACCCATCACGCTAAGTGAGAGCGTTGACCGCGAGCGCTCCGGCGCGGTACAACCGCCAAACTATAGCGGCGTCTTCTCCACCCCCACTATCACAATCAACAACGAATCAGAACGCGCGAGACCCCACTCCTCGACTTCGAGGAACTCGCTCTCGCTAACACGAGACTACCTCCGCCGGTCGTTCGTAAGGAAAAGCGACTCGGCCAAAAGCATACGCTCCAGTTTACGCAGAAGCTTTAAGTATGGCGGTGCCTTAACTACGAGTCACGAGCAGTTGGTGCGAGACGCGGAGCCGATCTCGAATACTGTGGCCATGTCGGCCATGTTTCCCGCAGCTCGCAGCGACTCGCCTCTGTGATATGTTGGTGCTACACGTTGGGCCCATGTTGGCTGAGTGGTCTAAAGAGATAGAGAGAGATGTAACGCATGCATTTCATATTGTAAATGCATAGGCAAGGCAAAGTATAATGCAGTGAGATTGTTGAAGTGACATAGTTAGCTATGTACCCAAAAATGGTTGTGGTTCCGATGCTGAAAATCGGCTAAGTGCGAGTCTGCATAATGCTAAATACATTAAATTAATCAATTTAAGATTGTGACATGCCCACCGTGCCGCAAGGGTCCGTGCTTGAATTTTATTACTAGCATTTGTTACATCTCTTGGCTTCTATTGTCGTAAAATGCTCCTCAGTCAACTTTGGTCAAATGTGGCGTACAGTTTTGTTTAGTGTTATGGCTTTGTAAGTATTTGAGAATAGCCTTTGAGAAATAGTTGTTAACAGAAATTATAACTTTTTAATAACAATTTTCAATAGTTTTAACGGCATTTTTGTTCTCAAGTAACGTAACCAGTCAAAAGATAGCCATTGCCTAACATAGACACAAAACGATATATAACATAGCCAAACTCGAATAGCTCCGAAACCCATAGTTTTAGAGATAATACTATAGATTCATAAGTTTATTAGTAAGTACAGTCAGGTTCAAATAATAAAATGATTTAAAATGTTTGTTTCTTGGCGATTGAATTAAACGAGCCGTCTTGAGAAAGGATTATGAATGTTCCAATGAGTATTTATTAAGAGTATGGTATTTATAAGATCTGAATGAATTAACGAATTTTGCTTGTCAATGAAATATTTATGAATTGTATTTTTTTAATAGTTGAATAGGTATTTTACTTTTTGGCCCTGACTGTACAGATAATTATACACAGTTTTCTAATACTAAGTTTTATGTGTCAAGTAATAATTTTAAATGTTCTGGCCTCGACGGGTTTCAGTAATGGATGTCCTGCAGCTCCACTAAACCATTATCTTTATCATTATTTAATTTTTCACAATATCATCACATTAATGAGGGCTAGTTCACCCAGAAGTATTCAGAGCCATGTAGTTAGTTTTACAATAAAATATACTTAAATAGTTAAGACTGTATACTTAATGAACTTGATAATAAATTCAGAGCTTAGTAATGATGTTTTAAGACTTGAAATTGTTAAGACAAAAACATGGCAGTTATAGTTATTTTAGTGTAGTTTTTGTACTAGCAATGTGTTCTCGTTAGGTTAAGTTGTTGAGTGCATGTTTCTCGTATTGATAAGATTTTTATGGATGTTTTGGGTGTTGCGATTTAATTTTTTACTAAATTGCCCTGGTTATCTTAAATTTAGTGTAAAAGTGTAACTGCCTTTACGTAGTGGACGGCGAGTTGAGTCGGTATTGAATGCTGTAGCAACCGCAATAGTTTATGGCGATGATTCGAGACAATATTGGACTATGAATTTTTAAAACATGCTTGTAATAACTAAGTATTTACACGTAACTAGTTTACATAACATTATACAAACACCAAATCGACTAAACCCCGTAAAATTACACAAGATCCTAACTTTCAATGAACCCATGTCACAAGTTATGCAGCTACTTCGATATTTTATATTTTATAAAAGTACAATGAATCTAACAGTTAGTGAGTTTTGTTCAATTAGATTTAAGACCTAGATGTCAGCTTTGCGGTAGTTCCTTTTTTGCATTTATCAGAACTCGTGTTAAAATTGTGTTCTTCAAAAATTATTCTTAGTTCTAGTCACTAATATGCTTCCACTTTATTTACATTCATTTTTGGAATACATCACACGGAAACTGTTATTTTAGCACTTCTTTTTCTCTTTACATTCCTTTGTTGCAATATATATTTACAAAATATTAATAAGTAGAACACTAAGAACAATAAAAAGTTTACATTATTAACGTGTTTACTTACTTCACGCAATTTTAATTATTTACTATAGTGAATAATTATTTCTCGTGGTGAACTATGAAACATTACTATGAGTTATGATAATAAAGTTAAACATAAACGCGTCAGTCAATACTCCGGAAACAAGTGGCTTCAGAGTTGAACTTATGGAAAAAGATTATTAACTACATTATGTAACTTTCCTTTCCTACTGAGTAAAGGGTCAAAACTATACGAAAAAAAACGAAAGTAAGGTAAGAAAATACTTTATTCCAGTACAATAACAAAATCACACATGCTGAACATCAGTTCATTTAGTCACAAATTCATTACACAAAACATTACCCGCAAATACTTCTACAAAGCCCATAAAATAAGGAAGCCGAGGTAGTTAAATGTTTCTTCTTGATAGAGAAATGAAAATTGAGTAGTGAAGAAAGGAAAATAGAATTAGAACCAAGTACAATGAACTAAGAATCAGACGAGGGCTTTTTACATTTTACGACCCCAACTTCACCATTTCGTAAAAATTAAGCTGTTCTAAAGAAGTATTTTGTTGTAGACGGTACTTTAAAAATAAAACCGCTTACGAGCCGTCAAATAAAAAGATAACAAATCAATAATGTTATATCAA
Source organism: Pandemis corylana (assembly GCA_949127965.1). NCBI lineage: Eukaryota > Metazoa > Arthropoda > Insecta > Lepidoptera > Tortricidae > Pandemis > Pandemis corylana. The sequence goes on from OX421860.1 coordinate 5,530,378, forward strand.
TTCCTTAGATACACGAGCTAAGTTCACAGAGATGAGAAATGAAAGGAAATAAGAAAACTTCACAAATTAAGTACCTATCTTTGTGATAAAATTTACTTCAACAACCATTATTGGTTTCTTAAATTAAATCTAAATCATTACTAGTATTAGTCAGAACACTAAACTTGTATTCTTCTCAGATGACCAGTTAAAAATAATATGGCAAACATAAGCAGTAACTATTTATTAGTTAGTCAGTTTCTTAAGACTCAAAACTTTCGAACCAAGCCAGAGTACCCAAACATAGTCAGAACAAAAGTAAACGCAAATGGATTTAGTTTACTTTCAAAAGAATTACAACCAAATATAGCACTTGAGCTTTATAATTGAACACAGGAGACATTTGTTTAGCGTGACATGTGTGCAATACACAACTGTAATTCAATTGAACGATCGATATGAGTATTGTATATTTATCCTGAGCTTGGAAAGATCCAACTTTTATTGTTTTCTAAAAAAACAATCGCAATCAATTAATACACGTATTCACGTCAAAAAATCTCTTGTCAGTCGTCGTATTGTATATGTAAATAACATTAATTATATTTAATCACTTAGTAAAGCTGCAAGTGAAATTGTATTACCTAATCAAGGAATTGAGGTTCAGTAACGACTTGGCGGCCTTGGATTCAACCGGATCCTTTTTCTTCGGATCCAGCATGAAGCATTTCCAAAGACTGAAAGAAAATATCCCATTTAACTACAAAGTAAAAAAGTCTAGGGTTCACTCGCTCGCTCGCTTCCTCCCCCCCCCCCCCTCTCTCTCTCTCTCACTCTCTCTCCCTCTGTTTCCGGTTTCTCCTGTCATGACTAGCAAGACCACATCTTAGGGCAAGACAGATAGGCAAGAGTTGTGCATGGCTCCTACATTGTACATCTTCACAACGTCATTAGAAGAGAAGAACTACCTCGAGTTTACAGTAAGCTTAGTGTAAGTTCTAGGTCACAAAATTAAAAAGCCGAATACTATTACAGTTTGACAACAAATATAATGCGCATCGGCAGTATTCGTTTGCGCAGAGAAGCGCAGACCAGTTTCCGATGGTAGCCTAACGTGTAAATAATCTATATTGAACTTTATTTGCAAGCGCAACTGGCAGAGTATTGCTTGCTTTGCATTCTTAGCTCTGTCCCGCTTACACGATTTTGCCATTGTTGGTACGAAATCGATCGACCAATAACAGCGCCAGAGTTTCCCGCGCTACTAAAATTGGTATACTGCGCAGGTACATCGTGGAGCATTATTTTTGTTGTCAAACTGTAGAATTGTTTGTTGCCGGTTCGTTCCGCTAGTGAAGCTGCCAATTTGTATAATAATGGAGATGTTAAAGCGAACGCGTTCGAAACGTTTTTCGCATCAAAAATGTGCACTAGAGGCTCAAAATTCTATAACTTGATGTACTCACCGCAGTGTCTCGTCCGCACTGGCGGACAGCACGGTTGTGCCATCAGGAGACAGCGCGAGGTGCAGCACTCGCGCCATGTGCCCAGTCAGTTCGGCGACGCGCGACATAAGAGGATACTTCCATATAACCAGCTGGTTTTGCGCGTAGCCGTGTCCCGATATCAGCTCCTTGTAGTGAGTGCTCCATAGGATGGAACAAACCTGCGGATGGAGTGTTTGAGTTAGTGACTTGGACGCCGGCAGGATTATTTTAGGGAATTCAGGGAGAAGGGAGTATTGCATTTAACAGTTTAATTTTGATTATTTCGTGTCTCAGATATAAACGACGATTGTTTATGTTACAACAGACGGAACAATTAGTTTTAGGATATAAAAATGCAAGCAGAGTGGCATGCAAGAGTGACCTCTGGAGTGAGTTTTTAAAGGTGGTCTGATGAGTATGATGAATGAAGATCTTATTTGTCAGACTGAATGTCTATGGGCACGGGCAGCACCAGGATATATAATACCTACTAGCTGTTACCCGCGACTTCGTCTGTGGAGAATTAGTTTATTGAGCGCCCGCGGAACTATAAAATTTTACAGGATATCTAAATACAATTCTATGACCTTCTCACGGTCTCACAAAGAACCTCACTTTGGCATTTATAATATTGGTTAGTATTAGTAGTATTAGTACGATGTGTTCTGTTGTATGTACCTGTGACTTAGTATCCACAGTGTTCAGGTTGGCGCCAGTGTTGACGTTCCAGATGCGGATGGTGCGGTCGGCCGTGCCGCCGCCGGACGCCAGCACGCCGCTCGCCCACGGGCACCACGCCAGCCCCTTCACCGCAGCCAAGTGCTGGCTGCAGGAATAACACATTGTGTGGTGGTTATGATAGGAACAACCTATTGTCAAGTCGCACTACAGAAGTAGGAGAGCAAAGACCGTTGCACATAGAACTTTGAATCGGATGACGCTGGTTTTGGGTAATTGATAATTGCGGCTGGCGTTCACTAGGCTCGCTGAGGCGGATCGCTTCGCAATAATTCGCCTTCTATATATTTTCAATGAAACTCCGATTCATATCGGCGCGCCACGGCTCTTCATTCGACGCAGTGTCGTAGTAATGTATAGAAGGCGACATTCTGGCATTCGATTTCCCGGTCCTAGTGGACGCGCCAGCCTTAATTGGCATTGTTCATTTTTTTTAAGCTGTACTTTTAACACCTTTATTTGATAAAATGGACTATTTCAAGCAACTAATTTGAATATTATGCTTTTACGTAGTTTTGTTAATTAATAATAAATATTTTTTCGCTGTTTAATCATTCGTGAATTTAGACAGAATCCCAATCGCCTTCGTTCGGCTGGCTATAAAAAAAAACGGCTTTGTCTATGGTTTTGTAGATTTGACAGTGACACGTAACAGTTGCCGTAGCCAAACTTTTTTTTTCATTTTTGTGGCAAACATTCGATGCTGGATTCTGTCTAAAAACCCGGTCGTTCGGTCAAACAAAGGTTCAAAGTACTTTTACAAAAATATCTGCAATCATAAAGTATTTTTGAAATCGGACAAGATAAATCGGATAATTGATGGTTTTCCTCGAAATGGTTTTCGAATTGGACCATACTAAAAAAAATGAACAATGCCAATTGTCAACCTTTTCGATGCCAACGACACATATCAGCACCGCAGGTTACTTCAATGCAAAAGCAACTTTCGTTTAATTGAGTTTAGGTTAAATTTAAATTTAACGCATCGCAATAAAGACGTTTGGCGTACGGGTGACGATACTACTACAGTACACACAGACAGTGGCTACAGTAGTTCATGTCGGTGGCTCGGTCAGTGGCTCGCGCGGCAGCTGCGCACTATGGACCTGTAGTGCGCGGCTGCAACTACCCACTTTTCGATGGTTTGCCGCGCGAATTCGATACGCACCTTAAGACAGGCCCTCCAGGCCGACAACGCTACAATCCTTTGCTGTTGCGTGTGGCCTTGGGTGGAGGCGATTACTTAGCATCAGGTGACCTACTTGTTAAATTGCCAGCCTATTTCATAAAATAAAAAACGAATATGAATATATAACTTACACGGCCACCGTTCTGACAAGCTAGAATTAGCTTGTCAGAACAGTGGCCTTGTAAGTTTCAATGTGTGCTTACTTGAAGGAGTAGAGGTAATTCGGCTGCGAGTAGCGTTGTCCGGCCGCGATGGGCCAGATGTTGAGCAAGTTGTCGTTACCGCCGGACGCCAGGTACCGACCGTCAGGGGACCACTTCAGACCACAGATCTGGTGATACAAGATCAATAATTTCATTTTTCTATAAAATACAGAAGAGTTTTGGAGTAGTAGCTATTATTCAGTATTCGTTCGATCCTCCTGTAGGGAATCAACGACGCATGACTTGGATATCCAGATCCAGTGATTAGATCAAATATTCTTTCACAATTTACGTATTCAGTGATGGATACCTGCACATACCTGAAGAGCAATTTAATGGTGCTGAATATCCATTACGCTTGGCGTACGTATCTCACCGACGGTATGCTTGCAAGCTGTGTCCGTAAACATCGCGAGCGCGTACGCAGAAGTTGTATTGCTCCCTACTTTACACGTCAAATAAGTAGGTAAAGGTGTAGCGAATAAAGCTTTTCCCGTAAAAATTCATTGAATTCTATCCGGTTTTCAGTTGTTTATACAATGCAGTTAGTTGTCAGATTAAATTGTTTTATAAACAACAACCTTATTCAAATGTTAAAGTTGAAAACTGCATGGAATTCTACGAAATAATTTATTCACTACACTTGTAGTTACATGACGCTGATGGTCGCATGATGCCTACAAGTTGTATGCATCGATCATTTTACTCAGCAAATAAAATTACAGCAAAACAATTCACAAGCACGCATTGAGAGCTGTTTTCGAAACGATGTCTCGAAATATTTTAAAATAATCGAAGGTGTTTATGTACGTATTTTTATAGTATCCGCAAAACAAAGTGGCGAGTCGGGCATAAACGCGAGTGGTAACATGTCGATAACTTATGATCATGATGATTATGCCTGGCGCTAACTGCATTATTGTTGCACGGCCCGCTCCATAAGGCAGAGAAGGTGCGAAAGAGATAACACGATTCCGATGATGAATGGCCTGACTCGCCACTTAGTTTAGCGGATACTATAGTGTACTTACCTCCTGCGTGTGCGCGGCGAGCGTGGCGACGGCGTGCTCGCGCTGCCTGACGTCGTGATGCACGACGCTGCCGTCGCGCGCGCCGCTCGACACCACGTACATGTTCCACGCCAGCGAGCCCACGCGACCCGTGTGCCCGTCCATTATCTGCAACATTCACATGTTCGCCATGTACTATCAAGGCAATTTCTGACCCTAATAACTTATTCATACATTTTTTCAGACTCAAGGGGGGTCGCAACTTTAGAAAGGCTGAAAATTCTGAAAAACACTACTTCAGGACAAATTCGACATATTATTGTCGCTCCGTTTATAAAATTTAACGTCATCACTCGTCAGGAAGTTTTGAAGTAGAAACCGAATTTTGACAGGAATCAAGATAATTTTGAAATAGACAAAGTTGAGGATAAATTTCAAGGCAAGATAATAAATTAGATATGAATTATTTCTCACCCTCAGTCTCTTCTTCTTCTCACAGTCCCAAAGCTCCACAGTGGCAGAGGAAGTACCGACAGCAATGTGTGAGCCTCCTCCCTGCACCCACTGTACGGAACACACTGTCTCGGAGCCCTCCAGTGTCAACAGCTCGTCAATGTCACCCGTCCCAGCGTTCCATAAATACACAGCATTGCCAAGTGCTACTGCCAGTATGTTCGATGAACTCCAGTCCAAGAGGTTAAGATCTGAATGGAGATTAGCATGTATACTATTTGTAAGCCTAGATGTTGTTGTCGTATAGTGTAGGTTTTTAATGTAGAGAAAATTTTTGTATGTTGATACTGGTACTGAGGGGTATCTAAACATAGACTGAATACATAAAAAATCTGTGTAAAGTGACAGTGTTTAGATTAATTTAAGGAAACTCCTTAAACTGTTTTAAACACCTGGATATTTGTTAAGACTTAAATGTCATTAAAATAAAAAAAAATGGTTCTTACAGTAGTCATCTAAAATTTGCGGTGCATCCAGAATTCTGTCTGGAGCTTGAGGGATGTATCTTGTGGTGTTCTTCACAGATGATGGTATTTTAGCCTAAAATTTAAATAAGTATAAATTTAAGAGTCATTATTCTGAATCAGTATTTTATTAAACTATGTATGTTACACGGGCATGTCAAATATTGTACCCAGGGGGGCGTTCAAGTATTACGTAACGCAATTTGAGGGGGGGGGGGGGTGTGTGTATCGTAAAACGTTACGATGCGTTACAGGGGCGGGAGGGGGTCTTCCTTGTAATATGTTATGTAACGTTTTCTTTTTTTAAATAAATAAATATGGAATTAAAACTGCCAAGTTAACAAACTACGCAAGTATCGCGGGTTAAACATCTCTTGTTTAATTTAGTATTTTTACCGTAAAGGCGATTAAAACTATAACAAGGATATTATAGCAACTTTCTTGTACTTTGCGCAACATAAATTTTGCCACTTTTGGGTAAAAATGGTCACTTGAGTGTTACGTAACGTTTAGAGGGGGGGGGGGGGGGGGGATGTTTACAGAAAAACGTTACGGTGAGTTACAAGGGGGCGAGCGGGGGTCAAAAATCTTCAATAATTGCGTTACATAATACTTGAACACTCCCCAGGACACTAGCTAGACCAGTTAATATATGTACCTGTGAATAAACAACCCTAAGTCTATTCTGGTATCCCTCTGGAGCAGCAGGGGCTTTGCAAGTGTACTGCAGAAGTCTCCCAGGTTCCATGTCAGTCAGGGCTCTCCCAATGGCTTCCCCAGCCACTTTTTGAGCTACCACTTCCTCTCCTTTGTCATCTTCACGGCTCATCTAAGAAAAAGAGAACAAAAATATTTTTTTTTTATTACTGCTTTCCCAAGACCATATAAGATGGACGCAAGATGTATTCTTTTACTTACATGTTGTTCAAATAAAAAAGAAAAACAACAGTGGCTTAGGCACAGAAATATGAACTGATAACTATCAGTGTCTAATCATCATAGGAATATCCCACTGATGGCAAAGTGATTCTCGAGTGATTAATAGCACCACACAACACACAACACAACAATCATTTATTAGATATTATTTATTTACAACATACTTACTTAATAATAAATAAATAAAAACTTAAGTAGACTGAATACAGAAGAATAATGGGTACACTTCATACTTACCATGTAATGGCACAAGTCATAATTTGAGTTACTTCTAGAAGGAATAAATCTATCTGCTTTGTTAGGTGTTTTAGCTGCTTTGTTAGGTGTCGGAGTGGTGGAGCGCCCTGCAAGAGATGTTAATATTTTTAGCTTATAATTCAACAGAAGGTTATTTCTTCACATAAATTCCATTGTATGATTAAGTCACCTCACCTGGTGATTTATTCTTCGACGGAGTCTTCTTTCCTTTCTTAGGTTCATTGCGAGTAGGAGTTTTATTCGAATGTATACTATTGTTGAAACTCTGGTTTGTTGATATTGACAACTTCTGCATGGATTGATTACACGAACTTATATTAACGTTGGAAGCGTTTTTGAACGAAGCACTTAACGAAGGATTTATGTTCTCGTTGTTGCTTTTTTTAACCCATCGTTGCGGTGGACCTCTTGTTATCGGGCCATCCATTGTAGTTGCTAAACTATTCAATTCATTGAGATAATTGAACTGTGCCATTGCTTTAATTACGCAAAAGCACGTTCAAGAGCGTACCAGCCAAATATTGAAATCGTTCAACAAGTTAATTAATATTGGCACAAAACAATGCATAAAAGCATTAGAACACTTGATTATTCGATTATACGAGGTAAAAAAAACATTCGTACTTCTCAAAAGTGCACTAGAAATTAACGTAAACCGGAGTTCCGTTAAATTTCAAATCGAATAATGGCCCACCAATCACAAAGCGGGATTTGACGTTCAGCGATTATTGCCAGTATTGAAAAATCCTCGAAACTGTTTGAGTGTTATGTTAAAACTGTAATCTAATATTACAACAACATGAACAAATTTCTATTTAATTTCTGGACAATAATAAGTACAGTCAGCGTCAAATAAGTAGTTCGTGACACCAAAAGTAGCCAAATAGTTTGCAACACGTCATTGTTGCTGTACTAAGAGTTGAAATAAGGCCGTGTTGCTAAATTTTTGCCACTGGGTGTCACGAACTATTTGACGCTTACTGTAGAATAGTTCTCAAAGCGTTCTTCCTATGAAAGGCTTGGGGTGCGAGTCGGGTTACCTCCACGTGTGATTAAGAGCTGCGGTTCGTTTTTGGATCCGTCCGGGGGGAAGAGCAGTGCTTGGTCCGGTGCGCCCTGGGCATCGGCTAATGATTTCCTGGCAGTTTCTGAGGGATATCATTGACCGTTGGCTAAGAGCCCGACAGGGGGGGAGGGGGGTCTTTGACCATTACCGTACAACGTTGCCGACATTTTGTCACAAGATTTTTTTAATAAAAATTTTTACATTGACATTGGCGAAGTTGTCGTCGCTATAACGACTTGATACGCCACAAATAAACGAAGAAGAAGAAGATGAAAGGCTTGGCTTGGTCTTCTTCTTTTCGAAATTGTGTGTGAAATATCAATGGTATAAGAGTAATTATTTCGAGTTTTTGTTTTTGACCCGCAACTTTGTTCGCAATTTACCAGTTTTTTTTTGGATAAAGCCTTATTTTTCTCTAATATTTTCCATGACGTATATTTAAGACTTTATTGTATTTATTTTTAGATATGATATGTACTGTGGTACCTAGGTATTTATGTAATGTAGAATCGGAATAGACCAGAGAGAATCGGACCCCTACGATAATAGCTGCGGGCATTTTTATTTATTACATATCCATTACCTTCTAATACAGTCAAGGTGAAAAATAATGGTTCGCGCAGATGCAACAGATCTCAAAAGATACATGTATACATCAATCTTATCGCTATTTACAACTGAGGTGTATACAAATTGGTGACCTTAAATGTGCATGGCGGTTTAAGTTGTAGAATGGGATGAATGGGGAAGGAAAGGAGAAGTAAAAACAAACATAAAAAAAATGTTTTTATTTGAAAATGTAAAGATTTGTATTAAAATAAGGGTTATCATTTATCATCATAATAATGTCTACAAATATTTCTACTAAATTATTGCGTTCCATAGTACAAAAGAAAAATATATGCTGTTCCATCCATTTCTTTTTTATCTATGGAAACTAATAACACACACGATTATTCCTAGCATTTTGGGTCCCGGGAACTTAATTGGGTGCTTGAATACAATTTGAGTTGATTGAAAACTAAAGAACTCTTTGCATTTGGGTGTAGGTACATGGTGTGTATTATTAGTAAATAAGTCTATATTACTATTTAATGAATGTTATATTATAAAAAATATTTATATTTATTTGTATCCCAATAAAATCATAGTTATTAATAAAACTTAAATCATTGAATAAGATTCCTTTCAGATTGAAACTAAAAAAAGTAAACAATAAAATTAGGAACATAATATATAAAATGCATTATTGAGCATCATTATAGTTCTTATAATTTATAATAAAGTTCCCAATCCATACTAGGCGAGAGAATGGACTAAGGTCTAGTCTTTATCATCATAAGGCTTGCACCCAGAAGAGCGAAAATAATAATAATAATAAATATATTGGACCGTTATAAGAAAAACTGGTGTCATAATAATTAATAATCTCATGCATCAGAGAGAGAGCAATTCAACTGATACTGACATCATATAAAACTATTCGTTTGTTTGTCCGTTGATCAGCAAACCTGACATAAAACTGGGGGGCTACTGCGATATTCTATTTTCGAAGTTGTATCATAACGTTTCTCTCACTCTCAAATTAATGGTCATCACTGTGAACGAAACGGCACATAACGAAAATCTAATTTCGGAGTTTGACATGTTCTCGTGAAATAGCAATTGAAAAGCTCTCTCAATGACCGCAGCGCATTGTTACATTATTGTCACTTAATTTGTCTCTTTAATACGTAACTGGATTAAAACAGGGCAGATTTAGCGACCAACGTATACAAGAGCCGCGTAAGAGCTGCGATTCAATACATTATAGTACGCCAAAAGATAAAAACACACGGTACAAAATGTGACTAATAATAACAACTATTTTGCATACAAACGTATTTCCCTTTGCACATAGGTACGTACTGTGGCGCCGCTGTGTTTCGTTTCATCTTCTCGCATACTATAGACCACTTTCGATATCGATACAACAAAACATTTTCATATTATGATATTATAGCACCATTACATTATTATATTCAAGATTAAAACTATATTATAATTTAATATGTACATTTAATTGGAGATCCATTGTGGATTAGATCACATAATCTTTACATATCTACGCATTTACTTACTTATTTACATTCACCCAATAAATGGCACTCCCAGGAGTTATGCCAAATGCTGTGGACGGTGTGTATCCTACATTTGACATTTCTCTTTAGTTTGTGAATTGGTCTCATCTTACTACACGAGTAACACAGTCCGCCGATAGTAAATGTGCATTACGTAAAATTTTTGTCATTGGTCATTCCATGGCAGTATTCAACATACCATTTAATTATTTGGATACTACAAAATGACAAGTAACGTCGACCAATTACAACGTGGCAAAATTTACACTAAGTAAAATAGAATCTACAAAAATATTTTGATAATGAACGTTATTCGCTTGACGATTAAAATTTATTTAAAATCTAAACATTTTTTATAGCACAGGAGTCATCAATGTTACATTTCAAAATTGTGTATTTTTAAGCTTTTACAGCTGTTTGGTACACGTGACTTTTTGCACCAGTCTTGGATGAAAACATCGGATACAATGAGACTTTGTTCATATTTAAACACCTAATTTACACGACACAAAAGATCATTAAATATGTATACATGAAAGAATGGCTGACTATAACTATTTAATAATATGTACGTATTTAAAATCAAATGGTGGGATTGAACACATGAAAAATCTCATAGATTTAGATTAGCAATCATAAACTAAGGTATGTATTCTCTTGTTGAAAATCAAAACTTGATTTCAACTGGAACTATTAAGTTAAGCTAGATAGATACACTTTTTTTCTTTTGTGACTTAATTGCTCTATCCTCTATCGTATAGGTCCAATCAAACAAAGTCAAACATAAGGGAATGGCCTAATCTGTAAATTGAAAACCGTATGTAAAATATTAGTATATATCTGAAGCATACAAGAGAAAAAAAACGGTGGTAACCTTGCCATATCAAGAATATCATGCTAAAAAAACAAAAAACTATCAAATAATTGATTTTACTCAGTTATTATAGCCTTTGTGATTATTTTCTTTATAATATTGAAATTCAGAATAACATGATTAGGTAACAACCAAAATTACATACGATTTAAGACAATACCTGACTGTAAATTTCCTAAGCTTACGATCTATAGAAATGCTTACATTTAACAACCTCCGTTATTACGCTAAAATTGTGCGCTTGACTTTCCTAGATTATCACTTCATACACCGTGTCATCAAACTTTAAAATATCACCTCATAGTGAGCATTATGTTCGTTGTAAAAATATGGGAACGTACACATAAAACTATCTAATTTATACAGATCGTTGAGAGTTCTGATTTTATTATAATTTGAGCATTCGAACGTATTTTTTTGTTCTTATAATGAAATTGCATGTTAATAGTTAAATCTGTTTCAGTGGTGGTTGCTTGAACAATCTTTCAGAGAAAAATATCGTTCTTAGCGATAATTATATGTAGATTATAACGTATATCTCAAATCTCAGTCAGATTATTATCCGTAGTCAGTAAACTGATGTTTGTTTGAAAACCAAAAACATTGTTGTAAGTTGTAAATACTAGACTCGGAGCAGCACTAAATTGGTAAAACAGGGTTCTTTAACGACTCAATATGTATTAAATGAGTTCAGAAGAGTAGAGTTGCCACGAATAGTGATTTGGCCGAATACCGAATACCGAATATTCGGCAACGCTGTCGGCCGAAGCGCCGAATATTCGGCACAAAATACGTGCTTGTCTATAGGCTGATCCTTACAAGTGGTGGTCAGCAAACGAAAAACAATACCCAATTCTCTCGAAATTTGCTAAAGTTTATCTTTCTTCTCCTGGGAGTAGCGTGTATGCGACGAAAAGCATAATCGTTTGCTACCAACAAATGCTAAAAAGCTTGTTTTTATCCATCACAACTTAACACTGATCAATTTTACTTACTAAAGTATTGTAATTTGGTAATGCACACATATAATCTTGAGTAATATGACGTGTCTGTTTTTCATAATTCGGTATTCGGTGTTCGGCCGAATAGTACGTATTATTCGGCCGAATACCGAATACCAAAAAATTGGCCGAATAGGCCGAATACCGAATAGTAGCCGAATATTCGTGACATCTCTACAGAAGAGTCCATTAAAAACTTATTTGAATACAGTTCGACCTATTAAAAGCGGGTTAAAATTAGTGAAACAACTTGATGGCGTAGTATCGCGACACACGCCTACTGCTAATACATACTCGTAACTACTGACTACGTCTAAAAATTTGATCTTGCGTGCATTACTACAGTATAACTGTTTCGAGAGCTTGTATAGAGAGACTAACAAAATATAAATAAATCAGCAGCACCGAGAAATGCACAAGGTATCTAAAACTATTATGTATTTTGAGCACTGAATCCTTGTTCCAAAAGAAGTCTATTAAATTTCGATTACTGATCGTGTATATTATAACCTAAGCAAAAGAACGAAAGCATAAAAAAATAAAACTATTTGAAATGCATTGGAAGAGCTGGCATATCACCATTTCAACTTAACTAATAAAAAGCGAACTAATTTTATTAATCTAAACAAAATTACTAACACCATTACAGTATAAAAATGTAAAATATTCTACTGTACAAAAATACGTCTAAAGGGCCATCGAGATAATGATATCATGTTGCGAATTTCACAATTCAATATCCACAATTTTGCCTAAAACATTTCTTACACCCGCTATCCTTCCGCTTTATAACTAATAGTGTTTCCGATTGGTTCATTATCTACACAGGCACTTAAAATAGCTACGAAGTTTACTAACAATATTGGCTTTAATTTTCATGCAACTATAACATTGGCGAGTGACAGCCCTAACGAATACGCGTTGGCAGATTTGGGCAGTGTTACGACTTTGACATAAGTTTCATAATGTGCGTGTGGCCTGGATTGTCGACGGTGACGAAACACGAGAATTTATCGTCAAAACACAGCTTTTTGGCGTTCATACCTGACAGTTTGATGCATGCTAGTATTTCTTTCCTTTTAGAACCCTCCTTGTACCTGAAATTTAACAAATATGTTATTGTTATTTTAACAATTTTAAATTGCACTATAATCTCATCTGCTCCTCATAATTTATTAACGGAGCTTTGAGCGTTTAAGTAAATTTTCTTTCACGTCGAATAATTTCAAAAATAGTATTCAGTCAGCACAGTATCATAGTGGTAAGGTAGGCATTCATATTACCCACTTTAAGTATTTTTTGAAGTATATCTAAAAATCTGCCATATAGTTCCATGCCACATGATTTCGTTGTTCTGTTACAACTGTCTCGAGTTTTGATCATACTTTCTTACACCACTGAACTGGCTTTCACGCTGGTCTGGGAGCAAAGAAAAAACATAGAATGTACCAGTTGCATCTCTTCCCGTGCAGATGGTAAAAGCCCATCGAGGGAATAGGCAACATAGGAATCATGTTATAGGCGATGAGGCTAGCAACCCATCACTATTTTGATTCCATTTTCCACCTATACGCCCTTAATCATGCTAAACGTGGCCTTAAGGTTTTGTTACCTTAGGCTTTGTCTACCCCGTAAAGGATAAAGACGTGATTTGTGTATGTGTATGTATGTGTATTTCTTACATCAAAAAATACGGCTGGCTTTATTTAAGATGAAACTATACATTCTGCACAGAAGTACAGCAGTCTTGAGAAGACGATGTAGCTAACTCGAAAAAACGTAGCTATCATTCTGAGGGACGCTTGCACAGTCTTAAGGTTAAAAATTAAATCGTATTCTTGGGTCAGGGATGCAAGTTCCATACATATTGACATTACTTAACCCTGGCTTAGAAGTTTACCCGGGGAATATTACAGTGAACTCTGGTCCACGCAAACCTATCTAAAATATTAGTTGATTAAAATTCAAGGGTCTTAACATACGTTTTGGACTTCCAAAGCTCTTTCCAGCAGACGTTGGCGACGGATGAGCCTTCTTGGAAGAAGAAATTGGTGTTGGAGCCGAGGGTCATGTTCTGCACGGCTGTGGGGAGGTCGTTGCGGGGCTGCACCGGGCTCACCAGGGGCGTCACTACGTTTGCCAGGTCCAGTCTGGAAGTTATGATATTTATGAATGCCTGCAACACTCCGAAATTCAAAATTAGAAGTTCGTGTCTTCCTTTTCTACTCACACTAAGTCATCTTTATGAGATTGAAAAGGACGGTAGAACATCCCAGTACTTGTTAACACTTAAACACGTCTCAGATATATGCACATCAGTTTTCTACGCGAGTGACATACGCGTGGCTCACCTCGCTTTTCATACAAAGTTATACAGGAAGTAGCCCCGTTTTTTTGCTCTCGAGTATAGTATGAATTTACGAACGTAAAGTTCATCGTAGTCACTTCTCTAAGCTAAATATTACTGGACAAGTATTTGCTGCAATATAAAACAAAAAAACTAGCGTTCACATTTTCTTTATGTAATCTATTTAGTGTCCCACCTTCGGTAAGTCTCCTCTTTTTCTCTGTCTCTACTCTACATTTTTGGATCTCCCCAGCCACAATCTTCTATATAAATAAAAATGAATTGCTGTTCGTTAGTCTCGCTAAACTCGAGAACGGCTGAACCGATTTGTCTAATTTTAGTCTTGAAATATTCGTGGAAGCCCAGGGAAGGTTTAAACGGTGAGAAAATACTGAAATTTAGAAGAAGAAAAAAAAAACGGGGGCGAAGCCGCGGGCAACAGCTAGTACAGTTATAAAAATTTGATCAGAATACACCTATGTAAATTAAATTTGCATTTTCTCTGCCACTAACCTCCAAATGCTCTTGCTAGGCCGTGTCTTCATCAAATACGTGATGTTCCACCATACGATCTCCGCCGCCATGGTCACCAGTACCAATGGGGGTTGGCTGTCGTCTCCGTTGGCTTGGGGCGAGACGGGAGAGTTGAGCGCTGAACTACGGAACAGACGGTCGGGGAGAGGGGAGAAAGCGCACCATTGGACCTTCGCTTTGTGGTGCTTTAGAAGACGCAGTTGGCGTTTGCCTTGGACGTTCCACAGCTGAAATATTATTATGGTTGCGTTTACAAAATGTATATTTGAATGAAATATATGTAAGTAATGATGGATTTTATTTTTATCGGTAGAATGTCTCAAAGTTGGTCTTAATAAATTTTATCAAAACCGTTTCACTAATCATAATTTCATTTCGGAGTTTTATTCGCATTTGAAGTCGGTCAACGTATGTTTCAAGAATTAAATGTTATTACATTTTCCCATCGATGCTTTCGCAAAAAAAGATTGTTAAGCTGCTGAAACACAATATTTTCAATGGTTTTTTGTACCTATTTGTAGGGAAACGAAGTTTTTCAATTCTTACCACAACTTCGCCGGAGTCGAGACCCATAGCCAGCACAGTTCCATCCGAGGTGAGATCGCAGGAAGTTATCTTATTGTTTAATTTGTACTCCTGAATTGTTTGGAGCACTATTTGGTCATCATCTTTCAACTCGAACGTCTGGAAAGTTTGCATGAAATTAATCCCTACTAATATTATAAATGCGAAAGTAACTGTCTGTCTGTCTGTCTATTTAAACCGCTAGGCCGATTTAGTTGAAATTTGATATACAGATAGTTTGAGTCCCGGGGAAGGACATAGGGTAGTTTTTATCCCGGAAAATAGCATAGTTCCCGCGGGACAGCAATTCTGCGCAGACGGAGTCGCGGGCTTTATATAATCTACATAAAGTTTCACACTATTCAGCTATCCCGTGTAAGCTTTAAACCCAAACCGCCGTTGCCTATTGTTCTGATCAATGGCCTCTCAAACAGAAGGTAGTCGCAACCGATTAGCACCTCTATTTTTCGGAATTTATACGCATAATTCCATTAAAAGTTTACCATCAGCTCTTCAGTGCTGGAAATCAACGTGAGAAACCTGAACATTCTGAGAAGAAACCTGTGCTCAATATTGAGATGTATGTAGCTACTCTAGAGATGTGTAGATAATATAGAAAGTCTACAACTATCCATAGATTACTCAACCTCTTCATAATTCATAGGCAATAGTAATAGACAAAAATTCCTTACATGAAACTTCTTATTATAATCGTCGCACAGAACGAGAATGTTTCTTTTAAACGCAGCACAGTTGACATGCACATCAACCTGCCTCCCATTCAGGACCCCGGGCAGCTTGGACAAAAAGGTCTGGTCCCATAGCTTCACGGTAGCGTTGTACTCTACAGTCATAAGTCCCCTGTCAGGGATCCAGAAGCAGTCTACGAGGGTGCTCTCGCTGAGGCAGCGTCTGTTGTCGCCGGTTGGGAAGAGGCGGTCTCGGGAGCTTATGCTGCTGTCGCTGCTCGCAGTTGACAGTTTGTCCGACTGGCTGTTTTTCTTTTTTATTCCTGGAAATATTTAAAATTCGGATCGTGCCGTCTCGCTCACACTAAGGGTAAGTTTAAGAAGTTGACTATTCGCGCAATCAACACAAACTCTACCACGTTCACGAAGCAATTGCGTGTCAGCGTTAGCAAATGCGAAGAAGCTGTTGCTATGAGTTTGCTTTCTGTTGAGGGGTCAACAGATGTGCGTGCAAGCGACAGTTGACTTGATATTGACGCATGTTCACGTAGCTAGATACTAACGCTATCTTTCCACTGCTTTGGAAGAAATAGTGTGAATTTTGAACTTAATTGTAGACTAGGTTATTATTGATCCACAAACGTTTAAAAATAAATGTTTTCGCTTTATGGACACTTAATTTTGCAACATTTTATTATTTGCTAATGAGCGTTTTACAAAAAAATGTCTACATGAACAATTTTTCTAGAATTTTACCATTTTGGGTTTTTCTTAGAATCGATTATCCTATCGATTTTTATACAAGAAAAAATGTGTCCCAGATTTTACTAGGATTTTTTTTCCTGTACGTCACATTCCATACATATGAAAAATACAACAAAAGTGATGAACTGGAATTTAAGTTTTGGGACACCTTATGAAAATCGTATGAAAACCGATAGGGCTAACGATTCTGAGTAGGAAAAACCCAAAATAGTTAAATTCTGCAAAAAACTATCAAGCAGTTTTTTTATTCTAAAAACGCTCTAAGCCATAAATACATACAAACCGTCACGCGTCTTTCCCACAAGGGTAGGCAGAGACTACTTTGTTCCACTTGCTACGATCCTGACATATTTCTTTCGCTTCATCCACAGTCATCAATCTCTTCAAATACTTAATCATTACAAAAATTAGGTAATTCATAACTTTGATAAAAATAACAATTTAGTAGCGGAAAGTATTGTTTTGCCAAATGGATTGTCTATCAAACGATTTATTAAGTTTGTTAGTGAGAAATAAATGAACTAGAATAATAATGTATACCTAGCGACATTTCACTTACCTTGTATATCATTCAATATTTCCTGGGATCCAAGATGGCTGTTCCCCTTCTGCAGCATTTCGGACATCCACAAACCATCGTTGGTAAGTCTATACGCCATTAAGCATCGATTCTTCCCCGCTGCGATCAGTAAGCTCGGATTAACGAAGTTGAGATACTGGACTGTACTTGTTACATCGAGAATGACTCTGGTTTCTTTGGAGCGAAGAGTGTATTTCCTGACGCAGCCGGATGGCATTCCGTATATGATATATTGGTTGCAGGGTGAAATTTTCAGGGCTGATATTCTTTCGTCGGCTTTCGTTACGATTTCTGTGAGTAGCTTTCTTCCGCGCATAATCTGGAAGGTAAAATAGCATTGCAGTATTGAAACGTTTTTGGCTGAGAATATCTATCAGGTAGACTTTTTGTTCGCACAACATTAAGGGCCCTAACCTCAAGCTAATACTATGTTGGCTGACTTGAAATTATTTAAACAAATTTCCACGGGATATAGTCCGCTATTACTATTGATGAGCTGCTTATAATTTGAAGAAGCTACATACATCATAAATAATCAGTGACGTAACTATGACGTCCGGGGCCCGCGGCAAATTCGTCAGATGGGGCTCCTTCCTCAAGCCAGTTCGGGGCCCCGTAGACCTAGGGGCCCCTGGCATTTTGCCACCCCTGCCACCCTATAGTTACGCCACTGTAAATAATCATGATCACGGGCAGTAGCTGTACTATCGGGAGCTTATCAAAGGCAATCACGGTACATATCCTGAGGTAAATATGTCTAATACCTAAGCTAACCGTGGTAATTAAAATTAAAAAAATATTTGAATTCGTTATGTCGTTAATGTGACATTTTAATAATTGTTTGGTAGTTGAATTATTGTTTTTTCTTTTAAATATTTATTTATTGTGACATTAGAATAATTATTATTTTGGTGTTTAGGTAATTTTTATATTTGTTATTGGCCTGACATTTATAAACAGCATCGACTTGAATGCGTCATTTTCACTCGCATATTATTTTTTTGCATGCCAGTTGCTGGTAAAATGAGTGATCCTTTTATTAAATGTTTTTACAACCTTCTGTACCTCATTTCAAGCAAAATAAACATATTTGTATTTGTATTTGTATTTGTTACATACGTCATATTGTATGCGAATAAATAATGTATGATCATGATTAGCAATATTATTGTGAGTCATTTCAGTCACCGACGGTAAAACAGATATGACACATGGTAAAAGCCCATCGAGGGAATGGCCGTAACTCTTAAGGTGCCACACCAGTGCGTAAAAGACGTCGACGGTGCGTTATGTATGAAAAAACGGTAAGAGAACGTGACGCATGCGACACGTCACTGCGTATACGCTCCTTAAGGAATCGTGTTAAGGCTAAGCGAATAGCAATCCGTTACTATTTTGATTCCCCTTTCCACCTATACGCAACAATCTTGCTAAACGTGGCCTTTAGGTCTTATTACTCTAGCCTTTTTTTTTTTTTTTTTAACGTGTGGAAAATGCGCCTTATGCATCTCCGCGCTCGGGGCAGCATACGAACGGAGGTATGACGGGCTCTCCATCTCGCCGCTGCCTTCCCTATGGAAGGAGGGGAGAGGCCTACCGTCTAAAAACACACACGTTCCCTCCAGGCCTTGAGCTGCGGGCGTTGCGGGCGCACACGGTGACCACCGCAACTTATTACTCTAGCCTAAGCTGTGTTCAAGAGATACGTATGTATTTCAGTCACCTGTATGTTGTGTTTGTCATCGACCACAGCCAACAAGGGCTGGCTGACGCCGTCGTTGTTTCCGTTGCAGATGCCCTTCAGGTTCAACGCTAAACACGGTTTCATGGAGTTCCTGTCCAGACTCATAGTCGACACTATGGGCTTCTTCTTCTCCACCTCGCCGTGAGTGACGAAGGACTTGATGCGCTTCGGCGTGCTGGCGGAACTTTGAGCGCCATGGGCGTTCGAAGGCGTGTGCGGTGACTGCGTCTCGACGAAGCTCACGTCGAATTTTGTTGTGAGACGCACTTTGCTAAACGACCACATAAAACATAAGTTACTCGTACATAGCTAACCGACGTAGTAATACGACAAGTGTGATTCAATTACATACAGGATAGAAATATTTGTGTTTTAAAATAAGTCTGGAATACCTATTCAACAACCTACTCAACCACCCATGATGTGTTCTGGCTTAATTTTAAGACAGTATATACAGATTAATTACTAGTCTATTCTTTCATCTCGGATACTAAATTGACAAGTGCAAATGTCAAGTTGTAAAATAATGATACCAGCTTTTATTGTTTAGTGGTGTACTCGAAACTCTGTGGCCTGGATACAAGTAGTTTGGCCATGATATATTAAAAAAAAAAATGATTATCATAATCAAGCATATGTAAAGGTTTATTACTTTATTACACTAACTTATATGCTGACTATAAATCGTTTTTAAATTAGAGTACCAAAAAAATTTAACATACCCAATTTCTCCTGCCCTAGTATAATACAATCAGTAAATAATTTTGTATTGTTTACCGAGTTTAAAATGAGTATTTAAACATTTTATAGGATAACTTACAAAAATATGTACTGAATTTAATTTATCGTCGACTTTCGATAGTGGTGACACATCACTATTTTTGAATTTCAAAAACTGGCATCACATGTCATATCCGAGATGAAAGAATAGACTTTATTGTAATTTTTGATGAAACAAAAGAAGATGTTTAGCATCGGGATGGCAAGCGTGCGCTTTAGTAAATGCCTGTTCACTTCAGATTTACCTATAGTTTCCGATGCAGCATAAAGAACATACCTAAGCAACGAATTACACGAGTCACATGACTTACCCATTTTTCTGTGAATTCTGTGACACATAGGAAGGGTCCAAATGCCATACTTTAGCAGAATTCTCGACGGTCCCCGTGCCAGTCAGAAGAACGTCAGAGCCTGGCATAAAGTCGTACCACACCTCGCTCACGCCCATGGATATTACATCGCTAAAATCAAAACAACAAATATTAAGACCACTTGGGACAATCGGAGGTTGGCACCTATCGACCTAGCCCGAAACTAAGCGAAACTTGTACGATGGATAACAACGAATAAACATACTTATCTATAAAAAAATAATAAATATTAAAGATTCAAGAACAAATATTTCTATTTTTCATACATAAGATCTGGAGCGGACCCAATACCTCGAGCTTCATAGTTCTCTAAACACTAGGCCTTTAGGCCATTACATGTATGGTGTCAGGAGAAATACATACATACATATATCAACGTCTTTATCCCTTACGGGGTAGACAGAGCCTAAGGTAACAAAACCTCAAGCCTCGTTTAGCATGATTGTGGGCGTATAGGTGGAAAGGGTAATAAAAATACTGATGGGTTGCTACCTGCATCGCCTATACTATAACACAGGGGTGGCCAACTTGATCAGACCCAAGATCTCCTGTTTACTAACGAAACCCTATGCGATCTACCAATTACATACTTCATGAAACCTTAAATCAGCAGTTGGTGATTACGTTGCGCAGTCTGGTCTACGTATTTATATTTTTTGCCTTGCCACGATCGACTGGACTAACAGTCGCGATCGACCGGTCGATCGCGATCGACCTGTTGGCCTGCTATAACATGATTCCTAAGATTTTGGCCCATTCCCTTGATAGGCTTTTACCATCTGTGCGGAAAGAGAAGCAACTGGTACATTTTATGTTTTTTCTTTACGCCCAGACCAGCATGGAAGGTAGGAGAAATACTTAACATAATGGCAGGGCATCAGGTCTATTGCCTAACCTAACGCAAGAACTATGAAACGGTCTAAAGTCAAAACCTAGATTACAGATCTCCGTGTATATCATGCTTAAGATGTTAGTAAAAACTATAGTGACTGAGAAGTCCAAGTACCTACAGTAATAATTCTTAAGCTACATACCCTCTCCGATTCTCGAGATCAAATATCCTCGACAATGTCTTGAGATCGATGCAAATGATTCTGCTATCGTCTGTGGAAACGAACAACAGCGAGCCGGCCTTGTTAACGGCGATCGATAAAAATGCCAGATCACTCTTGACGAGCTCGCTCGCGATCACGGACCGGCTGCGGCACAGTATGTTGAAGTTGGTCTGGGAACGGCCGTTGAGTTCCAACTCGTGCTCCAATACTTCGTTGTGCATCAATATGATTATTCTGTTGGTGCCTGTGTTTGGAAATTAAAATTGGTTAGTACTTGGAAGAAGAACAAGAAAACATGCTTTTGTTTTAAATGTTAACTAATTCTATTTTGTCCTAAAGAAGCATAAATTGCAAGCTAAAAAATTCGGAGGCCAAGCTACTTTTATAAAGACGTGGGACGTCGGTTACGAGAGCTTGGTCTGGACTCTCGGATCATTCCTGGTGCAGAGATTGTCCATCGCCGTTCAACACGGCAACGCGGCCAGCGTGGCGGCCACCTTTGCGCCCGGAATGATGCAGGGCGGGTTGCTAAGTTAATTAGGTGGGTATTTGATAGGTAATTTAAAATTTTGGTTCTGTATTTTTTTAATTTAACTCTGTTTATAATTTTATTTAAATAAATAGTTCTCAAAATCAAAATAATTTATTGCAAATCACATTACAGGCATAAGATGGAGTATTTTGATTAGGTCTACATGTGACACCCTGCAAGGGCACGGCAATATCAGAGGGCTCTATTTTTTTTTTTTTTGGTACTTATCTACATATTTATATTACTTTAAAACTTTTGCGCTTAACTAAACCAAAAACAGTTTCACATTTATATTGTGACAATTGCATATAAAGTCAATGGCGGCAATAAGGTTAATTATGTGTAAAACGTAAAAGTGACATCGGTTTAAACGACGCTCTTCATATGGTGGGTCATTCTTTTGACCTGCGAGGTCTCACGGTAGCTTTTATCTTAACCTTATTCCTAGACACTACATATAAATTATAAGAAAAATATCAGCTTGTTCTTTGTACATAACCAAGTTACATTACCGGCACTGATGAAACCAACGTTGATGATTAATTTGGATTAATTTAGGTTTAGTTTGAATAAACTTAGGTTTAGGTGCGGCGGAGTGGACTTTGGGCCACCCCGAACCCGCGAACATGTTTGTTTTACTTTAGAAACAGTCTTTATTTTACCTTAGAATGTCCTAATAACTTGGTTATGTACGAAGAACAAGGGAAAAAAATCATAGAACATTTATTTCAGTTCCTACGAGATGTTACACTTATAGTACCCGTGCTGTAATCTTTACCTTAACGCCGGCAACCTCCATTGCGAGTCCGTCAGCAGAAAAACAAACAGAACATTTGTCTTTTCATCTCTCGCAATAAGAACCGATAACACCAGTTATAACATTCCATAGTTCACATAGTTGCGGGTGGTAGGGCCTTGTGCAAGGTCCGTCCGGATCGCTACCACCATCTTACTCGCTAATCCTGCCGCTAAGTAGCAGTGCTTGCACTGCTGTGTTCCGGTGTGGAGAGTAAGACAGCCGGGGAAATTACGGGCACAAGAGGCATTTCATCTTAGTCCTCTAGGTTGGCAACGCATCTGCAATCCCTCCGGGGTTGCGGGTGTCTATGGGCAGTGGTGATCACTTACCATCAGGTGACCCACTTGCTCGTTTGCCTAACTATTCATATAAAAAAAAAAAAAAAAAAACATACCTGGCACAGTAAGGATGTCTAACACCGTATCATTCTCCTCAAACGACATCACTTTCTCTTTAGTTATTGTATCAACGACTTCCACATAATGGTTGTTGTTGCTTGTCGCCATGATTAAATATCTGTCGTCGTTGCTAGGCACGCAGCATAATAGGTCGCGGTCTCTTTCCACAAAGTCCGTGAAGCTTTGGATTGGTTTCCCGTTAGGATCGTAAAGGATGATCATTTTGGAGGTGTGAGCGATGAGTATCTCTGCTTCGTTGGCCCATCGGCAGTTGATGAACGGTCCCGTTTTAGGGTTGATGGTGAGACTGCTTGGGTAGTTGTTGTTGAACGACTCTTCAGAGTCTGAAAATAAAATTTAGGATGCACGTTAGTTTTTGCTGCTAAATGAATAACGAACTATGCTTCATTATACTCTCGCTCTGTATTTGTCGTGCGTCTATTGACAACCGAACGGAATACTTCTTTGTAATCACATTAACCCTTATGAAACCAGACATGATTAAGCGATCACATACAATTATGTAATGATTCTCAGGTACCTCTTTAAAAGGTTGAAAATGAGTTGTGTTTATTTAAAATATAACTTGCCCTAGATCTCCTATCATTATAATGAACGTATTAAACTTTCATGTAGCATTGTTTGTATACTGGAGCCTTCTCAAGGGTTAAACCTGAATATCTTCAATCAATAATAACCATGATAACGAATATGATCTCAAAAGTCATCTCGGCATATTTGCCTCAAATATGGAGTGTTCCTCTGCTGGCCACAGGCCTCCTCTCAGAATAAGAGGGCTTGGGCTATAGTTCCCACGAGGGCCCAGTGCGGATTTGGCACTTCTCACACATCATTGAAATGCTTCGTAAATGTGTGCAGGTTTCCTCGCGATGTTTTCTTTCACTGAAAAGCTCATGGTAAATCGCAAATGTAGTTTGGCACATAAATGTCGAAAACTCACGAGGTGCGAGCCCGGTACTCGAACACACGACCTTCTACTTGAGAGGCCACAGGTCAAACCACTAGGCTACCAAGGCTTTTTTACTTTTTTACCACGATTTTTTTAAACTAAAGTACAAGTTATCTTTGGCATTGTTAATCGAAGCTTAATAGACATACCTTCCTCAGCGATCCTGTCGCTCTCGTCTTGTTCCACGTCGTCTATGTACCAGATTTTGACGACGCCTTCGAAGGAGAGCGCAGCGACGATCGGCGGGTTGACCGGGCACGCCCCTATCCACTTTATAGGGGACCCGTTGCCCGCCAGCTCTTTCTTCAAGTTATTCGTGGATATGTTGAACACCTGAGAAAGGGATAGCATTTTTTTATATACAACAAATGGTAAGTTGTCAGCCTAGAGGGCTAAGACAACTTGCCAGTAATATCACGGGCTGTCTTACTCTCCACGCCGAAATACAGCAACGGAAGCACTGTTGCTTGACAGCAAGATTAGCGAGTCACCCCCTTATTCATAAACGCTCTATAGGCTTCTGGTAACTTAGCAATCGTTTGTCCTTATCTGTGAAAGGCAAATGTCAAAGTGACAAATAAGGACAAACGATTGCTATGGCATAAACTTATACAACCGTCGACCTGTAGGCTGTAGGCTAGACATGATGTTATGAAACAATTTGAATTTGGACTTACCTTGATAGATCCGGAGAGAGTGCCAACAAGGACGTAGTCTCCGAGAAAGCAAACGCACCGAATACTCTCCTTCACATCAATAGTAGAGTGTTTAATTTCTTCCACGTTTTGTTCATGCCTGAAAATATTATTTTTCGATACAATGTACCTACCAGAACAAAAAGCATTCACGATATCTCACAAGTTCATCAAGATAATACATACATCATGTCTTTATCCCTTACGGAGTAGACATGGCCAAAGGTAACAAGACCTAAAGGCCAGGTTTAGCATGATTGTGGGCGTATAAGTGGAAAGGGGATCAAAATAAAAAAGGTATAATAAAAAAAAGGTTACTTGAAAATACTGAATATCGGAAAAATCACTTGTTAGTGCACGTTTATGATACCGTTGTGTTAGAAGCAAAACCAACTAACTAGCTCAAAAAGTCATATTATAAAGTACCTAATGTCAAAAGCAAAAGCAACTTGTAACAGAATGAACTTTTTGGGATAGTTAGTTGGTTTTGCTTCTAACACGACGATACTTCTACCTAATGCTAAGTTTATGAGACGTGATTTATACTCACCCTGAAGAAGGTCATTCGAAAAGACCGAAATCGATTGGATTGTTCCTGACTTGTCAGTGAGTTTAGCCATTTCATTTTTATAGCTACAGTGGTCTATCTGTCAGTCAGTCACAGCTATAGATAAAAACATAGAACTAAAATATACTTACAGGAATTCGAAATAAAGCTCATTTTTGGCGCAATTCTCAGCAGCAACGGCGGTCGCTTTGCTGTACAGTATGCCCTTCGATTCATGCTGCAGCACGCTTTGCACAAGATCAGTGCACGGGTACCGGTACAGATCTATGCCGTGCGTGCTGAGGAACGCTTTCATAGCATACAACAGGTCTTTATCCAGGTCCTAAAAGAATGTCGTACTATAAGACAAGAGATTTGTGATGCCTACTGAAGATTTAAGACTTATACGTCACAGAAAAAGGCTAAGAAAACACTGTTTTTAGGGTTACGTACCTCAAAAGGAAAAAACGGAACCCTTATAGGATCACTTTGTTGTCCGTCTGTCTGTCTGTCCGTCCGTCCGTCTGTCAAGACCCTTTTTCTGAGGAACGCGTGGAGGTATGAAGCTGAAATTTATATCAATTACTCAGGTCTACTGTCCCTTGAAGCTGTGAAAAAATCAAACTTCTAAGCCAACGCAATCAAAAGATACAGCCGTTTATGCCGCAAATTTTCAACTCTCAAGGGAATCAAAACCTACAAGGTACTTCCCGTGAACGCAGAATCTTGAAATTTGGTATGAAGGTAGGTCTTATAGCACAGATTAAAGAATAATTGCGAAAACCGTAAATGTGTATGTATGTCTGTATATAGCAGTGACCAATATAAAGTAACCCCACACTGCGTACATTTTGCTTTGGAGCAGGGCTCTGCTTACACTGGTTTAAAGATATTTATAGATAATGATACGGAACCCTCGGTGCGCGAGTCCGACTCGCACTTGACCGGTTTTTTTTTTAAAGATACAGCACCATATGCATTTTTAGGGCCTTTTTCACCATTGTGTCCAGCAGTGGGACGTGGCTGGGTTATAATTGCTATTCAAGAAAGTTTTATTGGAGAGCAGACAAATATAACTTTTCTTCTGAAGTTATTTTAAAATTTCCACCCATTTGAAGAGTAAAAGGGTGGTAAACGAGTCAAAAGCAAACTGAATTGGAGACGGCGGAATAATTAGATGCACTTTTAAAGTATCGCACGAGCGTGCACTCAGAGAAAAAAAGATAACTCACGTCCACAACAATGTAATCCTCATACTTCTGAAGATCCAGTATGACATCAGCAGGACCAGTTAATTTCACTTTGTTTCCCAAAAATTTCAAGTCCAAATACAGCTTGTTAAACAGACTCCACTTGTTGTTCGCATTTTTAGTGTTATATATATGATATCCTATGTAAAACGCTATGTAGCCGTCATCTACAATCTCGACAGGCGTAGTATTGATGTTATCATAGTGGTATCTCTTTAAGAACTCGGCATGAAGTTTTTTCATTTCCTCTTCGCCTACTGACGTTCTCAGGCAATCCATAATCAAGTCGTGAATTTCATACACGTAGTTCTTTTGATCGTAAATATAGTCCTCTATGATGAGGCATTTCTTTCTTAGTTGTTTCATGATCGTCTCCACCTCTGATACGTCTTTGTTCCACAAACGCCCGATGACTTTTGCTGAGAACTTAGCATTGTCGGGTAGGATTGCAAGCATTTTGAAAAGTTGCAATGTTGTAGAGTCAAGGGCGTTTATGCACACTTTTATGGGATTATCGTTTCTTGGCAGACTGAAAAGAAAGTGAAGAAAATAAATTTTAAATATTATAGATTTTATGCATTAGAGATTGCTGTGACAAAACTGCGACCTCCATGTTAAAAGTTAAACAACGTGGCAACTGGATACAGGACTTCAAAGACTTCAAAATTAACCGAACTAGTTTGATAAAAACAATAATCATATTTAATCATATATAAACATCGACAACATTTTATTAATGTAACTCAGTGTATAAAAGAAGGAGAAACAGGGCGAAAAAGGAATAATTTTTCAAGCAAATTCGTTACCATTTAAATCGGTTATTTAAAAAGCCTATATTATATGGGACAAATATTTACCACCATACTTAATGATATTTCGTAGTGCCTACACATAATAATACCAGTGGCATTAAGAATGTTACCATTATACATAATATTGGTTTTTATCATGGCACTGTTTAAACTGTGAATAATTTTGCACTCGACTATAGTGAACTTTGATAAATATGAATAGGAAGGCAAACGAGCAAGTGGGTCACCTGATGGTAAGTGATCACCACGGCCCATAGACACCCGCAACCCCGGAGGGATTGCAGATGCGTTGCCAACCTAGAGGACTAAGATGCAATGCCTCTTGTGCCCGTAATTTCCCCGGCTGTCTTACTCTCCACACCGGAACACAGCAGTGCAAGCACTGCTACTTAGCGGCAGGATTAGCGAGTAAGATGGTGGTAGCGATCCGGACGGACCTTGCACAAGGCCCTACCACCCGCGAAATGTATACTTACAATAAGAAAAAATCTTTTTTCTGCAACTTGTTCACGTAATAAGACCACCGACTCGGATCATGAACCAGCCGCTGTTTGTTTTCAGCTAGTATGGCTCCCAGCATCGCTATGGAGAATGGATTGCCTTTGCAGATATCATGCATTTTCTTGGCTTGGCGAGGAAGCTTGTTGATCTCGACATCTAGGCAGGAAGCGAATAGTTCTAGGGACTCTTTCTCTACGAAGTGGTTTCCTATCTGGAAATACAGAAATAAATTGACACCAATTGACCTAGTCTCAAACTAAGCAAAGCTTATGCTTTTAGTACTAGGCAACATATTTATATACGTATTAAAATAACTGCATTGATTATTGAAAATAGTTTTCACTATTCCAAAAGGCATACAGTCATATTGAGAACCTCCAATGATTTAATAGTCGGTTAGTTGCTCGGTAAGCCTCGTCATCTGTAGAATTTTTGCGAAAATCGCTACCTATCCTAAATAAAATTAAAAACAACAAAGTACCTTGATAATTTGAGCTTGAAACTTATCAACCACGTCTGTGTCTCTAGTGGTTATAAGTATTTTGCACCCAATGTCGAATGCTTCGAGGTGTTTCTTTTCGTTGACTTCGTCAAGCACTAGAAGGGCTTCTTTTAGGGTATTCTCGGCGAATTGTGATTTTAGTTTGTCCCGTAACTCTTGCCAGGTCCAATCGTAGCTCGAAAGGGATTGGCTATCAGCGTTGGAACCAATACTTGACATGGATATTGAAGAATTCATGTACGAATTGTGCATATACATGGATGACGCTTTCCGGTATAATCTGAAGAGGAAAATAGTACACTATTAGGGATAGCAATAAAGACGGAATTATTTACATGTTTTGAACGTTCAAAGTTCAATTTTGAACTTTTGCTACAAAGAATCACTTTGAATGAACAATTTTTTCTCTGTAGTTAAGTCAGGATATGTTGCTAGTCACATAATTATTACCACACTTGAATCTTTTAGTATCACCACTTTGTTTCTTGTTTAGTGAATTATTCATATCAATCGGCGTGTTCTGTTGTGTTAACCTAATCCTTTCCGTAATAAATTAACGACTCACTTGTTTTGCTGACTGATGATATCGTCCTGGGTTTTGCAGTTTCCAAAATTAAGCCAAAACACAACACCATTGAAAGTCGTGTTGATGAGATCAGGGTTGTATCGCAAAGCGCCGAGCGCCACCGACGTCTTACCAGAGCCCGGCATGCCATGGAGAGCCAGGATTTTGTGGCGTGTAAGTTGCTCTAACTTCGATACTACCTCTTGCTCCTGCAACACATAATAGAGTAATCTTAGTGCCTTACTCGATAAGTAGCGTGGGAAGTGGCGAGGAAAAGAGGCAGATACATATTTTTAGTGACTGCGTAACTCGTTACGCCTAGTGCTCCCTATTTTGTCAGTTTCTATGCCTAGGTCAACTAGGTTATAGGGATCCAGCCAGAGCGACTAGAGCGGTGTGTCTGGTAAGGACAACCCAGCGTGAAAACAACACCTACCATAAAGCGGCGAGTGAAAAAAGAGCGAGAGAGGCGAGTTTAGTACGGGAGCCCGGTGAGAATAGAGTTGTTAGAGCGACACGCCATTGATAGGCTAGAACTTAGTTAATGTTGCTGTTTTAGTGAATGGAAGGCCCAAGCTACACACCATTTTCGAAACCACTGAAAGCACAGTTGTTCATTCAATTTAACATACCAAAGTAGTCCTCTGTACATAATGTTCAGGCAGCCTCGGCACGTCGCCCCTGCTGAGGCTGTCCTCAAAACTGCTGTTGAACATCGGCTCGTTGTATTCCACATTGAGCTTCTCCCACAGCCAGTGGTAATCTTTGAAGAGGCTGTCTACGAAAGCCTGGTAAGCGATGTTGTCGCCATTCTGTGCTATCACGTCGAGGAGGTAGCGAGTGCGCTCACCGCGGTTGGTCTGTGGCGTGATAAAATTAAATTAACGCCCAACGTTTTATTACTACTCCAATCACTGAAAACGCGGGGAATACGTCCAAGCCGATCAGAAGTAGGTACGCGGCTCTTCAGATTGTTAGCATCCCTAAAACTAGCACAAATATTTTCGATCTTCCTTCATTGTCCTGACAGCTACCGACCGGATAGCCTAGTGGTTAGTGACCCTGACTATGAAGCTAGAGGTCCTGGGTTCGAATCCCGGTAGGGGCAGACAGTTGTATGATGAATACGAATGTTTGTGCCCGAGTTATGGATGTTGTATGTATTTAAGTATGTATTTATCTACATTATATAAGTATGTTTCTCCGTTGCCTGGTACCCATAGTACAAGCTTTGCTTAGTTTGGGGCTGGGACAATTGGTGTAATTTGTCCCAAGATATTTATTTATTTATTTTGCTAAAGATTGGAATTCCCTACGTGTGTCTGCGTGTTACCTGGACATCGCATAGCCATCATCAAATCTAGGGTAAATAAGCCTTCAGGTAAACGAACACCATCTATAGCTACATTTTCGCTTACCATCACGCATGGCTAAACACAATTACTTATTATTGGTGAAAATCGCGAAAGTTCAAAACACGTACGACACACAGAACTTATCATTAGGTAGTGCATATCTATAATTTTATATCTTACATACCTATACAAGTAAACAAAGATCGCCAAAAATATATACGCACCAGGTTAGAAATGTACTCTAGATTTTCATCAGTGATAACTTTTTTTGTGAACAGCTCATCTATTATGTACGTGATGTCGAGATCCTTGACGATGTCTTGTTGATGGTGCTGCAAACGGACCCTGTTCTTGTTATCCATGGTGCTAGTGTCATCTGCAACAAAATGTTTGTACAAATTACATTTGAATTGCTGCAGGCAGCGGAGTAGCTTGCTTTACCTTGGTAAATGTTTTTAGTTCACTGAAGTGGACAAAGTAATTATTCAATTTGACGTTAACTAGAAGACATCCCTTAGGGGGATACGTTCGCATTTGTACATCTGTTTTGCCCTGTAATCATTATTTTCATGTGTTTTATGTACAATTAAGAGTTATACATACATATAAAAAATCCTTATTACTTATGACATTCATCATGGTGTTACATCGTATTTAATGGGTGACCTACAAGTGATTTACCTACAAGTTTTAGAACACAATTTCTCGCGATGCAATACTCTACACTAATACTGAATATAATGAATATTACTCATACCATAACATAAATACACAATATACATTCTACTCATCAGCTCATCACACAAAAAATTACTCTTACTATCACCGAAAATAAATTCAAATAAAAGAACCGCATTACAGTCCCATTAAAAACCGGTAGTTTTGCACCTGAGATTAAAATGCAATGCCACCATACTATGTATTTGTAAACACCTACTATAAAAATAAACACAGACTCTACGATACTAAGGTAATACTCTAAATAAAACTTGGAACACAGTATATATAACATAAAATGTTTACTTTTCTTTCGATAAACTTTTTTCCTTGCGCGCAAACGCATATTCCAGTAAGTTTTTTTTAGTTGCAAGTGATTCATTCGATCCTCGTGAACGACCTTTATTAGCCGCAGCGGAGCACTGACTGATATTGTTTCGCTAGAGCCCAAATTATCGCATATTGACATCTACAGATGATTAATAAATCAGTTGGTTAGGTATACATTAAAACGAACCAGTGTTATAACGCAACTTGAACATTACTTCTTTGATGTTGTCGGCGTTTGCATTAAATAACACGTAGCTCTACCCAATCGCAACGTTTTTTTGTGATCATGCAATTACAGTTATATGATGGTCAGTTATACGAAGGAAAACACTATTGGGCGAAGCCGGTTCATTTCTTAATCATTTAGGTATGCTAGGTACAGTTGCCGGCAAATTTCTTGAGCATTGGGCGACGAGGTGAGGATAAATTTGTATATAGGTATTTTAAAAGTTATTTTAGTTTAAAGTATAGCTTCCACGCATTCCAGTTCATAATTCAACAAGTTTGCTGGTAACTATAGGTAGACTAAATCTTTGACTGTCACCCCGAATAAGATTTCAATTCTTAGCTATCACTTAGCGACTACAGTTTACAGGTTGGTACTTATAACGCTATTCTTACCTACCATTACATTTCAGTAATCACCTTTAAGAATCGCCTTAGCAGCATTATCCGTAAACTGAAGAACAGTGCACCAAAACAATAAGTTCGTTTTTGCGAACGTAAATTCCACCGGACTTCTTAAAAATATATGTCCTCGCCACAAAAAAAAAGGTTATTAGCCACAATACGGACGATATTTACAAACACTTTGCTCCGAGCCAAGTATACTAATATAGCAAACTTCTTTTTATATTTCAAAATACTGTAAATAATGTGAAATCGTGTGATCTGTTCGTGATTAGTATTCCAACTGCGGCGTCTTAACATTATGTCGACCTTGCTCAGTTAGAGCCGCCTACATAACAAGGTAAGTAAGCATCCATCTCGCCTAAATACGAATGATTCGGTGATCACAGGCTACTATGATTGCCAAGGCCAAGAGCAGCGTAAAGCTTGGAAATATGACTACGTAAGTAAATGCAAAGTACGTGTATGAGGTGATTCAGACAAAACAATGGACACTTGAATGTTAGAGAAACTGATTGGTTCGTGAAATTTGAGAGCAGGGATCGTAGTATGCACTCTACTCGTAGCGAAGCTTGTTATTTTTTTTGTTGTGCAATTGATAAGAATATAACGAAGTCAACGACCTTACTATATTTATCACCTTTTGGCCTTCGGTCCATTCTTGTCAGCGGTTCCTCTAATTTTTAATACATGTTAACGGAATAAAGTCAACGTGGGCGCATCTCAAAATTTGGGAGAGGATCGATTCGTTCATATTTTTATTTGTCCTAAGTACAAATTATGTGTGTCATTATTTGAGACACAGAAACACGCGTTCTATGTCATGGCCAGTTTATCTACTAGGTAGCTCTGCAATAACTCACAACTCACTGATAATTTGGTGCCACTGTCACCTGCCAGGAAGCGGTCAATACCGATAAGGCAGGAGTACAATAGTTTAGTTTTATTATTTTACTATTGAGTTACAATATTTTGCGTGCATGTTAGTGTGTGTGCGACCACACACGCTCTAGTGTGCGTGTAGGTACCTACTGAGAGTTCATGATCGCAATTGTAAATTAATAAGGGAAAACAAACAAGTAGCTACACGTTCGTTACAAATTGGCCAAGTGCAACTTGAACTGACACACGAAGAAGTCTTCGTTCAGCCATTATGTTTTTATTGCGCTTTCGCGTTTCCTAGGATGTCTGGGTTGCCCAGACGAATCTAACGACACATTAATTTTAAGATCTGTCTAGTTATTGGGATAGTGACACGAAAATACCCTTACCTACTTACTATCGTACAAATTGATTCCTGACCTGGCCAACCATAGAACGATCCCACAGTAAACGTCACAATAATTTTCCTTGCCAAGTCAATGTAACGTCACTCGACATTTACTACGCAAAGGTTCCATAGTGGGTCAGGTAAAAAGCTCTTACTTTATGCTATTAAAATTCAATCCAGTGTATCACATTACCAACAACTGTAGGTATCATTATATTTACAGTATCACATTCGGTACGAGTATACTCTAATCATCATCACTACATAGTATAAAACAAAGTCGCTTCCGCTGTCTGTCCGTCCCTATGTATGCTTAGATCTTTAAAACTACGCAACGGATTTTGATGCGGTTTTTTTAATACATAGAGTGATTAAACAGGAAGGTTTATATGTATAATACATGCGTAATATAGTAGGGAAACATTGATTGCACCCGTGCGAAGTCGGCGCGGGTCGCTAGTTACCAATACTCTAATAAAACTCATTATTGTTAATCCTAATTCTAAGTAGTGTCATTACATAATAAGCAAAAAAACCTGTATTAACAAAACTTATCTAAGAAAATCTTAGAAAGGTTAATTGATGACGCATTCTAAGCACTTACCAGTAAGCAGGTAATTGTGATATGGTTGCATCAATTTGCTGAAAATACTACAATGAACAGAGTAATTAAACGGAGGCGTCATTTACCACAACAGAAGATATGCCCCAAACCTGTTACTACTACGACTACAACTCATACTACATAGCTAGCCATTATATAGGACAATCTCAGTCATACTAATATTTTGTACACTAATGAAAACAAATGACGAGTATTTTTTTTTTTGTTTATATGTATGTATTCATGTGTGTGGTCAACTCTAGCAAGATTTAACCCACTTACAGTGGAGGGATTGACTTAAAATTTGGTATGGATATGTATATGCGGGGTAGGACGACAATGACAAAGGGGACCGAGAGAGGTGCGGGGGGTAGCGCGCCTGCCGCCCGCACCTCTCTCGGCTTCCGCGGTCGTCCCACCCCACGCTCCTGCACCGCGCGGGCGAGCGACTCATTTAAGCGGTCGGTTTATAAGTTGGATGACAGTACAATAATCTGGTGACAAAATTCTGGTAGTCCAACCAGAATCGTCTTCGCAGGAAGGAAACTCTTCAACTGTTGGTCCGATTGACATGAAATTTGGTATGGGGACGGGCGGGCTCCCGTACCAGATGGACCGTCGAGTTATTGAAGATCCATGGACCGGTAGACGCAGAAATCGTACCGTTCGCAATTGCATCGTTTGGTCGCGATCTATGTTGAGAAGGGAATGTTCCTGGGCTGCAACGAACGTTCACCAACTGATGGTCACGCCACTTTGTGACGTCACAAATATTTAATCATGCGAGGTCTCAATAAAACGTAAAGTTTATGATGACGTCGGTCTCCTCATCATTTGACTTCGTTTACGTGCGAGATGTTTCCTCATCGATAGGTCAACGCGAATTTTGTACGTCACTGTAAATATAAACCCTCGTCTATAAGTATACCAGCTGACCCGGCGAACTTTGTTCCGCCTTAAATTTGAAAAATTCCTTTGTAAGTGCATCTTTATACTAATCAAGGAATAATGTGTAGGCATGCTAAATTTAATGTCTGTAGCTTTATTAGTACAACATTTCGGAAATTTCCAATCCCGTGGGAAAATCGGGATAAAAAGTATCCTATGTCCGTCTCCTGGTTCTAAGCTACCTCCCTATCAATTTTCAGCCAAATCGGTTCAGCCGTTCTCGAGTTATAAATAGTGTAACTAACACGACTTTCTTTTATATATATAGATATAGGGCTTATGGGGCTACGACGGGCTGACATGTATGGGGTTACGATGGCCTGACAATAGAATAATTATGAAAGAAGAAAAAATGCGATCAAGTGCGAGTCAGGTTGGCGTACCAAGGCTTTCGGAAAAATACAAAAGCGAAAAAAGTAAATTCTGTATTATTTCAAGTACTGTGACTGTATCCTAACTTTTTATTTTTTGCGGAAACCCTGAAGAACCCCCCTTTAAATTAAATACCAAAATTATAACCCAGATACCTCTGTATTGAAGAAAACATCACGTTTTTTTTGCCCAAACATGCAGGTAGGTACTGAAAATTGTTGGGCTGACTAAATGTAACTGATTACGTATACAGAAAAAAAACGAGTTCCGGACAGTGGCAAGTAATTCCACAATGGTATGGCATTTGGATCACAAAAAATCCAAAATATAAAATAAATATTTATTTTGTTTCAATTGGATCAATAAGATCTTCTTTGTTAACCGACTTCAAAAAAAGGGGGAGGTTTATTTATTTATTTATTATTATTGTTTTGTCATGCTGGTGTTACAATTTTATTTTAGTTTTTCCATGACACCCTGATAGGGCATACAATAATTTAAATAGTATTAACTTACATCTAGATAATTAATTACTTTAACAATATTATAAGCTGATACATTTCATTTCCAATTCAATATGATATCATAGTAGTCATTGTCGGAACATTTTAGGTACATTTTATTCCGCATTGTAATTTATGATGGTCTCATCATTTAGAAAATCTTTCACGGAGTAGTAGCATTTTTCTATTAGTAGGGCTTTCAATTTACTCTTAAACACGTTATCAGCGGACAGTTGCTTAATTGAGTCAGGAATTTTATTTGAGATCAGAATACTTTTATAGTAAGACTAAGGTATAGGTTATCAATGTGGTTGTATTTTTTTTTTAATGCTTATCACCTTAAAACTGCATCAGTAGTGGACCAATTTGGACAATTAGTGTTTTGTTGGAAAGGGAATAGGGAATCTTCCAGTTTGGCTGGGAATTATTAGAAAATCTATAGGCCGATTTAGACTACGTTTGAAGGTGGTTCTAATTTTTTTTGGATAAAATACTTCCTATCTGATCAGTCTAACATATAATGCAATAAGAAATACATAGTACATCATCACTACATAGTATAAAATAAAGTCGCTTTTTCTGTCCCCGTGTCCCGATGTATGCTTATATCTTCAAAACCACACAACGGATTTTGATGCAGTTTTTTTTAATAGATAGTGATTCAAGAGGAAGGTTTATATGTATAATACATGCATAATATACCGTGCGAAGCCGGGGCGGGTCGCTAGTACCTCATAAAACTTAGCTAGATGTTGTAAATCCTTAACAAGAAGCTTGTTAATGATATACTTTAACTCCTTGTTTTATTGCATCAGTATGTCATTAAAAGTATCCATTTCTGATCAATTAAGTGTCTTGATTACTTATGTACTTAATGAGATTAAGATAAATCTATGTCCAAAAATAAATTGATTTAGAATTGCACTTTTAACAAACAAACCTATAAATTCCAACCCAAATTTTAAAAAATTCAGGGGAAACTTCAGAAAAAAAAACTGGAAAAATTTCAGAATGGCGCCATAATCCTAAAAAATAAACTTTATCATACATACATAGGTGCTACTTTGATAGTTTTAAGTTCCATATGCAGCGAATGTTTGGCAAGTTGATGAAAAGATTAAAGACATTGATCGGAAGGGGTAAACGCCCAATAAAAATGAGTGAGTGCATCGTCAACCTCCTTATTGAACTCACCCCGAAACTCATCTTGTACCCTAGTTTACGGTATTTATATCGGATCGGCATAGGCTATTCTCTTTAAAAGATCGGGTCAATTTAATGGTGGACACCAACCATAAACTGTTTAAAATTGCGTTTGCAGGTGAGTCTATCAAGCACCATCATTAAAGATGTAAAAAAAAAACATTAAAATATTATGTGCTATATGTATCCGCGGTACAGGTCTACATTACTGTACTCAAGTCACCTACACAGTGTGTGTGGTAGTAGTCTATTATAACTATAAAATCTTACCTCATTAAAGTCATTGAATAAATTTTGTAATGAATGTATTTCATGAATACAAAATTAATAAGCTTACATCAGATAAGTGAGCTTTCCATCAAATCTTAATTTAGTTTAAAACAGCCATGTATGGCCCTAAGCGGGTCTCTATGAGTCATATGCCCTATTGTTACACACAAATCATTATTGTAGCTGTATCCAGTTTA
Source organism: Pandemis corylana (assembly GCA_949127965.1). Lineage (NCBI taxonomy): Eukaryota > Metazoa > Arthropoda > Insecta > Lepidoptera > Tortricidae > Pandemis > Pandemis corylana. The sequence goes on from OX421860.1 coordinate 5,567,618, forward strand.
AATCTTTTGCTTCCCAATATTTTTCTGTTACGAAACAAAGGAAAGTTGGTATAATGAACATATTTAAGTTATATCTTATATGGTGCAGTAATAGTACTTAATAGTTACTGGATAAACAAGTTGAAGTCTGTTTCATAATAGTATCAGGAAATAGACCATATTGTTTTATGATTGGAGGTATATTTTTGGGGAAAATACGTCTCATTCGAGTTATGGTAAAATAAACCTCTAATCACGGCAGTTCCTAGAATTCCTTTGTTACAAGAACATTAAAGAGTACTGCATTTTTACTATAATAAATAAAGTACGATATTTAAGACACAAAATAAAAGACATATCATACCATTCACGTGTGAAACGTCGACGTTGAAACAGAATCATTGTGCTTCCCTATAGATACGCAAATAACGTAGTGGAAGACTAACAAAGTTAAAAATTAAACCCTGGAATAGTGCAGTGAAGTCACTTAAATGAGTTTCAAGTCATGATCAGAACTTATATAAATGTGCAAACATTAATTAAGCAATGCGTATTTCATTATATGAATACTGAAGTCCTTGTTTTAACCGTTCACAAAGTTTCAAATAAACAACAAACAACTTACCCCGTGATGGGTAACGGGAATCCTGCACAGGTTTATTTACTATGCAAAAACATGACAACGAACGGTTCTGTGATTATGTGATAAAAGAAATCAAATCATCAAAAACAAGAAAATAAAATAACACAAACAAACAAGTGTATTCTCCAATGCATTCATAAGCTATGCACTTTTGTATGCATCTATTATCTTTCAAATGCATTTTGTTGTTTTCAACTTCATCTGTCAAACGCATAGTCATGTTTCATTGGTTGAAATTGTTCAAGTACTCTCCTATGATTGGTGTAAATCTTATTAAAGAGTCTCTGTACTGGACATTTAACGCAACAAAACGTACTGTTTGTTGGTTTCAGATGCTTGCCAATTGGCCGATTGTAATGAAAGTGATGCTAAGTCAATATATGTTGTATTTTATTTTATCTAATGGCGGATATTCAACGTTTTTCACAGGACATTATTATGACACGTGGTATTTTAAAACGACAAAGGACAATATTTATAAACCATAAACTACATTCAGAGCTTCATTACTTAGAAAATAGTCGGCGTAAGCCTCGCTAGATGTCGTTAAAGTAAATGTCATAATTTCCACTGTGTCTGAGTTTGCACGTTTTCCGCTAGATGTCATTAAATTAAAAATTTCAACGTAATATATACGATTGATGTTATACGGCTAAAAACATCTCATACTACCTATTATTTTTTAATCGACTTCAAAAAAAAAGGTGCTTTTGAATTCCACCACTTTTTTGTCCCACTGTCACCAAATCAGAATCTTTTCCATTTATATAGATTTTGTTAATACTTACACTCTTACTTTTAATTTTGTAAAACTTACTTGTATTACTAGTATTACTATACCTACCTACCCCATAGATGCGTCTTATCTCAACAGGCCAGAGTTATTATTGCAAAAACATTAGCAAAATCAGGTAAGTAGAGCAGCTGCGTATCTCTACAAAAGATATCCGCCTTACGCTTACAGTAAACAAACTATTCTTCACATCGCGATCAAAAGCTATGAATGGCCGTGTGGCGGTGTTAGCCTATAATAAGATTTATTGTAACCGATCTTGTTTTGACAATGACAATAGCAACATTCTTGGCGGTAAGACGGCTTTGTGTGGTCCGCATTGTGCGATGTAAGGAAAGTCAAAAATTGTTTACAATAACACACCTGGATTTATGAAAAAAAAAATCAATTATAACAGTTTTGCGGTGAAAACGAACATTTAGTTCTTAGGATATTTATACATTAAAAGGACCAATGACTTTTTCAGTTTCTCCTACCCTCGCCACGTGTGGTATAATATAGATAAAATTTTAAAGACCAGGCCACAGTGGTAGTAATATACCAAGCGGTCTTAGGTAAATGTAGAGACCAAAGAGGAACTAAACATTTCCACGCATATTGTTGGTGTATTCAAGTAGTGTATGTGAAATATGTGTCAGTTACGGAGAAAGTTCCCTCATTACCCGTACGTCTTTAGACAGCGCGGCGCGACATAGAATATCATTGCTGTACGAAAAGACGTAGGCGCTTAATTTGCCCAACTCTATTAAAATTAGACGGTTGGCGAGTAAGTCTGAGTGCTTTGCTACTGTTTGATTTAGCTAGACGAAGTTTGATGAAATTTGGAGTACCTACACATGTTAATTATGCAATTAATAACTTGGATTAACACATACCTACTTAACTCTTTGTCCCGGAAAATCGCAGTTTCTGTGGGATAAACGAAATCTTCACTGACGAAGCGGGCAACAACTAGCATAAAATTCTATGTATATTCAGGTACTTGCAACTAGAATCAAGTTATATAACACTGAGTGTCACTGTCACCGCAGGATTAGTAATGTCAAAACAAATGAAACTGTCAAACCTAACCCAGGGTTAGAGTTTTAGTTCGTTAGCTTCTAGTACGCACTAGAAGCAAAAGTACATAATTATGTTCTCGATACTGTAGTACCTACTTTCGGGAATACTTTGTAGCAGTACAATCTAACGATTTACTATAGTCGATAGCGGTGAAATCTGTGAGTTATGGTAATGCGCCCTGATAGCTCAGGAGTCCCAACGGCCTACGTTTACAAAACTCTAATCTAACATATAAACATAAAAACGTCCATGCTCGCGTCACTAAAAGGCGATTGTTGTTAAATTTAATGGGGCATTAAATAAAATAAGACGGCCTGAGTCACGATAATTACGGTATTGAACTTAGAGCATGGAACCAACCAAAGGCGACCTGTGCACTAAGTAATTAATATGCTAGAAAAAACTGCAAGGTGTTATGAGGAGCGAGACTGCGTACGCATGCGGAACGACAATATTTATGTACAAAAACATTCCGCGATTAAGTCTCTATGTACATTCAACCGAAGAAACCCTGGGCCACTGTACAACCTTATCCCAAAAGTCATTGGATTGTTATTTTGCGTCTGTCCGTGCTAAAGTACTCTGATGTTGATTGTGAAAAGGTTCTACAGCCTTAGGTTCCGTTTGGCTGACTGTACACAAATATCTAAATTGCCAAACACTAACTAGACTAGAGTTTTACATACGCAAACACTAACACATCTTAACTCCTGCGCCGCAATATGCTCTGCACTACACCTCGCTCTGCTCCTTGCAATTTCCGATGTAACGGTCATCCATTACTCTTTCGCGCAACTTGTCCCTGTCTCTCTTGCTGGTTATAACGAGACAAACGTAGAGATATCTCTCTCTGTTTGTGTCGTTATAACCTATCGGTCAAGGGCTGGACGAGGAAGCATAACGTGACGAGTATTGTAGCAACGCTGCACCTCTGCCTCATTTCCTCACCTCTTCGCAAGGGTAAATAATCCTCTACTAGGCCAGCGTTTCGTTTATGCTTCGTCTTAGCCCACATTTTCGGTTATCATCAGGTGTGATTGTCGAGAAACGTGTGCCTCCTGTGCTTTTAAAAAATCTCATGTCACTCGTCGAGTTTGTGGTGAAGGCATTACCGGTATGAAAGTTGTCCCTTATTTCAACTACTCACGAATTCGAAATGCAGTGCAATGCAAAGTCATATGAAGCCAACAGGCGTTGATTTTAGTCGAGCTTGTAATGTAACAGAATTGCCAGGGGCTTTCCGTGAAAATTTCTGCCAGGCAACCCAAAGAAAAAACACCTACATAATGTTAAGCGGCGGTAAAGAAAGAGCGAGAGAGAAAAGTTGATTAAAGGAACCTGGTGGGAATCGAGTTGTTGGGGCACACGTCACTATTGGTCACCGGTTTGTCGAATTGAAATAAGGACTACACTTTTGACAGGCGAGTAAGGCGGGTTGACCTCTCCAGTTGGTTTATTGATCTAAAGTAACAAAGACGAATAAAACGAATCTGGCTAGGCAAACTCCTCACCATAGTTTAACGACAATAATAACTTTGTGGGTCACGGGCCTTAGGGCTAAGCTAAGTAACCTCAGGCTTTCAGATCCAGACCCTATTCACGGATTCTTATTAGTATAAATTCTATCATAAACGCATTTAACGCGCACCTAGACTGTCTCCGGGCAATTAGCGCTGTTAAAGGAAGATATTAATAACTGCTACAAATTGTTCTCGGGGCCTGCAGGTTCACCCTACACTCAAACAGTCTCTCAGAGTGCTAACTAACTTGTTAAGATTCAACTGCATTTATGTATAACAGTAACAGGACGTAAATTAGTTAGGTAAGTTTCTGCTTCTAGATGCCTACCTCGTTTGTTGATGGTTTTTACCAAATTATATTGTCAGGTTACTATTCAATCAACAAGCAAATCTTGACTGACTTGCAGTGGATGTAGTTAGTCGAAATCAACTTACTTATGTATTTAGGTCTTAGGCTAAATAGTCACTTCAGTTGTTGTTCTGCGTTGAAGTTTTTCCACATTTATTAAGGTGGTTCTTTTTCAAATCGATTTCAAAATGGTTTTATTTTTGTTTATACGTGTTTTTTGGATGTTACCAAACTTCGACTCTTTTGGTTTGATTCGATCAAATTTATTTTTGCAAATACATATTTAAAATTGCATTGATTCAGTTAGAATAAAGTTCTTCATGTTCGAACATATGTACATATTTTAAAATTTTCTCTACATAGTTGATCGATTAGTACAAACCATGATCAAAATAATGTCCAGGTACCGAGGAATTAGCGAGCAAGTCTCAATAAATGCCCTTTATATAGTCACTATAACCTTGAATGGCTAAAACGTTATCTCCCAAAATCATTATCAAGTCCTTTCGTTTGACCCTATTAAATGGAATCATTTTGGGTCCACTTTTACTTTGCTTAAGTCCAAATCGAAATCACATTAAAGTAATGGACATAAAAATAGCCGATTTGGGAGCAAATGTAAGTGTCGGATAGGACTTAGGCAGTGCTGGCTACTTTACACCGATATTCTGTTCCGAACGTAACACGGATTGAACGGTACGTCTTCTAGAGAAGCGGGATACGTACTAATATTAAAAATACAAAAGTAACTCAGTTCAACCTGTCTCTCTGATAACTTTTCACAGCATAACCGCTTACTGATTAAATTTGGCTAGACATAGGCTGCGTTTTATCCAGGAAAATTGCGTAGTAAAACAATTCTCTGCAACCGAAGTTGCGGGCAACAGCTAGTAATATAAAGATATAAGCCAGGCTAAAAATAGAATAGGCAGAATAGAAGACAAATCGTGATTAATAAATTAAGCTCTTTTTATGTACACAGTACAATGCGATTCACCAAAAACATAGTGTAATTTAAACGTATTGATTGCTCGCATCTACAGCCGCCATTACCATGCGCTACCGCTGCCCTAATTAACGGCAATTCATCGCGCCACCGGCAAATGAACACATAATCAAAACAGACAATGAACGAATTTCGGTGTGACAGCCATTGGTTACAATTGAGGTGAATATCAGAGCTTTGCAGGCTGCGCACGTCCGTGATTGGTCATTTCAGTATATCCTGTTAGACGCCACACGAATCCCGAATGAATTACGAGAATTGTTTATATGTCGATACTTACCGATTTTGTGTGATTCTTGGCAAAAAGATCGAATTAACACATGTTGCCGTTTGAATATCAAGTGTTCGGGTAGTTTAGGGCTATGTGTAAGCTCAAGATTGCGTTCGAATGGTTTCTTTGACCTACCAATTCTCAGAGCGACACTGTTCAATCTTTACGACTTCTTCAGTCTCCGACTGTGGTTAAAGTTCACGTAGATTTAGTAATACTGTTCCGATTCGTAGTTAAGGCCAGTAATTTCCTCACCTAATCTACCTACATGTGAGTTGTAAGTAGGTAGCGCTTACATCTATTCTGTCGCTCAGAAAGGTGTGCCTCTTCACAGCAAATTATCGACATGTGGTACAGTAAAGCTCGTGCTTACAAGATGTTTTGGTGTGCGTGAACTAACGATACCGACAGTGATACGCACACATAGAAGTGACATAGTACAGTCGACGTCAAAGATATCTTTACACCTTAGTTCTAAGCACTTTGACAACTTCACATGAAAGTTCAAACATGGAGCTACAATGACAAGGCACTAAAGTGTAAAGATGTCATAGACGTCGACTGTACCCATAAAAATGTGAGGGGGGCGCCTTCGTGAGTGAACAGATCTGAACCTATCTAATTTAGTAATTTGGCGTATTTGTAAAGTTCATAATCACGCATGTCCATTTCCTTGTGTTTCTATCGTTTACTGCTTCGTGACGTTTTATTATTATTAGTTTCTGACCCATTGTGTGATCACCATTATCCCGGGCTTAAATGATTTAATTTTGGACTTTCCCTCAAACTCTATTGACGGCACCTAATCACGGTCTACGGACAAGATAATCCTCTTATTTATTGGCCATAACAACTGATACTGTCGTCAGTACAGACCTACAGATTTATAAACAGTTTTGGTGCTAATGAAATTATATTGAATTGCTATAAATTACGCGACGACAATGGTCCGAGGTGGGGTAACCACAATGATGAACCAAATTGGGACTATTTACAATAGCCGTATTTGGGTTTAATAGCGCTGGTCACAACACGGGACCACCCTTAATGTTTGGGTGCACCTCGCGGCCTACAATTGTATTGGGCAAGATGTTTGGTCGGTTACAGATGTGTGACGTGGTAATTTATTGCAGTTAACTGTACTGAATTAATAGTTAGTGTATTGTAAGACCACACGCACCTAGCGAAGTTCTGAGGTTAATAAAAATAATAAAAACGGTTGCTGATTTTGATTCGTTTTAAGTTGCTTGCGTGACGAAACATACGTAGGCACCTACCTAATAATTAAAATTCCGTATTGGTAACCAGAAATTAGTAAAAAGTTATGTCAGACACGTATCGTGCTATCTTGAATTTAGTTTTTGTTAACACTGTTCACAAATTTCTGACCTTTTTTATCCCTCGCGTCTCGAACAATGCCAACAAATTGACGATAATAAACGATGCGGTCGGGTTGAAGCTGCACAATTCATAATTAGGGAATAATTTAAAATTATATCCTTAGCTATTCTCACGAGCTCCTATTTGGTGGAACATGACGCGACTGAAATTCTTGTGGACAAAGGGATGTGGGGCAACAGGAGCGTAGGTAGCGGAGCGATGCTGCGGCCTTCCGTCAATATCGTAGACAGCGGGACACCATTGTCGCTTCCCCATTGTGGCCTCTGACGCTGCGAAGCACTGACCAAAAATCATTAATTTTCTATCACAAAGCAAGAACCCACAAATCGAAGCCCTGAAGAAAAAAATTGGGCCCATTCAGGACCGGTCACTGACACAGTTATACGAATGCCAGCCCGTATCGTGAATATTTCCATCTGGCTTTTAATTATACGATTTTAGATGACGCGCCCGCCGACAAAGGCCACGGATGAGATTTGATTATTCATACCAACTTTGTAATTTTCATCACTTAACGTCCATGCATTTGGAGCAATAAACGACTGATCTTTCCTTAAATGTAATAATGAAGCTAACTCACAATACAACCTTTTATTTTTACTTATAATCGAAGACTCTGGCTCAAAACAAAGCTATATTATCAGCATTCGATACATGAAGAAAAGCAATGAAACCTTTTGTTTGGGTTTTTATATCATCCTACAGTGAAGGCACGTGTTTCGGAGGTAGGTACTTGAAATATTGCATTAAACTCAGTGCTTTGTTACAATACTTACAATACAAGTCTCGAATATGAAACAGGAGAGGGAACCTTCGTAAGCCCGTAGACTAAACGTGTATCGGTCTATGTTGTTACTGTATAAATCACGAACTCTTTTGTGATTAATGTCAACGTTAAAGCATAAATATTCGTATTTAGTGCAGCACTCCTAATGTCCGTAACCAAACCGGATTAACTAGACCTCCGTATGCGGTAATAAATAAAACTTTCAGCTTACTGTTTACTCATCGGGTCACAATTATGTATTAAAATCCCGACATAAATCTAAAATCATCCGGCTAGATAAAGAACCTTTTTTTGATATCACCAAAATATTTAAACAAATCATTCAAGTATTAATAACATGTGGCGTAACAAATACGATTAAGAGCGCTAAGTCAGGGCTCCAACACAGATGCTTGGGGTAAATTAAAAAGCGTCAATGAAAAAATGGTCTTTGTGTTGGCAAAATTCTCTTTATCTGGTAAACCGGAATCCGCGGCCCCTCGCCAAATAATGCTAATCATAATGGCATTACATTCATTCGCCGGATTTCGTCAAGTATCCAAGGATCGGTCCCGAATTCCCTTAATTTTTTTTCGTCTCGTGATCTCGTCTTGAGCGTTTTTTCATCACGAACCACTAATTTAATCGGAGAAACGATTGTGTCTTCTAATTGAAATTAAAATAAAATTTGCTAATCATGTTACAAAACTTTAGCAATTTCCACAGTGAAAGTGCATTTCTTGTGTTGTAGGTATTTTAACTTTGGTGATTTAATATAATTCAAACAGCATCCATTCTATCTACTGAGTATCTTACGATTGAAAAACATTGCAAAATAATGCACATTTGGCCACAATATCCCCGTATAAAGCAACGATTATGAATTAATGCCAAGCTTACAAACTGTGGCCATTAGCACAACTGATACAAAATATTTTGACGTTTACTGCGAGAAAATATGTATGGGTCCTTGGGGATGGTGTGCATTAGAGCCATAGAAACAGTGTGACAAAGCGAATGGCAGACAGCTCGGAAGATCGATTCGATTTATGCGTTTTTTGCGGAAACACAATGGGGTGTATTTATCGACAGATAATGGGATCGAGGAACATTTGTCGGGAATCGTCATTTGGTAATGTGGTTAGTTATGGTGATCAGAATCACATGTCATGTTGGATTCATCACTGTTTCTAAATCGAAATGATTGCTTTAGAAAGTTTAAGCAGCAGTAGATAACATTGGGTTAAGTAGATACCACTTCTGAATGTGTTAGCGTTGAAGCACTTTTCGGTGTTATTCCGTTAGATTGGATATCTGATGATTTCTCTCGCAAATGTTTAGCAATCAAGATGCTTAAATTTTTCTTTTCGAGGCCATGTAAATTCTAGTTCACAATACGCATATCATCAATCTTCGTTGATAGGACACTTACGTTCAAAGATAACTAAGATGTGAGAATAAAAATACTAGTTTATTCGGATGCGATCCACGTCAAGAATGCGTCAGGGAGATAGTCGAATGTGTGGAGAACGTCGTAATTCGTTTATCTTGGAAATAAGATAATGTTTGTTTAACGTAACTCTCTTCTTTTGTAGTAGGTGACTAAGTGATTAATTTGGACCATCAAACTTGACAGCCGACGATGGATGCGGAAAAAAATATTTTCATCAACATCTGAGCGACGAGATGCAGGATGCGCGCGTAATAAAAAGTAGATTTAACGTTTTCAGCGGTTCGCCTAAATCGCTACCAGTGTATTAAGAGCTCTGATGCTCTTCGGGCTATATCGCTGTGGTTTATCTAGTTATGAGTTTTAAGGGGCACGGCGGGTCGTAGTGCACTGGTGTGGTAAGAATCGGCTGACGAGACGGTAGTGTTGTGATTTACAACTTCCTGAGTGAGCGGGCGTTACGTTGGCACTGCATTTGATGGCACTGGACTGAGCCACATAATGCTAACTAGTTACGATGCAAGATTTACGTCCCCTTTTAATGTTCTGTACATTGACTGCAGAGAATATGTTTGGTAAAGCAAGAAAACTGTTCGTAGATAATTTATGGTCTTCTCGAAGATAAAATAAGTTATTAAATAACCGTAAACAATGGGCCAAAGTAGAATTTAAACAAAGAGCTGACTTTCTTTCTTCAGTAATTCCCGGTCTTGAAACTTGTAATTTGAAGCACGACGTAGTTAGAAATTATGTGTTTGTCAATTACGGCTCTACCTTGTAACAACCATGGTTTCTTTCCGTTCCCCTTTCATCCCAAGTAGTAACGTCGGAAGATTGTCCGACTGTATGTACTTACCTATCGAAACTTCTCTACGAAAAAACGAAACGTCGCGAGTTTTATTTTAGCACTAATTTCATAAGCTCAAAATATGTACGGTCAAGTGCAAAAATAAGTATCGAAAGGAACTTCTCAAAAATATGTCCCTCGCCCTTATTACGCTGGTAAGAGCGTATGGTACTTATTTTTGAAACTTTGTCTATATACATATTATTACACTGTACCGTACAAAATTTCCAAGTCGATTAAAATTTAATGATAGAATTGTAGACTAGCCAAACGTTCCATCTATATCATGGCAATATAACAGAAAAACCTCATTTTGTCATGTAGATTTAATGCTGCATATGCTTAAATACATTATTAAATAATATAATGCACACAGGAATGCATCGCGTAATGCGGCGGCACTGGCAAAGAGATCGCCCGCAATTTTTGAGTCGCAGCGAGAAAGCCAATAACGGCCTTTTCATGTTTCCCGACCGCTTTCATACTTTCAAGCACTCGCTTTGCTAAGTCACTGATTGATATCGCCACATGATCAAAAACCTATGCACTTTGAACCTAAGGCATAATGCGAACAAAATGGAGGTAGCGGCAAGCGCTTTGTACAATGCCAAAGCAAGCCGGATGCGGATAGTATAGTTTTATACGTTATGAGCGAGTCTGCTTTATCAAGTTGAATAATCAGGGTAAAGAAGACAAGTAATCTTATGCTAGTGTAACTTCTGCGACTACCGGCTTTACCGGCTTTTTTAGCTTCTTGGGAATTCATACAAAATGCGTGAAAAAAGTTTACTCACAAGATTTGTTTGATTCATTCATAACCATGCACTTATTGACTTAAGTTATAGATCCCACGCGGGTCCCGTGAGGATTGGCGATGCATATGCAAACATCTGGCTGTGCTATAATATGCTGTTTTGCCACCCAATCATATAAAAAAACTTTACACGCATTGAACTGCTTCGCAGGTGTGTGGCTAAGAAACTTAGAGGTGCCAGCCCCTGTTCGAACTCACGATCCTCCGGTCTAGAGCTCAAATTAGTCAAACTTAAGCGTAGGCAATGAATTTTGTTTACTTACATGCTAATTTAGTGTTCGATTCTTGCTTGTCTATATAATAGGGTACTACCCGGTATGTGTTATCATGGTGTGATGAATCATCACTAATGTGATGAAACTGTGCAGTAGCTCTTATCCGTGCTATTTTGTTCATTGCCAAACTCTTATCTTCAAAAACATGTTTCCACTTGTTGTCGAAAGTTTTAGTTTACGTCAGCGTAGAATTACATGCATCATTTTCTGCGAAAATATCTTTATCTACCTTGTTCCAAACTCTGTTATCAACATGAACGCGTGTAAAATTAAAAAAACAAACGGGTAACGACCTTTATGATGTTAAGTAGGATGCAACGGTGACGTCACAGCGTGAGTAAGTCAAGCCTGGTTGATAAGCCTGCAGGTAGAGGCATAGAACAAAGGGTGCCCGTGCCACTTTAGACTGCAGCTGATAAAAAAAACTAATCATAATCTTGACAAGAATCGCACGCTACGTGCGAGGATTATGCACTTCCGTGTTGTTTTTGTCAACGGCAGATTGAGCGCAATAAGTTATTTATTGCCTCATGATATTTACTTGGATAAGAAAATAATAATACTGGGAGTTACCATCACGTCTTAACACGATTCAATTCCGATTCAGTTTAGGTTCGCTCGCTGTCAGATCCATACTAAAAATGACAGCTAAAACCTGAACTGAGTCGGAATTGAATCGCATTAACACGTCATGGTAAGGCCTCTGGTATTAATAGGCCTGTAGGTGAAATTGATAACATATGTCGACAAATTAAAATACAGTGCTGCGAAATGCAGTAGCACTAAGTAGAACTCGCTCTACTTGAACTCTATCTAGTGTTGCCACAATGTAAGAGTATTTTCTATTCACTATACACGTCGCCACATCCAGCTAATCACAAGTTATAAAAACCGATTGGTCACACGCTTTTCAGCGGGGATTCTATTGAAGTTTTGATTAAAGCTAAACAAACAAAGTACCGCCATGTTTATAAAAGCTCGCAAAGCTCGCTTCTGTTCATGCCAATCTTGCGGCGAGCAACTTGTTGCCGTTGTGAACTTTTAAGAAAAACGAGAGGTGAATATCGGAGTACTCTGTTGGGGGAGGAGCTCGCGCGGGGAGCCGGCCGCGCCGCCGGTCGCTCAACTCGCTGCACGCCGTCACTCAGTCGGTTCCCACACGCTGTCGGGAGTGGAGTGTTTTGCGCGCTTCTCCGCTCGATCCGTTATGTGTCGTACTTCGTAACAAGTTTGACGGGAAATTCGTGAAGTTTTCCGAGCGCGACCGCGATGTGCGCGTCAACAGCGAACCAAACAGTGACGATTTAAATTAAGTGACAGTTGAAAAGTGTGCCGTTCGAGATGTTATCGATGGGATTATTGGCGGTCTGGTACTCTGTGTGGTGTTGGATGTGGCTGTGCGCCGGCGGCGCGTCGCTGACGAGCCGGGTGGCGGAGGCGCCGCAGGAGTGCGAGTGGCAGCGCGTGTCCGGCGGCGCCGGCGAGCCCACGCGCGTGCAGCTGGCGTGCTCGCTGCGCACCGCGGCCGGCGCCACCGACCTACTCGCCGGCCTCAGCGCCTCGCAGGCGCAGCGCATCACCGCACTGGACCTGCACTGCACTGACGTCCTTTTCTTCGAGAGCTCGCTAGACATCGGAAGAAGGAAAGAGGAAGGAACAGAACTGCTCTCGCGGTTCCACAACCTGAAGGAACTGCGAATAGAATCCTGTAAGATACGATACGTGCCCTCAGCAGTGCTCTCGCCGCTCAGTGGATTACGAGCTTTAAGCATACGGACTCATAACACGGATTGGTCAGCCATGTCAATGGAGTTTCATAGAGATACGTTTCGAGGGTTGACCGACTTAAGGTCACTCGATTTGGGTGATAACAACATTTGGGTTTTGCCCTCTGAGATATTCTGCCCGTTGTATAACTTGAAAGAGTTAAACGTTACTCAGAACAGGTTGCAAGACATCTCTAACCTCGGCTTCTCAGACTGGGGTAACGGCCCTACCGCCCCCGGTAAATCGTGCAACACGGTATTGGAAACATTGGAAATGTCGCACAACGAAATTAGTGCGCTGCCAGATAACGGCTTATCGAGTTTACGCGCTCTTCAAAAGTTGTTCTTGCAAAATAATAGAATATCAAATGTAGCAGATCGTGCGTTCGTCGGGTTGAGTGATTTGCAAATACTTAATTTGTCTACAAACGCTTTAACGGCTCTACCTCCCGAAATGTTTCAGTCGTCAAGAGACATCAAGCAAATATATTTGAACAATAACTCTCTGAGTGTGCTCGCACCTGGACTCTTAGAAGGATTAGATCAGCTGCAAATATTGGATTTGTCAGTGAATGAGTTGACGAGCGAGTGGGTCAACAGAGACACTTTCTCAGGATTAGTACGTCTCATAGTACTGAACTTATCTCATAACAGAATCACTAAAATTGATGCGCTATTGTTTCAAGACTTAAACAATCTGCAATTTCTAAGTTTGGAGTTTAATAACATTGCGCGTATCGCAGATGGCGCATTCTCTAACTTAAAAAATCTTCACTCACTATCGCTGGCTCATAACAACATTATAGAAGTAGATAGCAGTCATTTTTCAAATCTGTATGTACTAAATCAATTATTTCTCGACGGGAACAGAATAACGAAAGTGGACCTACGCTCTTTCGAGAATATAACGAAGCTCCACGATTTAGGCCTCAGTGGAAACCAGTTATCCGAGGTACCGGAAGCTATAAAGACGTTAAGATTCTTGACATCTCTAGACTTAGGCATGAATAGAATTACGAAAGTAACTACTACGCAATTTGAAGGTTTAGACGATTTATATGGCTTACGACTAGTGGGAAACAAGATTGAAAAAATATCAAAGGATACTTTCGTTGCCCTGCCGTCCTTGCAAATACTAAATCTAGCTTCGAACAATATTGACCAAATAGATGACGGTGCTTTTTCATCGAACCAGCAATTAAAAGCTATCGGACTCGACGGAAACAAATTAGTGGATTTAAAAGGAATATTTACAAACACGCAACCTCTTGTTTGGCTAAATGTCTCAAACAACGAGCTACTTTGGTTTGATTACAGCCACATTCCCTCAAATCTCGAGTGGCTCGACATGCACGAAAATAAAATCGAGAAACTTGAGGACACTTACGGAGTCAAAGAGTCTTGTAATGTAAAGATGCTTGACGTCAGTCACAATAAAATAAGAAGTATTGACGAATTCTCATTCCCAAGCAGTATTGAAACAGTCGTTTTGAATAATAATCATATCGAAAAAATAAACCCCGGCACTTTCCTGCAAAAGTACAACCTCAACAAAGTCATGATTTATTCAAATAAGATAAAAACACTCGAAGTCGGCGCTTTTGCTATATCAGCTGTTTCAGAGGAGAAAGATTTGCCAGAGTTCTATATCAGTGAAAATCCATTTGTGTGTGACTGCACAATGGAATGGCTGCAGAGAATTAACCAATTAAGTGACCTCAGGCAGCGCCCGAGAGTAATGGATTTAGAAAGTGTAAGGTGCTCTTTAACTCATTCACGAGCAAAATTGGACGTGCTTCTACTGGAGGTCAAATCTTCTGAATTTTTGTGCGAGTATGATTCACATTGTTTCACTTTGTGCCATTGTTGTGACTTTGACGCCTGTGATTGCAAGATGACTTGTCCAGATAGGTGCTCGTGTTATCATGATCTCACCTGGAGCTCCAACGTGGTCGATTGTTCGCGCGCCGGCTACGATCACGTGCCGGACCGAATACCGATGGACGCGACCGAAATATACTTGGATGGAAACGATCTCAAAGAATTAGGCAATCACGTTTTCATTGGTAAAAAACGACTTCAAGTTTTGTATCTCAATAACAGCAACATAAACACAATACAAAATAGAACATTTAACGGCATCGAATCGTTAAGAATACTCCACTTAGAAAACAATAACTTGGAAGTTTTGAGGAACACCCAATTTACGAAGCTACAGAACTTGAATGAGCTTTACTTGCAAGAAAACAAAATAAAAATAATAGAGAATGATACATTTAATTATCTGCCTTCACTGGAGCTCTTGGACCTTGACAACAACGGCTACGTTGATTACATGCCGTGGCGAGTCATTACGGACAACAATCCTCGCACGCGGGTCTCTGTCGACGGAAACAACTGGATATGCGATTGTAAAGACGTGGCTCAGCTGAATCAATGGCTGATAAAAAAATCAAAAGACACCGAAACCATGATGTGCTACTTTGCTCACGGCCAGCCAATGAATAAAACCATCGCAACCGTAGCTAAGGAATGTCTATCAGACACTACTACCGAAGAAACAGAGTCCGAGACCCTAAAGCGATTATTCATCGAGTCGAATGACGGTGTGGAAAATTACATACCATATATCGCAGTAGTGCTCATAATAGCAATTATTCTTTTACTAATGTGCGCTCTACTCTTCATGTTCAGGGAGGACTTTAAGTTATGGATGCATTCGAGGCATGGCGTCCGCGTATTTAGTTCGACGCCTAAAGACATGAACGACAACAAAAACAAACGGTTTGATGCTTTCTTTGTGTACAACCCGCGGGATGAAGATTTCGTGACTCGTGCAGTTAGTTCCGAGTTAGAGAATTCCGGTCACTCCTTGTGTTTGCAGCACAGAGACTTGCAGCTTATTGAAAGACGCTCCGGCGATAGTTTAGTGAGTGCATCGGAAAGTTCTAAGAGACTCGTGATAGTGTTATCGATAAACTTTTTACAGCAAGAGTGGTACGCGCCCGAGTCAAAAGCGGCCGTACAAAGTGCTATAAACTCAGTGAACGTTAGACACCGACGTCAAAAGATAATATTCCTAGTGACGACTGACTTGAGTGCCATAAATATTGATCCGGACCTAAAAGTCTTGCTCAAAACGTGTACAGTGATCGTGTGGGGTGAGAGGAATTGTTGGGAAAAGCTAAATTTTCGGTTACCGGACGTGGACGTGACTTTGCCGAATCGGACGCTTCATAACGCGAATAATATTAAGACGGGGAATAGGGAAGGGTTCGGGCGGCACGGTAATTTGAGGTATACAGCGCCTCCGACGTCACAGGATCCTTGGTACAAGTACGGGATGGCGCCTCCCGTGTTGATGATGTCGAGTCCCATGCACTCGACCAGCGCGAGCGCGGAGGTGTCTGCGCGCAGCACCGAGGACGAGACGTGCTCGGTTGCCAGCAGCGAGGGCGGCCGCGGCGATGACCGCCTCGCCCACCACCACAGCTACGTCTCCATCGACAACCACCAGTGCGAAGAGCGGCCTCTCAGGCCTGTGCAACAAATACCCATGTCCAACACTAGACCTAACAACATGCGAAAGACTTACTTTGTTTAATTTACTATTATGTGATCTATCATGTAAATGTTTTTGTAAATAATTGTATTATATTTAGAGTTGTAATTGAAGTTAACAAACGCACGTTAAAGTACCTATGAATAACACTATAAAAATACATTTTAGTTAGCAAATTTTGGTGCTGTATTAAAATGAATATGTGGACATTAAGTATAAACTGTTTTGTCTCTCTGGACTTAATGTTAGTACTGAAAGTACCCACGAGATAAAGGGACTGTATTTAATCGTACCAATTTGTCGCATTTATCATGTATTTGTACCTGTCAGCTTATTTTCTCTCTAAACTTTGTAAACATGTTTGTCGTAGAGCCGTAACATTCCTCTCGTTATAATGAATAATAAGTAAGGAAGTAACTGGTATTTTAAGGTTCCTGATTAATTTTAGTCCTGGCAAAATACGGCAGGTGTATAACGATAAAATTTGTGATAATTTTTAGGTACTTATGATGAACGGTGAAGAACGTTGTAGAATATGAATGTAAAAATACTTTATGGCAAATATTTCGATTGTTTCAAACATAAACATGATTGTAAATACGCTGTTGTTATGAAAATGAATGTGCCCGGCAAGGAGCGAAGGCAACATGTGTGAAACAATCGAACTGATGATGTTGTTAAAGAACTGAAATGTACCCTAGTCAATTGTAAATAGCTAGTTTTATCAAAATAAGTACATAATTTGTGATGTAATTTTTAGCTAGACTATGAAAATTTTCGTATTTATTACGCTTCCAATCGCAGAGTATAAATAAAATAATATTTTATCTACTATATGGATTTTAATTTGTGTCCTCCCGTTCGCATAGATATTTCAATAAGCGGTCGCCTCCTTCAGTTTTATGAAGCGGTGGTTTCGTAAACTTCATATTTCTCATAACGCTGAATAAGTGACGACGTAGCATTCCTAATTTACTATTAATAAACACATACGCTTCTTAAGTCTATATCTTCGTATCTACCATCAGCAGAGATGATTGAATAGAGTCTAGCGTCGAAAAAACCTCATCGGAATAGCTAATCAATTTACCGAATCGCTTTGTTCGCCCATCCACAGACAAATGTATAAATATTTATTTTTATCTAAAGTGATCGACTCGGATAAGATCACGCCCCTGGCCGGTACGATTTTAATTTAAAAAGCGGGCGCGACAGTGCGCTCGCGCCGCTTGCCCGCTGCGAAACTATAAATCATCTTCCGCCGGCCAAGACGGATGAATAAACAGCATTTTAATTGACTTTTGAGTACACGATGTCTCTTCATCGTTAGCCGTCCTGTCGGCAAGTAGAGCATTCTCGTAGCATACCACTATAACTAGCAACGGGTACGGCTAAACACGATTCACGATCAAGATATTCACTTAATCAGAACATTTTATATCTATTTCAAACCATTACTTTTACTCGAGTGCTATTTCACAATATTACAAGAAGTAACTATTTGTAATCAAGTGAGACATATCACACTATAAAGAGGCAATAGGTGTCGAGTTCTACGTGTAAGAATAAACCCAAAAAGTTTGGAGCATTAACGAGTAACATAGCTACGCGAAGATCGTATAATTTAGTAATGAGCGTTATCAATTTCTTAACTCTACCTACCACAGAGTTCTCAACATTTCTCGAAAGATACTTGAGCAATCAACGATTCAAAATAAGAAACCCAACGACAACGGCTAAAATGTTAAGAAACGCAGTTACAATTTTTAGGATACCCGTTAAAGGATAAGGTATTGAAGGTAATTTAAAAAGATATGGCATTGAAAACGTCTCAATTAAGTTGTAACATTATCGGACTAGGATTCGAGTATCGAATGTCGTGCATAGCCCTTGCCTGGGATCTAAATCGTGGTGATCGAGTCGCGCCGAGATCCGACATGCGGCCATCTATTTGTGCCAACACTGTCCGAAGTCGACCACTCATCACCTTTTTTCTCCTCTGCCGTGTAACATGATACCCGATCGTTTATAGGCGTCGGCTATCCCAAACCCGTTCTAAATGGATTTGAGACATGGTGAACTTAGGTGGGAAATATCCGAGCTCTAGGTGACAATTGATTATATCTGTCCTGGGGAGACAAAAAGCGGAATCGGCCGATTAGTTTTGTCGCGAGCGTAGGCTTGGAAACAATAGATTGGTTCTGGTTTATGATTCTAAAAACGTTTATGTCCCTATAAACAGCCTTTTGGCTTTCGCTAGAGTTTAGGTCGTGATGTTATCGGTCCCGACAGGTTTATTACGAAAGCGTTGATGGCGGCTTTTATGAAAATGAATAAAGACATCATAGGTCATAAAAATGCGAGCGTGGTGTTAAATTTTTGCAGCATCATATATCTATGGTGACAGATCAGTGTTGATTATAAAGTCAAATTGGGCTGGTAAATTTAGAAGCAATCAAATAATGTATTTGTAAAGTCATCTTTATTATGTAACTTACGTATAACGATACTGTTGATGTGAACCTCTCAAGTCGTAATCACGATAATATTGATATCCGATACGTAAAGTTTCTGTTAGATGCTGGTTATGTTATTTTGAGAGTTCAGCGTAGGAGTAAGATATCGTAAACGGTAGTAATAAAATAACTTTTTCTGATGGCTTTATTTAACACAAACTCCATAGTTTAAGTACGTCATAACACAGTAACACGATGGAACACCCGGGCAGAGATTGCAGAGGTTTTTGTAGAACGACAAATTACTAATAATAATTACATTTAATTAATAATCAGCTTAGGTTAACACATTTAATTAGTTAGTCTTAGTATTACCAATCAATTTACATTCCTTAATCTTAAGTCAATAGCGCCCAAAGGGTAGTAAAATCAATAATTAGTGAGCTACTGCTTAACCTACATACCGTAACTACTAGCCAGGTGGTTTCAGTCGAATAATAGTGTCCTATCGAAGATTAACTCCGTGGAAGTTAACAAGTTATTACAGAAGTGGCCATAGCCGAGAGCCCACGTTTGTAATTATTAGTGCTGCAGCTGTTTCCGCCGATGGGAGGAGCCAGAGTTTTTTTGAACAAACGTTCCACCGTTATTGGTCGAGGGAAAGGAAGACACAGGGATTACAAATTTAAATTCGCCAGGGAAATAGTCCGCGACGTGTTGAAGGCGAAAAATGTAGCGCATGTGTTCAGCTCATAATGAGCTCGTTAGGTTGCAGTTTTTTTTGTAAATATTGACATATCAGTTGATGCATTTTTGTAGTCAAATTACAGCTGCTAATTTAGTAATGTGTTGAGCTGTTCGGCGTTGAAAGTTTGAAGAAGAGGCCTGTTCGTTTGTAACCAGAACTTGTTTGGGTACCTATCTACCACACGCATTTATGTTTTGACAGATATGTTCATATGTATCTATAGGTACAATTTATTTAAATACAGGTAAAAAGGTTTTTATCTACACCACACGTACAAGTTACAAATCTTATCAAACTCCGCGAATCCACGTGTTAGCAACTCCGAAATTCAACAACGGCGGTTCTATTTAATTAACTCTTGACTTTTAGAGCTAATTAAAAATAATGTTGCCCAAATACGCGTATGTTTTGGCAGTTCCGTCTATTCCTAGCGAGTTATTACAGCTCGTTAATCCACCGCAACGGTCTTGGGTGGTTTTTGAGATCGAAACCAGATAACTGATTTAATTTTAATTGTTATCATTGATCAGTGAGCATCTAACCCCTAATTTCTATTTTTAATAAGTTTTTATGTTCTTTCACATCGGAAACATCTGTAGGCCATTAGTCATACAAATCCTCGCCATTAAGGAGGATTTTTATCTTTGCTTTAAGTGGAAGTATGGGGATGAGATAGTGCAGGGGTGATCCGGATCTTGGTTTTGCGGATGTAATAGTTAGTTCAAAGTTGTGGAGTGAAATGCCGTATTAATTAAACAGCCTTATGCAAAAGTTAAGGTTCACAAGCCTACGTGCATGTTTATTTTAAACGTGTGACAGCAATTTTTTTTATTTTTATAATTGTTATTAATCCTTATATTAGGGTAAACTTTATAGTCCCATTTTAATAGGAAACATTAAATTAAATACACCCCACGCATTAATAAAATACCTAATAATTAAATTTTATGCCAAAACTGACTTGCATCATTATGGAAAAGAGTTGATACTCTTCAAACTACTGTACCGATTTTTATCAAACATGGCTATGAACCACCACAAGGAAACTGTCTCTCGAATGAAAAAACCGCATCGAAATCGGTCCATTCCTTTGAGAGAACATATATATTGAACTAATAACTGCCTCGAAAGTAATGCTGTCACGGTGTCACCTGTATTTTGCGCAGTAAAATGTACCTATTAGTACAAGATATACGTTGTTTTGTATTTGAAAGATATGACTGTATCGCCCAATGTACTTAATCAATGCGTTCGTCTAAAATAATCTATAAACTTACACGAAATGCCGACAATTGATTGATCTCTGATAGCGTTTATCTCCTACTTTCTTTATTTGGAGCTCACGTATTATAAACAAGTTTTTTTTACGGTTCGAACTTTTATGATATTTATTTATTAAAACAGAATTGATGGATGTTTGACAGTTCAAAACCAAAACACTTACACAATAATTTAAAACACATAATTAAATATCGTTACACCTAAAGATTTACTATAGTGCAATACAAAAATGTAATTTAAAACTCACGTCTTTATCCTTTACAGGGTAGACAGAGCCGAAAGTAACAAGATCTACGGGCCACGTTTAGCAAGAATGTGGAAATATAGGTGGAAAGTGGAATTAAAATAGTGATAGGTTGCTAGCCATGTCGCCTATAACATGATTCATATTATTATGATTTTCGCCCATTCCCTCGATGGGCTTTTACCATCTGCGCGGGGAAGAGAAGCAGCTGGTATATTCTATTGTTTTTCGTTGCTCCCAAACCAACATGGAAGTTTAAAATAACTATAACAATAAATGACTATGTATATGTAAAGTAGGTAGGTACATAAAGAGAGTATGCCAACTTGACAAGGTATTTTTTTTTAATGTGACGAATTACACTCTTCAAAGGTGACTTTCATAACGATACTTTTATCAAAAAATATTTTAAAGATGGACAGTCAATTTTTTCTTGACTCTATATAAATACCGTTACATAACCCATGTCGGTGCAGCACAGGTTTATATGGAGCGTGCATAGCATGCGCCGCAGTGGATTTGTAGCGATGAGAAAATCAGACATGTGGCTCTCGACAACATAATACTATTTTTTAAGTGGCGGTCGATATTCTAACAAACCACAACAATGGAGGTTAGTTGAAACCCCGCCATATGCGCAGATTTACTTGGGGTTGCACTTGTCACAAAAAAATAATTGGCTTGAATTAAATATTATGCTGATCACGGCACGGACTGCGAACGTGTTGCCCTTTTAACTACAATAGTTCATTAAAATTATCTCGAAGTTTGGAACGGGGTGGAGAGAGATAAGTCTGTTCAAATACGATTGCAAACAGTTCAGAGTAAAGTACTTAGTCATTTAAACATGGAAAGAAGGGACGTTAAGAGATAAAGAATTGAGTCACTTTACAAGTCACTTTGAGAGACACTTTCGTTATGAGAGCATATCCGTATCATTCAGATTTGGCTTTGGCATTCAGATGTGTTAAAAGTATAACTAAAGGCTGTCCTGAAATTAACTGTAGATATCATTAAATATTCGATGTACTATAATTTTGATCTATATTTTTAAAGATATAGTATAGGTTCTGGTAATTTTATTCAGAGGGCTACTCTACAGTTACCCGAGGCCTTTGTCTCTTTCTAACTTCATCCCTTATCGTTAGAAAGAAAGGAAAGGAGAATGCGATTGTAATTCCAAGGGTTATAAAATAAGGCTTCGGTTGCAGACGCTGCCCTCGTGCTCTCCCTTGGATTCCACCGCAGAGCTGCTGCGCCTTAGGTACAGCTTTTTATTTCGGTCACGGTCCTTGAATTACGTAATTAGCGGTGGCTTATTGGAAGTTAGGAGGCATCCGGTGACTCACTAACCAGATTAAGTACCTACTCCCATGAATAATAAAACTCCTTATATTTTTCGAGCCAGTGTACGGTGTTTAACGACCCTAATTTTACGCACCGTGTTTTTATTTTGACCTTTACGAAAAGTTACTGCGGCATAAATGAAATAGTGGTTCGGTTATCAGCTGGTGCTTAATTGCGTGCACTTGTACTGGCAGTAAAAAAATCAATTAATAACAAGTGGCCGCAGCTACGACCTTCATCATTCAAACATGTTATTACGTGATACTTGCGCAGAGACGCACCCCTGCGTATTTTTGTGTTCTTTATGAACGGGACCCTCATAAATAAAGTGCACATTTGGCATCGCGCTGACAAAAGGTTAAAAAAGCGAGGCACATAAAAAACATCCGCGGTTATCTATTAGTATCTAGTTAGTGTTACACGTACAGATGTTACAGAAATAATAATCCGGGTGCACGGCGCGGCATCACGAATCGGGAACACGTAAAAAATATTCCCCTTACCTGAACTAACCTTAAGACAGGAGGAATTTGTTCCGTTAAAATAAATACACGGAAATAGTTTTCGAGTGAGGATTTACATTTTTAATGTTGACACATTAGATTTCAAGTCCCGTTTACTTAAAACTTTGAGCACCCTTGTTATTTTTTCTCGAATAAATAATTCATCTGGTTTCCTTATCTTGACATTCGAATTGTTTCCAATTCAAACACTTTTTTATATAGTTCTGCACTGCCCGTCTACACAAAGTTCTATTGATTTACTAATAAGAGGGTACACAACGATTCATGTTAAAATAAAAAAACAAGTGCACGCGATATCTATGAATGTACTCAAACAAGTAACAAGTTGCCAGACATTTCCTGTTTCGCGACACACCCATCTGCAATTGCCAACAATTCACATACAAAAATATCGCGTTACGGTTTGCGTTCGCTTTCATAAAGCGCGGATGTTCGACGTTTGGGAGATTTAGGGGTGCCTTTTTAAGTTTTTCGGTGCGTATTAAGGGATATTAAATGACTGCGGCTGAGGCCAATTAATGCGAGGCTCACAATGGTTTAAGATGGGCGTGCAACCGAGTTCCGACCGGAAAGGTTCGATCGCAAAGCACAATCGAGTGAAACACGATACTCGCGAGGAGAGCCCCACCTGTGCCGAACAACCATCGGGAGCCAGGCCAATGAATGCGTACACGTTTTTTTGCAAACACTGCGCATTTCGTAATCTGTATGCTTTTTTTTCAAAAACAAGGCCAACTAGAAAGTGAGTTACTTGACAGCAAGCTATCATCACATTCGGATATCCGTGACACAGGGGCATTACAAACGCGTTGCCAGCCTAAAGACTAGATTGCCTAGATTACACTTTGTTAAGTAACAAGTACAAGTGAAAAGTGATTAAGTAAAAACACCGTGTCAACAGCCACGCTGACTTGCACTTCTCACCTGCACTTGCTACTTAACAAAGTGTAATCCAACTTTAAAGGTTAAGATAGAGTACCGTACTTGCCAATAATTTCACCGGATATCTTACTCTCCACGCCGGAACACAACAACGCAAGCAGGATTAGCGGGTAAGGTTGTATTAGCCTTTCGGACGGACCTTGCACAAGGTCCTATTTAGTGTTATTAATATGCTGATATTTAGAACATTGATGTCAAAATTATCCATTGAAGCATCCAAACCTGCACCGATTATTATACGTAAATAACACTTTTAAGACTGTCGTCCAATTAGAAATAGAGTTACAGTATATGTGAAAAACTTAAGTAAATTACCTGTTGTATGTGTGAATAATGTGTGCGAGTAGACAAATTGACGTTCCAAATTAGAAAAATAACTTAAGTCCCATATCAGTTCTGTACACTACTACATGTAACAGGTCATTTAAGTTTTTCGCCTATACTCGTAGTATAGTTTCTACAGGGTGTAGAGATTTCAGCAAAGCAGGGAGCGCTGTGTGTAGCTAATGAACAAGCCCTTCAGCTTTCAGGCGGCGTGTTCGTGCCTAAGTCTGGCGCGAGAGGGCGTTACTGTGCAACTCACGGATCAACATGTCCTGTAGAACCTCACAGATCCACGAATTATTTTACAAATACTTCGTTCTTTGAATAGGTTATAAAAAAAATTGCGTAGAATTTTTATTAACTGCCGACTATTAGTTATAATTATTATTAGTCAAGGTTTGTGTGCGGAATAAGTTACGTCAATAATAATTAAACCAGTAATGAAAACAAGTCGCGGGCTCTGAGTAAAATAAAATTTAAATTATAATTTTTAAATTTAACAAAAGCAACATAACAGGACAGACATTGTGATCGCAGGCCTATTAAGGATAGTAATTTATATATTGAATGACATTTAATACCCCGGTGATAAATTTTAAACATCGTGCACGGCGAGTACGCCTTGTGGGGGGTTAAGCGAATAATTGCGCAGGTATCATGGACGGTATGTTATCCTTTAATAGCCCCCTTAAAAGAACTTGCTTTTAATTGCCTAATTTTTAATGTTCCGACACTAGGAGGTCCCCGTGTTGATTCCTTTAATATCGAGCAGCATGCGTTCGGTCGATCTCCTATTCGGGCAGCAAGCATGTAAAGCCGCGTACTCATCAGCGAGCTGTTACTGCAACTGTTGCACGTTACAGTAACCAAAAATCCCGGTGTGGACGTGGCATTTCGCTCGCGGCGGGCGCGGTTTTTGGTAACTAACGTGCCACAGCAACGGTTGCAGCTTGCAGATGAGTACCCGGTTTAATTTATCACTGGCTCGAGTTTTCGATCCGGGTAAGTTGCATCAGTGGCTTTATGTAAGTTTTGACGCAAATGACGACAGAGGTGCTACTCTCGAAATAGGTACTCATTCGTTTTTTGTAAGGCATGGATGGGAGAAGGTGACCCGAACTGCCCAAAATCGAGGTCGCTGGAGAGAATTGACACGAGTCCTACACCCAGCTGAGGGTAATAGAAACTAAAGAAGAGAGAGATAAAAAGTAACAATAAGACACTTCGTATTATGCTTACCTACTAGACGAGCGAAAATGTCAATTATGTTCGTAACTCGAGGGCAGCGATCACTTTATGGACGAGGTTCGTTAAGAGAATCTTTACCAGCGCGTAACGGCAAAATACTGTTTTCTATTATTTGACACTTTAAAGCGTTCGAACCGCTTGTCACGACAGAATAACTTGCGATAAGGACCCAGCTTACTAGCAAATCTTCGCTCATCCGATATGGCACAAATCGTGAACAACTTCTGTCCGGTGACTAATCTCGGTTACCTCAAATTGATAGTTATATTTGCATCCAAACTGTCCACAATCTCACCGTTCAAATTGATTACGATTTTATTACCGTTTGGGTGTTCTAATCCAATGGCTTTACAATTTTATGCAATTTACAATTAACTGCGTATTAAAAATTTAATCATAAAAAATATTATACTTTACTGAGCTAAGCTCGTATTATAAACTATTTTGAATAGATTTGGAACACATTATACGACTTTGAAAGAAAAATTCATTAAAATTCACTCCGGGTGACTGTGCGACCAGCGGGTAGTGGTGCTCACTAATAATATACAGGATTTGGATGTTGAGTGTCAGAATAATGGTGGCTTTAAGCTTAACATTTAAATTAATAGACGATTTTAATTTGCTGTAAGCTAATAAATATTCTGGTATCACAATGTCCATAAATGTCATCTTACCGGCTAGGTGATACACAAATAAAGCTTGTATATAGATTATTTATTTCTGTTAAGCAGGCAGGTTTATAAAAAATTGGGCAAGCGCCAGCTGATTTCACACACACATAGGGTTCAGTACAGTTGCCTTTATTGAGATCGAGTAAAGAAACGCAAAAATACTACACGTCTCTTGTATGGGGCCCCAATCCTTTTAGTTCCCTAGTAGACTCGAATGCTTCTTGTTTTTTTTTTTATTTTAATGAAAAGGCAAATGAGCATGCGGGTCGCCTGATAGAAAGCAATGCTGGCGCCCATGGACACTCGTAACATAGGAGGTTACGGTTGCTTTACCGGTCCTATAAGAAAAGAGTACTCGTTTTTGAAGATCTCTAAGTCGGACCTGTCCAGAAAAACTGGCGCCGTCAACTGATTCCAAAGTTTAATCGTGCGTGTGCGTGGTGGAATTGAGGATATCTTTGGTACCTCTGATATGAAACCTAAGAAAACAAACTGTTACAGGTGAAAAAAGTAAGTAATGTGTGCGAATAAACAAATTGACGTTCCAAATTAAAAAAGTCCCATATCAGTTCTGTACACTACTACTACATACAACAGGACATTTACTGAAGTTTTTCACCTGTACGACTTACCAATGTAATACTTATACACTTACTATGTATTTAGTTAAATACTTGTACACTTTGACCCAGACTTTATAGGATACAAAGCCTGCGTTGTAACGTATCTGAAGAACTGAATACACAACGAACGTGAAACGCGAATAAGCAATATTTCACATAAACTACTTCTGCTTGCCAATCATTAAATTTATTGCATACCGTTGACTTATTCGTTTGCTTCAGTTCATTCATGGAATAAATTGATTTGATATAACGTCGTTTGTTTCTGTTATTGCATTCAGCGTAGTCTTTAACAAGGATCACTGTAGTTTAAATCAAAAGGTAATTGATGTCATTATTTAATATGAAAAACTTAAGATAGCCTAACCTACATGATTCCTCTCAAATTGTCAATTTTGCTCATTGATCTTTGATTCACTACCGCAATTTTATTGTCAAGAGAATATAATAAACCTTGTACTTCTTCTTCTTCTCTTCTTCAACCTTTTTCTACCCAATGCTGAGTAAAGGTCTCTTCCATAGCCCTCCAATTGCTGCGGTCTTGGGTTTTCCGCATCCAGTCCTTCCCCGCTATTTGAATGAGGTCATCGGCCCATCTTCTGGGCTGTCTCCCCACGTTTCTGCGCCCAGTCCTTGGCCTCCACTCCAGCACTTTCCTACCCCATCTTCCATCAGATCTGCGGCATATGTGGCCAACCCACTATCACCTTGTACTATAGGTGACTGACTGATAATTACACAGTCACCATCTCCTGCCTAAATATGCCCCACTGCTGGGCCTATGCCCATGGCTTGCTCTCAGAATGAGAGGGCTTGGGCCATAGTTCCCACGCGAGCCCAGTGCGGGTTGAGAACTTCATGCACATTCTTGAACTGCTTCACACTGCTTGGTTTCCTAACAATGTTTTCCTTTACTGCAAAGCTCACTGTACACGCTCCGAAAAAATCAGAGGTGCGAGCCCCGGTTCAAACCTACGGACTCTCTGCTTTTCAAATTACATACTTGAACATAATGTATAAGTCTTAGTAATCACGTTATAGGCGATGCGGCTAGAAACCCATTACTATTTTGATACCACTTTTCAGCTTTACGTCCACAATCACGCTAAACGTCTCTCTGTCTACCCTGTAAGGGATTTAGGCGTGATTTGTTCGTGTATGTATTATTTTTATCCGCTTCAAAGTATTCTGCAATAAACAACGTGTACCTGAATCGTTGACGGTTCGTTTAGCACGGGCCGCGTCGGCGCAGATATCGGCGTGAAGCTGATAAAGCGGCGCTTGCGACTCCAGCGGGTGACGGGCGTGGGCGCAGCGGCGGCGACCGTTTTGTCCTCCCAAGCGTTAAGATAACTATTTCAAGATATGAACAATTTTCACCACGTTTCTGGTTATACAAAATGAAAACAAAACGCGGTAGAGTTTCAAGGGTTAACAAAATTATTTCGGCTATTTGCCGCGACATGTTTTGTTGTGGTGACCCTTTTTTCGTCCATTTTAAGATTATGATACTCCTTAAAATAGACATATAGATAGATTTCTTCTATGTCTGGGAGCAAAGAAAGAAACAAAAAAAGTATCATCTGCTTCTCTTCACGCGCAGAACGTAAAAGCCTAGGTAAAAATCTTAGGAATCATGTTATAGGCGATGCGGCTAACAACCCATCAAAGGCTTGCTATTCTAGGGCTCTGTCTATCCCATAAAGGATAACAACGTGATTGATATTGTATGTATGTTAAAATAGAGGCAAGAGTGGACTAAGAAATTCCTTTACCACCATTTGTTTGAAACATTAAGATTATTTTAATTTAACAAGTCAATGTAGGTATTAGAGACATCACAGTCACCAGTTAACGATAACATAAGAAACCCACGTGCTGGTAGATCAACTGTGAACTGTGAGAATTGTGTGATGGAAAGGCCAACAATAGGACATACAACTTATTAATTGTTTTTTAGTTAACTGCTTTCTGGAATTAACATTTAGCGACGACTAATTGATGAACTACTTACCCCTTAGAACTTATTATCTAGCTTTTTTACGAGCACATTATATGCTATAGCTGCATCTCTACGACCCTCGTGTGATTTACTTAAATTGTGTGTATTAAGTAGCTTTGATTTGGTTTTGCCCGAATTGGGATCTGTCCGAATTGTGAGCATGAGCAAGAGTGAGGTCCGAGGCGGCGCAGGCGCGCGCTATCGCCTTCAAAGCGGCCGCCATGTTTGCATTTCGACCCGCAACCTGTGTTTAAGTTGACTCGGGAATTATATTGCAGCGATTAGCGTAATAACTGGTTGGGTCTCGGGCTTTTTCTGGTTTCAGCGTGCGCTTTCACTTCAACATCCTTCGCTGTTCGATTGTTTGGATCAGGCTTATTGTTTTCCACGCTTCGCACATTCGTTCGTTTCACGATTGATTTTGTTGTTATTAGTAAGTAAGTAAGTAAGTAAATGCTTTATTGTACAAATATAAAGATACAATTACTAAATTACTAAAATTAGATTAAAGTTACAATTAGTGTTGTGGCGCAGTAACTGTGCTTAAGACCTGCTTTTGTTTATGGGTTGTCTAAATGTATGATCGTAGTAATAGCTTATCTAAATTTATTTAGAGTTACGTCATCATTTATGTCAAAAACATATCACCCTTATTAAGTTTTTAAAAAACTTAGAACATTAATGTAATCTACTGTAAATAGTCTAACGTAAGTCACGCGAATAGTTTTTTTTAAGTTACAAATTAGCAGATAGCAAAGGATAAGTTTATGAAATGATCGATGTGTCAAATTATAGAATGTGTTAGTTGGCCAAATTATAGAATCCTGTTTATTAAATTGAGTATTTATTAACAAGATCGCAAATGCCTAGGCATTGAAGAATTGATTCAGATACAAAGTGGAGGTCGCCTTTAATTAAATTTCAGGAACCATAAACATGAAAAAGGTCATCATAAAAATAAAAAGCGTAGCATCATTATGTACATACTTAGGCGTAATATTATGCAAATTCGAGCATCGGCAATGCGTTAAATGAACAGGATTAATGCAAACACAGTTGCTAATTTTATTTATTTGTTACCCATAATACCACAATGAACACCCGCAATCGATTGTCCATCGGAATGGCTTGAAATGTGAAATAGGTGATTCCAAATGACTCGATGCGCATCGCAATATCATTAAGCTGGGAGATTGCACGGTGGGTTATTTATGCACGGGCACGGAGCGGCCGGTGTGCGTCCACCTTTATTTAACTCTTTACACTTGTAACCCGCAGGATTAACGACGCGCGATGCGTTGCTCGCTCCCTACGCGAGCGGCTAACACGATCCGGGCCACAACCAGCGATGGACTAACATATCGCGCATACTCTCGCAAGAAAATAAATATTGTTTGTAGCACAAAGAGGCGCTTGTAATTGCGTGTGCGGGCCGAGCGCCGAACGCAGCTTTTATAAAACCCGTCGGAAACCGCACGGAATGTAAACCAGAATGCTTCGGGACATTAATGTGTATTTATTGAACGCGTTGAGTAATGTTTTTATCGGCTGCGCTTAAGCCTCGAACGTGGCGATTCGCCCGGATACGTGTGTTGGGATTAATGCGTCCTTAATTTTATTTAGCTCTCATTACTTGACTGTGACGGTTTGATGCACCCATATTTTTGCTACTTTATTCACCTGTTAAACTAACAAACGAGGCAGTAATTTTGATATGGCACAGTTACATAAAAACATGGGCGTCATTAATTCTGTTACCTTTAACGAGATTGTGTTGGTACACGACATTCTAAAAATTATACTCTACATTTTTAACGACCACAGACTACAGGCAAGGGCGGACATTATGCTAATAATAATCCCCGAGTTAACCGAATTCCATATTTAATGGCGACTTATATTAGTGACATCCTTCACAACATAGTCTTCCTTCAAATAAAATGTTACAATTACAACATTTGTCGTAAATTTTGTAATTCCGAAATAACTATAGCAGCTGCAGCCCATGTTGAAACGTCGGTTAGACTATTAGTGCCTGGGGGAAATTAAAAAACCAACAACGAGAACAGGCTGACGGCAAATTGACTTGTTCAGCCGATGTAGAATATTTATGATGAAATTGCTTGTAAACGTAAAACGACTCACATATAAAACATATCTCTAACTTTGTTGTACTGGTAGAAATGTAATGTAGTACAATAAACATATTTGGAACGTCTGCAGTTGAACTCAAATTATGTGTCCCGCCCGACGGATTTACGGTTTCGAATAAAACTCAGTGTACAATTAACGAACATGTCCTTTTAGAAGAATTTAAAACGTCTCATCAATTTCCCTGAATGTCGCAAAAAGGCATGTTTGTGAAAAACAATACGCTCCGTGTCTCATACTAATACAGTTAATGAAGCTTTGTCGGTGCCGTGATTAATATTGAAGCAGGAATTTAAGCTGAAGTCGTAAAAATGGAGCTCTACGACTTTACTCGTTGCAACATATATCTTAGAACCTTATGAGTACTTACTTGAAGAAATGCATAAAAGCACCATTAAACCTATAAAAAATAATTAGAGTCAAGTTTACTTAGTCTTGTACAGACCTTGCGCAAAGCATAAATAAATAAAAATATATTGAATAACCGTGATTACATTCGCTAAAGTTTAACATAGATGGTTTCACACTGATAAAAATTCGCTTAGTAATGTCACTCTTACTTAAGTTTCGTCCCTTCGCTATCTAATTTCTTCCTGTGCATAGTCTATCGTATGGGGACAGCAAGAAGCTAAACGAGACCGCCGCTGACCGATGCAAATTGCCTCAATTAAATCAAGTGGTCACATTGGACCATTCCTCCCATCGTTCGCCAGCAGCGATTGAAACTGTTTAAGGATGACAACCTCTGTCGTCTCCTAATTGATCCCGAATAAATCTGGGACATCAAGTGGACTTCATATTTACAATCGAATTCGTTTAAGCGTGTATCCTTAGAAATATTGTCGGTTGCCTTGCATCAAGCACCTATGCGTACTTAACGTTTTAATAAGTACATTGGTTTCGCACTTGTCATGTGTCCAAATTGTATGGTTGTAGTAGGTTCACACTCACTTCGTTTAAGTTTGATGAAAATTGGATTTTAACTTTCGGTCTGATTTACGTGACCCTCAACATTTTTTTTTTTTTTTTTTTTTTTTTTTTTTTTTTTTTTTTTTATCTTTGACCGAATTCAAATTCAAATTCAAATTCAAATTATTTATTAAAATAATCAATTGTACAGATAAATTATAAATGGTTAGTAAGCACTATATTATGTCTATCTATCTATGTATTAATAAGTACACAACAAAGTTAAGAACTAAACTAATGACTCGACATAAAACAAGTGCGCCTGCGCTTACAACGAAAGTATATTATAAGCTGTGCGGAGTAATTAAATTAAATGCCTAAACTAGGATACGAAAGTACCCTGTATCTTAGGCAAAAAATAGGGTCCATGATTAAATATTAATTGATACGGGGACTATTATTTTCTGTACAAAGTTAGAAATCAGCATTTTTATAACTTATTAAACTAAGGATTACCTAATGATGAATAGTTAATTAACTAAGTTATACAACTATCTATAACAAACGATTTCATTTGCGGATGAGTCATCATATTATTATTAATATTACTACTACAATTATTTACAAATTTACTCGCAAGGTCTTTGCCGATGTTTGCAAAAAAACTGTTAGCATTGTTTACAGCTAGTTGCGGGTTAGAGTGCGAATTAAGCAAATCTTGGTTATTGTCGCGCTTGACCTGAGAGTACGTGATATTTTTGATGAATTTCCAGATATGTTTGCTATTCTTACTATTTTTTTCTAGTTCAGCTCTTTCATATTGACGTTTCAATTTCTTTAGTAGGTTATTGCAGAAATTACGGTATCTCTTCTAAATGAATGTAAACATCTCGTTATTCGTTTTGATTACAGACACTTTGAGTGCTAAATGAATTATAACCATCTATACCGGGTAAAAATACACTGTGCAGTTTTAGCCAACATTCAGTTAAGATTAATACATCACACTGCAAATTAAGACTTTCCAAAAGTAATCTGAAACCATCGATGTTGCGGTTGATACTACGAATATTTTGCATTAATACGGAAAACGGATGGGTTATTTTTGAAATTATCGATTCACAGTCTTCGACATCACATGGTTTCGAGTGGGATACAGTTAAATTATCTAACTCTAACTTATAATTCTATCCATAACTTATAAAATACAATTGTAGCTAAAATTAAATTACCTTCCTAGTGACGCTCTTAGGCGCCCTCATAGTTAGTCTCATAGTTATATTGAACATGAAAACTGAGCCGAAGAAATTCTCGAAACCGGTGGCAGTCATTTGCGTAATGTTCCGAAAATGCCGACATTCTCATAAACATTCACAGAATCAATGTCATCTCGTAGTTTGAAGACGCTTAAAATAACAGTCGTCAAGTAGAGAGCTCAGTAAATGGCCAGGAAGTGATTATTTTACTATTCCTTGGTGTCTCCGCGAAGCAGTTTTAAATCCATTACCCGACTATGTCACACGGCAATTTTCCAGTAGCTGCGCTCCCTCGCCCACACGCAGTCGCGTTTACAGCCAAAAAGAGCTAATAACTATTATCTAAAACTGTTGAGGAGGCCGCATCAGTGAAAATTATGATTAATATCTGTTTAGGTAACGGTCCCGGGTGTGGAGAGAAAGGTCGACTAATTTACTAGATGCCAAATGGTGATGGGAAATCTCGCGGCTACCTATTGTTTGTGTAGCAGCCACCCGATACTTTGTTGTTTCAGGATCGTTAGCTGTCATAAAGCTATAACTTCACCGTCGATAGAAATCGCATAAAAACTCTGACATTAATGTACGCTGCTTCTCATCTGAGTTCTAATTTTGCGTACATAGAATATACTAACCACTACCACAATTGAGTTTGGAAATGACGTCAGCTTAGCAACTCGGCTATACATAAGACATAATATCTCAGTTGCAAGTCGGCTCAAGTTGAGTTTGTGTTATCGTTGTTCCTGGCTACCCATTGCGAAGTAAATTAAAGCCCAGGAGTCCACAACAATAAACGCGTTGTGTAATCTTACGCTGTTCCCGCATTGTTCTTTGTCCCGTGTAATGCCGAGTTTAACGTGTTTCTTGATAATAATAGATTTGTCACGGATTGCTTGCGGTAAGGCTACATCGGATCGGATCCAAGGATAAAGCGGATTGTTTCTTTTTTTGCGTAAATCACATACAAAATATCTAGCGAGCGGACAAGGGAATTATTGTTTTCCTAAACGTTAATACTGATAAAACGATGACTGATGTCAGTTCAGTGTAAGTATAGGACAATAATAGCGAACTTATGGTATGTACGCCAGTGGTGGCATACGACAACATAATTAGGGTTTTGGTGTCCTACGTGTTTTCGGTATTACCAGCGCTTTTAGAAAGACCGTCGCTACTACAAAGGATGCGCCATGTTTTGCTGAAAGTCATCATATCAATTTTCATGCGTGTTTAGGGACACAACACTTTAGACAAGTAGATAATAGCCTTTACAGGAATTAATAGATGTACTGTTGGGAACACTAGTGACGTTACTATAATTCATACATATTTACTATCAACTTTCAGCTTAAAGTGAGCCCTTCTCCTCGCTCATGGTGTAACAGCAGCCTGCGTCTGCGCCGCGGCTCGCGGGCGTTTACTTTAACAGAATTTCACTTGCTCACAGAATATCGTTTATCTTTTCTGTATTGCCAGGTAATAATCGATTGGTTCTTTGTCAGTAATTTAAATAACAATACCTTTTAAAGTTTAGATATTTATGGCTTATACTGTAACGATATTTGGACGTAACTTATAAACGAGGTTGACAGGTTGAGGCGTAGGCGTCACGTATGCATTTACTATGTAGTCGTTTTAAAATATAACGCAATAAAAGCGTAAAAATACCTCTGATAAGATAATAATGATTGGTAGCGTATAAAAATGACATTAATTTTGATGTCAAATTACTGTTTAGGACTTTAACAGATCGTAATATTTTATGACGTTTTATTCCCATTAATTCGTTCAGTGCTCTGTCAAAAATGTATAGTTGAAAATGCAAGTCTACTTTTGGATTTGTTGTATTAAAATCGATAAGTTTTAATGAACAAAAATATTTACGTGCTACTCTGGTACCATTTGGTAGCGGAGTAGTAGTATAAATGTTTTTTTCTCATTGAAATGAAACTCCGCAAAGTAATGCCTGATTCAATAAGTTCGATACATTTTTAGATATATTTTATGTTGTTCACTACTACTATGTTGTTGTTGGGCCTCAGGCTGTCGAGCGGGCACGCTAGGAGGCGGCCAAGAGCTTCTCTGACAGCCCTCCATTTAATAATAGTCCTCCCTCGGAAGATTATCTAAAGCGCTATTCCGAAACACCAACTACAAAGTAATAGAGATCCTTCATTTAACTATTTACTAGTGTAAGAAGTGCCGTCTGTTTGATAAAACGCAGTGAGGTTTATAACCATCAGTTTCTTTCCACACTTGTTAGCAATTCTTGACCACATTTTAGATTCAAGTTATCTGTGTATGTATGTGATTACTGACTACGAAAGTCAAATTGGAAACTATTATTTTCAAATTCCTTTACTATTTCGCTTATTTTATAAACTTAAGTAAAATTTTCAAAAACCATATATTTTATTGAACTTAATTGCAGTTTCAACCCAAAAATACGAAGCGCTAATATTTTAAGTAGAAAATTAGCTGCATTAACAGACTCAACTATTAACAATGGCTCTTAATGCTACCGTGGTTGTTATGTCTTAGATTACACCCTGCCGGTTTTACAAGCGTTTCTATAGCAGTTCCAAAGCAGTGAAACCATTAGAATATTGCCGCCCTACCAACACGTCCGCCCTGAGCGCGATCCGGTGCTGGTAGCCCGTCCGCCGTCATTATGCAATTGAAACTTAGTGAATTATTACGCACGATAATAATCTTCATAAATAAATAAATGCGGTCGGGCGGGATTATTGTGTTCGGCGTTCACTCTCCACGAATCTTCCGCCTGTTGCTTTTAGACTTTAATGGTAACTCGGGGACTGAGGATTTGACAAATGATTGAACGTTTGCACAGGTACCTATGTAGTAGATTATTTCAGATATGGATTTGAATTGGAGATCGGTAGGCAATAAGTATTTGTGAGTTGGCAGGTAGGAACACTTAGATAAATTTTATGAAAGAGATGCAAAATAAAAATCTAGTTTTCATAAACAGAGCAGATGTTCGGTGAGCGTATGATTATAATGTTTCTAAACTTATTGCTAACCATTATTAGGGCAATCGGCACTAATTCAGCGGTACACAAGTAAAACTCGAGCGTTTATACATTGTTACAATATTATTAGCTAGAACCCCACTCCACTTACCTTACCAACAAATAACTACGCTTCACTCATGGTATGCAAGTACACACAAAAAACTTTTAACTTGATTACTAATCACTACAAAGCAAACATTCAATTTACAAGGCAAGTTAATTGCGCTGGCTGGCACGATGCTTTATAAAAAGTCGGTGAAAAAAACCCTATCTTAACTTATTTCTTAATTATAGACCGATTCGTGGACCGGCCGTGCCGGCGAAAAGTTGACGGGGCTTACCTTCAACTACCCGAGCCGCCAAACAAGAACATATCCTGCTCCACTATGATAAGTAGCAGTCTTGTACAGACGTACGTAATGCAAAGTTAGACATTAGTCGTCTTAGTAAAATGGTATCTCCGATAATTACATACCTCAGATAGAGGTTATCATCCTCTTAATTCAAGTAGACACGTTTTTTAATCCCTGCAGGAGTTCAATATTAGTTGTAGTGTACGTCAACTGTGACTTCATTAAAAATAAGTAGATCGTGTAACTGGCAAGTAAAATGGCAATTAGGAGTCATTAAATGTGGATACGGCTTTTTACGGGTCGGCTTAGGGAGTCGCATTGTTAGTAATGGAGGCGGTTTAGGTGAACGGAACAGCACACTGTCCTCAGACGGAATTAAGCCCGGGCATTACCGTCTAATTTGAAAAAGCCAGACATATAAATTTAGCTCTAATCCTGCAAATGTGTGCGCGGGAAAATTGGACGCAATTTCCTACGCACTCGTTCGGCTTTTAGGCCGCAAATCGTCACAGTTTATTGCATAATGGTAGTAGGTACGGTACGACAAATGTTCGGATCTACACATGTGTATTCGTCAAAGGTTTTGTTAAAGCCCATGAATCTGAGTGGTTTAGTTTCACACTCAATTATAAAAAGTGTGAAGTGACTTATTTTCCAAGACGAGTCTTAATTTTAGATGATGTGTGCGTCAGCTAAAACATTTATTTATAAAAACATCGAGACAAAACTGGAAAGCTTATGAAATTGGAGGCAATTATCATGAAAGAGAATATTTTCGTCGCTTCAATGATGATGATATATTTACTATCTTAATGACAATCTCACAGTTCGCAAGTGGTGCAGCTACAATAAAACGTATTGCTTATGACATTTTATCCAAACAGCGGAACGCGCGTCCTCGATATAGTATATTAATAGTGATGAGTTGTTTGCCGTTTGATACACTTTTACATTCACGGTCCAGTTTAACAGCGAACGTGATTCGTTTTACACTCACTTTTAGGTACTTACATACTGCTATCATTTTTTGCTTCAACACCGATTTGCTTTACGTGAAGTATGAAATTTTATTGACAATTCATCAGCTACGGTGAACCGTGGCGAATTTGTTTGTTAAATTAGAAATGCGCTCTATATACTTTGGCTTAGCACCATTTGGACCAAACTTTTTTGCTGACGAGGTATAATTTGATTCCCGGGGCTTTGTTTGCGCGTGTGTTCTAGGCCGGACACCATTTGTCGGGGCCAGCCGGCTGAGTGACAAACAATGCGCGGCGGCGAGCACGGACTGCGACCCTGAGCGCCTGTAACACCGACTCTTCTGTTGCAGCCGACGCATTGCTGTTATCCGCTGCTGTGCTCCGCTGTAGTCTATGTAGAGCGTCCATGAATAAAGTGTAAACACTGTTGAAGTTTTTCACTAAATACTAAATTACTATTAGTAATATTGCAGATTCCTACATATTCTCGAAATTATTTAAGGTAACTTCAACACTAAATAATAGTCTACTAATTGTTGACCGCGACTCTGTCTCTGCAATTCAATTCTCTAATTCGTTTATCGCGCGCCCGCGGGAGCTATATAATTTTCCGGGATGAAGGCCATCCTATGTCCTTCCCACGGTTTCAAACTATCTCTATACCAAATTTTATCACCATCGGTTGAGTAGATTACGATTGAAAGCATACAAACAATCAAACAAAGTCACATTCGCATTTATTACACCAGTCATGTTCATCCATGCTGGTCTGGGAGTAAAGAAAAAAACGTAGAATGTACCAGTTGCTTCTCTTCATAGAGGGAATGAGCGAAAATCCTAGGAATCATGTTATACGCGATGCGGCTAGCAACCCATCACTATTTTGATTCCTCTTTCCACCTATACGCCCACAATCACGCTAAACGTAGCCTTTAGGTCTTGTTACCTTAGACTCTGTCTACCCCGTAAGAGATAAAGACGTGATTTATGTATGTATGTATTGGTCAGGTTATTAGGATTAGGATAGAACTCTTTAATTTTCTTTTCGTACTTTCTAGGATTACTGACAAGAGCAGACAAGCTTCACTCTGTGGTGTATATGGTAAACTTATTGCCGCAAAGATTTTCGACGTTTCTAATAATAGCAACTCCCGGTTGAATTATCTTTTTATCAGTGGGGCACAATGTGACTGGACCACGGTTGCGTTTTAATATTAGGACAGCAAACGCGTATAAACAAAGCCAGTGCGTGAGTTTAGAGCGGAACGCACCACAGGTTAGCTGGTTAGCTGCCCCGTAAAAGGTCTCGGCGAATATAATGGTTTGTAATTGTGTAGTCATAAGCCGTACCATGTCGTCTCTACCGATTGAGTCAGCGATACCGGGCCACAGTAATTGACGTATGTAGTTTTTGCCCATTGTGGCTTAGAAGATTTATATATCAATAGTCGAAATGTTACGCTCGGGCACAAGCGTTTTTCTGGTGTGGATGTGTATGGGGTTGCTTTTTAGTAACAATAATACAAGTCTTTATTGAAGGACAAAAACATTTAATTTGCTGCGCCTCTACCACACGTGCAAGACAGCCTGGCATGTGCGAAGTAAATATCTTTACAAGCAAATCTACGAGAGTCATTTTTATTCAACAAAATCGCTGACTCGTTTTAAACCCTGGTATCATATTCTAGCACCGTTTTTCAAAAGCCTGAAATAGAGATAAACT
The DNA here is from genome assembly GCA_949127965.1 of Pandemis corylana. NCBI lineage: Eukaryota > Metazoa > Arthropoda > Insecta > Lepidoptera > Tortricidae > Pandemis > Pandemis corylana. The sequence goes on from OX421860.1 coordinate 5,606,945, forward strand.
GCAAAATAATTACCTACATTACAATCACGCCAATCTACTTCACAAATTCTAAGAAAACAATTACATTCGCGACATTTTGAAAGTTAAGTGACAAGGCCATCGGTGCAGTCCTCCAGCAGGAGAAGGGCAGCGCATGGGAACCGCTTGCTTTCTTTTCTCGGAAACTGTCTCCTTCTCAGACCAAATACTCGCCCTATGATAGGGAGTTGCTTGCCATTTACGAGGCAATTAAATATTTCCGCCATATGCTTGAGGCTAGGCATTTCGTCGTCTATACTGACCATAAACCGATCAGTTTTGCATTTCACGAACGAAAAAACAATTGTTCGCCACGGCAGTATAGACATCTGGATTTCATTGCCCAGTTCACGACGGATATTCGGCATATATCAGGAAGAGATAATGTCGTTGCCGATGCCTTGTCTCGTATAGAGGAACTGAGAGCCCCTGTAACCCTCGAGGCGCTGGCAGCAAATCAGGTATCTGATCAGGAGCTACAAGAACTTTTACGCGTAGGTTCTTCCTTGCAGCTCCAAAGACTTCACATCCCTGGAGGTCCTACACCACTGTACTGCGACGTCAGCACCTCGATCTCCAGGCCTTATGTTCCCAAGTCTGTTCGAAGGCAGGTCTTTGAAAGTCTCCATTCCCTCAGCCACCCTGGTGCCAACGCCTCTGCTAAACTAGTTTCAGAGAGATTTATTTGGCCAGGTATCCAGAAAGACTGTAGGGAGTGGACACGTGCTTGCCTACAGTGCCAGAGGGCAAAAGTTAATCGTCACGTAACCGCCCCCCTTGGCACCTTTAGCCTACCACGTGCTCGATTTAAACAGATCCATATTGATCTGGTGGGACCTCTTCCCATATCGCGTGGCTATCGGTACTGCTTGACAGCCGTAGATAGATTCACTCGCTGGCCTGAAGCAGTACCGATAGAGGACATCACCGCGGAGACCGTGGCTAAGGCCCTACTCTCGACTTGGCTGTCCCGATTCGGCTGCCCATCGAGCATTACAACAGACCGTGGTAGCCAATTCGAGTCAGCCTTATTCCAGTGCCTCTCTAAACTAGCCGGTTTCGAGCACAGAAGGACGACAGCCTATCATCCGGCCTGTAACGGATTAGTCGAAAGGTTTCACCGGCAGCTGAAAGCTGCAATTGTGTGTCACGCCAACGAGAGGTGGACAGAATCTCTTCCCTGGGTCCTACTTGGCGTCAGAACAGCCTTCAAAGAAGACTTACAATCCTCTTCGGCTGAATTGGTCTATGGAGAACCACTGAGACTTCCCGGCGAGTTCTTTAACCCCAGCATGAGCGGAACCACTGATATGGCAGACTTTTCCGCTAGGCTCAGAAACTTCGCCGAGAAGTTGAGACCCGTGCCAGCTGCTCGACATGGTAAACCGAAGATCTTTGTGTACAAGGAACTAACAACATGCGATCACGTGTTCCTCCGAGAAGACGCATCGCGCGGTTCCCTTCAGCCAGCATACTCAGGGCCACATAAAGTCATTTCCCGAGACGAAAAGGTGTTCAAAATTATTATTAACAATAAGGAGAAGACGGTGTCCATAGACAGGCTTAAACCTGCCTTCACACTGTCTACGGATACAGGAAAACAGGACTATGAACCGGCCCCAACTATCCCCAAAAACTACGTCACTCGATCTGGACGTCTCGTTAAATTTCCAGATTATTATCGCCCGTGACGGTCTCTGGAGGGGAGTGGTGTAGGGTTCTTTCATTCCAATCCACAATCTACAATCGTATCCACCTTTATTATTTTTAACTATTAAAGTAGTACACGTATTATGAATATATTATGATTATCTTATCTATCTTATCTATATTTATATATTAATATTTACACCTTATTAACTATTTATAATCTACTTACTTAATACTAAACACACAATACAACAGCTTAACCTAATACATATATACACAACAATATCGATAACAACAACACAAACATTTTATCGACTGGTCGATATGTCGATACATCGATATAAGCTATCGATATTTCCTACGCCCTATTATGCTAATGAATTAGCATCGGGCGGCCGATGCATCGCCGGCGCATCGCGTGGAGGTCAAACCAGTCATATCCTAACATTTGACGCGGAACGTATGCTTAACGATCCTACGATTGGCCTACGCAAATTGCACCCTATTGCCTTGCTAATTAAGTTTTCTTTCCTACGCTTCCTCGCGCCTGTGCTATTTAACTGTTCTATTTTCTATAAACTTTCTCACCGTTCCTGTGCTTGTGCTTTCTATTCTTTTGTGCCTTCCGAATTTATTTGTGTATGGATTTAGTGCTTACCGGACAATAAACCGTAAGTGAACTTTTGTGTTGACATTTCTGACCCGGTAGGATCACCCGAATAATATTACCGAGTTTCTGTGTTATACACATACCATACCTAAACTGGTGACCCCGATTTCGAACATGGTAAATGAATCTGGAGACACACAAGCGCCGACTCCCGGAACTAGTGATGGGACAGCGTCGACAAAACAGGGCGATGTTTGTAAGGTTGGAGTTAGAGTGCCACCTTTCTGGGCAGAGGAACCAGAGATTTGGTTCGCGCAGGTGGAAGGACAATTTGCCATTTCCGGCATTACCAACGACTCCACGAAATTTAATTATGTCATTGGCCATCTCGATAATCAGCACTTGAGAGAGATAAAGGACATAATTATCAAGCCGCCTACGACCCAAAAGTACGAGAAGCTTAAATCGGAGTTGGTCAAGAGGCTTAGCGCGTCCAAAGAGCATAAAAGCAAGCAGTTGTTGCAGCATGAGGAGCTAGGGGACCGTAAACCATCGCAGTTTCTTCGCCACCTCCAAGGCCTAGCAGGATCGAGCGTTACCGACGACTTTATGAAGACGTTGTGGATTGGTCGCCTGCCTATTAATATCCAGACAGTACTCGCAGGTCAACCGGATAGCACGTCATTGGAAGACCTAGCAGATCTAGCAGACCGGGTACACGATATTATCCCAGCTTCGCCAAGGATAGCAGCTGTCAATGATGCTGTTCCTGGTTCGGTACTCAACGACCTCGCCCGAGAAGTGGCAGAGCTACGGAAGCAGTTTCAAAAACTAACGTCTGGAAGGAAATCCAGATCCAGTGCACCAGCTTCCCGAGGCAACCGCAGCGCGTCCAGACATCGATCTCAATCCAGCTACAGGAAGTTTCCGCTTTGCTGGTACCATGGGAAGTTTGGAGATAAGGCCAGCAAATGTGTCGAGCCGTGCGACTACAAGTCGGAAAACTCCAAGGGCAGTCGATAATGGCGGCTGACGATTGCCCCTCCTCTCCAACTGGCCGCTTATTCGTCACCGACCGGTCTTCAAAGACTCAGTTTCTGGTCGACACTGGAAGCGACCTCTGTGTCTTCCCACGGTCGGCGCTACGTGATCGTCGTTCAAAGACAGACTATTATTTGTGTGCTGCAAATGGTTCCAACATTGCCACTTTCGGCTATGTCAATCTAGATTTAGACTTTGGTTTACGTAGAACATTTTCATGGCGTTTTGTAGTTGCCGATGTTACTAAACCAATAATTGGTGTAGATTTTTTAAATTATTTTAACCTGATTGTCGACTGTCGCAACAAGCGTTTAATAGATAATGTAACTTCTATCACTGCTCTTGCTACTTCTGCCAATTGTGATCAGGTATCGTCGGTTAAGGTTATGACTGGTGAGACTCGGTATCATAAGATACTTGACGAGTTCCCAGAAATTACACGACCAGCCGGTAAACACCACACTACACCACATAACACATTGCACCACATTAGAACGACACCAGGCCCCCCAGTTGCTTCCCCCCCTCGTCGTTTAGCTCCCGACAAGCTGAAAATCGCCCGAAAAGAGTTCCAGTCCATGCTAGCCAGTGGCACAGCTAGGCCCTCCGATAGCCCGTGGTCGTCGCCCCTTCACTTGGCGCCGAAGAAGAATAGTGGATGGCGTCCCTGCGGTGACTACCGTAAGTTGAACGCCCGTACAGTGCCCGACAGGTATCCGATTAAGCATATCCATGATTTCACTCAAAATGTTGCAGGATGTAGTATTTTTAGCACATTGGATCTGGAAAAAGCATATAATCAGATACCTGTCAGCCCTGAGGACATCCCAAAAACCGCCATTACGACCCCGTTCGGCTTGTATGAATTCCCATATATGACCTTTGGGCTACGTAACGCAGGTCAAACTTTCCAGCGGTTTGTTGACGAGATGACGAGAGGGCTTGATTTCGTCTACTCATATTTGGACGATTTTCTCGTCTATTCACGGAGCCCATCTGAGCATGAGGAACACTTGCGCATACTGTTCGCAAAATTGAAGGAGTACGGCATGCTGGTGAACACTTCCAAATGCGTCTTTGGTGAATGTGAAGTAACCTTCTTGGGATACCGTATCTCACAAACCGGATGCAAGCCATTGGACTCGAAGGTACAGGCCATTAGAGATTTCCCAACGCCTACCACCGTGCGTCAGCTGAGGGGTTTCTTGGGAATGCTCAAATTTTATAGGAGGTTTCTCCCATTAGCGGCCCAAACCCAAGCTCCACTTCACGCCCTCTTGACAGGTTCAGTAAAAGGATCAAAGCCTATTACCCTATCAGGAGATACTTTAGCAGCATTCCAGGCTTGTAAGGAGAGCTTGTCGGATGCTGCCTTACTAGCTCACCCAGACTGTGCCGCAAATCTTGCCTTAGTTACAGACGCTTCTGACAAGGCCATCGGTGCAGTCCTCCAGCAGGAGAAGGGCAGCGCATGGGAACCGCTTGCTTTCTTTTCTCGGAAACTGTCTCCTTCTCAGACCAAATACTCGCCCTATGATAGGGAGTTGCTTGCCATTTACGAGGCAATTAAATATTTCCGCCATATGCTTGAGGCTAGGCATTTCGTCGTCTATACTGACCATAAACCGATCAGTTTTGCATTTCACGAACGAAAAAACAATTGTTCGCCACGGCAGTATAGACATCTGGATTTCATTGCCCAGTTCACGACGGATATTCGGCATATATCAGGAAGAGATAATGTCGTTGCCGATGCCTTGTCTCGTATAGAGGAACTGAGAGCCCCTGTAACCCTCGAGGCGCTGGCAGCAAATCAGGTATCTGATCAGGAGCTACAAGAACTTTTACGCGTAGGTTCTTCCTTGCAGCTCCAAAGACTTCACATCCCTGGAGGTCCTACACCACTGTACTGCGACGTCAGCACCTCGATCTCCAGGCCTTATGTTCCCAAGTCTGTTCGAAGGCAGGTCTTTGAAAGTCTCCATTCCCTCAGCCACCCTGGTGCCAACGCCTCTGCTAAACTAGTTTCAGAGAGATTTATTTGGCCAGGTATCCAGAAAGACTGTAGGGAGTGGACACGTGCTTGCCTACAGTGCCAGAGGGCAAAAGTTAATCGTCACGTAACCGCCCCCCTTGGCACCTTTAGCCTACCACGTGCTCGATTTAAACAGATCCATATTGATCTGGTGGGACCTCTTCCCATATCGCGTGGCTATCGGTACTGCTTGACAGCCGTAGATAGATTCACTCGCTGGCCTGAAGCAGTACCGATAGAGGACATCACCGCGGAGACCGTGGCTAAGGCCCTACTCTCGACTTGGCTGTCCCGATTCGGCTGCCCATCGAGCATTACAACAGACCGTGGTAGCCAATTCGAGTCAGCCTTATTCCAGTGCCTCTCTAAACTAGCCGGTTTCGAGCACAGAAGGACGACAGCCTATCATCCGGCCTGTAACGGATTAGTCGAAAGGTTTCACCGGCAGCTGAAAGCTGCAATTGTGTGTCACGCCAACGAGAGGTGGACAGAATCTCTTCCCTGGGTCCTACTTGGCGTCAGAACAGCCTTCAAAGAAGACTTACAATCCTCTTCGGCTGAATTGGTCTATGGAGAACCACTGAGACTTCCCGGCGAGTTCTTTAACCCCAGCATGAGCGGAACCACTGATATGGCAGACTTTTCCGCTAGGCTCAGAAACTTCGCCGAGAAGTTGAGACCCGTGCCAGCTGCTCGACATGGTAAACCGAAGATCTTTGTGTACAAGGAACTAACAACATGCGATCACGTGTTCCTCCGAGAAGACGCATCGCGCGGTTCCCTTCAGCCAGCATACTCAGGGCCACATAAAGTCATTTCCCGAGACGAAAAGGTGTTCAAAATTATTATTAACAATAAGGAGAAGACGGTGTCCATAGACAGGCTTAAACCTGCCTTCACACTGTCTACGGATACAGGAAAACAGGACTATGAACCGGCCCCAACTATCCCCAAAAACTACGTCACTCGATCTGGACGTCTCGTTAAATTTCCAGATTATTATCGCCCGTGACGGTCTCTGGAGGGGAGTGGTGTAGGGTTCTTTCATTCCAATCCACAATCTACAATCGTATCCACCTTTATTATTTTTAACTATTAAAGTAGTACACGTATTATGAATATATTATGATTATCTTATCTATCTTATCTATATTTATATATTAATATTTACACCTTATTAACTATTTATAATCTACTTACTTAATACTAAACACACAATACAACAGCTTAACCTAATACATATATACACAACAATATCGATAACAACAACACAAACATTTTATCGACTGGTCGATATGTCGATACATCGATATAAGCTATCGATATTTCCTACGCCCTATTATGCTAATGAATTAGCATCGGGCGGCCGATGCATCGCCGGCGCATCGCGTGGAGGTCAAACCAGTCATATCCTAACATTTGACGCGGAACGTATGCTTAACGATCCTACGATTGGCCTACGCAAATTGCACCCTATTGCCTTGCTAATTAAGTTTTCTTTCCTACGCTTCCTCGCGCCTGTGCTATTTAACTGTTCTATTTTCTATAAACTTTCTCACCGTTCCTGTGCTTGTGCTTTCTATTCTTTTGTGCCTTCCGAATTTATTTGTGTATGGATTTAGTGCTTACCGGACAATAAACCGTAAGTGAACTTTTGTGTTGACATTTCTGACCCGGTAGGATCACCCGAATAATATTACCGAGTTTCTGTGTTATACACATACCATACCTAAACTGGTGACCCCGATTTCGAACATGGTAAATGAATCTGGAGACACACAAGCGCCGACTCCCGGAACTAGTGATGGGACAGCGTCGACAAAACAGGGCGATGTTTGTAAGGTTGGAGTTAGAGTGCCACCTTTCTGGGCAGAGGAACCAGAGATTTGGTTCGCGCAGGTGGAAGGACAATTTGCCATTTCCGGCATTACCAACGACTCCACGAAATTTAATTATGTCATTGGCCATCTCGATAATCAGCACTTGAGAGAGATAAAGGACATAATTATCAAGCCGCCTACGACCCAAAAGTACGAGAAGCTTAAATCGGAGTTGGTCAAGAGGCTTAGCGCGTCCAAAGAGCATAAAAGCAAGCAGTTGTTGCAGCATGAGGAGCTAGGGGACCGTAAACCATCGCAGTTTCTTCGCCACCTCCAAGGCCTAGCAGGATCGAGCGTTACCGACGACTTTATGAAGACGTTGTGGATTGGTCGCCTGCCTATTAATATCCAGACAGTACTCGCAGGTCAACCGGATAGCACGTCATTGGAAGACCTAGCAGATCTAGCAGACCGGGTACACGATATTATCCCAGCTTCGCCAAGGATAGCAGCTGTCAATGATGCTGTTCCTGGTTCGGTACTCAACGACCTCGCCCGAGAAGTGGCAGAGCTACGGAAGCAGTTTCAAAAACTAACGTCTGGAAGGAAATCCAGATCCAGTGCACCAGCTTCCCGAGGCAACCGCAGCGCGTCCAGACATCGATCTCAATCCAGCTACAGGAAGTTTCCGCTTTGCTGGTACCATGGGAAGTTTGGAGATAAGGCCAGCAAATGTGTCGAGCCGTGCGACTACAAGTCGGAAAACTCCAAGGGCAGTCGATAATGGCGGCTGACGATTGCCCCTCCTCTCCAACTGGCCGCTTATTCGTCACCGACCGGTCTTCAAAGACTCAGTTTCTGGTCGACACTGGAAGCGACCTCTGTGTCTTCCCACGGTCGGCGCTACGTGATCGTCGTTCAAAGACAGACTATTATTTGTGTGCTGCAAATGGTTCCAACATTGCCACTTTCGGCTATGTCAATCTAGATTTAGACTTTGGTTTACGTAGAACATTTTCATGGCGTTTTGTAGTTGCCGATGTTACTAAACCAATAATTGGTGTAGATTTTTTAAATTATTTTAACCTGATTGTCGACTGTCGCAACAAGCGTTTAATAGATAATGTAACTTCTATCACTGCTCTTGCTACTTCTGCCAATTGTGATCAGGTATCGTCGGTTAAGGTTATGACTGGTGAGACTCGGTATCATAAGATACTTGACGAGTTCCCAGAAATTACACGACCAGCCGGTAAACACCACACTACACCACATAACACATTGCACCACATTAGAACGACACCAGGCCCCCCAGTTGCTTCCCCCCCTCGTCGTTTAGCTCCCGACAAGCTGAAAATCGCCCGAAAAGAGTTCCAGTCCATGCTAGCCAGTGGCACAGCTAGGCCCTCCGATAGCCCGTGGTCGTCGCCCCTTCACTTGGCGCCGAAGAAGAATAGTGGATGGCGTCCCTGCGGTGACTACCGTAAGTTGAACGCCCGTACAGTGCCCGACAGGTATCCGATTAAGCATATCCATGATTTCACTCAAAATGTTGCAGGATGTAGTATTTTTAGCACATTGGATCTGGAAAAAGCATATAATCAGATACCTGTCAGCCCTGAGGACATCCCAAAAACCGCCATTACGACCCCGTTCGGCTTGTATGAATTCCCATATATGACCTTTGGGCTACGTAACGCAGGTCAAACTTTCCAGCGGTTTGTTGACGAGATGACGAGAGGGCTTGATTTCGTCTACTCATATTTGGACGATTTTCTCGTCTATTCACGGAGCCCATCTGAGCATGAGGAACACTTGCGCATACTGTTCGCAAAATTGAAGGAGTACGGCATGCTGGTGAACACTTCCAAATGCGTCTTTGGTGAATGTGAAGTAACCTTCTTGGGATACCGTATCTCACAAACCGGATGCAAGCCATTGGACTCGAAGGTACAGGCCATTAGAGATTTCCCAACGCCTACCACCGTGCGTCAGCTGAGGGGTTTCTTGGGAATGCTCAAATTTTATAGGAGGTTTCTCCCATTAGCGGCCCAAACCCAAGCTCCACTTCACGCCCTCTTGACAGGTTCAGTAAAAGGATCAAAGCCTATTACCCTATCAGGAGATACTTTAGCAGCATTCCAGGCTTGTAAGGAGAGCTTGTCGGATGCTGCCTTACTAGCTCACCCAGACTGTGCCGCAAATCTTGCCTTAGTTACAGACGCTTCTGACAAGGCCATCGGTGCAGTCCTCCAGCAGGAGAAGGGCAGCGCATGGGAACCGCTTGCTTTCTTTTCTCGGAAACTGTCTCCTTCTCAGACCAAATACTCGCCCTATGATAGGGAGTTGCTTGCCATTTACGAGGCAATTAAATATTTCCGCCATATGCTTGAGGCTAGGCATTTCGTCGTCTATACTGACCATAAACCGATCAGTTTTGCATTTCACGAACGAAAAAACAATTGTTCGCCACGGCAGTATAGACATCTGGATTTCATTGCCCAGTTCACGACGGATATTCGGCATATATCAGGAAGAGATAATGTCGTTGCCGATGCCTTGTCTCGTATAGAGGAACTGAGAGCCCCTGTAACCCTCGAGGCGCTGGCAGCAAATCAGGTATCTGATCAGGAGCTACAAGAACTTTTACGCGTAGGTTCTTCCTTGCAGCTCCAAAGACTTCACATCCCTGGAGGTCCTACACCACTGTACTGCGACGTCAGCACCTCGATCTCCAGGCCTTATGTTCCCAAGTCTGTTCGAAGGCAGGTCTTTGAAAGTCTCCATTCCCTCAGCCACCCTGGTGCCAACGCCTCTGCTAAACTAGTTTCAGAGAGATTTATTTGGCCAGGTATCCAGAAAGACTGTAGGGAGTGGACACGTGCTTGCCTACAGTGCCAGAGGGCAAAAGTTAATCGTCACGTAACCGCCCCCCTTGGCACCTTTAGCCTACCACGTGCTCGATTTAAACAGATCCATATTGATCTGGTGGGACCTCTTCCCATATCGCGTGGCTATCGGTACTGCTTGACAGCCGTAGATAGATTCACTCGCTGGCCTGAAGCAGTACCGATAGAGGACATCACCGCGGAGACCGTGGCTAAGGCCCTACTCTCGACTTGGCTGTCCCGATTCGGCTGCCCATCGAGCATTACAACAGACCGTGGTAGCCAATTCGAGTCAGCCTTATTCCAGTGCCTCTCTAAACTAGCCGGTTTCGAGCACAGAAGGACGACAGCCTATCATCCGGCCTGTAACGGATTAGTCGAAAGGTTTCACCGGCAGCTGAAAGCTGCAATTGTGTGTCACGCCAACGAGAGGTGGACAGAATCTCTTCCCTGGGTCCTACTTGGCGTCAGAACAGCCTTCAAAGAAGACTTACAATCCTCTTCGGCTGAATTGGTCTATGGAGAACCACTGAGACTTCCCGGCGAGTTCTTTAACCCCAGCATGAGCGGAACCACTGATATGGCAGACTTTTCCGCTAGGCTCAGAAACTTCGCCGAGAAGTTGAGACCCGTGCCAGCTGCTCGACATGGTAAACCGAAGATCTTTGTGTACAAGGAACTAACAACATGCGATCACGTGTTCCTCCGAGAAGACGCATCGCGCGGTTCCCTTCAGCCAGCATACTCAGGGCCACATAAAGTCATTTCCCGAGACGAAAAGGTGTTCAAAATTATTATTAACAATAAGGAGAAGACGGTGTCCATAGACAGGCTTAAACCTGCCTTCACACTGTCTACGGATACAGGAAAACAGGACTATGAACCGGCCCCAACTATCCCCAAAAACTACGTCACTCGATCTGGACGTCTCGTTAAATTTCCAGATTATTATCGCCCGTGACGGTCTCTGGAGGGGAGTGGTGTAGGGTTCTTTCATTCCAATCCACAATCTACAATCGTATCCACCTTTATTATTTTTAACTATTAAAGTAGTACACGTATTATGAATATATTATGATTATCTTATCTATCTTATCTATATTTATATATTAATATTTACACCTTATTAACTATTTATAATCTACTTACTTAATACTAAACACACAATACAACAGCTTAACCTAATACATATATACACAACAATATCGATAACAACAACACAAACATTTTATCGACTGGTCGATATGTCGATACATCGATATAAGCTATCGATATTTCCTACGCCCTATTATGCTAATGAATTAGCATCGGGCGGCCGATGCATCGCCGGCGCATCGCGTGGAGGTCAAACCAGTCATATCCTAACATTTGACGCGGAACGTATGCTTAACGATCCTACGATTGGCCTACGCAAATTGCACCCTATTGCCTTGCTAATTAAGTTTTCTTTCCTACGCTTCCTCGCGCCTGTGCTATTTAACTGTTCTATTTTCTATAAACTTTCTCACCGTTCCTGTGCTTGTGCTTTCTATTCTTTTGTGCCTTCCGAATTTATTTGTGTATGGATTTAGTGCTTACCGGACAATAAACCGTAAGTGAACTTTTGTGTTGACATTTCTGACCCGGTAGGATCACCCGAATAATATTACCGAGTTTCTGTGTTATACACATACCATACCTAAAAAATAACGGTCGTTTCGTTTTACTCTATGTCATCTACGAGGTCCATTCATTTTTTGCGCTCAGAGTTTCTCGAGAAAAAAACCACTAGACGAGTAGGTACTGAAAAGAAATCAATAAAATCCACTATCACTTGTTTGATTTTAAAGATATCAATTTTGAATCAAACATCAGCCTACCCGTATGTTTTGATCCTTCTACCGCTACGATATTTTATATTCACTCATTTATTTATACAAGAGAACTCGTTACGTCTAAATGAATAAAATTGATTGCTTATACAAACTGTGCGCCCAAATACTCAACCATCACAATAAATAAGGGCTTTTGAAAAAAAAAGTTAAAAGCGTGGTCCACGGGCGGAGAGGGCGAGTGGTGCGTGGCGCGGACGCAGCCAGGGTTGCCTCTAATAAACATCTTAATTGCCTCGAGATTAGGAAAAGTTATAGTACCTACCGGGCTGCACGTTTTCTGCAGCCACTTACGAGTATTTTGCGAGCGTGATCGTTACTGTCAGTCAAATTGGAGGTGGAATGCTCATCCTACGTGACTTCATTCTGGTCTGCCGCTTCATTACGAAGCTCGTAGTAGCCGTTGGACGTCCGGTTTTTTCTGGCAGCCCTGTCCGGCGGCGCGGGCGCAGCGTGCCCGTCCCGCGCCGACCTTGGCGCGCTCCGTAAGACAAGTCGATTTTGTTATTTGTTTATACACAACACTACCTGTTCGCTGCGAGGTGTGCACCACACACGCACACAGCTATCTCGCTCGCAGCGCTCCCATCGATGTCGAATCGCTCAGATATTTTACGGCGATTTTTGTAATGAACCTCGATTTATTGTGCCTTTGGAATGCCGCTTGAAATTTATTTCATAGACAAATATGAACGCAATTACGTACTTTATTGAAATAAGACGTTCTTACGTAAAAATAAAACGGATATAAATAATAATAAATAAATAATAAATAAATATCTTGGGACAAATTACACCAATTGACCCAGCCCCAAACTAAGCAAAGCTTGTACTATGGGTACCAGGCAACGGATAAACATACTTATAATAATGTAGATAAATACATACTTAAATACATACAACATCCATGACTCAGGCACAAACATTCGTATTCATCATACAACTGTCTGCCCCTACCGGGATTCGAACCCAGGACCTCTAGCTTCATAGTCAGGGTCACTAACCACTAGGCTATCCGGTCGTCATATATACGCATTTTACAATGTTATTTTATGTGTAAGCGTTTCAAATAATTTATTTAATTTATTTTTACCTTTTAAAATGATTTCATTTTACTTCACCGCATTTAATAAATATTTATATTTATATTTTTTTTATAAAAACAGTGTAATACTAGTACCTAGGTAGGTACGTTATTAGAATTTTGCAAAAAAAATGTTATCTATGGCATTGGTAACGCTAGCACGAAAGTAAGTTGAAATCTTCTGGCTGATATGATGATGACAATGATTTTGACCCTTGCAAGCATTCTGAAAAAAAAAAACTTTTTTCTGACCATGCTTTACCCCGATACATCTAAGGCATCCGTAGTTCTCCACATATAACTGTCTTCGCGAAACACATCAAGATGAACTCAGATCGGTATCCTTGTGAAATACGAGTCGTTGGCGTAATGTCGTGTCTCATAGTCATAATAATAGGAAAATGTAACTGGATCCGACGAGAGTCGACAGACGACACGGAAGCCGCCTTTAAAACACATAAAAATATTTCACTGCGGGCATTGGCGCTACCTGATAAGGATACGCAGTCATTTGTACTAACTTCGTGATCCAGAGAACGGACAACCTCCTACAATTTATGTGTAAATTGTCAGCATTATCTAACTTAATGTGTTTGGAGACACGTTCGGTAGATAGGCCGATCTCTTGGCTCTCGAACGGCCGAGGGGACAGCAATTTTTTCGGTCACTTTTATCCTGATTTGAGTGCCGATCGAGCCGTATTCGGATGCCTTTGAGAATAAAGGCCGATGGAGACAAAAAACAATCGATGATGTTCATTCCGAACTGTATTGGGTGACGTGACAATATGATTGACAAAAAGTTTTAGCACTCGCATTAATAAATGGCATTCCGCCGGGTCGAGCCTTTTTTGTCTTGGTAAAATATTGGCGCTGGGTGTGCGCCGTGACCTCTGCTTGGAATCATAGTTGTGATTACGTCCAGTGATTTAGGCGAGTGTTACGGGGTCGCCTCCACAGATGGGAAGTCGTTGAATTACTGTCTTCCCGTCGTCGCTTTGTTGGTTTTGTACCGCCGTTAGCTCGCCAGTAGGTAATTATGAGATCATGTTTCATAGTTATCTATTGATTTCGAACTCTCCTAAGTCTCAATTATGAATCATCGATTATCGTTCATCTCGGGAGAGTTATGTGAGACGGTTCTCTATCATCAACGTTTTCCTTTAAGTTTATTAACCTTTCATCAGCGCGCTCATATTCTACGGTTTTTTATGTAAGAGCAGAAGAGCAATTGAGCTGATCGGCCTGTGGGATGATAAGTGGGTACTTTAGCTTGCGCAGTTTAAGAAGTTGCGAATAAAACAAACATAGCAGGTAAATATACTTACCTATTGGTACGTTACGAGTTTTTCTCTTTTCTACACACTTCTTATACATTGGATGGCAGCACATTTTTAACAGGTATAAATAGAAGTGCTTCGTTTTATTTAAATTTTAAGTGACTCGCTTTAGATATTTTAAAACAATTGATTCAATTTCTGTGCTTGCCTTTGTTTCCGTATTATTAGTAGCATAGATGCACTTTAATGTTTACCACTGCAACAGCGCCAATGCCGCAATGCAACCGTAAAACTAACACGAATAACGAAGTGAAAGCATAAGATTGATATGCCCACGAAATTACGAGAATTTAAAAGAAATGAAACATTAGCAGTCTCCGCACGAAGACTATCAAATAGCCCGAAGGAAGGAATTCTCGGCGAGCATTACGGGGTTGCAGCAAGTAGGTAAGTACAAGAGTACAAGTGTAGCGGCGCGCGTGACCGGCCAGCCACGATGCCCGCGCGCATCACTCGCTCCTCCCCGACGTTCTCACGACACAATTTGACATTTCACTGAACAAATATAGAAGCCAGTTTTGATCGGTACTGTAAACATGCAAAGAATGCGAATATATCGCTTCCACGTTGCTGCGTTTCGACAATGCGCCCACCGATGTGTGTGTACCGTGTAGGTTTAAGAGGTCGCAACTTTATAGAGATCTGATAGAGATAAAATTTACAGTTACCCATTTTTTTTATAGACGCTTTATCAACGTCGCGATAGTGATGATAGAATAACCATAAGAGACGCTCGTAAAACCGGCGAGAGACCGCGTCCGATTTCGGTATCGCTACCGGTTAAAGTTACTATTTTTCATTTTGTAGGCGGCAGAGTCTATACAGTAAAAACTCAATCAATGCCCATGAAATTTACAAGGCAGTTAATATTTAATTTAATGTTTTATCGTGGTTGTGCGGGCGTGTGTGTGAGGCTGTCTGTACACAGTAATTATGCGGCGGGCGGGGCGGCGGCGCAGCGCCGGTGGTCCTCCCCCCCGCCCCCCGCCGCGCTACGCTACGGCGAGCTACGGACCTCTACACTACACCTGGGAACAACCGGACCCCATTTGTTTTCAAAGTTGGAAATATTACCAATACCTTATTTTGCGTTAACGATTAACGTCTTTTGAGAGGCCGTTGGAAATAATTGTTAAATACGAGACTTGGGATTGTAATGATATTAACCGAATTGTCTACAAACTGCACAATTAATAAAGGTAAGAGTTATAAATTATCACCTTAGAAATGATATCAGGTAGATAATACAGGTCTAAGTATTAATACATTCATTAAAAAGAATTTATACTTTACCGGCAGCGAACTTTCCCTCACTGGTCATTTACAACATTTTTTTGAGAGTAGTTGCAAAGTAAATTATTATTATCGCTTATTACGAGTTTGTTTTAATTTTTTAATATCAACAGCTGCAGTTTTAAGCTGAAATAAAACTAAGTACTTCCTCTGTTTATGATTGTTTATTTATTTTTTAATTTGCAACTTTTCTCGTACCTTGGAGACTAACGTAAATACATCCGCTTGTAGAAAAAAAACCTCGAGGATTATTGTTACTCAACTTTAAGCAACCAATTCTGAATGAGCCACTGAATTCGTTAATGTTTTATTTTTGTTTACGATGCACATCATTTCTGAACATTATAATAATATATATTACTTATGTAACCTGTACTAAAGATACAGAATGAGGATAGAGGTGAAATTTAAACAACGAAATGGACCAAAAGCTGTGAACCTGCGCCGGCTTCAATGTTTTAAAATTTATAAATTATGCTAATTCTAACAGAAACTAAGAAGGCGGGACGACCTCAAAGCCGATCTAGCAAGATATCCACAAGGAATGGAGCAAAGAAGGCGAGGTGTTTGCCCAGCAGTGGGCCACAAAATAACCCAAATGAAAGAGAGATGATAATCGTGTGATTCTTTACGCTTCCGCATGGGAAAATCACAGACAAACCGATCAATCATATTGTAGTGAGCCGCGCTTGGTCACCTGTGGATTACGCAAGTTCTACCTGGAGTAGAGGTCTACTCCAAAATTCGATTTTCGAAGTTCTTATTATGCCGTCTCTGTTTTTCTCAATTTACTGACGATAAGTGTGAGCGGAACGGAGCAAAACGAACTTCGAAAATCGGCCAGATTCACTGAGGCAGCGGCCATTCGGCGACCGATGCTCCTTTGTCTACTTTTATTTGCCTGTCACTCAAAGCGTCTCTCACGGACGTGTGTTAAAGCCACGACATGTAACTCTTTGTCAGGGGCTTTACAGACCTTTAGAACAGTAAATTTCGTTGTCATGCATAAAACCATGTGTTTATATGGAGCAGTGAGAGAGTTGCTCGCTGCCCGCTGGCCGCTATTGTTGAAATAAGCTATAGCGTGTACAACAATTAACGTAGCGATTTTACTTCTGGATTTATTAGTACTCGCAAAGCTCGCTGCTATTAAAGATAATTGTTTTCGAAAAAATTGGTTCCCCGTTTGTTTGCTAAAACAACGCTGGCAAAGGCATCGTTCTAAATTTACAAACAGAGTGGAAATTTGTAAAACGCGCCATTGCATACCCGTCACCGTGTTTTGTTTTCGCTACTAAATTAAGTACATACATAAACGCTGACGTCGAATTGGAACACAGAAAAGATCTCAGCAATAAAACTGATGTCGTAAAACTTAGTGTGCTCAGTAATTACACCGCCGAGTTGATGAGTGGCTCGATGGCAATCATCAAATAAACACCACCGATCATAATGATCATTCACCGAAAAGTATACGTCATTAAAAACCGAATTAATTACAGCGGGACAGGAAAAGCGCGTTCGTTTTGACAAGTTGCCGTAATATTTTACGTCGCGAATGTTTGGGACGGACGGGACTGGTAATTTTGTCATCTCCACACAATACTTTACAGCGTCGGCTTCCGTTAAACGTCTTGTTTATGGAAGTGAAACAACTCTTTACTGTCGAACCTTTTCTTTAAAGTTTGTTTTGTCAACATTTCTTCTAACTGTTCCGTTATTGCCAATTTATCCCTTTCCCTTTAATTGGCGAAAGCTGTTCCTTTGAAGATTTTTACAAATTCGGGGATTTATTTGGGGTAATAAAACGTGCCGAGAGCCCTTTTCGCTAACGGGTTTGGAGGCGCAACTTAATGATTGTAGACCCGTAAGGGTTTGCACAGATTCCGGGCGGACCTTTCTTTTGTGTGTAAAGTATTGTTTTTTGTAATATTTGCAACTCTTTTGCGAGCCCTTGAGTACCGTTAGCAATATTTATGGGGCCACGTCACGAGTAACGGGGAGTTATAAAAGTCGGCACTGTCTTATATTGAACGCACTTTTAGAAAACCGTTAACTTATTAGCAGATAGCAATAAAAATAAATACTAATAACAGTAATAAAGAACTTAAAATGAATGATACCTTGAATGAACGCTGTATGGTTCCAAACACGTAAAATAACATGAAATATTGTGAGATAAAACTTTGAGCGGTTCTTTTTATGGCGTTAGCTAGGTCTTCACACCTTAGGTGATAAGGAAAAAAAGCTATTTTTTTCATTTATTCAGCATGCTGGTTCTACATGCCTACTCGGTCACTTATGATTATAGGGCAAGCATAAAGTTTCGTATTCTGTACTGACGAACCGAGGTGAGTATTTTAGCCTTTAGAGGTGAAGGTGAGCTCGCTCGTCTACTTACTTTGACCTTAGTATTGTCAGTATACGCGGGCTTCGAGCTGAGATAATCAGATTAGATCTTCGTCGTGAACGCTTGGGCCTGGAATCTTCTTGTTCTAAGACCTTAAGCGCCGAGTCAGAGTTCAACCGATGCAGCGACGTATTCAATGTCCACTCTCTGTCATACGAATTTAGGATTCCTTAATTTATTTAGTGTATAAATAAATAAATAAATAAATATCTTGGGACAAATTACACCAACTGACCCAGCCCCAAACTAAGCAAAGCTTGTACTATGGGTACCAGGCAACGGATAAACATACTTATATAATGTAGATAGATACATACAACATCCATGACTCCGGCACAAACATTCGTATTCATCATACAAATGCCTGCCCCTACCGGGATTCGAACCCGGGACCTCTAGCTTCATAGTCAGGGTCGCTAACCACTAGACTATCCGGTCGCCTAATGGAACATCTTATTATTAAGTAGGTATAATAAAACAAAATCTTCGCGTTCACTTTTTTATCATATTTATCACAACACTCAAAAGTGATGGACAGGATTATGTCCTTTTGACAAAGCACTTGACAAAAATACTCGTGCTCATTATGTTTTTAAGCACTTTGTCCATACGATATGGTTTCAAAAACTGAAGGCGACCGAAACTACTTTCTGACTTCTAATGTGGTTCAGACTCAATCACACTGATATTTCAATTACTGTGTGCGCCTAAATTGTGTTGTGTGTTCAAAGCTTTAAGCACGTATTTAAACATGCTGAATAAGAAAATAGAATGCGACCCGGCACGCATTATCCTAGCAATGTTTTTCAAATAGTTCGGGCCAGCGTTTACCTTTTCTGTTGACTTTAGTTTAGACGCTTCATTAAGTTTATACTAAACCTCTGTTTGTTTATAATGATGACATTTCGCTTCTCCAAACATCCATTGGATTACCTATGCGATGACTTTACTTGACGGGATACTTATAATACAAATAAAATAGTCCAAAATATTTACTCCATCGGTATCGAGCAAAAATGAAATATGTCGTAATATAAAGACTATCATAGGTAATAAATAAACATAAAAACCTTTGACGCACCTACAACACACATAACTATCAAATATAATCAGCGAACTGATAAGCCATTTCATCTACGTATAAACAATTTTTCTATAACAATGACTAATTTCCGACAGGTTGGCCTGCATTAGCATATCAAGCGAGGTTTGTTGAATGGTGCCGCCTCGTAGCATGCAATTATGCAAACAGTATAATAGCTCGATGTCAAGAGCGCGTACGTCCAGGGCTTATACTGGCCGCTGGAAGAAAAGAAATGTCAGGGCATCCGGCTCGCGATTATCGCGTCGGGATCAACCATGATATATGTTACGCTTGCTGTATGTACGCGTAAATCTCTTGGCGGGCCTGAAGCCTGCACTGAACATGTGCCGTGACATTTTATAGGTGACAAAACGTGTAGCGTTCGAGACAACTAAAGGACTTTGTTCGGTCAGCAGAGCCGCTTCTTAGATAAATTATTATAACTGACGTTGAGTTTCAATGCTAGTTTTTACTAACTTAAATCAAGGAGGAGCTTCCGATTTAATTTATTTTTTTCGGGCCGATATCCGTTTTCACAAGGACTTCAGAATTGAGGTCAAATTAGGATAAATTGTTTCCTTGTTTGAATGACTTCTACATGTATGTATGGTTAATTGGTTGACAATTGTAATTTCATTATCATTTGTAGTAAAGTTGCTTGTGTTCAAAGCTAGTGCTAAGAGTTTTTAAACAAAAACTACTTTCTTGTCATTGAATAAATATGTTACATTGTTATCAATAAACTGCAGTGGTAAATGAATCATCTGGAAGGATGACATCCCTAGAGATGTATGGCATCTGGTTTCGTCACACTAAATTAACCACTCAAAAGACCTTTCCACAAACAGGTTCGGAATATGAGCAGACATTACCATTTCCAAGGAGGCCGTTGATGCATCCTCCTTACAAGACTTTTTATAAATTTTAGCGTATCACGAAGACAAATCTTGTGAGGTGTCCTAGAGCCCGCTCCCACCGGCTTCTTTATCCTTTCTACAAAGGAGGTAATAACCATATCAAACAGCGTGTCCCTTTGCCGCGTTGCATACATATCGCCGGGAACGGTCTAGCGACGCCTTTATTGTATATTAAAATAGTAAAGAAATGCTTTTTGTTTCCGGCAGAGCGTTCCTTCCATACCAATGGGCTGCAGCGCTTGGTTGGTAAATACCGGACGCGTACGACTGGGATTGGCTGGACTAATCCTTGTGTATTGTGTGACATCATCCTTCGATATCCGTATGGAGAACGAGTTCCGCTTATTTCCTATTTACTTTAGATAAAAGTTTATTTGTTCCCGTGAATAATTTGCAAACCGTAACAGTCTTAGTCACGATAATGATTCAGATAAGCTGATACGCGTTAATTTGAGCCATTTCTTCTAAGGAGATTTAAGACTTGACAGTCTAACTGCGTAGCAACGGTAAACGAAGGTTACGACTTTCTATGAAAAGCTCATTATTTTAGAGTTGATAATATTTAAATGTCGCATATAACAGGTAAACGTCAGAGAGCGGGCGTGCCTCGGAGTCCGGTACGTGAGGGGCATGAGAACCATACAGATCGACCCCGCACATAATTTTAGAGTTCTCGTCCTTTGTGCTGGTCGTCATTGTTATTAAAGTAATCACGGCGCCCTCCATCATGCTCCAATCGAAACATTATGGGATATAAACAAAAGAAAGCAACAGGAATTCAATGAAAAGCCATTATGTCGCCGTGAAGTGCCCTCCACCGAGCTTGTTGTCTCAATATTTTTCTTGGTGGATGGAGTTGACGCGTCATTCTCTCGCGTCGTTCAAAAACGCCGCGTGGAATTTTGAAGGGCCCTCGATAATGGCCGATATTTACGGCCTTTAGATAATGTTATTTAAACGGCTGGGGACTAAGTTATAGTGGATGAAACAAAACGAAATGTCACGGGGCCGTCTACCATCTGCGAGATTATTGCCTGGAATCTCAGTGTTTGTGGTCGAAAAGTAGCTTACGTATTATTTGTAGAGGCTTTCTATCAGAGGATTAAGATATGTGTCGCAAGGGAGGGGTTGTGATCCGACAGTCGGTTAATGCGTTTATAGGCGGCGCGTTTGAGTCTCCATTAGAAGAATCCCGCGGGCCGCGACAGTGTCAGCTTAGTATGAATATCCCCGGCCAACACTCTAGGCGCATTCGATACCCCGATGATACTATCTGTCGGTAAACTTGTTTAATGCACTGTATTTTGTTACGCTCTATAAACAAGAAGCGAACTAGTCAAAAGTATGTATACTATGTGAACAGAAAAAATCACACGACTAAATTTATTCATGTCAATAATACGTTTACGATTTTTACCTACCTATAAGTACAGTTAGTGGGTAAGTACCATTTTGCTGTGGTATTTTATTTTTGCTCTGAATTTCATCTTCCATAAAGAGTAATAGCGTCATAAAACGTTAAGCATATGCACAGTCAATGCCCGGATTTAAATGGAATGGTCATGTTTAGGAACTCATAAGAATATAGCGCTCGACAAAAATGTTCGTTCGTTTTAGATGGAATGTTTTGGGGGAACCAATCGTAAATTGGTAACGGAGCAATTTCAGATTGTATCGTTTGTAGTTGATCCGAGCTTCTACAGAAAACCAACATAAAGTTGCCTCGTGTCCATTTTTATTAGTGAATTATTAGTTTTGTGTCAGTATCGTGGGACAATAAATAATTAAGAATCTTCACGATAAACCAAATAAAAATAATTGGCCATTAAAAAGATATTGCTTCCGAACATAAGTTATAGTTTTCGAACTGTTTTAACCTAAATAGTTCTGTCAATGACTTTATTTATACGCATGCATTATCACCCGATAGCGGTGAGCAGATATATGTTTTCTTGTATTATGATGTAAGTTGGAATCTATTAAAACTTAGATATCATATTTAATGTGGGAGTGGGTAACAAGAGCCATAAGTAAACATGATTTAAACTCGTTATAGTGATCCCACGTTTCCTGTTAAGGCTGATATAGCAGTTTGCATCGAAATTAAATAATTGAAACAAGCAAGTGCGTCGCAATAATAATGAGATCGCGAAAGAAGGCATAGTCTGTCTCAACAAATTGCATTAAAAAAAAGTGTGCAAGTTACTGTTTTGAAGGCATACAGTTTTGAATTAGGTACGTAGAATGTGTACACATAAAAATGCAGTGTTATTGACGTAATAGTCACTGTCAGCGCGTTTATTATTATGTCTAAATATTAGCGAGACAATAATCAAAACATTCCATGGATTTGTATTGCTGATTCATCAGAACAATCTTAACGATCAATTGCGGCGCTTGCCATTCATTCACAGAAGCAAACTTATTGGAATCCAGTTGCTAAGTAACGATGTTGGTAGGAAGTAGGTTGTCTGGAAAGAGACAGTTGCGTAGTAAATAGGCTAAGTGAGTCATCCCTCGTCGCGAAACGGTTTGCTCCGCAGTATTGTAACAAAGACATCGGTGTAGCTGTTAAAGATCTGCCACTATTTATGTTGCTCACTCTTTATTGCTACATTGGAGATAAAATAACAGTAGATCCCAGTGTTTTATTTTATGAAATAGTGTAGCGAGCAAGTTGAACATCTGATGGTAAGTGAGCGTCACCACCTATAACCTATTAGGCTTACGTGAGACCAGGGGTTTGCAGATTGTCAATCATGGGGGCTAAGAAGAGAAACCTGATGTGTCAGTAATTTCATCAGGTTGTGATACTCTATTTGTCGGAACATACATCAGCGCAAGTAACGATTACTTCACGTTCTGACATATATTTTACTTTGATTCTCGCGAGACTGGTATCCTATGAAAAAACTGTATGCTGTAGGTATACTGCGGCTGCTAAGAAATGGTCTAATTATCGCAGGGTAGCTAGTGTCTGCTGCGACTTCTGCACGCGTGTTTTGGTATCACTTGTCCAGTAGAGCATTTCGCGTTGCTATTACCACCGTTCACTTATAATTGCATTGAAATCTACCACTAGATATGACCCATTTGAAATGCTCTCACACAATGCGTTGATAAGTATGTAGGTGCGTATGCATTGAGCCTTAAATAAGTAGGTTGACGTATGAGTTGATCAAAGCATTTGTGTTGAGGGTCTGTCAACGGCATTGTAAAACAAATCTATTGATCGCGAGTTTTAATTAAAATTAGAGTTTTTGATATTTTAAGTTGAGTTATTTATATAAAGCATGTTTTTTTATACGACAAGGGCTGAAAACATGTAAGTTGATAACTTGATGTTAAAGTAATTATCGCTGCCCGAATACACTCGCAACGCCAGAGAGATTGCTAATGGGTTAGTAACCAAGAGGGAACATGAAATGCCTCTTTTGCTTGTAATGCTGTCTTACTCTCCGCACTATCATACAATAGCGGCAGGATTAGTATGATGGTGGTAGCTTTCCGGACGGAACATGCGCAAGTACCTAGCTATAACACCCACTTGTTTCGTATAAAAGTTGATAGGAACGCATGCAGCACGGCTAGCACAATAGCGCGCGAGAGCTATGTCGCGCTTGAGATAGATAATCCGTCTCTTTCTAGAACGAACAATGATAAAAAGAGGGTAGTCTATCTCGCGCGTACTTGTGCTAGCCGAGCTGGTTAGGAAAAACAATGGTAATACGAATCGGGCCTACTGTATGACAGTGAATTTTATGATTTATGTTATTGACTGTTTATTTTCTGTTTACAGCTAGACGGCAACCCTTTGTGCCTTTACGTGGGAACAATTAACTTTTACTGGAAATGGCGAATTTGTTTATTGCACTGCAATTTCCTAACGGGGGCCATGCAAAGGGGTACCGACGTCTTTTGAATGAGTTAAATGACTCAAGTTTAAATTTATGATATTCAGTCAGCCTGACATTTAGTTTTGTCTACATTTATACATTACTCGAAATTTATTTTGTATTTTCCCTCCATTTTTCACTGTTCATGTAACTAATGAGTCAATTTTATTTAGTGAGAAGCACTTTTGGGATATGATTGTTTACAAAGGTAAAATAGCTGGAAATATCCGTTATAAATAGTTACTTATTTCAATTTTAAGAACTCTCCTACGAACAAATATAATTTGCGAGCATGTTACGTCTTATCCATAACTTCATAACTGTGATAACTGATTTATAAATACAAAAAAACACGCGTATTAATAATATATTCGTCCGATCCTTCAATTATCGTTCGTGGCTCGTGGCTATGCTTTCAACTTTTCAATGCAAAGCGAACGTCTAATCTCCATATAAACTACGGGATCGCAAGCTGTCGTGCGATATCGGGACGTAAATCAAAACTTGTCAAACAAACTCTGGTGTAGGTATGTTTATAGCGAAGGCCATAGATTAAAAACATGAAAAGTTTGATGGGACAGAAGCGACGGGGCGAAAATAAAATTAATTTAGTAATAGCTTTAGAAGTATGCACACACACCGTCACGCCTCTTTCCCATAGGGATTGGCTGAGACCACTTCATTCCATTTGCTACCGTACGATCCTGACATACCTCTTTCACTTCATCCACATTCATCAATCTCTTCATACAATGCTCGTCGGTTTAGGGGTAGAAGTATGTCGCCACAGCTCTACTTGGTTATGTTATGATAGTGTTTTTTATCAGGTCTATTGTAAGTTATTATAAAATTTTATCAGGAATATAATTAAAACTCGATGCCAGCTAAGATAATAAAAATTAAGCTAAGAAATTTTGTTTGATCTTGCGTATTTTTATGTTTATTTAAAAATATAAATAATAGTACTGGTATATAAAATGTATGAGCCCACGCGCTAGATATTGTACAGTTACTAACAATGTATAAACATAATTTTTAATGCTGTTAGTTGTGCCGGCCGACTAATGCACAATACATGTTTTCATCTAACAACAAACATGTGTAAGTATTTGTCAGAGGAGTACATTACACGCCATTGTTTCATTCTGCTTCGACGAAAGAGCCATTGTCGAGTATTAATCAAATTAATTTTATTTGCCGTCCGCTATCTAGCGGCAGTTTTGTTAATGCTAGTGGAATTTCGTGTATGGTTGTTTGGAAATTCGTGTCCCACGGCATTTGCTGGCCGTAAGGGGATAACTGCGGTAGGCTTGCTTAATGGCTGTACCTTTGGTGGCAAAAACTATGATAGAAGTCACTTTTAATAAAGCCGAGCACCCACCAGCCAAGCAGCCAGCGTGGACGGCAACCGGTTACTGTCTTAACATAACCAGTCTTGACGTTTCAAAAAGGAAATAAGAAATTCATAAAAACGTCACCGTTCTAAAACAAAGTAATATATTGTTAACGTTTGGTTCGCAAAGTTCTACACTGGGGGCGATGTAGAATTTTAATTACAGGTATAGTTTTTTACTGGCCGCAAGATCGCCGTAAGCTACTAAATGCTACTATAGACATAAAAGATAATGCTTTCTGTCTTTACTTTACCACCCGTCAAGCCGTCTCGTTCGGAATTGAGCCGTAGTTGACCGTATTACGATCGTCATTTGGTTTCGCATTTGGGATCAAGAACTACATTCAATTTGTTAGGCGTGTGTACACAGGACCCAAAGTGCAACGTCGAGACAAACATCATGCTTTGTGCTGCTCATGGAAAGAGTAAATATTAGCTCTTTACTTCGGGGAAAAATTCGTTTTAGAAAACATTCGGCCGCTGTGTACTGAGTTCGTTATTAGAATTAAAGCGCGGTGAAGGTTGTGTGCGGGGTTTTGTGCTGGTGTAATATGTTGTTTAAACTTGATCTGGGTTTGATTGATGCCGACAGCCGCCGCAGGATGCGTCGGCACTCGATACAAAATTGATAGCACATTAATTTTCGGGGCAATAAAATTCGGTGCGCGATGTTTGTTTTGAACGGTAGTTACAAAAGGTAGCGCTTATCAATTTTGGTCGATGTTTGGTGCTAAAACTACCGGAATATTTGATGTGCAGCTCGTAAAAGCATGTGAATTGAATCATTATGCGTTTTCCCGTCATTAGGAAACGTGTGCAGAAAGCGATGTTAGCTAAACAATAGTTAAAGATAAGATTCACTTAGCACCTTTTACAAGTTGATACGCGTATGCTAAAATAAATCAATTCGTTATTCTCTTGTGGATAAATGTGCGTTAAAAATCAAATTGTTGTGTATGGCATTCACACTGCATATCCATACTTCCACGCTGGTCTAGGAGCAAAGAAAAAATATAAAATGTTCCATTTACATCTCTTCCCGCGCCGATGGTAAAATTTCGTCTAGGGAATGGGCGAAAATCATAGGAAACGCTATAGGTGATGCGGCTAGCAACCTATCACTATCTTGTTTCCTCTTTCTATTTGTACGCTCACAATCACGCTAAATGTGGCCTTTTGGTCTTGTTACCTTAGACTCTGTCTACCCCGTGAGGGATAAAGACGTTACTTATGTCCATCAGCGTATTTCAATTGGAAAAATATATTATTTATATCTTTTCGGTTGCCTGTATTTGAATTACTCAGAGTCGCACAGCTCATTTTTCGCTTTGACAAACATTACTGTCGCGTGGCAACATGCGGGACCGGTTTCAACCTCAACATTGATAAAAAATCAATCTTTTGACAAGTAGTCACGCAAGGTAAATCAGCTGGCTTTATCATGTATCAATGCAGCTATTTTTGACCCTTTTGCTCATATACATTATACAGAGTCAGGTGTCTTGTTATCAACACCAACACACAACCTACGTCAAGACTCCTAACTCCGTAATGCCTAACCCCCTTATTCATAAACGCTCTATATGCTTCTGCTAACTTCGTAATCGTTTGTCCTTATTTGTGAAAGGTAAATGTCAAAGTGACAGATAAGGACAAACGATTGCTAGGTTAACAGAAGCTTGCAGAGCGTTTATGAATAAGGGGGTAACTGTATAACCTACACTTTAGACTTTTTCGTTTTTTACTTCCGAACTTTTTCCAATGTCCAACAACTTACATTTTTAACGTAAATTGTATACTTCCCCAGAGTCACGAGAAGACCGGGGGCACATGACAATACCGCAGCCATAAACCGTCAATATTCCGGGGCAATAAAACGAAGTCCATTCACACGTCCGTCCTAAAATCATCCTTTTCCGAACTTCTAATCATCTGTATCTATACAAATGTCAAGTTTAAAAGATTGTACGTATAAAATGAACGGTTTACTTTCCTCAGTTACCACGCAGTTTTTTTTTGATAGTTGAAAAAAAAACTTTTTTTATTGACTACCTACTTGGTGGGTGCCAGAGAATGGCCAACAACGAAGAGGCAGACCAAGAAGGCGATGGCGGGACGATTTCGACGCGTATATGAAGGCGTAGAAGAAGGCATGGCCTGATATTGCGTCGGACCAAGAGTTGTGGAGGTCGAGAGGAGAGGCCTTTGCCCAGCAGTGGGACACCGCAATAGGCTTACTAAAAAAAAAAAACTAAATATCACAAGTTTTTTTGTCTAAATGTTGGTGTCCAGCTTTTGGTGCATAATTTATATCCATTCTCAATTTATCTTTCCAGAACTATAGGTACTTCGTTTTTTTTTTCAAGAAAAAGGTAAACAATATTGATCTGTCTTTATATTGGAAAATCCTTTTACAAAATTACTAACAGCAAGTTAAAATTCGTTTTGTTATGGTTATGTTTGTTCCTTTTACCGATTTCTAAAAAGTTTGTTTCAATAAAAAGATAGGTCAAGATTGGGACAAGACAGGGGCCTTACTATGACGTATTAATGCGATTCAATTCCCATTCAGTTTAGGTTCGCTCGCTGTCAGATCCATACTAAAAACGACAGCTAAAACCTGAACTGAGTCGGAATTTAATCGCATTAAGACGTCATGGTAAGGCCACTGGTTTAGATTTAGAAGTTTATATTATGCAATGGTAAAAAAAAGATTCGCGTCAGGCAGTGAACAGAAGGCTTATTATCTAACTCGCTCGCAATCGCCATCGTGTTCATTTTGACAATTCATGTATGTGCTGACAATTGGCATCGGAATCAGCTAGCTGTCATATTCATCTAATCCATTAGAACATCGACGCAAAGCAGCAGTTGGTCAGTATAACGGTATCACGTTCAAGGGTCTATTTTCAAATTCTAAATTCGTAGTTGATATTGTTTTCTCCTTCTCATTCTCCTATTTAATGACTAATAGTGTGTAGAATGGCAGGATAAGAATTTATACAAGGCCGTAAAGTTCCATATTGCCATTTAATTTTCTAATAAACATACGCTTTATTCAATAATGTCCTTTCAAATACAATTGATGAGGTTTGTTTTAA
Organism: Pandemis corylana; assembly: GCA_949127965.1. Lineage (NCBI taxonomy): Eukaryota > Metazoa > Arthropoda > Insecta > Lepidoptera > Tortricidae > Pandemis > Pandemis corylana. The sequence continues at coordinate 5,635,395 of OX421860.1, forward strand.
CCTAAATGCTGTAGTACAAACGTTTCTGAATCTAAATGGCTCATTTTTAAGCAACGTGACCGCACTTTGTTTTTATTTGTGTAGGTATATTTGTATCACCACGTTTTCTGTCCGTTACATTTCAATAAAGATCAATTATTATACGGAGAACCTGAAACAAACGGGCAACCGCGCCGTACAATTACCTTCGTACCTACATTTACATTCCGTAAGTGCGTAATTATGGTAAAAATTAATAACCAAGCGATACCGGGGAGGACAACTAGTCAACAGCGAATTTAATTTCAATTGAGCTGTAATTTATGGACGGAGATAAATGGACAAAAACCGGATAATTGTGGTGTGGCTTGATAACCCATATTGGTGATTATACTGAGACTGAAGGCCTGGATTTTAAGTTGGCGCACGTGAGACTGGAGCCGTCGAGGCATCGACAGCGTTGTGTTGTAAAGGTTTTTTCATATACGCCAACGAAGGTATAACCAAGTAGATCTGGTGGTAAGTGAGGCCATCACCCATAGACACCCGGAATACTAGAGGATTGTTGAAAATATACGTTATCTATGCAGTGGTAAAGAAATACTTTTGAATTGAAATAAATAACAGACTCCTTGGTGGGCCGCTGTCACTATAATATTACTATACATAATATATTCTTTAATGTCATCATTTACACAGAACCGAATACAAAATACACAATTTGCTTTAACCTTTGCCTTAATGTGATTGCATTTAAAATTTACATGCGGCAATATTTTATTCTAAATACTACAATAAATAAATACCAACAAATACCTTGGGTAGAAAATTATTCTAAGCCTGTATCAAATTACACAAGGCGTCAAACAAAGCCCATTAGTTGCTTTATAAAGTCACATAGGAAATTCGATATGACATGTGTTGATGTATTTGCATAAACATGTCACAATAGAAGAATTTTTATGAGTTTATTGTTTCATCAATACGAACACATACCTACGCAAATGTCATTTAATTTGTTTGAAAAATCTGCCAAAGTTCTGAAGCGATTACAGCACTCCGATTGGCTGAGATTAAGGACAAGCATGACACTAAAGCACATCCAGATATTTCTATGGATATCGATAGTCAATGTTTAGTTATCACAGGGCACACTCATGGCCGACGTGGTTGGCTAAGTTGGTAGTGACCCTGCCCGCGAAGCAAGCGTCCCGGGTTCGAATCCTGGTAAAGGCATTTATATTTGTGTGATGAGCAAGAACATTTATTCCTGAGTCATAGATATTTCTATCTATTTAAGTATTTTTCTATGTAGGTATGAATATCGTTGTCTAGTACCCATAATACAAGCCTTACTAGCGCTTACTTTGGGACTAGGTCAATTTGTGCGAATTGTTCCCTAATATTTATTTATTATTTATATTTTACAAAAAAAAAATAGTTATAATTTTTATACCGGATTGAAGGATGATTTCGCCGATGTCGAGATACTGACGACACTAACCAACAAATCTTGTTATTGATTTATAATAATCACGGATAACCATAATGTAGAGTCGAGGATAAAGAATAAAAATGTTATTTTGTATGTATTACACTGGTACGTACTTATTATATTCTTACTTTATTTACCACTGTATTGGTTACTGTAGCTCTTGCCCGCGACTTCGTCTGCATAGAATTCGTTCATCGCTATCCTGCGGAAATAGAAAAAAAAGTGGCCTATGTTTTAATTTAGGGTAGCAGCTATCCTCGTTCTAAATTAGATCCAAACCCGTCCTGCCGTTTCAGCGTGAAGAAAGAACAGACATACACACTAACTCACTCACATCCTCATGAACTTTCGCGTTTATAATATTAGTAAGATATCAAAATTAGTAAAACATCGTCTACCCCGTAAGGGAGTCGTGATTTGTGTATGTATAGGTAGGTAAATAAATATAAAGGGCTCCGAATACTACTCCCTACCATTCGGGGTTGAGACCTTAGGTCCGTGGGGTCCCAGCGCGCATATGTTATTCAAGGAAATTTCTAAGAGGCTGATCGACTGCAACGGAGACCAAAGAGCAGCTTCCTCGCACAACGTATTAGTATTGCAATATAGCGGAGAAATGGTGCCAGCATCTTTGGCTCAATGCCGCGGGGGAGTAGATTTATTTTAGTTTTAGTTCAATTAATTTTTATCTTGTATTTAAGTAGTTAATTATATATAAAACAACGCAACAAGATCTTTCTTTTGAAGTTAACTTCAAAATGTTTTACAATGATTAAGTTGTTACGTTTGAAAATAACTCAATAGATGATTGTTTAAGTTTCTGTGAGTTGTTTAAGATAAGCGATGTTCTGATGTTAGTTGTTGCTAAGTGTAGCCGACGGCTTGGGGAATCGTTGAAGTCTTTTCTTTGAATCGACGCGGGACGAGAAATGGCGCCTGAGAAGGCTTTGGAGTTAAGCATACAACGCGATAGAAATGTTCTTTATTGAACCCACGAAGCAGTACAGTAAGTTTACAAAAAAAAGATCTCAGTGGATATAATGCTGACATTTTCGTCTTCAAATAGTGAATTTAGTCGTTTAATTAAAAAAAAGCTGAAGAATAATTATGTAACATTTAAGTGAAAAATTGTTTAGCTATATAATCTTAAGACATCTTCTTCTTATTTGCGGCGTATCATGTCGTTATAGCGACGACAACTTCGCCAATGTCAAAGTAACAAAAATATAATTCCGAATTCTTGTGACAAAATGTCGGCAACGTTGTACGGTAACACGGACAAGATTTTGGTCACCTTTGGCCTCATCTGCACCTTCCACCAAGTGAGATAGAGGTCAATCACTGGTCAGTTCGTAATAAATAAATAAATACATAATAAATTTTGAACTTCAGGTCTTCACGCTCTTAGTGTCTCTACAGAAAAAGCCAAGCAACATCATACGTATTTTTTGTTTTATGGTTGGCCTTAAAAACATTGTGGCGACCTATATATAGACGTTAGTGTTTCCACACAATATGTGGCATCGCAATTTGCCAAAGCACTTCCTATCTCTCTTGTTGTTAACACGTATCAGCTGAACAAGCTCCCGCTTTAAAGTCACTTTGGTACTAGCAGCATCTCAAGGAATTTGATGTTGAAGCAGCCATGCCAATTTAAACGATGGACTAAGACAGTAAAAGACAGTAGGTATACCTACTCAGGAGCAAAAGTGACCCAGTTTTTTTGCTCCTTAGTATATTTTCCAAGCGGAGTATACTTTTGGTTAAGACCAAATTATCGTAAAGGTTAAGATCCTAAATACACTAATTTCAAATTCAACAAATTGTCAACAATCACTTCTTAAGCGATGGATACCTACTGAAGCTAATCCTGTAAACCTTTGAATTCGCCGCCAGAATAACGACAAACACTCAATACTTTGCCAGACCATTAATCGTACCTTAAAATACTCCATAATCGGTCCAGCTATTTAAAACAATCAGCTACTTTACTATCAGCTTTACTTTCACTACCTCGTATCTTACCAATCTCCATTGATCCTAAACCAACCTTATACTAAAATATCAGCGTTGGATTTGTAACCGCACAAGTTGGGTAGATACGAGGTCAGCGGTTGCTATTTCAGTTTCAGTCGGCGACGCCTCGTCGGATCAGTTGGGCGATTAGTCCGACGCTTTGAAGACCGAATTACAAATGGTGGCAACGCCGAGAGCGACGCGTGCGACGCTTTGTCGCAGCTGTCGTTAGCGGCTAAATATAATGGAGTTGCGACATTGATGGTAAGATACTATGATATAGGGTAAGTTTTGTACATTCGACAGAAACAATGAAACCCTTGTTGAATCTGCCGTGTCTGGTGTCTATCTGTCTGTTTAGTCAATTTTCTTAGTATCTACTTCACGAAATTCCATTGCCTTTAGTAAGTTGTGTGTTTATTAAATACAAATTGAAAAGACTAAGTGTGCTGCATGCATACCTACGCGGATTATACCTTTTTATATTATGTCAGCAATAAGTATTTAATTCCCTCGAGGAGGATGACATAACTACGTTTGAAACTCTTATTTTTTTCAATTCAACTAACTAAATACTTAAAAATTTAAAAGCCCGTTTTTAATGTTAAAGAACCGTTTCAATGACTCATGTCAACAGCGCATGCGCGGTGCGGTGACAGCGCCGACAGGCGACGGTCGCGGGCGCAGGATAATGATTCCGAATTTACATTTCATACGCTATTTGCCTCGCCCTTGTCTTCAAAACACGTACCTATCTAATTTAAATACAGCTTTAAAATGCCTGTATGGTTATCTGATTTTGATGAGTGCAAGGTGCATACCGTGTGTTCACAATTTATAATAATTTGTTGTGATTAGTGAATGCACATCGATTGAATTGAAGCGGATATCAAGACGATGTAATAATATAATAAGCGTATTAACAGAGGACAATTCGATAACAATTGACATTGGCTCAGACTATGTAAGCAAAGGCTTTACTAAGGGTACTAGATAACGAAAAATAAATACTAACCATCTATTCCTCGTCCTCACAAATAAAAAAACTAATTAAAAATTAACCACTGGGCTAGGCTAGGGCCGTCGTCAAATGTAACTATAATACTTATGAATATCTGGTTGAAACATCAAAGCACTGAGATCTCAAAAATATTTTTATAGAGCTCTCGTTTTCCTGGCGGACTACCCAAGACACAGTGTAAATACATTAACTTGGTATCAAGGTTTTTTGGTGGGAAACTGAGCGGCGTTTCGCGGAGGGTAAGATTTGTATCGAGTTTCTCAAGTATTTGTTTTTAAAATTACAAAGTAATTGAGGCTCACTTTAATAACATTTTTTAATTTCGACCTGGAAGTAATTCTATAGTAATCTCTTAAAATGTTCACATTACGGAGTGACGGGCTACTCATTAATAACGTAGTCGTTTATGCGTGTAGAGCCGAACTAAATCGGCCATCCGGACCATCGTCGCTGCTCTTTAATGAATTTTTAACAAAAACTTAATTAAAAATCGTATCTCGCATGTTCGAAGGAAATGAACTCATTCCTCGGACTCGGTGACTGACGGGCGGACTGACGGACCCGTCATTATGGAGAGCGGCCAGCCAAAGCAGACCTCTCCCGCGGCCCCGCTGTACCAAGGGCACGAACCACGAAACCAATTTCAATGACCTGTCAACGGCCAACTTTAAATGGACGCGTTGTATGTTTTCGAAATTTTGTAGTTGACGTGAACATGCCGTAAATGTTTATTACCTAATTATTAATTATTGTCTTATGCTAAGGTTAATTTCGTAAGAGAGTCGCGGTTATTATAATGACAAGAGAGCGTATCGGACGTTAATAGATGCATGCTATTGTTTTGGAAATTTGCTTTATAACTGTGTAGGCTTTTATGCGGAAGAGTTCACAGTTCTATCGATTTCAAGCTCTGACTATAATATATTATGAACTGTTTCGAGAAAAGAATGGTACGGCCGTGCCGCTTTTTTGCTCGACTTGGCAGGCGCAATGCCGTGTCCCCAGATATTACAACGAGTGTATTTATTTTATCACAGGATATGACCATCAACAAAGCACGATTTGCACAGCAGCTTGTTTATGCACTGTTTATGTAAACAATTTAATTTTTATAACGAATACAATTATCACTACCCTATAAGTAAGACAACACATATTCCGAACTTTTGCAGCCGGCCAGCGCTCATGTTCATTAAGGCGGGACCTTTTGCGGGTAGTAGGACGCTGTGAAAGGTTCGCCTGGACTGTTACTATCATCTTACGCTAAACTGCCGCCAAGCGCCAGTGCTTACTAGACTCTATGTTCCGGCGCGGAGAGTAAGACAACTGCTAAATTACTGGCCCATGATATTCCATCTTAGATCTCTATCTACTGCAGCGTATCTACAATCCTTTGGTGTTGCTGGTGATCACGGGTGGTGCTCACTTACCATCAGAGTCAATTGCTCCTTTGCCTTCCTTGTCGTATATAAAAAAAACTTTTACAACAATGTTGTCGATGCCTCGAGCGCCCCAGTCTCACGTGCGCCAACTAAAAACCCAGGCTCGCCGTCTCAGTATAATTACCAATACGGGTTATCAAGCCATTTCCTTTGCCACAGTATTTTATACATATAAAAAACACAAAAATACGTGTCATCAATGCATTTCATCAATTGGAAGGGGACACTGTAATAATTAAATTGCCTACCTACATACACAATTTACTTATTCAAAACCATACTCGCATCCCATCATAACAATATTCCGCAACATTTTTTCACGTGCGCTAGAGTTGAAACAAAAAAGCATCGCGTCCGTATGAAGACGCTGGTTCAACAAAACCAACACGGGCCTGCAAATTGGCGGTTCGGCGAGACGGGCACGTCGTGACCGCCGGCGCAAGCGCATGGTGACGGGCGGAGCGGCCGCGGGACTAGAAAACGAAAACGAGATACACACACACACATACATACATACATATATAAACCTCGTCTTTATCCCTTACGGGGTAGACAGAACCAAAGGTAACAAGACTAAAGACCACGTTTAGCTTGATTGGAGGCGTATAGATGGAAAGGGGAATCAAAGTAGTGATGGGTTGCTAGCCGCCTGAAAACTATCTAGTTAAACGAAGACATTTCTATCTATCTATCTACAGCGACTGCTGGACGTAGGCCTCCTTCATATTGCGCCAACTTTCGCGATCCTGGGCTTCCCTCATCCAGCCACTGCCAGCTGACATTTGACAGAAGACCTTCAAAATGTTATTATCATCCATATTATAGGTTACCTTAGGCTCTGTCGACCCCGTAAGGGATAAAGACGTGATTTGTGTATGTATGTATGTATATTATAGGTTGTATGCATGGTAGGATTAGTAGGTCTTCCAGTATATGAGTTTATGTATTGTATTAGTTAAAGTAATGTGTTGTGGCTTTCAGTATATCTAGTTTTAAACTCACTCGTATTAGGAAATGTTCCTCTCATCTACTCAAGGGTTGACTTGAAGATAAGTTCGCCTCTGCACATGTATTAATTGTGTTTCTATTTTTGTAGAACAAAGTGTGTACCTACATAATTATAGACATGCTGTAAGTGGAATACATACACGCGTTAATTTTAACGAGTTTATCCAGTAAGCTTCCCAGGTAACTACGCGAATGTGATACACTGTCACGACTTGTGACTGTCTGTTTGTGATATGCCAATGTTTGCTTCCAAGCAGACAGTGACCCTGTTATATATATAAGTATAGGGATTCAAATTGAGCTCACTCTAAGACAATTCAACAGGCCATTTTAGGATACTCGATCTATGTTTAGGATGTACTACAATTTTTATACTTATTTATAGTCGCTTCTAAAGGGTTGTACATTGTACAATAAGGTCAGGGGCTTATAAGTCCACTACGATTATTTGCCCTGTAATGGTAGAAATCCATTAAACGAGCTTCTTTTAGTGATTGAACAACGACATAGCTGCAGCCTTATTCTGAGAACTTGGAACGAGCTATAACTTTTTTCAAAATTTTTACTTAGTATTGACTTGAGAAGTCTATGGAAATGCGGGTCTATTTACGGTATGATTACAATAAAGAAGTTGTTTTTAAACAATTTTGCATTCTCATAATTCTTATTCGTTCTCGCTAATCCTGGCCACATGCAGCTGAGCTTGCGTTGCAGTATTCTGACTTAGCGAGCAAGACAGCTGGTGAAGCTAGCAGACGACATGAGGTTCTAGTATCTAGTATCTTAGAGCTCTACGCTGGCCTACTGCATTTGCCATCTTCTGTTGATGCAGGTTTTCACGGGTGTTTGGTGCCCCAGTCATCTGGTGATCCTTTGTCACGTTTGTTGTCGTTCTGAAACAAAAAATAGTCTTAAAATCGAATGGTTTAAAAGCATTGATTTCATTTTGTAAAGATCTACAGTTGTACCGAAGTTCTGTTTAAAGAATGCAGTAAAGTCATAGTGCATTTTAGAATTGCCTCCAACCAATTTACTGACACTAAATTGCATACCATGGGGTTTTTGTTCACTTGCACTGCTCGCCTGTAATAGATATTGTGTAGACTCGCCTTTAGGCTACTACGGCGGTTCCTCGTGTTTTTTTTTAGTTTCCGGCTAGTACAGACTTTTGTTCTATCCTAAACAATGATTGTATGCTGTAGTATGATGAATATGATTATTGGCCATTGATACTGCAACTTTTGGTTAGCAACAAGTATATTTTTTGTTTTTTAAAAACATGTTTTACTCACTGAGGAAAACACTTAATACATGTAGCACCAAATATTAGTGTATTAGTAAGTTCTGTAAATAAGATGCCGTCGAGGGAAAGTATGTACTGAGTGAAAATTATTAAACTCATTATATATTTTTGTATTTGAGGCTCATTTGTCATAGAAATAAAAGGGGGGGGGGGGGGTGGAGCAGTAATGGTCAAATTTTTGTCTTTAGTTCTTACATTTGAAATATCATAAGGTAAAGTTCTTAAACCATTATTCTTTTGTTTTCTAATTTTCCCCTAGCCCTCAAATGTGATTCCATGTTCAAATTTTTTTGTTTTTACGTACCATGACCGTGTTCAGCGCACATAAATACATATTATGTACTAAGTTTCAACTTATTTACGAAAGTCCCTGAGCGCAAGTCGGACTCGCACTTGACTGGTATGTATGTATGTATGTAAACCATTATTGCACATAAAAATCAAAAAATACAGAAGTACACAGAAAATAGTACAAAGGCGAACTTATTCCTGGCGAACTGGTTTTACAAGCTTTACAAGTCATAGTAACTCGTAGTAAGGAATTTTTCAGGCATTTATATAAATATCTAATATGCTTCTATGCTGGTCTGGGAGTAAAGAAAAAACATAGAATGTACCAGTTGCTTCTCCTCCCGCGTAGATGGTAAAACCCCATCGAGGGAATGGGCATAGGAATCATGTTATAGGCGATGCGGCTAGCAACCCATCACTATTTTGATTCCCTTTTCCACCTATACGCCCACAATCATGCTAAACGTGGCCTGTAGGTCTTGTTACCCTAAAGTAAGCCTAAACTCTGTCTACCCCGTAAGGGATAAAGACGTGATTTATGTATGTATGTATGTATGTATTTATATAAAAAAAACGTAACTAGCACAACTCAGTAGTCAAAACACAATGACATGGCTCACAGGTTATTTCAACCAACAATACGAGGCTCTAATGAAGTGACACATCCACACATTGTGGTCACAAAAAGCAATGATGACTTCTTATCAATGCGAGAATGCATTCGATAACCGGACAATAGAATTCACGAGCTACCGAGATATACTATCAGGCGCAATATATTGTGTGACTTTACACCTTACGTGCGACTAGAAGACTCAACTTGATTTCTAGGCTTTCTTTGTGTACCATGGTATACCATGATCCTTCGCGACAATCTCTAACTTCACCTCATAACACACACATACAGAAATACTTATAGTTATTTATATTGTAACTATTCATATACATCAAAATATATTAGTAAACGTAGAAACCTATTTCATTTTAATCTTAAACCACTACACGTCTTGAAGTATACCATGCTTAATTATTATAACTTTTTTTTGTATAATGCACTCCTAGATCCCAAGATACAGGCTCAAAAGACAAAAAAGACAATCCATAGATATTCATCATCGTCATCAGCCATAATATGTCTACCGTTCAAAACGAGGAGGCCCTCTGAGCAACAAAATGAACGACCACTTCCCACCTATATGCATATACCGCTTGTCTGCAACTCTCGCCACGATATCGATTCACCTAGTGGGAGGCCTGCTAAGGCGCTACGTGCTGTAAGATGCTACATTCGTATTCGTCTGCTTTCTGCAGTAATTTTGCTAATTTCCAGTATAAAATGCTACGTTAATTAATGATATCTCTATTAAGGAAATAATGTAAAAATAATGATTCAAGAGTTGCCGCCGCACCGTACACTATTTTGAGATACGAATTTGCTTGCTAGTTCGATCTCTAAGGAAACATTGGCCTACAATACGTGTACAACTATATAATTGTTGTACTAAAGTTACACTGAACACACGAACAGGAACATTTTGCAATATCCATTTTTAGACGGCCAGAGGTCAAGGCTGGAAGTTGCGGGATTCTAAATAGAACAACTGGGAAGCATCCCACGGGTTTAGTAAAGTTCAAGTTAATATCGAATAAGTTTAATTTATTCGAGAATAGATTTCAGCTGAAGCTGATAAGTTAATTTGCGAGACTATACAGTTTTAAGTACGCGAGATTTTTTACCATCCAATGAGCAAAATTGTTCTCCAAATAAATAGAAGCCATATTACTTAAAATAACAACAATTGCTAAAAAAACCTAAATTTACTTCGATAATACAGTGTCTAGTTCAGAAAAACATCGAGATTAGTTCTTACTTAATGGCTTTTTATATAAAGATACGTCTATAAACACTTGTTAAATGGAAATACATCATGATACCGAGGCGAAGCGGCGAAGCGACCTGCGACACTAGCGCAAAGAAAGAAAAATAAATCCCATCTTCGCATTATATTGACAGGGACGATCGTTTGAGAGACGTTAGTAATTTTTAACTGCTGTTTTACAACCCACGGAAAGCCTTTTGACCTTAGCCTGGTAATACAGTGAAATTTACTGCCGATGAAAATGTTATTATGGGAAACACCGCACCAGCCACATCCAAAGCCTTCTTTCGCGATGTTCCGATAATTTAAAAGGCTGTTAGGATAACATAGATAAAAAGCTCGTTCCGACGTATTATTTACAAGCTTTCGCTTGCGGCAGGCTTTATAAAATTTAATAATCGACCGTCATTGCAAATACACGCCTCAGTTACAGTTGGTATAAATAAAATTTATTTGAAAACCTCCTGGATCGATGATATAACATCTATAAAATTGCTAATACAAAGCCTTGTAAGTTTTTGCCGTGTTTATAGAACAACATCCGGTGCTTAGAATTACATCATAAAAGACATCGTAGACGAATTTTTATTTGCAATTAAATTTAACTAAGTGCATTGAAATAACTCAAACTGTATAGAGACTTCATTTTATTCGTAATCCAAATATTTTTTCTACTATAAATTAAACAATTAAATGATAGCTGAAACAATTCGATAAGAAGAGACACCACTGAAGCCAAAGAGCTCCCCGCAAAAGAGTAAACTTTTATGATAAAACGTGTAAATTCAGAACTAATAGGCTGTGGGGCACATGCGACGTCAATTTTCAGCGGCGACGCGAGCGCCGGATTTATCGAGCCCGCTTCATTTACATACAGCGAGCATAAATTCTCGTTTGTAAGAACACACTGGCACTTTTATTGTGAAGCTCTTTGTAGGGAGAAAAAAATTGTCAGTTTTTTATGACGACGTTGGTTGGCTTTAACACGACAACCCGTGTTTGACTGTACAAATATCAATTCTTTACATGATAGCGGTTAATGGTAGTTTACTGGACAACGTCTGTACTGACGATCTCTAGTTTTTATTAGTAGTAGCTTAACTTATGTTAAGGGTTTTATATCAATAAATTTGACCCTGAGTAGTATGATTGAAATGTTTCATGGATTTAAAATAAGTAGTACCTTTAACAATAAAAAAATAGGATATGTAGGTATTATATTTTGATTGTATCGTGTAGTTGTGCTGGAATCGAATAAGTTCTTTAAGTTACTCCACTATTTCATTAATTATTTAATTGATAATAAGTTTGAATTGTAGTTGTCATCTACCTATTGTATTTTATTTTCGGTTACGTGTGGCATTAATTTTAATTTTGTATTCCCTAGCTAATATTTAGTACGCCAATTGCCAAGGCATAGAAGATCACAAACAGTATTTACCGGGTCTGTATCTTACAGCCTACCTGTGTTCTACAATAAAAAAAAAAACTGATTCAGATTCTGAAGTTTGAGTTTACTGATGCCATCAGCTTCTTAGTCTACTGCTCTGCTATGGCTGTGTCCCTGTCGATCAGTCAGGTTTACAGTCTGCGGGCGCCTCTATGTAGCATTTACCTTGTGATAACAATCACACCATTCATTGGGAAACACAACATTACTAATTTATTTATATATTCAGGACGTGTCACTATTGCGGGTCACACGCGGCCATTCGCGACGGGAACAGCTCACAATACATATTTTACGAGAGATCATTAAAAGGGTTTTAAAATTGATTTACTGCAGGCCAAAGTGATTGCAGCATCTGATTTTCGAGCACAAATTGTTGTGAGCATTCAATGAACAAACGTTCATTTGTTAATTTTGTTCACCTCAATAACGTTTACGGTTGCCGTTAAACTTTGGCCGTAAAACGATATGAATATTCTTAATATTAGCCCCCGTGTTTTATCTTGACATGTTTTCATTCGAAAATATGGTATTGAGTATAAATCATTCGAATAGGCAATAACTCCAGAAGGCCACCTTAGTTAAACTACGTTTCTGTAACTCGCTATATTTATTTTTTTGGTTTACCTTTAACTGTTATAGGCCATTAGACTTAAACGATAATAACAAGCTGGCTTTCTTAGCTTTGAAAGAGACCCATTAAATGAAAGTTAAGTACCTACTTCCATACACAAGTTTCTCACAGCACATAGCTAAAAAAAGATTGATTGGAAATCCCTTAAAGGGATAAGTTCGTCTTTGTAGATGTACGAGTATCTTCATGTTTAACAATAGTACTTGTTTTTATTTTTTTACCTACCTATATACATACATACGCATTTAATAACGATGGTTCTTACAATTATGTAAATAAAACAGATGCATGTGTGTAAAAGCGTGGATAGACAACGGCTGTAATGTAAGCATCCACTTTATATAATATTAGTTTCTGCACGCGACTTCGTCTGCGTAGAATTATACATATAAACCTTCCTCTTGAACAACTCTACCTATTAAAAAAACTGCATCCAAATCCGTTGCACAGTTTTAAAGATCTAAATATACATAGGGACAGATAGCGGAAAGCGACTTTGTTTTATACTATGTGCTGACGATGAAGCCCCACAAGAATATCCGAATTGCAACCATCTTGGTGGGCGACTTCTAGCAATATAGAGATGTTCTACAAAATGGAGACTCAATGTATTTCGTTCCAACATTTCACAATGATTCCAAATAGAAATCTAAAACAATTCCTATATCCAAGGAATGTGTCCGCATTGTGCCGGTGTAGTGATCGCTCGCAAAGATGTCGGGATGGGATAAATACAGATCTGTCGTGCTTTGTCCCGGGCGCGCGAACTTTGCTAACTTATGAATTGCATGGATGATTAGAGTGCAATTCGTGATGAACTTATTTTCTTGGCTTAGTTTAAGAACATTTCGCTGATTCAATACAAAAGCGACACATTTCAAAATCGGACACTGTTGCATTTGAAACCTTATAACTGCCGACTTTTGTATTTAGATGCAATGGAGAATGATTTTGGAATGCGTCCATTTTGTATTTAATCAACGATTTATCAAACAGCGATTGTTTTTAAAAATATAAAGCAGTGAAAATGTCAGACCAAATTCCCGAGACACTGATCTAGTCAATCGGAATCCCAAGGGTCTAGTAAAGGACTTTGTTTAAATAATGAATTACCTTTACTGTTCTCAACTACTTTGGAAGGTATGAAAACGTTGGGATAAGAATAAGAATAAGATATCTTTATTTCGCTGAAGCACACATGTTAAAAATAATACAAAATATAAGTAGAAATAAAATGCAAATGCGAAAAAAGAGTCCACTCAGAGCAGATATTACGTGGATCCTGGTTGGCATGCTATACATGACCGCGCGACACGCAGTGTGTCGCAAACCCACGCTAAAACACCACACAGTCCAAATACAAAACAGTCCACCCAAATAGCACCCACCCAAACATTACCACAATTCACATCCTTGCACAGTCCGGCAGCATTGAGACAAAACCACAGCACAGTTAAGTAACTCCAACGAGTAACAACCCAGAAAACAAATATTGGATAGATAACAATTTATTAGAAAAACTACCCGCTCTAGCTTTATGTTTCAGTTTGTTGACATGTGCTCGTGTCAGTCCATTGATCCGCCTTTGCCTTGGCATGCCACTGGACTTGATCTTCAGTCCTCCTCCTCTAATACTTGTCCGCTGAAGTGGCTATGGGTCACCTTTTTTACGACAAGGAACGCAAACGAGCAATTGCCTTCCTATTCATATTAAAAAAAAAAAAAAAAAAAAAAAACCTGATGGTAAGCGAGCAGCACCACCCATAGACACCCGCAACAATAGAGGATTGCAGATGCGTTGCTAGCCTAGATGGCTAGGATAGAATACCTCTTGAATCAGCAATTTCACCGGCTGACTTACTCTCCATACCGGAACATGCCGACAAGATTGAGGGAGACGGTGATAGGGATCCCAGACGGACCTTGCACGAGGTCTTACCCGCGAAACAAGCCGGAGAACTGTTAGCCGTTGGGGCAGTCTAGTTCTTGAGTGGAGACCGCGTGTCGGCAAACGTAGCGTGGGGTGTTCTGTACCCGTTGTTAGGTGCGGCGATGATATTCGATATATGGCTCCAGCATCAAATTTTCATTATTTAGTTTATTTAGATTCAGTGTTTCATATACAAATGTAAAGGTTTACCCAAATATAATACTACGATGGAATCCGGCGTCATAGTTAATTACTCAAGAGACCCGCAAACGGAGTTGAAAGAACTCATAAGCAAGAATTTATGGCTAAAGACATCATTCAACATCAGACTGTTATCATTGGTCGTTTGTCAGTCAGTTCTATGAACAACTGTTTACTGTATCTATCTATGTAGTGACATAATATTCATTCAAACATAACTAATGTATAATTAAAACACAGGGTTTAGCTTTCAAATTAAGATATTCCTTACGTTGTTTTTGCTCTCAAAAAGAGGCGTAGCTATGATTTTTTAATCTCTGAAAAAAACAGTATAATACATGCATAATAAACCACGTCTTTATCCCATACGGGGTAGCCTAAGGTAACAAGACCTAAAGTCCACGTTAAGCATGATTGTGGGCGTATAGGTGGAAAAAAATGGAGAATTAAATCAAATTAAAATGGTTATATTAATACCAATACAGAATCGTATCTCAAAAGTTGACTTCCAGCGGAACAATGTGGTATTTCACCCTACATAGTTGAATGAACTATAATAAAAGGACTTCGTTCGAATGCGATTTTAAAATTTAGGTGAATCCTGTCGCTTGTAGCCGCTACGTGTAGGTGTAAATTGCATTGAATTCTTAAACAACGTCATGAAGGCTCCGTGTAAATCCTAAGTACACAATAGCTAAGACGGCGTTTTGTTTGAGATAGGTAGAATTGGTTTTATGTTTGTGGAGGTTTGTTGGAGGCTTACAGCACAGCAAAGTTAGCACGAATAGTATGAGAAATTATTGGCAGTCTCGTAATGGCTTCAAAATAAATGCTTGTTTAGGAGTCTTGATTAAGTGACATGATTATAAGCAATCTTATTATAATATGTAGCGTGACAAACCGTAATTTAGAATTATTGCTAATCAAATTAATTTTGACATAGTATCTGTCGAATAAGAACCTTTATGATCACAATGTTTAAAATGAAAAATGACTTTGTGGTATTATGCCTAAAACGTAATAGGCCTAAAATATGGTTTAGGTTTTGTTATCCGTTTAGGCGATATATATAAATAAGGTCTGTTAAAAGAAAACATTTTTACCACAAATTTTTAGGCAACCGCTTTTATAGAAGAGTATATTGTTATCCTACTAAATTTCAAGTCAATCCGATGACTAG
Organism: Pandemis corylana; assembly: GCA_949127965.1. Taxonomy (NCBI): domain Eukaryota; kingdom Metazoa; phylum Arthropoda; class Insecta; order Lepidoptera; family Tortricidae; genus Pandemis; species Pandemis corylana. The sequence goes on from OX421860.1 coordinate 5,651,225, forward strand.
AAGTAAGGCGGCATTCAACTCATAGGAATGGAATAAAATCAACTTACAAACACTGTAAGATTTTAAAATAAAGTGTGCTTTCTAGCTCAAAGTTTTGCTTGTTTAGCCCACTTCCTACACTGATTAGGTGTCTGAGGTTCATGTTGCCCAGTTTAGTCAACTCGGCTTCTTCGTTCTATTGTTCCTACTACTTCAAATATTACCGGAGCATGGTAAGCAGCAGAAACCGTTGAGGTATCCCACATAGTATTAAGGTTATGGTCTACACCACCTTGAAAGAAATCAATGACTTCGAGTTCTTGTACAAGAATGTCAAAAGAATTTTGATATCGGTGGAAACTTCCACGTGGAGGCACTCATGTAGGTAATGTAAATTCACGTTGGCCCACAAAAAATTGTTGCTACCACTCATTATACTCATGCACTAATCCTATTATCATATAAAAATGTTGTAGGTGTGGGCGAAGAGTCAAAATAAAAAAAGCCGTTTTGTTCCATAATAGCCAATAAATCAGATCAACGTTCACTGTTAGAGCTAGAACGCGCTAAAAAGACAAAGTTTACATAAGACGACCATTACTCATATGGTAATAGTGTCTTGATGTAAATTAAATACGTGGCTACCTGCGGGCACGGTTTTTTAGACCGGTATCCAGCGGTGCCGGCGAAATAATTTGTCAAAAACTAGTCTTTGAATGATTATTATTACGACACCACGTAGATCTTTATCTGGTTTACTTTTTACGCACTTGTTGTATCTTTAGACGAGATAAAAATAGCTTCTTTCAATAAATTAGCTTCTAGCTGCATGACAAAAAGGCTGAAAATGCCTTTGCGCCGTTCAATGGTAGCGTGGCTGGTGTTAAAATCAAAAAGTGGAATGTTGAGCATTTCATCTACTTCAACGTTATTTTCACGAACACCATTAACATTATTTACGCCCCCATTTACAAATGTTCCAGAACAGTTAAAATAAGTCCTTCCGTTTTTAACGGTTTCGACTCCATTCGCTTTACGACCGGCGGCTACTTATCAATACCTAAGCGGTTACAAACCTTAAATAAGTATTTAAAGTACTTCAGTCAATTAAAGGGAAAGCCATTTGAACCTTTAAAAATAAAGAGTACCTTAAATGCACTATATTTATCTTATCCTGAACAAGGTTACTTTATTTATAATGTTGTTTTAAAACTTGATTTTATGGGACTTATGAACACAACGGTCATTAAAGTCTCTAATGATGTTATGAGGTTATTATATTATATAAATATAAAACTCGACGATTAACGAGTCTGAGAACAGGAGGTTATCTGGCGTACAACAACTTACAAGCCGTAATTGGCGGTTTTGAAGATAAAACAAGCATGTGATATTATGACAAATGACTTCGACTTCGGTCGACTTAAAAAATAGCATTCATAGCAAAAAATAAATGTTCAAGGAAACTTCTCATGTTTGTGGTACTTAGCTTACTAAAGCTCAATTATATTTTTTGTTGGAGATTAATTTGAGCAGTTTTAGCATTGACCTATACAATCGTTTGATTACGAAGTGATTTGGGCTTTATAGCATTAAGGAATGCGTTCGAAACAAACTTGCACGCTATGGCAGTTATAAAAGGAACAGCAAGTTCTCACGTATCGAAAGATCAATCGTTAAGATTCTCAATTTTGATTGTGGGTTAAGAACAATTTTGAATAATGAATATCGAGTGGCTAATGCATCACTTGCACGACAATAACATGGGACGAGGACAATGCTGGTGAAATTACATGTGCTCGAATTGAACTGACCGACGCGAATAAATATTTTGAACTGACATTTAACGTTTGTTTTTTTATTGCATATTAAAGACAAAGGCAATATCCGCCCACAGACCGAAACTTGGAGGGCAACAAAATTATGGAGCGAGTTCACTTTCCGAAGCATTCCAGGACTAATGATTTCGAGAGATACCCTCCCCTTGAATGTAAAACGACTCCGCCCCCCGAATGAATTGAAACACTGCTGGGACTTTTTATATTTATTTATTAATTGTTGTTTTTCGACGGTCGGTGGCCCGAACCGGGTGGAAGCAGGGCAAAAACTTTTGCCTTTTAGAATTAGAAGTCGTTTTATAGGTCGGGGATTAGATGAGAAACATGAATTATTGCTGAAGCGTAATAAATAATCGCGGCGGCACTAGAGGAGGAGCTTTATTGAAACTAAATATAAATTCAGACTTAATATATACGATAATTTATACGTATAAACTATATCCATCAATGTGCTTCGCCTCGTTGTTATGTTAACCACCAAATTCTCATGTCTGAATCATAATATTATTAACAAGTTCGCCCACACATGAGAATAGAAATAAATGGGCACCTACCATCTTCATCATTAATAATATCATTCACTGATGCATTTTGTTTTGACTGCCTTTAGATATACAACAACGTGTGTCTAATAATTTAATTAAACATGGTAGTAGCACGGTGATCGTGACTGAGAACATAAAGGAATTTCCGTTATGAAGTCATTCATGAGAAGCAGAGATACTCTCGGGTACGTGATTCACGAATAGTTTATTGTCGAGTACCGCCCAGCAATATGTCGGACTCAATGGATTGCCAAATTCAAAGAAACGACAACAGGAGGATCAATCTTTCATCTAGGTAGATTCTGCCGATTTAAGCATAAACACCCCGCCGCACCTACTCTTTTAATCAGTCTTCGTATCAAATGTAAACAAAATTGGAATGGTTTTAATATTATTCGGCAATTCAGCATCGTAAGCGAGAACTTTTGTATACGTGTCGGTCAACGTCAGTGGCAAAGGTCGTTCCGCATTCGATTATTTTTATATTACACAATGCACGAAATTCGCGCCTCGAGTTACAAGCCACGATAGAGCTAATCGCATCTTTGCGTAACCAAATCCAACTGGATACGACCTTTCTTATTACATAGCACAATGATGTTACAATCAGATAATCAAAACACAGCGAGAGTAAATTAAGAGTGACCCAGTGTGCCCGCTACAGACAATAGGGCCAGAATTCGTGCGCTGGTAAATAATGATTCCTGTTTGCGATTCTGATTTCTTACAACAATTAATCAAGTGATTTCGCTTGCAGTGACCGGTTTTATTAATCGTATGTAATCGCGACGCCTACAGTGTAAATGTGTTGAAGTGATTAATGCGAGCTGGACGAAATTTGATTATCTGAAAAGTCTCATGCCGCGATCAGGACTTGTGAAATACAATAATTGCGAACATGAGCAGGCGGACAATCGTTGCATTATAATGAACATGTCAAGGGAAGACAGATTTTATTAACTTCTGACAGACTTGTAACATTCTTCAAAGTTGTGAATCTTAATCAATTCTTGTTCCTCTTGATCTTTCATTTAGGAATAATCTTCCGAAACGAAACAAAACGAAGTTTACACTTATTACATAAATAAAGAAATCTTGTATAAACAGTAATAAATACATTTTATTTCATAATTACATGTGTAACGGCATCTATAATGACTGCACAGATAGAACACGACCATACTCTGATGCTGTTGGCGACCAGATCGACAACGTATCCACGTGTTTATTTGTTATACACTGCACGTTCTATTTGAACATTCACTTTAAATTTAAAAGCAACTCTTCAATGTAGTATGTTGTAGAAGGTAGCGATAGATAGATGACGAAGTAGGATAGTCCGGTCAGTTGACTTTGTTGGCGTTACGGGTGTGTAATTTGGACGGAAACGTTGGAAAAAAGCTAATAATTATATAGGAGTGGAGAGCAATAATAACCGCTCATTATTATCATTTACAGCGGAATAGCGACGAACGACCGGACCTCGGCTAATGAGCACGCCTTTGGAAATAACGTGGACGTTCTATTACGACTTGACAAGGTCTTAATAATAAAGTTATTATTATTTGTAATTTATTCTTTAAGTCTAAAGTAAATTTTGTTAAGTTTTTTATGATTCAGGTTTATTAAATAATGATACCTATGGGATTATCTTTATTATCTTCGCGGTTACCTCTGATGAGCTTGCGATATTTTGACTCTGTCCACCCTCATTCTTGCATGTTGACTGCGGGCCCTAGTGCATCAAAGCTCGCAGTCTATGCCACGTGAAAATCATGACTTACTAACGTTTAATAATCTGATAAGAATTTAGTAAGTAAACCGTGATAACTTACGTTTATAATATGTAATATTATTTCACATAAACGCAAACTTAAGTCCCTAAGCGTAACACCTTTCGGAAACAACTATTACAAGGAAATAACCGAAGAATACATTTTTCAAGCCCCTCAGTTCATTGCATCCGACATGCAAGCTAATGCTCCTAATTGCATAAAACCGATTCAGGGAGCCAACCGGAGTAGAAACTCCTTTTCCACTTCGGGTAGCAACAAAAACGCCGCATCCACAAAATTGTAATCGTATAACGAGACCGCCTAAACAACTAATAACAAATAATTCACTCTTCTAATGTGGACTCCGGGGACTACTTCACATTTTGGGGTTCCGTACCTGCCGACTTTGCTTGATATTGTAATGCTTCGAAATATTTTGATGCAATTCATTAGGCTGTCAATATCATAGAAGAATTAAGTAATTCAGAGTGGTAACCCAATTTCGAAACCTTCACTGAGTCTTATGCGGTGCTTTAATCACACGAACATATAGGCCTACATTTTGATGAATTTCGGTGTTCGGTTAAAAATTTACACATAATTATAGTACTTTAATTTGACAAACAATATGGTTGATTCTAAAAAGTTCACTCGCAGAATTAGACTCGGACACGGAATTCACAATGTATGCTTGTCTCTCACTTGACAGAATATTTTGAGCACACGAAATAAAAACAACATATGGATGTCGTCATATTTCTCGTACCTTATTATAATCAGTGTCAGGTAAAATGCAGTCTGTCTATTGTTGTTTTTTTTTTCGGAAATACAAACAGTTTTAAAATTCGATAGCTACCTGAGCATAAGGGCGGATTTCAGTTTTTCGGCTTTGAAAAAAAACTTGATCTTCACCGCAAACATTGTTTTTTTAACGCCGCAACATTGAAGTTAAGCGAACAGGGGTAGGCAACCAGTTTAATATTTTAACTAATAATATACCTTACCTGCCTACATTACTTTTTGTTTACAAACGCCATAGAGGACTTGAAGGTATGTTGAATAATTTTTCCTGTTTTTATTTAATTAGCTACTTGTATCCCTAAATATAGGTAAATAAGGTTATTAATTAAAAACAGAATCATTATAAATGTATCCTCAAACTAATCATATTGCGACTAAATTCAACACTGAATTGAATACCAGGAAAGCGAATTAATTTAGTATACAAAGGTCTAGTTCAGCATTTTGTCCGCAATAAATAACAAAGCTCTGGGAAGTTTATGCACACAGTCTACAGCAGTCAATACACATAGCACACTTAATACAGATTGGAACTCAATAATGTAGCTCTATCAGTGTTAACCACAAATATAAAAAATAAAATTTACCAATTCTTTTGGTGATTTCGGATACAATTTTCAATACCAAACGGAAATATTTGCAGACATTTTTATCCAAACATGTTTACGACCCCTTACACTCTGCAGGGAACCAGACAAATAATAAAATGCGCAGATCTTCTCTGTGTGGTGCATCCAATAACAATCCCGTATGTTTCCATTGCTGTTTTAGATTTTAGAACAATTTAAAGTATGAAGCGAGGCGGCAATGTAGAGAGCGGCAGGAACATAAATTTGTGGGCGTCGGTGATGCAAAGGGGCGCCATATGGCAGTCGTTACGAATTTACTTTGTTTTTAGAATGGCCAAAATTAAGTTAGTTTTTTGCATTGTATGCTTTTTATTTGAAGAATGATGTATGCTTAATGGTGGGTTAGATGACAATGACTTGAATAATTTATAGCTTCTTGCGGAGCGAGGGTATGGTTTTGAACTAATACTTTGTAAAACCGTGTAGAGGTATACCTGTTAATTGGAATTGTTTAAAATGTTTTTGAGCTCCAGAATAAAAAGGAGTTATACATTTCATAATGGAAAAAATACACTGCATATCATCTATGACTTTTCTATCATGTTCATGTTAATCAAGAATTGGAAAGCAGTTAAAACGTTTTGCTAAGTATTTTGCCCGAGGCAGACGCTTATATTTGCATAAACTTGAAAAAATTAAAACTTGAAAAAAAAGACACACATAATAGCAGAGGGACAAGTTAATGGAATAATTATAATTATTCGGGGAGCAAAGGAGCCGGCGGCCACCCGCTGTCCACGTCTTTCGGCGATTGTTACCTCCAAAAAAGCAATTAAAAAATGAACCAGTAAGAAATTGCTTCAGATTGTAAAGAAAATATTCTCTTTTTAAAATTCCTATAAGACCCGCTTTTGATGAGCTTTCCATTCACGATTTGTAAATTGACGATAAATAGCGTTTCGACAAAAAGTGCGAGCGAACTTGCGAATTGAAAACGTGTTCACTCGGCTTCATTTCGAATGCAAAAACTGATTCTAGACTACAACGGAGTAACAAAACATATTAAACGTTGTTATGGTCACGTACTAAGAAATGTTGCGGAGAAAAGTGTTATTTACCTTAGACTATGGAAATCGATAAGATTCGTTTTAGGATAAAAAGTAGACTGTATCAGATCAGAATTCCAAGTAATTAACAGGTTTTCTGAGCTTAAATTGGGATAAAATTTTAAGTATCTTCGCTGCATAATCTTTCAGATCTAATTGGTTGATCATTTGGGACGGTATGAGTAGTAAATTCATTATATATTGCGAGTAAAATTGAGCTGTCAGCCGTGTATATTAACAAATGGGCTCCTATGAATATTAATAATGTATGCTATATATTTGTTTGATTAGGAAAATGGATACGGTGCTTCGGCGCAGTTTAAAATGATTAATAGTTTGAGTCGTTTGCGAGATCTTATCTTTCGAAAAAAGTATTAATAAAATTATTTCTTCCCTCGAATTTGCCCTTCGTGAAGTTTAACGGCCATTTATCTTATTCTATTAATTAATAAGTGAGTTCAAGTTTGAGGTGGATGAGGTAAGTTGTGGTGTTGAAGACTGAAAGTTGTATTATTAAATAAACAGAGTTGTGAATGCGTCGCCGTAATTCTTGGAGTGTAGTTGTTAGTTAGTAGTCGCGTCACGAGTGTAAGTAGATTTACATGTTCCAAGCACGTGATCTTATTTTGAGTCTTACTCCGCTCCCAGATTACTCTCGGATGAGGCTTTAAGCCGGTACAGAGGCAAACTTGTATTAAGTGCGCTGACGACAAAATGAAGATAGATGTTACAAACATAAAACTACAAAATTACAGGCATTTTTGGAATTAATAAAAAATATTTTATTATAAACGTCGACACCATATACCTACCAGATTTAGTTTATACAGTGTAACTAATATTTGGGTAATCTATAGTTATCCGTAATCAAAATAGTAAATTACAAAATTGAACGTTCTAACCCAGTATATTAATTTTTGGCCGACCTTTAAGCACTTTTGATATAAGTAAGCATTTTTGAAAAAGACAGTTCCTCGTCATTCCGTTTATCAGTTAAAGGTGTAAGAAATAAACGGTAAACTATAACATTAAATTAATTAATAATTATGTAGTATGTCGAAAGGAGATCGATGGAGGCTCCTACAGGATCCCGATAAGATATTGTTGATTGAGCATTCTCTTGCTTATCACAAGTCCTCCATAATTACTTGCACTTAATTACAGTTAAAGGCCAGTTAAAATGCTTTAAGTTGTTGATATCAGTGACTCGAATGTTATGAAGCAGTAACATGGTTGATTAATAATTATGTGAAACAGCTTGCTGCGTCAGTGTTTCTTGACCGTTACAACGTAAGGAACTTCAAAAAACGAGCCTAATATTTTATCCACTGATAATTATGGCAATTATGTCCTTGGTTTCCCCCAATAATTTATAAAAAGAACATGTGATATTGTGCAATACTACATCCGAATGATAGATGGTACAGTCAGCAATCGTTAGAGTAATTTAATGATTGAACTCGATCGCTCAGTTAGCGTATCGAAAGTTACATACGTTTAATGTAGGTATTATTTATGATTTGTCAGTGAAAGTATTCAACTGGATATTTAAAGCGCGAAGAGAAAACCTGCTGTTGTTGGCATCTTCGTAAAAGTTTAATAAAACGATTGTATATATTGTGAATATGATAATTTTAAAATAAAACTACCCTTAAACTTTGACACAATGCATGCATAACACTAGAATCTAACCGAATTGTTCATTGAAAATAATGTCAAAAATGCGGATAGATTCTCCTGGTCCTGATGCGCCGCCGCTGTGACTCGCGATCAAGGAATAAAATCCGAGTAAGTGTCAATTGGAAACTGTCGGATGGTTATCCGATACATTTATACATGAGTAACCCGGTATCCTAAGATTAAGCAGGGAAGTATTTTTATGAATTTGTTAAAAAATGATTCTTGTTTTAACCTACACAAAAAAATGGGAAACCACATTTTTAAGCAACTGTGGGCGTAGAATAGAATAGAATAGAGCGTAATTTGGTTCTCTATATCAAAAACATGAATTTTAATACAACAAATTCTTTACTGATCTTGCACCTGCTGACAATGTGAAGCCTTAATTACCAATGGATTAAATATACAATTAATGTTCATTGAATGACATTGCTTGGAATGTAACATCTGTCTTCAACACGTAAACTAAAGATTTGATTGAGAGAATTGTGGCGACGTTACATAAAGTTATAATTTAATGATAATGACACATTTAAAACTGAGCATACACGTTACGATTTACCACAGCGGTCTATATACATACCCCGTTATACATAAACGCTCTATAGACTTCTGCTAACTTAGCAATCGTTTGTCCTTATCTGTGAAAGGTAAATGTCAAAGTGACAGATAAGGACAAATGATTGCTAAATTAGCAGAAGCTTACAGAGCGTTATGAATAAGGGGGATAGCCATTATTGTTACTATATGAGCCCAGCAGCTGTAAGGTTCTCGAAACACAGTTTATCAGCGAATTTAGCGCTGAGTTTGACATACAAACATTACATACTTAACTGAATATGTATGTATACGATGCGTAATATGCGTATGGCTTTAAAGACCTTTGTGTTACGACTTAAAAATAAATAATAAGGTCCAAACGATCAGACGTCCAAGTTGTAAAGGCACGTAAAATTTTAAGTGAAGAATATCAATAAAAGGGACTTCGAAGACTTCTTGCCACAAATCATAAGCAAAAACTCCATTGCAGAAACGTTGGCATCACAAAAATTTCAATCCAAAACCTTTTAAAATCAGTTTTGCTTTTATATTTTAAAACGGATCGACAATTTGACTTTCGGCACGAGAGACACATTGGCCGAATACGAATATCGATTGTGGAGATAGCCTTAGCGATGTTGTCGAATCGATATTGACATGGAGTTTTGATTACCCGATTCAATCGTCCCCGGATAAGAGTGGTGCCGCGGCGAGCCGTGTCGCGGTAATGTCCGATACATATCTTTGTCGGCCGACCTGTCAGGTTAGCCTGGCTATGTTACATAAGCACGTTAGGCAATTGTTATCAAACATCCACATTAATTGACAGAACATTTTTTTTTTTTTTTTTTTTTTTTACTATAAACTGACCAGTGATTGACCTCTATCTCACTTGGTGGAAGGTGCAAATGAGGCCAAAGGTGTAACTCACTGGTTCAGTAATAGCCTATTCACTCTAGCCTTGAAGAGCCCTAGGTTGTATCTGTCCGGAAATACAGACGATGGGAGCGAATTCCATTCCCTAGCAGTTCGCATTAGGAAGGATGAAGCAAACCGCCAACATGTGCCAATGCCTGTTCTTTCACGAGTTCAACTTAAATAAAAAAGATGTAAAATAATAAAATAACAACTACGTAATATACAGCCTTAAAACTGCAGTAAACCTTAGTACCTACAAATAAAATGTTAAACGGAGCTTTGCGAGACTGGTTTAAATTACGCCTCGTCTAGTATGCGTGTGCGTAGCTGCACAAGTTAGCCTGTTGAAATTTGATTGCTCTTGTTTGCATGCTACTGTATGCACGGCTAGGCGTAGTTTTATCCGGCCTCACTTTGAGTTCGCAGAACTTCATCTTTACTTCTTACTTGGTTTGAATTACAGACTGACTGAGAAATCAGATTCGTAAGAATCTTACTCTTAGATGTACAGAACAACATCAGCATCTTTCCCAGTTCTAGTAAAGTCATGATATAATTTCAACTGTGCGTTTATTTCAGACAAACTTCGACATATCTTTTGAGTGTGTTACATGTTAAACCTCAGTGTCGTCACAGATAATGAGATGGCCATATTGTTAAAAGGCCAGTGTCACTGAATCCATTCTTGTTAGTATGAATGCATTTAAATCACACCACAATCGCATGTGATATGGATACGCAATGATATAAATTGCGTAATCCGATCACGCCTTGCCCAAACTGACCCACCTTTGAAAGAGTTTAATAGACTGAACAATGTAACCAACTTGAACCCGTCCTCAGGCTATGCAACAATCAAGGTATTAAAAACGCCCAAATTCAGACAACATTTGGACGTGCTGCTATACATCGATGCTTAGTTACGGGTAACCCGACCCAGCACTGTACTCAGAGTAAGCAATGGATGCCGAACGCGGCTTTGATAGCTTTGAACGTTCGTGTTTATCAAGTCTGATTGGTGAAGGTTCGGCTGGCTGATTGTTTGGACGTTTTGACAGCTGACCACGCTCGTTACCACTGTCGTCGTGAAAGGCATCAGTAATCTAAATGCAAGGCTAATTGAATACAAAAGAAGCGATAACCGTGGAATGCACTTTATGGGTGCAGTTGTATTAAAAATGGGTAAAGGATTGAGCGAACCCATTATCATGACGAATATGACTGAGCGCTTATCTGCGGTATTTATGGCTTATACTATTGTTTTGTGAAAATGCTCCGTGCTTCGACCTGCAGACTAGGCGCCTGTGCTTAAACAAGCAACTTTTATCAAGAAGGCTTAAAGGCCGATTAGTAAGAACTGTGACTGCCTGTTACGGAAATACGGCACTGGAAACATTAAAGTTGCTAAGCCTTAACCATAACTTCCTTTAAAGGATCGTCTTTTCAAACGAATACTGGGTCCGCAGTGTGATCAAAATGGATTATGAGGTATGTGAGGAGAGCAAAAAACTACCCAAATACTATGTCAAAATGTTTCTCAACAGTATAAAACGTTTAGGAAAGCAACAAAATCAGACAGTTTTTTAAATTAAATCGATTGATGACTTATCATGAATACACTATTTTTACCTGAAAATAGCAAAGCCAAAAGGAAGGATTAATGTAGCAGCAAGTTAAGCACGCATGTTTCCATTTACGTATGTTTCATGGTAGCATTGAAACTACCCGAGTGATTTTTATGAATGGGGTATCAGTCGATTCATTAATGTAGTCAGAGTGATAAAGGCTACATTTTATTATAGTATTTAATATGGCCTTAAGGTTTTGTTACCTTAGGCTCTGTCTACCCCGTAAGGGATAAAGACGTGATGTATGTATGTATTTAATAAAAAAAAATAGTCATGACTTCTTAGTAAACGTTACAGTTTAAGTGAAGAGTTGTGGAGCTATGAGCTCCAAAAGTCGTCAAAATTGAGCCGCTCTTTGCAATAAATACATTCCAGAGTGCTTCTTTTTCCATAGTCATACATACACATACACAAATCACGTCTTTATCCCTTACGGGGTAAACAGAGCCTAAGGAGGCAAGACCTACAGGCCACGTTTAGCAAGATTGTCAGTTTAGTTTTATTGAAAACTATGTTTGCAGGTTGTTCCCAATATTGTTAACGTAAGGCGATATTCATTTCTACCTTCCTACCACAATATCGAACGTAGCATGTTAACATTAGCTGACGGCACACCGCGGCGCTCAATGACAAAGAAGGCGACGAGAAGCCCGAGGCATCACGCAAGGCTCCTGTGTCTTGCACTTAATGACGTCATTAAATATGAACCACCTTTCGTACACTAGTCCACACCTTCACGTCAGTGCACTCTAAGCCATCACGTTAAGAGTTAAATTTCAAATAATTGGTGGAAATAGTAATCCGGTGGTGCACTGTACAAGGATCTTTTAGAAGCGAGATGTGACGTTAGCGAGCTTTCTACGGGCGATGCTGCTTGGCTTTTTACGTACGTTACTTCAGGTACTTTCGCAGCCTTAAAGTGTTTTTTTACTTGTTTGGATAGCGTATTTAAAGTCATTATTGGAATGTAGCGCGAGCTTCATGGTTTTGTATCACTGATTGTGAACGTTCTTGTAAGTCGCCAGTTTACGTTTAATTCTTTCACAGGTTATTATAACTTATCTCCAGTTGAATCTCGACGTGTGTATCAATTCATACTTTCTCGTGCGAGTTCGCCGTGGCTCTTGATTCCAAGCAACGTTCAAAGATTGATATTTAAAAAATGAAAGTACCTACGCCGTAACATCGTTCATGCATGTACCAACTAGGACATGATAAGATATGACTTTGTAATGAAACAATGAGTCGTTTTTTGGGTTCGGTGTACTGACGGGCCTTATCGCATCCTCTACGGAACACTCACTCTATTATGCCAAGATTAGGACAGTGATTCATTAAGCCGTAACGTATGCTCCTAGGACGATCTATGCGCAAATTGCAAATTGAAATGAAATACTGTTGCATTGGCAACAACGTGAATTCTTTTCTAAATGTAAAGCGTTTTAACAATTCATTGTAGATAGTATTTATTCATCTATCCCAAGAAAATTAAAATTATTGTTTTCCAAAACTAAAACAGTCAATTATAGCAAGCAAGTGATTATATTTTAGACACGTGAGTCAGCCACCCGGCAGTGCTCTGCTCGCGTCTCGCTAAGCATCCTACAAATTGTGACGATTGGCCCCGAATCGACTGTCAATCATGCCGCGCTCTTCAATAGAAACTAATGATTTTTTTACAACTCCGCCATATTTTTTATAGATCTGTGTCAATAAAATAACTGTTCGATTATAATTCATCAGGTTTTCATTGTGAGCAAATTGTAAAGAATCTTGGTCAATTTGTGCCTTGTTTGCTTTGTAGACGCGTGATTGATAAAATGTACCTACTTTATCGGTAATACAATACTTCTTTGCAGCGTCGTGTGGGAACTAGCATTATCCAATTTTCATCACAACTAATTCGTCTATTATATACACGCGGAACCATTAGCCGATGTGATGGTTATCAAAGCGTTTTCCTTTAAAGGTATCGCAAATATATCGGTTGTTTCGCAGCAATTCCCAACTATGTTGCATCGTCGATCACGCGGCTGCGTTCGAAAGTTGGCTCGGAGTGTTTGAGATAATAGCGGTCGTCTAAAACACTTGAGCGGATCGCGTCAGTGGAAATTATGATTAATATCTAGCTAGTTAACGGTCCCGTGGAGTAGGGCATAGCGTGCGACTAGCACCGAACCCGGCGGCCGCGGGCGCGTCGGCGCCTATCTGCGACGCATCATTTGTCTGTTGGTTTGCCGGACCGGTCGCCGTTGCTACTGCTTTAAATTCATAATTTTTCAATGAGCCTTTTTGTATCACACTCGTCTCGCTGACAACTGCGCTTATGGCTCCGCAGATAAGATCACGTGGTGCGCCATTAGCCAAAGTGATTGACGTTGTTGATTTGTTGTGTGTAATTTTGTTTGAAATGTAGAGCGGCGAGTGCCTCTTCGTTAGTTTGCCGTGTGTAAATAGAACAATGTTGACGTGAGATGATTACTTAACATTACCATTCGAGCTTTAACTTATAGTCTGGTTTGATTTGAAAATCAATTGCTCAAATGCGATATGATTTGAATAAAAAATATGGTACCAGTCAGAATTTTATTACGAAAATCAATCCCGATTAGATTTAAATACGCTGAGCGATGTTATTGTTTAATATTCGTTTCAATCAAATTTGAGAGATAAAGTGGCTCTTTATTTCGTATAACACTATGTGTAAACGAAGCCGATTGTAGGTATAACACACACACACTCACATAAATCACGTCTGTATCCCTTATGGGGTAGACAAAGCCTAAGGTAACAAGACCTAAAGGCAACGTTTAGCATGGTTGTGGGCGTATAACTAAACTAAACTAAACTAAACTATAGGCGGAAAGGAGAATCAAAATAGTGATGAGTTGCTAGACGCATCGCCTAAAACATTGGTCCTATGACCATCCCCTCGATGGGCTTTTGCCATCTGCGCGGGAAGGGAATCAACTGGTACATTCTATGTTTTTTCTTTACTCCCTGATCAGCATAGAACTTGTATAAACGTTGATAAAACTGTAATAGCACTTAGCGTGGGTAGGTGTTTTTTATCTAGGCTTAGATATTAATAGGCCATGCTATCTTGTTGCTTCCGGTGACGGCAGTAATGATTCCATTGAGTGCCTGGCCAACCGCGTTGACGTGAAAATGAGGACATGTTTAATTTAGATAATCGGGAGTAAAAGCTGAATAAAACTACCGAAACTTACATTACTAGTATTACTTTAGAAAATCACAGCAATTCGTTGCTATGGCATGTTAGACATAACATACGTAGTTGCATCATCAATATCACGGGCATATCCTACTAATATTATAAATGTGAAAGTTTGTGAGTATGGATGTTTGGATGTTTGTTACTCTTTACGCCAGAACGGCTAGACAGATGTGGATGAAATTTGGAACATAGATAGACTATAGTCTGGCATAACGCATAGGCTACTTTTTATCCCGGGAAATTGCGTTATTCCTGCGGGATAGCGATAAACGAATTCTATGCAGACGAAGTCGCGGGCAACAGCTAGTAGACCATAATATCTCGTATTCATCGTGAATCATTTAAATGTATTAACTGCCTATAATATTAGGTAATCACACACACACACACACACACAAATCACGTCTTAATCCCTTACGGGGTAGACAGAGCCTAAGGTAACAGATACCTACAGGCCACATTTAGCAAGATTGCGGGCGTATAGGTGGAAAATGGAGTCAGGTAATCATTGTGTTTAATTCATTGAAAAAAGTTAAAACTTGCTATAAAAGCTTTTTCTCAAAACACCAGTATAGTTTATTCAACTGTCTCATAATTTCGTAACAGCTAAGATCGATGACGTCACTGTTTGATAGTGCAATTAATCCGGTCAAGACGGCGTTGCGCAAAGTGACGAATTGAGAAACAATCAAACAGCATCACGGTCGGCCACAGCTGACTACCGGCGATACGACCGGTCCGTCGCTGTGGTACAAGGTATTCAAAGAGCGTTTTGTCCAGAACACGGATGAAAGTTTCTTTAAATTCGTGCTGTTTGATCAAATTGATCACTTCGGCATCGTTTTATTTCATACACTAGATGTTGCCCGCGACTTCGTCCGCGCGGAAAATTTGTATCCCATATAGTTTGACTCGACACTTCCAAATAGCATCCTTGTATCTCAAACAATTTACACAAAACCTTGATAAAAATGTTATGAAGCGCCGGACTGTAGGACTTTAAGATGCGTGGTGATGATGGAAACACGGTATTTTGCAGCAGCTATCACTCCATAGTATAAAACAAAGTCGCTTTCTCTGTCCCTATGTCCCTATGTATGCTTATATCTTCAAAACTACACAACGGATTTTGATGCGGTTTTTTTAATAAATAGAGTGATTCAAGAGGAAGGTTTTTATGTATAATTCTACGCAGACGAAGTCGCGGGCAGAAGCTATAAAATATAATTTAGTTTTTACAAAGGCTTTAGCGACCATACGTAACGAATGACGCAACAACGGCAATAATAGACAAGACAAAATCTATCTATATATATAAAACTCAAAGGTGACTGACTGACTGACTGACTGACTGACTGACATAGTGATCTATCAACGCACAGCCCAAACCACTGGACGGATCGGGCTGAAATTTGGCATGCAGGTAGATGTTATGACGTAGGCATCCGCTAAGAAAGGATTTTTGGAAATTCCCACGGGATAAGGAGAAAACGGGAATTATATATGCACAGCCCAAACCACTGGACGGATCGGGCTGAAATTTGGCATGCAGGTAGATGTTATGACGTAGGCATCCGCTAAGAAAGGATTTTTGGAAATTCCCACGGGATAAGGAGAAAACGGGAATTATATATGCACAGCCTAAACCACTGGACGGATCGGGCTGAAATTTGGCATGCAGGTAGATGTTATGACGTAGGCATCCGCTAAGAAAGGATTTTTGGAAATTCCCACGGGATAAGGAGAAAACGGGAATTATATATTCGATTCCGAGTGACGCTATCTCAGTAACTATAATAACTAGGCTCTTCAAATTTGATACAAAAGTTGGTGATTACAAAACTAAGAAACTAATTTCAGGATTTTGGGAAATTCTTACGGGATAAGGAAAAAAACGTTATTTATATGTTCAGTTCTACGGGATCGATTTTTTGTTTTACTGGTCGTATAAAACTGAAATTTGGCCTTCAAGTTCCCTTGGGGAGTGTAGGGGAGCACTATAAAAGGATTTCCCGTAATTCTCACGGGAACGGGAAAAACGGGACTTTTCGTTTTACTGGTCGCAGAAAGCTGAAATTCGGCATGTAGGTTGCTTCGGGAGTGTAGAGGAGCATTAAGAGAGTACTTTCCAAAATTCCCATGGGAACGGGAAAAAAGGATTTTTTGTTTTACTGGTCGTAGAAAGCTGAAATTTTGCAAGTGGGTTCCTTGTCACGTAGGTTTATTCGGGAGTGTAGGGGAACACTAACAAAGGATTTTCTGAAACGCTCACCTGGGAAAAACGGGATTTAATACCATTATATATTTTAAATAATAATAAATAAATAATAAACGAACGATTAATACGTTTTAAACTTTATATATTCTGATCCGCGCCCGAGTGAGTATGTTTGTTCCTTCTTCACGCTAAAACGATTGACGGATTTGGATAAAATTTTGAACGAAGATAGCTGGTACCCTAGATAAATGATACCCTAGAACATAGGTTACTTTTTGTCCCAGAAAATTGCATAGTTAACGCGGCATAGCGATAAACATGGCAATTGCTGATTCTACGCGGACGAAGTCGCGGGCATAAGGACAACACAAATGCACAAAGACGAACTATTAAATAATAATACCATAATCTATCTATCTATATATATAAAACTCAAAGGTGACTGACTGACTGACTGACATAGTGATCTATCAACGCACAGCCCAAACCACTGGACGGATCGGGCTGAAATTTGGCATGCAGGTGGATCGTATGACGTAAGCATCCGCTAAGAAAGGATTTTTGGAAATTCCCACGGGATAAGGAAAAAACGGGAATTATATATTCGATTCCGAGTGACGCTATCACAGTAACTATAATAAGTAGACTCTTCAAATTTGATACAAAAGTAGGTGATTACAAAACTAAGAAACTAATTTCAGGATTTTTGGAAATTCCCACGGGATAAGGAAAAAAACAGGATTTATATATTCAGTTTAACGAAATCCTATGAACTATAATTACTAGACTTCAAATTTGGCATAGAAGTAGGTGATTATAATAGTAAAATAAAGTTCTAATGCTTTTTAGAAATTCCCACGGGATAAAAACGGGATTTATGTATTCAGGTCTACGGGATCGATTTTTCGTTTTACTGGTCGTATAAAATTGAAATTTGGCCTTCAATTTCCCTTGGGGAGTGTAGGGGAGCGCTACAAAAGGATTTCCCGAAATTCCCACGGGAACGGGAAAAACGGGACTTTTCGTTTTCTGGTTGCAGAAAGCTGAAATTCGGCATGTAGGTTGCTTCGGGAGTGTAGAGGAGCATTAAGAGAGTACTTTCCAAAATTCCCACGGGAACGGGAAAAAAACAGGATTTTACGTTTTACTGGTCGTAGAAAGCTGAAATTTGGCAAGTGGGTTCCTTGGGTAGTGTGGGGGAGCATTATGAGATAATTTGCCAAAATTCTTCTTCTTCGTTCCCGTAAGATATTCGGGAAATGCTTAATAATGCATGCATAATGCAGTAACGTGTGTTTCTTTAAAGGCTTTAAGTGTACTCCGAAAGCACTCCCCAAAATTTCCACGGGAACGGGAAAAAACTTATTTTTTCATTTTACATCTTAGCGCGTACGAAGTCGCAGGCAAAAGCTATTTAGGATGTATTTTAGGACAGCCCTATGGGTTAGGTTAGGTTTTTTTTTATAAAAATCCTGCAATATTTACAGTTTCAGAAAAATTAAGGCAGCGGGGCAATGCGGGGGGCTTGCTTGCATGCTTGCTTGAGTCCTTGCTTTGCATGCTTGATTGCATATTTGCTTTCATGCATGCTTGCATGCTTGCTTGCATGGGTGCTTACTTGCATGCATGCTTGCTTGCACGCTTGCTTGCATGCATGCTTGCATGCTTGCTTGCATGGGTGCTTACTTGCATGCATGCTTGCTTGCACGCTTGCTTTGCATGCTTGCTTGCCTGCTTGCATGCCTGCTTGCATGCTTGCTTGCATGGGTGCTTACTTGCATGCATGCTTGCTTGCACGCTTGCTTGCATGCTTGCTTGCCTGCTTGCATGCCTGCTTGCTTGCCTGCTTGCATGCTTGCTTGCATGCCTGCTTGCATGCCTGCTTGCATGCCTGCTTGCATACTTGCATGTATGCTTGAAAGCTTGCAGGTTTGGTTGCTCGCTTGCTTAATTGCTAGCTTCTTTGAAATGCTCATGGTTCACGCGTGCGAAGCCGCGGGCAAAAGCTAGTCAAAAATAAAACTATCAAAAAAGGTTAAGTATGGACCCGCAGCCAGCGCTAACATATACCTAAACTTTTCTCGTGAATCACCCAATCTATAGGTGAAAACTGCACAAAAATCTGTTCAGTAGTTTTTGAAATTATCGCGAACCAGACGCGGCGGAGGACTTTGTTCCATAATAAATATGTATCATAGTGATAAGGATCCAAAACTATTGACATCAGATTTATTATCCAGACAAAGCTACTTACCTGGTACAAATGCAATATATTGTGCAATCTCGTCATACTTCATATGTCCATCTGTCATAAGTCATACGTCATAATTATATTATTATCTCACCCTTCCCGCATCGCCGGAGCTTAAGAAGTAAGCAGAGAATGTTAAGACCTGGAACCAGTTTTTAAAAGGATATGACTTGCCTACGAGTAATATAGTTTTAACATTCTTGAATTTTTAAACTATACAACAGTACCATCAATCATTGTTGCTGTGACTAACTTTGTAAATAATTGCTCATATGATAACATATCTGATATTTAAAAAAAAAACCCCAACCCATTATTAAATCTAATCACACTCTACCTAAAACATCCATTTACATTTCTACGAACGAGGTGAACGACTCTTGCTGATTGATATCACATAAAGTTTTGTTAATATTCTATCAATTTGAGCGGAATTTTAATACTTATGGTGTTCTTTCCCTTTGGAATCATCCTAATTATTTAGACTATAGACAGGCTTGTCCGTGGCGGGCCGGGATTGAAACATGAAATAAGACCCCTCTATTATATACTAGAGCACACACACACGACAAGTGGTTTGGGAAGCAGTGTTAGAAGATTTACAAACCACGGCTTCAAACCACACAACTTCGTTAAGACTTTTGTTATCAAAGATTTTCGTTACAAGTTACATTGACGGTGGCGAGCGGTGCGGTATCCTCGCTTATGGCGCGCACCGCACCGCCAAGTTTCGGCTAACTGCAGCGAAGTGATAACACGCCATCGCTAATCCGGAGGGCGACCGCGCTATATCTATCGGACCGGGGCTTAGAGACGCTGGAAGAGATCCGGCAGAGGTCGCGATTGGGTGCTTTATAAACGGAAAGTTGTAATGTTTGTATGCTTAAGAGAAATGGTTTCCGTGTTAGAGTTTTCTTGAGGGACAAATTGTGAAAATCGTCAAGTTCTTGATATCTGTGGACGTTTACTAATTTCTTGTGAATGAAGTTTTTAACGTAGAAAAGATTAAAGCTCTGTTGTCATGGGATGAGAGTGCTTGGATCAGTGCTCACAGCGTATTGAGTATAAGTTTAGAGGTTTCTCTAGCCCTATGGTGTTTATATCCTGATGCATTTAAATATCACAAAAGAGACCGCCAAACCTTTCTCTATCGAGTATCTATATAAGCAGCAGACCTATACTTTTAGATTAATAATAGTCAGTCTATTAGTCATTTCTAGCAGTTAAAGTTTGCGTTTCGTTACCGACGAGGTGGACAGCGCAGTTGCATAATCCGCTGCGTTTAGTGCTCTCACGCACGCGCCGGCTTTTAGTGCGTAATTATTGGACGAGCCGGGCTTACCAAAGATTACTACAGCTCTTGTTTAATCCCGTTTGATTACTTTACTAACAAGTTTTTCGGTAATTCTTCGGAAAAATAGGCAATATCACCCAAAAAATTCAGATGCGCACCACAAAATGGAATAGTGTCATGAGGTCATGACGGGAATAAAGAAATTTGATTAACCTAAGTCAAGAGTGTCCCTTTTCTCAGTACCTAGATCTATTTACCCTTTGACCATTTCCAGTTCCCTTTTTGATATCCAGAATTAGCGGCATTACGAACTTGCTCACTTTTTATAAACTAAGAATAAGTATATTTTAAGATTTAATTTGAACAAGGATACAGCTGTAATAATAAAAAGAAGTACAAAAAATTTAGGGTTCAATATTTTTTTCTAGATATTTTTAGTATTATTTGACACCGGGTAATTAAAGGGACACTACCTTCTCTCTGATGTGGTCAGCAAATCCTGCCAGTAGAATCAGATATAGAAATATGCTAAAAAGTAAACTGGTTTTGAAGTGATAATAAATATATCTCAAAAAGTGATATAGATTTTATCAGACTGTTTAAGCAGTCGTTAAAGTATTGCATAATATTGTTATAGATATTCATTTCTATGTAAAATATCATAAACATATTTTAAAGCGTTTTAAATTGATTTTATCAATAATATCAAGCATTTGATCTAGGTAGAACGCCTATCATCGTTTTGGCTTAGCTCGGACCGGTCTCTGTTGCAATAATAAAACAGATTATAAAATTCTCTAAAGTAAACTAGTTTCCCTGAACCGATAATTTGAGGAGCGCGCGACACCCATTTCGGGGGTTATTACGTTTTTTCCTCTCCCGAGAAACTGTGTGGCATCGTTATGTTGTTTATTTTGTTCCTGATGATAGGGACTCTAATTTACCACATGGTGCTCTCGTTCCCCATAAAAAATAATATCTACATGATTTGACGTAATTTGTATCGTGTTATGACGAAAGGTTCGTGTGTTTAAGAGCAATTTTTTCCGTAGAGCTATTAACCGGTAACCGACTTTTTTATTTTCTTGAATGTAAAAAGTTAACGAGGGTTAGAAACATAAGGGCCATCAACGTTCCGGTAAAGTTGCCGTACTACTTTTGCTACATTCGTTAGATGAAACGTTCAAGCATTATGAAATTACTTATTAATCAGTATCAAAACACAATAAATTCGAGAACTATCATTGCATATTTAAACAGTAGTTTCTGCCAGCATCTTTGTCCGCGTATTAGTAATTCGCTAAATATTTTCTGAAAATAAAAGCACTTAAGGTTTTAATTTAGGGTCTATGCTAATATTTTCCAACCGCTCAATTTAGCGTGACTGGATAAATAAACATGTAACTCACACATACACTCACAAACATTCAAAAATATTACAATGATTTATTGTGCCTATGTATGTACTCGTAGTAGTTTGGAAGCCAAGTTGGAACAAACTCAATAACAAACGTTAAATATATTTATAATATTAATTAGAATTGGTTTTCCCAAAAAAGAAACTCAATGATGGTAGAATAACAGTGAGCCGATGGGCGTCGATTCATTATGGGTTTGATAGGTTCTGAGGCAGCTGGAATTTGAAAAACTCAACTTGATTATTTGGAACGAATACTATTCATTCCGGGCACCAATCCATTACACATTAATAGACATAAATAACTCGTGGTGGGAGGATTGGATCGCGAGATTTGCCTGTAACCTTATTGGACGTGGTCTTATTTAGATGCATTGAATATCCAAGTAATGTTCAAGCGCGTAGACGAAATATTATTTCAACATTTACCCTATGTTTATGTCAGGGCATTAAATTTATGGCCCATATACTTACCGATTTGCCTAAATTTAATTTGAATTGAAATAAAATTTATATTCAAACAAAAATATTCTTTATGGGTGGATTGTCGCTAACTCCTATCGAGATTATTACACTCAACATCAATAAATGTGTTGGAAACAAATCGATACTGAATAGGAATTGCCTTATAGAAAAAGTCAATATTTGGTCGACTCATTTGCTTAGAATAAAACGTTAAATTTATGTGACTCACTTCGCCCTTCCACAAGAGCCTTGAATATTGATTTCAATATTATTTTCTACTGTTCTTCTAATGGCTGTTGAAGTCTAGATTAAGCTGAAGTTATATGAGCATTATAGTTAATAAATTATTTAGATCGTATCTTATCAGACGAAGTATCTCGCGAATCGCTTACAAACTGCCTGCTTTATGAGTTTACTATGTTGTCCGCATTCTACAGTAGCCAAGTCCGTTTCATTACGAAAAATTAAGATGATAATCAGTTTTTAACTAGAAATTTCAAATGCCATTTTCAATTTGCATGACGGCTGTTTAATATTATTACTTATGATGAAAAGATTATACCTAACGCTTTAGGTGTCTCGAAATAATTGAATTGCAAGAGCCCGCGTAAACTATATAATAACGATTTCGTTCTTATTTGCTCTGTGAGTGTAATATTTAGTTACTTTTTGTAATTCTTCTCGGGAAAGTTTGTATATGTACGTAAACATGAAATGAGACAAAAAGTTTGAAACAAAAACAATTATGTTAATGACAAAGTTGCAGTAAAAGCTGAAGGGTAATAAATAATAAATAGCGCAAGTCATACATAAATACACAGTTTTACAACGACCATTGTGAGTCCAAATTAATTTATGTCTTTGGAAATTGTGTGGCTCGCAGAGATGTAAGCGGCAGTTAACAAGTAAGAGTTTTGTCCACGTTGTTTCGAAAAGTGTCTCTTCGTCCACAGCCAAAGCAACAATTGTGACTTATGCTCAAATAAAGTAGGTTGATAACTTGTTGCTCGTGTGTTAGTTAGTCTCGAGAATCGAAGGTGTCATGCAAAAGATTTAAGTCGTCGGCATTCTTTAGCCGGCAGACAGGCCATTATAACGTTTCGGAATAACTCCCCGGACTAGTTTGTTGTCTTGATTTGACGCCCCGCTGTTTTTGAGTTGGTGACTTCTGTATTGTTTTAATGTACTGAGAAAACGGTTAGCGTTGTTCATCATAATTTTATTCCGTGATAATTATGATCTGTAGCTTTTATAATTAGTACGTGTAACAAACACAATTTAATACTTTGCATCAAGCCGAAGCTAAGCACTCCAGATTAGAACATAATGATAAGAAGAAAAATTAAATTATGTCGCAAGCAGAGGCGGGCGTTGCACATTTTTGTTGTTTATTGTTGAATAGTCATTATATGTAAATCGTCGAGTCGTGATGATCGTTAGACAGATAGTGACGAGGCATGTTTCGCAAGCACACGGAATGATAATTGTTTCGAAAGCCCACTACCGTGTGGGTGCTGACAGCCGGGCACCTGTCCCGGCCGGCGTAATGTCTTTCTCGGTAAAACACGTAAACTCGCCGGCTATGGGATGCTGGGAGACGAAAACGAACTTTCTCTCATATTTTTAATGGAGGAATTCTCAATTCACTTCATTCATATTTATTCACGGGAATGGACTGTCCTAGTAATCAGCGATCACTTTCTGGAGCGAACAGTAAACCACCTGAATTAGGTAGTGATAGGACTTAAGGCTGAACTTAGTATCGCAGAGAATAGCATATTAATCATTATACAGCGAATATTTTGTATTCGAAGATAAAATTAGTTTAATCGCTGTACCTACCAGTATCAGGTAAGGCAGTGTAATTGATGGCACATGAAATAAATTTCGCACCCTGCTCTACCAGCCTTAATAATTATGATAGGTACTAAAAAGAAAAACTATATATTTGATGATGGTTCCAATATTGTTTTTAGTGAAATCAGCATATTTAAACGAGTTTTTTGTAAGTATTATTTCTCACTTGATTCTGTTTTCGGGGCCTCTCCACTCCTCACCTAACTCTGTGCGTAGGCAAACTAAAGATTCCTCTAAAAGATAGTCCCATAGGGTTAATATTTCATAAAAGTGACCATTTATTCTACTTTAATGCCTTAGTGGGCATTATTAGCATGACAGGGAAGGTTAATTTAAAATTTGGCTCAAACTCGGAGGCAGGATGAGCTCCGATTTGGCTGGCCCCGACGAAGCCAGGTGGTCGGGTGTATTTGGCTCTCTTGTCACTTGAAAATTTGGCTCCTGTTTCCAACCTAAATTAAGTTGGCGCACGCTTTAAATCTGCTTACTTGTTCCACAATTCCAGAACAAACATACCTACAATTGAAATACACTCAAATCGCCACACAGAAACTTCCCTCAACTCATGATCAATGATTCTGAAGTCCATGTTCTGTAGCAACAAAATAATAAGATTCCTCTCTTTACTAATTAGGTATTTATGGAATAAATATCATTATTATTCAGATGTCTCTCGTTCTTGACATTGTCGGTTGATAATCTTGCTCTACATGCGCTAATTAAAAGGACATTCCCTTACACAATGATCGCGGCTGTCCCAAGAACTAACATGAAGACACAGGCATGCGAGCAAGCCTTTCCACTCACTGACTGACTACCAATACTACCCGTTGTAAAGGAGTAAGCCTTTAAGTCCGTTCAATGCGTATTTGTTTTATCTTAACCTCTATCCCATTATCGTTGATGGCATTGTTTATTGAATTGGGAGTAATCGATTGCTGCTTTTCCTTCATACCTTTACCATTTGGTGGGAGCATAGAGGGTATTGTAAGTTGAATGCAGCGTTTGTATCGCCCAGTGACGGCTGAATGGACTATTTGAAGGGCTCCTGTGATCGCATCGTGATAATCGCGATCACGGGCCCCTGACATTTCTTTTCTTTTATCGCGGACGGTTGTTGTAAG
Organism: Pandemis corylana; assembly: GCA_949127965.1. NCBI lineage: Eukaryota > Metazoa > Arthropoda > Insecta > Lepidoptera > Tortricidae > Pandemis > Pandemis corylana. The sequence continues at coordinate 5,676,468 of OX421860.1, forward strand.
ATAAAACGGCAATAAATAATCCAGGGAAGACATTGGCGGTACGTGCGCCCGGTTGCACTTTTCATTTGTATTCGCGTAATTATGCCTTAAGCGACGTAAGGTAGCTTTATTTATTGCGCTCTAAGGACATTTCGGAAAAGGATAATCGTTTGTTAATGACCAATAATTGCATTAAAATAATTTATTTCAATCGGCTTATAAGAATGATACATCGGTTTAACAAATTATGCGGTTTCCTCGGCCGTCTGCGTTTCGTTTTATGTTTTTATTTAACGAGTTATTCGCTTTTATGGATATTTACTCAATAGCGTTTTGGCTATTCGATTGATTTGTAACTTTTACAGTAAAACTTACATAAATTTAATTTGAACATTTGAGATCGTGTCAGTTTAATGATACAAGCACACGTACCTATATCCTTTAGGTCTGGTTACCTTACGCTCTGTCTAAAGGATTTAAAACATGTTAGCTATTAGCTAACCATAATAATTTCCAAGCATATTGTTTTCTTTGAAAATGGTGATACAAGAAGCATACGTAACCGATAGCAAATAAAATCGATGTCTTCAATGACCAATTGACTTTTCAGGCACATATGTCAATGTTAGAATTAATAACCTTGCTCCAAGGGTCCAAAATTGTTTGAAGTAATCGATGGAAACTTTTGAAATTTGGGGAGCTTAGAAGCAATCGCGTGATCGGCCAGATGATTTACGGACTTTGAGGCAGCGCCAATTTGCTGGCTTCGACCGCTTCCTGACTCCGTGCTATTGCAACTTCACTATCTTTGTTTGTAATAATTATTTCGGTGCGATGTTTATTGAGATTGAGCTTAACTTTGATTGGACGTCAATTTGAACTTTTACTCGGACCTGTATTTAGTAACTGATTGATTTTTTATGTTATTTGATTGATTTTTGTTACAATTAAGTGCTGCACTGTGAATTGTCGAGTTTATAGTTATAAGTATTACTCTGCATGCTTGTTTATTGTGCTTCAAAGTAATGAATGAACTTGTATAAAACGTGCAATTTAGATGTCAGATATATTTTATTGAATCTCAATTCAAAATATATATTATTCAATTCGCTACACCAATCTCGGTTCTTAAACTGCAACTCGATTTTCTCTTCAAACTTTTGTAAAAGAGAAACATCGATAACACAATATTGTCGAAACAACAGGAAGATTATGCGCGGCACATCTCTGCGGGCCTTATTCCTGTGAATCTAATCTCGTGTCTCGATTCCTGTCACGCGTTTCCTACGGGATGTTACTGATAGCGATGCGATATAGGGAGTTTGAGCCTTGGAGGAGGTAGAGTGCTGACGGCGGCGCGTACACGGGAAGGCTAACAACTTGCAATAGAACCTATTGCGGCGATGTCTTGATTTTTAGAGATTTTTACTTACAGCGATTCTATTTCGGTTCAGACGTCATTTAAAAAACGAAGTTTTCCGAAAGACATTAAGAAAATAAGTAAATTTTATTTAAAACTTAAGTTTACAAAAATGAATGTTGATCTGTTACTCAATTTAGTTGTACTGTGATCATTCAAGTAAGCAGGAAATTAGTACTAAAGTAGGGTAGAAAAACTGCCGTTATTTGACTCGTGAGTGCATAACGACAACTATTTGGACCTCTATGAGTGGAACAAATTCATTCGTCTACGGAGTTTTTGAAATAATACAAATTGTAATATCTTATGGAAGTCTGTACAATACGAAACCAGGTTAGATTTTTATAATGTCTGGCGTTTTCCAACTCCTGAAATTGAGATGTAGCAAAATTAGTAACATTAAAAAGCCTTAGAAATTCCTGATTCAGTAAATAATCCAACCTGCTCTGTCTATCTAATTCTAACCTTGAACTAAAGTCACTTTACGGTGTGCAGTGGAACCGTACCACCCCACTACCTCTAACTGTATTTACGCTTTCAAACATGCATCATTGTATTTTTATATCGTATTTGTATGCGGAATATGTCCTAGCGTCATCTGTTTCTAGGAAACTTTTTAAATTGTAGGGGAACTGAGTGGATTGCGGCCCCGCGATCGTTAGTTTGAAATTTTTGCGACTTCGAAAGAATGGCGGCTATCGAAATCTCCGTTCGAAATTCACAGAAACAAAACAACTTGGTTTAAATACAGCTGATAGAAAAACGATTCGTCTTCTCGTAAAAATATTTACGACTCCAACTAGAGATTTCTAATTCTGTTATAGTTTAATTAATGTTAAGGCCAAGTTTCATCAGTCTTTAATTTAAAATAGTTTCGTCACATTACCAATTTCTCGGATAGACTTAATTATTACCTACGTTTTTTTATCACATTGATCTCTTTAATTATTATCGTCACATGGAGCGCACTAAGTCTTGTCTACATAACTGCCTTTTAGCTTAATCCGACCTGTACAGAGTATAACAGTAATAAGTAGACGGTAATTGAATGTCAAAGGGGCCGGCTGAGGACGGATTAGGCGCAAAATCCCGTCCAACGAGAATATAGCTGGACTCTGATTCAAATCAAAATTCGATACCAAAACACCATCCCAAATGTCTCTCTCCTAGCTTTCAGATAAGGTCTATTTTGTAAGACACATTGAAAGGATTTATTTGTGATATGTGGCTATAAACGACAACTCCAAATCGGATGTTATGATTGACAGTAGCATGTAAATGGTTCGTTATAGAGACACATTTGATTGGCCCCACGTTGGTGTGACGGCGTTTATAGTCTAGATCAGTTTTTATGCTGTGTTTTTGCGAATCGTGTAACGTTATTAATCTCAGCTAATTACTACCGTGACAGATTTCTTCGCCGAATTGAGTGCACCTGCGGATGTTATTATTATAATAATATGAAGATCGGTGGTGTCGTAGATCTAGTGATGTACTCTGATTACAACTAAATCTTTGAATTGTTTTTTTATGTAAGCATTTATTCCTGGATAGCTTACGCCTGCAGATTAGCCCCTGTGAGAGAATTTTAACAAATCCGCCATTATGTAAAAAACAGCTTTCTAGATCTAAGGATTTAAGCTGGGCGTAGATCATATATCAGAATCATTAACTACCAACTCACTTTCCTTTATTATATTCATGATAAGTTTCAAAGCCTGACTTACTGTCCGAATCTTAGAGACATACAAACTATTCCTATCTTAATCGGTTGTCGAATACCTACCAAGCCTATTACAATAAACGCTTATCAACAGTTCCAACCTAAAAGACGTTAAAAGTCCTATAGTAATCTCAGAAATTCTTTTGCGTTTTATATAAACACAAAGAAACGCAAAATATGCGAGTTGGACGACATAAATCACGGGCATTATCGACTGCGAAAATAGTTTGAGGTTAGTTTACATGTCCCAGTTTAGCAAGCAGTCGGTATCAAGTTTCGCCGTGGCACCACTAAGGACCATAAAATACACTGCATAGCGGGCATTGTTCGTCGTATATTTCGGTATAAACACTTCCCGGGCCATGCAACCTTCCGACGACCTGTAAACTGGGGGAATAAATTATAGCAATCAAGTGGAAGTCACACATTGTAAGTTCAAGCGAACGAGCGAAGATGGTCGAATACATGTTTAGGGAAAGGTTATTATCTACGCGCGATTTATTTGTATGTAAGTATTATGCAGTTGGCAATTTTTATTACTGTCTGTTATAAGTAGGTAATTGGTAGGTATAAGAATGTATTATGGTTACCGCGGGTGATAGCAAACCGGTTTAACTTTTTTCACCTTTGATAAAAGTTAAAGCAATGTTTACACATCAAAAATGCAAATGTTAGTCCTCGCAATAAAGGTGTTGTCAATAGCAATAGAAAACAAATGATCCCGGCTTAAAGGTCTCTCTTCTATCACAATGAAATATATTTTTAAGAAATACAAATTTGAATATTAATTCTAAATATGTGAGCCACAATCACAACAGTCTCGTTAACCTCGGAGTTAAGCTGCTTTGGGGCATTCTTGTGGACGGTTAGTTTTGTTCGGTAGGAATTCAAGATGGTATCGTTTTACCGGGAGCTTAGCTTTATGTGAATTATGGCGTAATAAATTAATGTACCGTTGCGACACCTACGTGGCGTCATCGGTCGGTCTATAATGGATTTGCTGAATAGGAACTATTTTGTTTCAAATGTCGAGGGTTTCGGGTAGCATTTACCTACTGCGGACGGGATTTAGTATTCGTGTGCTGATTAAAAAGAACTCAGAAATTAACTTGGATGTAACACGTAACATGCGTCTTGTGTTTCTATAGCATTTTAATTTGCAGTTCAGAACGCCAGCAGATATTGAAGATTGATATCATGTAATATTCTTCACTTCTGCCAGACACGGAGGTGCTAAAATTTTACCGCAATGCTTTCACAATTATTACAACAATAATTCCATTCATTGGCAATAAAATAATTAACAGCCAATTCATCAATTCTCGCAAAGGTAAGTAAGTGAAGAATAAGCGTGAAACCGAGTAGACAGTCCCATAATATCGAACGCTTAAAGTCGACAGATGAGATGTCAGCAGAAAATTGGATTTTGTAAAATAAATATGTCGTGCTCACTTTGAATTAAACACATTTGAACGAAACGAAATGCAGCGCCTTCAGCAATAAGGTGCAATATCCTCCTCCTCGTACGCTATTTGAGAGGATTTGACGAAAAGTTAATTTCAAGTACGAAGTTAGTGTGCACAAAAGAATTAATTTTTGTCCAATATGGATACGGTTTTTTGTTACTTGCCTGTGTCCTTACCGAAGGCGGGTGTGGGATTAACTTAGCAACTGTCAGGTAAGATGGCACCTTGTTAAGTTTATGAATGACATTCGCATTAATAAATTTAACTAAAGATTCCTTTGATAGCTGCGTCGTGCGTCCTTTATGATCACAAGTCCTAAAAAGCGTGCGCCAAATTTCATGACTCTCTAGTAATTATAGTTATGGAGATAGGTTGGTGAACTTTAGAACTCATTTATTCCCTATCCCGTGAGAATTTCGGAAAATACCTCCATAGTCAACTATGATACTCAAGAAACATTTATGTATTTACGTTGCGACTCTAGGCAGCTGCGACCTTTAACATGTTTCTCGCTATCCCGCGATCACTATGAAATTTTTCGGGATAAAAGTAGTCTATGACCTGACCGGGGATTTTCACGACATATAAGTAAAGTTTGCATCAAAATCCGTTCAGCCGTTATCACGTGATGCACGTGCAAATAAACCGACAAACAGACAAAAATTCTAAAAACAGTTGGAAAAGTGTTGTGTTATCGATTCTAAGTATCTCTAGCCAACTTTTTTTCGAATATCTTCTATGAACAGACTTTCAAAATTCCTTGAGCTTTGTTATAATATGTTTTACATGGTTACTGAATACATTACGTACATCATTATAGTCACTTGTAAGTCAAGCTACAATAATAGTACTAATAAGTGGTTCACAATTAGTTCAAATAATTTTGATTTTCGTTATTCTACTAAATTTTGCTTTATAGTTGTTTTGCAATTGAGTCATTTTGCTTCGTAGTGTTATTGCGTTTAAGGTATAAACCTTCAAAGTAATTTTGCTTTTTAGGCACTGTGACCATAAAGGCTTAGTCTTTTTAAATAATTTTATGAGTAAAAAATTATAATAGTATGTCAATTTAAACGGAACTTCCAAAACGAATATATTGAAAATTTCGGGTAACACGTTGAGGATGTGAAATTATTTTGGACACTCCAATAGTTTCGGTTACGAATATTAGGCATTTTTGAAATTGTAAAAGGAAATACAGACAATCATTGCTCTACTCGTATCCGATTTATTCGGAATTAATACCGGATTCGGTTACAGGATCGAATAGATGTTTATTTCGGATATTCAATAGCTTCTATTCTTCGTAATATCTTTGCTATCAAGTCATCAGTATCTGAGCACACTAACTCCCAGTAATTAAAGTTTGTTATATTAACTTGTTAATTTATCAATTAGTTTGTTACTTTTAATAATTTTTTTATTATAAATAAGACAATTAAGTTATAACATGTTTGTATCTTCAGAGGTATATGAATACAGGAGTAAAAGCTTGCAGTTGTTTATGTAGACATTTATTTTTAGATATTAATTAATTTCAATTAATTACTAGGAAACTTTATGTTTCTATTTGAAGCGGCGGTGTTCCAAAGCTTTTCAATTTTAGCAAAACAGTTAAGCTCATGGTTTTATGATCTAGGAAGGCAAAAAGATATTATTATGAGTCGAGTTGAGATCATAATTTTATGGCAGTTTCATCTTGATTGCATCTGCCTTTGATGATAATATTCCTTTAATTAAGTACAGTACATTTTTATTTTTAACTTCCATGCTGGTCTGGGAGCATGAAAAAATATAGAATGTACTAGTTGCTTCTCTTCCCGTGTAGATGGTAAAAGAACATCGAGGGAATTGGCGAAAATCATAGGAATCATGTTACAGGCGATGCAGTTAGCAACCCATTACTATGTTGATTACAGGAATCAGGGCGAAAATCATAGGAATCATGTTACAGGCGATGCAGTTAGCAACCCATTACTATTTTGATTACAGGAATCAGGGCGAAAATCATAGGAATCATGTTACAGGCGATGCAGTTAGCAACCCATTACTATTTTGATTACAGGAATCAGGGCGAAAATCATAGGAATCATGTTACAGGCGATGCAGTTAGCAACCCATTACTATTTTGATTCCATTTTCCATCTATGCGCTCACAATCTTGCTAAATGTGGCCTAGTAATAAAAAAATGGGACCTCCCTCGAGTCATTTATAAAATAATCTTGTCAAATTTGTTTGACAAAAGTGAGTCTTATCCCTTTGTATCCCGATTGTGTACCTGTCATCGTATAGCTAGCACAATACTCGAATACTTTCGTTGTCAAAAATAAGGAGATTACCAAGTAACTGTCGCTTTTTGATATATTTATGAAATTTCTTGGTTATTATTCCCTACACGTATTCATTTGTTTCCTTGGATAATACTTTACTGGTGGTTGTCTGTGAACAAACTGACGACGGCAAATTTTATTTGATCAGGTAAAATAAAAAAATGTTTTTACAAATGTGCTCTGGGTACGGGTTGAAATCTAATATTATACTTATAACAAATAAAAAAGGCCGGCAGTGCACTTGTGATTCCCCAGGTCTTTCAGGTGTCCCTGGGCGACGGTGATTGCTTTCCATCAGGTGACCCGTCTGCTCGTTTTCCCCTTCTTATATATAAAAAAAATATTCGTAGATGTTTCATTTTAATTACTGATTATAATGATAATTTGACCCGTGACATCTAGCTTTGTAGTAAAAAATACCGGTCCAACCGGACGCACAGTTGTGATATAGTTATATCAGTTAACAAATTCAATGAAATCACTCTACATAAATGTAGCATCTCAATAGCTATAACCGATTACAAGGAAGTATTGGTCAATTACGATAATTATTTCCGCCGTGGTCAGTGGTTTCTGTGGCACAGTGCCTCGGGTGTGGTCCCGTTTTCGCACGACTTTGATGATTGGGATTCGAAACGTTTTAGTGTCCACAATCGACTTTCGTAGATATCCGCTAAGTGAGCCGAAGAATGCATGGCAATAAAACTGGAAGAAGAACCTATGACGAAACTGGACACACGAAAAGTCGAAAACAATGTCGCACGCCCACAACAGCCCAGAATACGGATTCCTAACTGACAACCCGTGTTCCTATAACTCGTTATGAGATTGCTAATGTGTATTAATAAAATTAATATGCGTTTTAATGGTTGAGACATAAATGTTATTTTGGGTCAGTCTCGCTTGTTTTGTTTCTCTATTTCACAGTTTGCTTCTGGTTTCTGTATTGTATTTCTAGGATTTTTAATTTATTTTAAATGTTAATTCTGATAAAGGATGTTTTAGATAGGTGCTCTGCCACTGCTCTTTATTTCAAAATAATTGAGTCATTTTTCAATACGAATCTAAAGTGCCTATAAAACAACACTAAAGATTAAAATGCAAATAGAACAAAAAGCCATTTAAAAATTTAAGCGTTCATTTTGGTATCACGTGTTATGTTCATTAGGAGAGCAATACGACATAAATTAACACGTTCTCTGATACAACCTGTCCAGTCTTAATACTACCGAAATTTATAAACGGACCTGCAGTGTATTTTAGGGATATAACATTAGTGATTTATTTGACAACATTAACATGAGGAGGAGACCAATAAATGTATCGATTTGGACTTGGTCCTTGTTTCAAAAAGGTTCGCCCAATAAAATAAATACTGAAAGTACGGACACTGACATTTTAAAAGGAACTGCTCGTACGGATTATGTTGTTTTTTGAAGTTCCTTTTTATCGTTTGGTTATGTCCAATATGACTTTTTACGTTGTTTAATTGGTCATATTTATTATAAAAGACTGTTGAATGAAGGTGTATGGCGCATTAATTGCGTGGGGAATAAATTTCGCAGCTGGACGTCTTGCAGGAGGCATCCGACTTTTGAGGTTTTATGGTATTTTGCATTAAGAACAAACCGCATAAATATGTTAGTCAAATAACTTATGCCGTTCCCAATTTTAGTGCCCATTTTGTTTTCAAATTTAGTGCGACGTTTGAGTAAGTTTACATGAATAAAAGTTGATTGCATTTCGAAGCAATCTCAGCGCAAAGTCAGGTAAACTTTCAATTTTTACCTTTATGACGAGTACCGCAAAATATGTGCTGTTATTTATTTTGTCAGTATGCCAGTTACCAAAGAATGACCATAATATACAAAGTTAAGTCCAGTACTTCGAATATCTGCTAGCATTTCAACCGCTACTAGTAAGTATCATGTCGTATATTTTGAAGAAATCACTGTAGCAAGCGTCATTTTTGAGCAAGCAGACTATCATTTTATGAAATCCTTGCACAAGTTATAGCTCATCTCATTTCTTCACAAAGCGACAGAATACTGACAGTGGTAAAAATGCTATTAGAACTAGCTGTCTATGATTCTCTGGACAGGTACCTATGTTCCCACACCACTTCACCTATAGCTACGTACCAGTGCCAGGAATTATACCATTGTTGACAGACCACCACATCCTTTCCTCGTGGCTCTGTCACGTCTGCGCAAACGCGCGGACGGAACCCGCGGTCAGTGGGTGGAAGCGGAAACAAAACGACCGCATTCACTTGCTAGTACAATCAGGAATATAAAGTGTTGTTTGTTTGATTTTTGAGTCCAAATTCTGTACTAATTAAAAATATTATTGCTGTTTCAAGCTCCTCTCTCGGTCACTGTAGCGTTGGAATTTATCTGGCGTAGATGTACTATAGAAAAAATAGATTCCTGCCCCACTTTGGAACCTTTTCACCATATCTATGATATTGACGTTAAATTAATCTGACAAAGAAATATCCAATTTAAAACGGAAATACTCGTAGTACCTAAAATATAAGCTACTTTAACTTTAAGTAAAATAGTAGTGAAACAAATCACTAGGTACATAGTACAAAACAAAGTCGCTTTCTCTGTCCTCATGTCCCTATGTCCCTATGTCCCTATGTATGCTTATATCTTCAAAATTACACAACGGATTTTGATGCGGTTTTTTTAATAGATAGAGTGATTCAAGAGGAAGGTTTTTATGTATAATTCTACGCAGACGAAGTCGCGGGCAGAAGCTAGTTAAACATAAAATGTTATTGATTTAAGTTGGCCCTAGAGGATGGACTTCCAAAAAGACCGAAAGTAAACTAAACGAACTACTGCCAAGTTTTAACTGTGAGTGGAACCGTTTGATTTTTATTTTTTACAAATCATATCTCCCTAGAGCTTGCCTAAGTACTAGGTACCAACCGAAACTTAAGCAATTCACACCCTACAAAATTGTAACTATACCGACCGGCATTTAATTAGCCACCTTTGTCTATAACGAGTTTAATTAACACCGTGCCCACGCTTTCGATTAGAATAAAGCAATTCATCAATAGATGTATGAAATCGAAATCCACACTTTCCCTGACCTTGCGCAGGAGTTGCTGGAGGTCGTATATCTAATTGCTTGCGTAATACACCGTGGGCTATGAACAATAAAAACGCTGCGCAATCGGCTTGCAGTATGGGATAATGTAGGTCTGCATCGCTAGCAAATTTTGCTCACGTGAAAAAGTAGCTTTGAATGAATTTCATTATTTAATGAAAAAGTTTTTCGAGCCAGACGGGCAAAGCACTGCTAGGTGTACTATTATAAAAGTAAATAATAGCTTAGAATGAGTAGGTTTTTTTAATGTAATGTCAAACACAAGTTGTAGGAATTGGGCAGTCGTGTATGTGAGTTACGTAGGTACGCGTGTGCAAGTTATGTTGAAACCAGATTTAGTAAAAAACTAAAACCTCATTGGGTCGAAGATTTAATTCGAGCGGTAATTTTATAGCAATACCTACACAGATTTTGGCATATATATAAAAATGGTGTTGTATTTTCACAGATTCGATTTCGAAGACCATAAAACTCTTAATCCTGTTGAAATTTGTAAAAATCCCTCCTTATTAGTCAACATTATAAGTAGAGCTCGAAATATGAAAGATTTCTGCTTTACAAAGGTACGATCATGGGTTTGGACTGGGTTTTGGTAAGTCAATCAGAATGTTTCTTTTTATATTCATACATATATACATTTACATAAAGATAACGACGCTGCTTAAAATTCCCCAACACTTTAGCTGCTACTATGTACAGTGGACACTACAGTCAAATCTATTTTTTTTCCTTAACATACATCCAAGCTAACCGAGACAAGGCATCCAAGTGAATAAAATATTCGAGTGCTCGAGGTCTATGAATGCAAAGAAGCCAGCGGCAATCTTGCATACTGAACTTAATCGTAACCAACATGCTGACATAAAACATTGTTTTTATCCCGAAGCTCGATTCATTGCGTTCAATGCTTGTAATAATTACGCACGCGTTGGTAATCAAGTGCTTTAGATGGATTACAATCGTGATATCGCAATCAACCGAACAGATAACTTATACGCAATTAAGTATGGATGTGTGTTATTATAGATTGTATCTGTTTTTGTACAAGGTTGGCGAAACAAGTGAAGCTCGGCCATAATAAAAGTGATAGTGAGCCCGAGTGAAAGTGATATGAACATTGTTTCACATGTCTCCAGCAAATACCGACCCTCTTATCCGTGAAAAAAAAAGACCAGCTACAAGAAAAGCTATATTCTGTCTGTATCTGACAAAGGCAAATTTCAAAGCGATAGATAAAGACAAAAGAAGGTAAAAAAGTCGGTTTTTTCGTCCACTTGGAATTGGTGGCAATGTCAATGGTAAAACTCAATTTAAGACTTAAAGGTATTGAAATGACGCAGATGAATTAATTTTCTGTTTAACAACGAGTTGGATCATTAGCACTGTTAGTTAATGCATAGTTAGTTACAATAGAGAAACCCACGCGATGCGTTCTCCGCTAATCAAGTCAATTAGGAGGCGATCGGTTACCATCTACTAAAAGCTAACGGTTGTTGAACAAGGGGACGATTCCAGTGCCCTCCAGAGGTTACCTGCCAAGGGCCACCCTAACGTTTGAATATTACGTAGGTATAAATAAAGGCAATAAGAGTAATACGTGTTTTATACGTGTAGGTACGACGACTTATCAGTCCCGAAAGTAACTGAAAAATTACTCCTTTAGCAAACAGAAACTTGCTCAGTTTTTATTCAGGAAAAAACAAATGACAAGCGATTCAGTAAAATTACTTGTGATTTGCCTAGCACAGGGGCGCGGATGAGGACTCATTTAAGCGGTCGGCCTATAGAAGATTACGCATTTACAGTTCACGGAGGACCTTCAAGCGTTACAAGTCTTTCCAATTTTTCCAAGCATGGCCTTATTGGAGAACAAACACTAAATTTTGCGTCTATAATATAAGGGGTGCTCGAGTGCTCCGCGTATATCATTGGTGATGTTGCGAGGAATCGACATAATTAAGTGACATCAAAGCGACGGTGTGGCGTCGCTTCACGCGCGGGCGCACTGTCCGGGCCGATTTGTGTGACAAGACGGAAATACTCGCGTGAAAAAGTCAAGTAATGTATCAATGTGGATGTATTTTTGGAGTCTAGGGGTTCGTTAGGTCTGTTTGAGTGAATGTTTTTGCGTAATATCTGTGCATATATTAAAGTGGCTGAGAGAAAAAAATGTACTTTTTTCTTTTTCTTTTAGTGCCTCTCCAATAAGTGCAGGTTGGACGTTAGTTCCGTGTACTTCTCCTTATCCTGTACTTTAATAAATAAATAAATAAATATCAGAGAATAATTCACACGTAAGAGAATTGACCGAGAGCCAAAGTAAGTTCTATTAAGGCTTATATTATGGGATATTTGAGAATAACTAGTAACGTCGACAAAATACTTTTAAATGATTTTGAGACCTGTTGTCTATCTGTCTGTTTGCTCACACTAATCTTGGAAGCTATTATAGACATTTTCATTTTGTATTACCTAGGCTTAGCCTGGAGTAAAATATTAAGCTTGGTTTCATTAAAATTGGACGTCGCGTCTTATATAACTTATTCTCATTGGGAATTCGAGCAAGAAGTTTCCAAGACAGTCGGTATAAATGCCGCTCAAACTGTTAAGTAGTGAAGTTGCGTAAATATTGGATGAGAAGTATTTTTCTCCACTTTGTACCGGACAGAAAACCTTTAACAATGCAAAATACGTGCCAATACACCTAATCGCGCCACCCGGCCGCCGACCCTGCTGCAACTTGAATAAGGGCCAAATAACTGTGCATGCATATAAAAGCAGCCACTGTCAAAGGGCTATTTGTCTATTTCGGAATAGTAGCAACATTTCACAGCGATGTACTCACATTTTATCTCGCCTCTGTTTTTCTATTTTCGCTCGCTTGACGTATGGGACGCATTTCCGTACTTTCGAATAATACTTCTGTATTCTCTTTTATGTGCGTGAAGCTTTAAAAATGTATTCGCCGTTAGGGCCCTCGCTACGTGACTCCCGCGTTAAGGAGATCTGTGAACTTATCAAAAATTACAACATAAATATTTTTCCTGGGAACGTTACTCTCGACTCGTTCAATAAAACATAAGTTAACGAACCTTTCTCTCGGGATCGGACTTTAGAGGATCTATGTAGCGGACGTGCAAGAGCTATCAGGCACTTGAAATCGTAAAGACCACACACATCGGAGTTTTTGCGCGCGCTATCCTAAGTCATAGTTAGGTCCTTTTTGAGCGCATCGATTACAAACGAGTCTTAAATGAGTATATCGCCGTAATATATTACAATTACGGCAACTGTAAGAGGCGTATTTCAATGGGCGTTCTGATATCGATCAGGTAGCATTTCATCAAGGCGACAGAGGCGGTGCTGCGCACGATTATCTCCTACTAGGAAGCGATCGCGTCCGTTGATCTATCTTCCCTCGTATGCCAATTAGCCAATTAGACTCGGCAAACAACGCCAGCCGGCACAGATAAGCGAACGTTTTTGTTGCACCCCGAGACATTTCCTTTATCCCTTCGTTAAATCATTAATCCAAGTCAGGAATATATTATTGTGAGGAAACCGTTCATTGGTATTAAGTCGAGGCTTCTAAGGTCGAGACAGTCATTTGTCTCGAATAATTCAACACGCAACATGCATTTACTTTAGAAAGCTGCTTTGTATGTTTTTAACCAATTCCTATCAATAAAGGTGGAATTTAGTGAGTACATGTATTTGTTGCCTAATATTCGGTTACAAGTGAAACCAGATTGAAATACGATAAAACACCTAGATAAGAATATTATCTGGTAATTTTTTTATTATTATTTTAAAACTTATATTCGTTCTGAAAGAGCAAGTTACGCCTGTACGCTTGGTATGAAAGATTTGATACCTTCGTCACGGAAAGTTACAGACTTGTTGTATATAATACGTCATGTAAAAATCGCACTTTAAAAAGTATAAAACAACAAAATCTTCTTGGCTGTCATTTTTGTCTACCAACTTACCTACGTTACATAATTATACATTTTAAATTTTAGATGGTCTTCTAAGCAGCTGATCGTCTGTAAATTTTGTATCCGCACTGGATCTGCGTGCCAACTATAGAGGAGGCCTGTGCCCAACAGTGGGATAAAGGTTCGTTATGATGATGATGTATCTTCGTTAAGATATGTAATTGTACTGTCAAAACGTAGCGTATCTATTAAAACCAGTCATAACCATGGACAGTCAAATTCATAAACGGCTTAGCGTGATGTCGGAATTAGATAAGAGTAAACCGTCGGGAATATAAAATGTAAACGGTTAATTTGTCTCTCATATATGGGGTAATAGGCGGACAGACTTAAACTAAGTGGCCCGTGTTATTCCACGTAACGTATGTCAACGATTAATAGAAAATTACATCGAACGTCGAAATCGAATAACTAATTTATTAAGAACGATTGGATTTTACTTTCTTTGGTTACACTGTTAGAAGCGGGTGGTAGGGCCTTGTGCAAGGTCCGTCCGGATCGCTACCACCATCTTACTTGCTAATCCTGCCGCTAAGTAGCAGTGCTTGCACTGCTGTGTTCCGGTGTGGAGAGTGAGACAGCCGGGGAAATTACGGGCACAAGAGGCATTTCATCTTAGTCCTCTAGGTTGGCAACGCATCTGCAATCCCTCCGGGGTTGCGGGTGTCTATGGGCAGTGGTGATCACTTACCATCAGGTGACCCACTTGCTCGTTTGCCTTCCTATTCATATAAAAAAAAAAAAAAAACACTTTTTTTGTCTTGACAAAACTAAGCACGGATATTTTTATCCATATCCTTTCGTTAACCACATTGTTGTAGACTAACCAAAACAATACAAGTTTTTTTTAACTAAATTGAAAGAATAACAGACTTTTAGATTACTATTCTCTGCTAACTAAAACAAAAATATTTAAGTTGTAGGATGTTTTCGCCATCTACTTATAACGCTTGTGTTCATTTTGTTTTTGCTAGGCACTCAAAAGTTTTCTTCAGGCAAGTCTGTATTTTATTGACTCAGGAATATAATAAATAGGTGTCGTTTGTTACACAGTTTAGATTGTCCGTACATACGAACCATCAAATTCCGTTCTTGTATATGCATTAAAGAAAGTTTCACAGTCACAGCTCAAACGTGGCTCAAACTAGGCGAATAATTAGGTGTCACAGAGACGCACAGTGGAGTTGACGAAACGTAAAAGTTAAAATAAGCCGTAATCACTTATAATAATTGATCTTAAGTTAAGAAGCGAGTGGTTGGCTGTACATGGACAAACGTTATCGAAATATAGAATCAATTATGAATCATGTCGTCTCGTTAATCGTTTTGAGATCAAGGGCCGGTTTTATCGTCAAGTAACGCTTTTCAACGTATTGGGAGCCTGCTAACTGGGCCTCTATTCGGGACTGGCACGCGAGCGATATTACCAAACGCAGAGACTAACGTTTAATTTGCTATTCGGCGTCAGCAAAATTACCGTTTGCCGAGCATAAACTGACAACGCGATGAGTTCTTAGTAAGGTATCCGGGGCGCTTCGTTTTTGTTGGGGATTGTCAACAGCTGTAAAAGTGTGACAGAAACAAAGGAATTCTGATCGCATATCCTATCAAATCTATAACGAGCTATCTAATAATTATTTATTCAGTGCGATCACATAAATTTCATCACAGTTTAAGCATTGTGCCGCTTTTGCCTAACTAGATTTTTTTAGTATTTTTTTTAAATGTAGCTACTGTGACTGTTATCAATGTAAGAAAATTAATTTTCCCTATTAAGTTTCGATTATTCTGTTTTTTCTTCGCTATCAGCTGATCTATGACTTAAATAGTTTAATCATTATCAAACAAACAATTTCTCACTCTAAACAATTTCTTAGCTTATACTATCTGCTTCTATCTGCTTAGCTATCTATCTGCTTCGTATGAGTCCGAGTTACAACAATTCATAAAGCAATACAAGATTGATCCCCCACTTATGCACTTAGTTATGTTCAAGATCTCTAATTGTAAAATTTCCGTCGCATTAAACACGTTTGCGTTAATTGTCAAACGCTATGAGAACAATTTTTTGCTCATCATCATATCTGGCTATCTCATCATATCGCTGGTGGATCCGCGGGTTCCACTCGAGAACCTTTTGGCCCCAACGACCATCTGTTCTCCGTGGTAAGCCCATACGCATCGCTAAAGGCACAGCTAATTTGCCAATTGTAATTGAAACCTTTCGAGACGTTTCGCTGAGTCAAAACTGATTGGATACCAGAAAGAAACATCTAGCACACCCGCCGATCTCTCGCTTGATACTCACTACATCCCTTTCCTACAAGGCGAGACAGTGAAGGTAACATTATACGACAAGCGAGAGAACAGTCCATGCTAGACCCCCAGATTGTTGTTTCTTTATGAAGCCGCAAGCGCATGGAAGCAAGCATCGAACTGCCATGTCATTGTGTCTTATTCATGCGGCCAGTACTCTGTACATTTTGTAGTTTGGTTTTTGTTAATTAATTAAATTCTTTAACGAGTTTCATATACGTGTGTCTACTGAGCTTTTATATTTCATGATATCATTGTGTTATTGTTAAGATAAGTCGGTTTCGGTACGGTAAAGTACTTTTACAGATACCTACATGCTGGACAGCTACCTTAATAATTACATACCTAAATAATGTAAACAGATAAATAAATCTAAAATTGACTTGGCATTCGCATTAAACCATCAATTTAATAATAATATGTATAAAACACAATTTTTCTCACAAGTAATACAGATTATACAAAATTGATGGGTTAATGCCAAGTCAATTCATTTGTTTATAACATAAACGATTTTTAATTTTGATATGGGCACTATATGTTGTTAGGTTAGCTAATTACGTAGTAACTTAAGACAGGAGGTCTCTTTAGGAGGGACTGAATAAATTAATCGACTTTGTATTACATGGATCTCACAACTTTTGTACGGTAGAAGAACTGAGTTGCGAGACTTGGTTTTTTTACAAGTTTTGTTTTTGATGGGATATATATATTTAGGTATACGATGCTAGTATAATCAAGAGAAGTAAAATAGTAGGAAAACAAGTATCGGAGCTGTTAGAAAGGTGGACATAATTTGATTGGTTCTGAGAATTTTGTTTTCACAGGAAGACTAAGCTTAGTTCTAAAATCAAATGTCGGGAAGAAAATTTCGTGTCGTTATAAGTTCAAAAACAATTTAAAATTAGTCACTTTCCAAAAAGTAAAGTTTACGCGAACGGAGTTACAGGACCAGCTAATTAATTACAGCTAAAATATGAAAATGTTGCTGTTAGTTACGCTTCGAACTTCTAATAAGACTAGGTACCTGTCAATAAGAATGTTACGCTGTACCGGAAATAATGCGTAGGTAAGACTTATTAGATCCAAAAAATGTTGTCATGCCTGTACCTATTATTACTTCAACTTTGTTTCGGCCCTTTCTACTTTTTTGTATCATTAGATTAGACAATTATAAGTTCGTCTTTAAAGTATGTATCAACTGAGTCGATGTTATTAGGGTTTGAAGATACGACGAAACGGTCCGACAAAAAGTAGGAAGTCTTTATTTTTTCGTCTTGGCGGGGGCACTACCGTGCCCCCAGATCCCTATTTTACAATTCGTGTGACTCATGCACAGTAAAAAGAGTTATGCATGCATAAATGAGCTTAAAAATAAATACACTCTATTTCATTCACTGTGTAGTACAGAATACGATTCCATTAGTCGTATAAATTATCGAATATGTCAACGTTGGAGTACAGTAACGTGAGTAAAGCTTCATTTGAATAACTTACTCGACGACATGCGCCATATAGGTGCATTGCGGCGCTCACTTTGTATTTTTTATCCCATTGTATAGTTGTAAAAGTATACTCCTTGTAGCACCGAAAAATTTACACGAGCTGTCTAAGAATGGTAAAAGCCCATCGAGGGAATGAGCGAAAGTCTTAGGAATCATGTTATAGGCGATGCGGCTAGCAACCCATCACTATTTTGATTTCCACTTCCACCTATACGCCCTTAATCATGCTAAATGTGGCCTTAAGGTTTTATTACGTTAGACTCTGTCTACTCCGTGAGGGATAAAGACGTGATATATGTACGTATGTATGTATGTCTAAGAATTGTTCTGGAAAATTTCCACAGGTGGTTAGATTAATTTGAATGAACACTCCCGTAACATTCAAACAGTCACCACTTGTCTTTGGCACCGTGTACTTTGCACATTAATGTATGGAAACATGTTACAACCACAATTAAAAAGACCCTGAAAAGCAGAGGTGTTTATTCAAACTAACCTAGTCAACGGATGACAGAACATTTCTATTACTATAAAAAAATTGGCAGCGCCACTAGTGGCACGTAACGGTAACAAAACATCTCATAGTTCTGACATTTCAACGCTAACGCGTTCAAGACGTTTGTTGCACGAGAAACTTCACTGTTGCACGAGAAACTCAACATGATTTTTTTGGAATTTTTGTGTAAATTATACTAAAAATTCACTATGAGATTATGGTGAAAGAAAACGTCGCAAGCAAATATAACTCACCTGTGAAACAGCTGTACTTGTTTATGGTGTTTATGAAGTTCTCAATCTTAAACTAAATTGGGAAGCATTTTAAGCCTTGTCATTCCGAGAGCAGCTTTTTGCCCGGCAGTATATTGGCTAGAAATGATAATGAAGAATTTAATAAAGTTGGTTAAGACACAAAGCTACCGGAGCTAATATGAACAAACCTTTATTAATGTGGATAGGAAAATTTTACGATAAACATTTAATGAGGTGTTTCTTGCATATAAAGAGAGACAAGGGGCCAGTTTTTTTACGTTTTGCATATTGAAATAATGTAATGGACCTCGTGGTTGGTTTATAAATTACTCGTATTGGGTTATTTGTAACTTTTAAATGCCAGTTATGCGGTCCGGCGTTTATGTATCCGGTCTATAAGGAGAATACCAATTTAGGATATTCTTTAGTCCCTTATTTATAAACACTAGTTAAGTTTATGTCAAATTAACTTTCGTTTTTTTCATATTTCTCTTTGATATTTTGCCTTCGCCAGACGCAAACAAAATATCAATTTTGCTATGACAATTTTTATGATAATGTGGTAGTAGGTATTCATTTTATAGTGTTAGTAAAGTCAATTTAATGATATTTGCGTACGTGCGTAAAATATATATATGCATATTTTGCATACCTGTTTCGCACGTATGGTAGCGTAGTAGCAAGGTAACTAAAACGTTTTTTGTTCATTAATAATATGGACCTCCACAAAGCAACAATTCAATTAATTTGGTTTAATAAGATAATAAGTTTTTGCTAAAAATACTTTTTTAATCCAGGCTTTTTTGCGAACTATGTACTTTTTGTTGACTACTTGCGTTGTCATTCAGTCTACACTGCATACCATATTTCAAGTCAATTAAGAGCTTTACAAAGTCTTGATACAACAATCTAGGAGTCATGTAAGTTAATTAGTAAAGATTTGTTGCGAAAATTATTATTAAGTAGCTGTTGCCCGCAACTTCGTCTGCACAGAATTCAGAATTCAGAAATACGCAATTTTCCGGTATAAAAAGTACCTAGTATATGTGTTATTTCAGACTATAATCTATCTATGTTCCAAATTTCATCTAGATCTGTCCAACCGTTCTGGCGTGAAAGAGTAACAAACATCCATCCATACTTACAAACTTTCGCGTTTATAATATTAGTATAGGATTAGATTGTTGTTGATCATATTTATTAGAGTTAATGGCTTATTAGTGTACTCTGACGGCGGCACAAATCCTGATCAGAATTAGAGTTAGATTGCGATACAACACCGGTTCATGGAACACAAAAGATTATGTGTACATGCAATACTAAGAATCAGTAGCAATACTAGCATACAATTGTTTTAATAAGAATCATTAAAATATTGAACAAACATTATTCATTCCGATCACCGATACACGAGGATTTGTTTGTCGGTAAACAATTTATCGTTCATTAAAATTTACAACTAAGGGAACTGAGCTTTCTCAGGCCCAATACCGCTTCATGTTATTTACATTCAATTTTCGTTATTGTAACTTACCGAAGATTGTTATTTAGATATGAGAACATGCTTTAATCTACATGTTTAACTTAAGTTTGGTTGGCTTATTGCTAAGAACCCTATGCTTAGTTAATGATAATGATATTCCGTCAGATGAACTTCTATTATTCCCACAAAGGTTACATTAAATGTCAGAAAATATTAATTGCAGGTATGCTTATTTGCTTTTGCATTAACTTTGCTTTGAGATAATTTTAAATTTAAAACAAACTTGGTACTCCATTTCGAAATTATTGAGATTATTAAGAAGCGATTATTTTTACCGTAAAAATATGAAGTATCGGTCGCGAAAGTCGTTTAACAGACTCGAATTGCAGCATTCAGGGAAGAGATAACATTGTTTAAAGAGCCCGGACTCGCTCAAGGGATATTGTAACGTTAAATCATTTAAATACTTCAGAAAATGTTTTATAAGA
The DNA here is from genome assembly GCA_949127965.1 of Pandemis corylana. Taxonomy (NCBI): domain Eukaryota; kingdom Metazoa; phylum Arthropoda; class Insecta; order Lepidoptera; family Tortricidae; genus Pandemis; species Pandemis corylana. The sequence continues at coordinate 5,697,050 of OX421860.1, forward strand.
GTTCACGAACTCCTTATCTACGCTAAAAATGAATTTATGTAAATAGTAAGTAATGTATTTCATGTAAGTAATGTGTTTTATGTTATTGGTTACATAAAATCGTCTGCAGACGCAAGACGTGAACAATCCTAGAAATGTAGCCTTTAGGTGGTCACTAGATGTTTTTATAGCCTCCTTTACAACATGTAGAGACTGGAATTCATTGAAATAAAACTTGGCGCTTGTTTATTAGCCGTAGGTACAAGTAATATTAGTACTAGTACGAATATTGTTACAGTATACCTTATGGCGTTGTAGTTATGCGAAAAAGGTTTTTATTAGCTTCTATATTTTTCTATTACAACTCTGAATTAAGCTTTACAAGCTTGATTTTGTCTCGAGTCTATTGTTATTTAGAGGATAACTATGACGAAAAACTAATAAGAAAACCCAATTAGCTGTGAAAATAATTCAATTAAGTTTAGTTCTTTTATCCTAGGTTTTGTTACCTGATGCTCTGTCTACCCCGTAAGGCATAAAGACGTGATATATGTATGCGTGTTTATGTTCTGGAAGAATCCTTTTTGTAAAGGGTTTATATATAGGTCACTTAGTCTTGAGTTTCAAAGCTTGCTTAAATTGGCTAGTAATACAAAATGAGATATGTAAATAATGCTAATTAGAACTTTTAGGTACAGTTCAATTAAACTAGGTAATTAATGCTTATTGATACAATTAAAAGTAAAAATGTTTACGTAGTCTTTTATCACAATTCGTTTTGCTATTCCAAAAATTAACAAACTTATTTCAGAGTAGTGGCTGCTTAATTTTTTCTCCTCTTTATGCACGGCTAAATTCTGAAACACGAGAACGTCTCAAAAGCGTTAAACCGATCACGCCAAATGTTGAGCTCAGCTACCGATGCAGAGAATGATGCGATGCGACGCAAGCGCCTTCGGTTCTCGTGATTATAATCCAGAATAAAATATAGGGTGAGGCAAAAACTGCGCAAAGCTTATATTGACTATGCTAAAAAACGTCTGCATCGTGCTTTGAGCTCAAATTTTAGTATCACTATTTGTCTAAGACTTTGTATTGGTGAAGCCATCGACGGGTTTCAAATAATGGTAACGTAAATACAACACGTCTGTCCAGCAACGTTAATGTTAATACTGCACTAAATGTCGTTAAATGTGTAAATCACAGGAAGTGTTGAGTAGAGTGTCAGAGGTCTCTCAACACGTATCCACGTCAATAACCGAAGACTTCGACTCTATATAATTAGATGTAACAACACAAAAACTTATTTAGTATTAATATATTCGGGACACGGATGTGACAGCGACGCCACGGCGTAGACTCTTTAAAAAGTAAAATAAAAAGCAATCCAAAACACTCGGCATAATAGTGAGCCTACATATCTTGAATATAAATTAGCAACAAAATGCTGGACAAAAAACCAAATATGTATACTTCACGCCTAAATAATGAAGCTCGATAGACAAGCGTGGATAATATTGGATTTATTACCTCGCGGCGATTATTTTCTATTAAGCGTAATACAATTTAATTTACATTTCGGTTTCGTTTGTATCATACGTAAGCCATTGATTGACCGCATACGGTGTTCTGTCAAAAGTGGACGCGAGAACAGCGACACGCAAAATATCCCGACCATCATTAATTTAAATAAAGAAAAAAAAAACAGAGTGACCATAAATTAAGTAAAGCGGAAAGGGTCCGACGCATATCGAGGGACCTTTTAAGAAACCTGTACACTCGAATGCCATTCCGAGGTCCATAGTTAAAATGCTCAAAGAATAGCTATTCATTAGCGGGTGCGAGAATGAGAATTCTTGGGGCACTCTGAATATTCCATTGGCTGAAAGGCTTGTATTGTCTTTAGAAAAATGCCTCAGTCGATGGCTATGGTGCTAAATTATGTCGGACCGATGTTGGTGACGCTGTTCCCTGACAAAGACAGCGCCCGCCGCATCCTAGTTCATTATCTGGCAATTTTATAGATTTCGCTGCCGCGCGCGCGTGAATAACTATCGTATTGTCGCTACCGGAATGCCTTCCATGCTTAATTTATTACAATAGACGTTAGTTTACGTCGATTTATCGCAATACGCCTTTTTAATTGCATTGACTTCATTCCTAAGGTTTTCCTTTAAAGGTCTATGAAGCTGAAGCTAGTGGCTGGGAAGTGCTCGTTTTAGAAGGGTGAGAGGTGTTAAAGGTGATGAGGGCGAAATCAGGAAGATGTTGGAAATGACTCTACAAATATTAATTTAATTTCAATTATCAACCGAATCAATGCAACACCAAAACGGTCGAATTAAACGACACGCGAAGCATTAAGAGCGTGTAAAATTATTCAGCATCCTGTCGGACGGCAGCACAAAGTTTGCATTTTGCATATTTAAACAAACCTTATCTCTCGATCGGAGATTTTGTCGCAGATATTCCCGGGAGAAAAACGGAGCAAACTAAAGGCCGAGATGACCGAGATTCTTCTGCGCGAGCGCACGCATTAGGACAAAATTAAGTGCTGTTATATGTTCAGCTGTCACATTAAAATGCCTTCGGCTACTTCACGCCGCCGAAGAAAGGAGAGTGCGAGCTATTGGCGGCGCGATTATTCTTCGGAGCTGACCTTGCTTTGTGAAAATTAAACTTAGGACTTCGATACAGATTTATTGCGGTAAGTCCAGCGTGTGTATAAGTCAGGTGGCGAGCAGGCGATGACATTTTTAAAAGCATTCTCACATGCAGGTGATACGGGCGAAAAAAGATGCATTGCATTTAACAGCCAAACATAGTCTCGCCTCTTGCTTACTAAGAATGTTAAGGAGGAATGCAATTACGCTACTAAAAAATAATATTTTAGTAAGTGTAATACTTGTCAAGTCCGATTTTATCTTTTTTTTTCAACTAATCGAGCTACTAGCATACGTAACTGGAGAAATTACAAAACAATTTATTTTCGGCCACGGTGGTGAGTCAACTGTTGAAAATCGTTTCCGTAGCGAGTTCGATTAGTCTCGAGCATTGTGACCAATTAAAAGATGGCCGATGGGACGAGACGGCATCCACGGGGTATGACGTGGTCGTGCGATCCACTGGGTTACGCTCCTTGAGAAAATAAAAAACAAGTCAACCGAACTGAAACTACTGGGCTTGATGCTCGTAGAGCACCGAACTATTAAAAATGTCGATTACTCGCTTCCGGTGGAGCGAGTGTTTTTTTATCTTTAGAGTTGTGGCTTCACGTTTAAGTTGGTTACATGACGTGATAAAATTAAAAGGGCTTCGGTTAGTGTAAGGTATTTTAGACCGTAAAAAGGGATGCTTTTATTGAACGAGTATTAATGTGTTATTTTTTTCATTTCAAATTTTACTGATACAACTTGCTTCATAAGAACTTTTAATCCATCTAAGACTTGTAGAAAAACACCTGGCCCCTATTCCACCAACTGGACGATTGTCTGTGACAAGTGACAATTCTGTTTAGATTGCAACTCGACCGGAATCTACGCCGGTTGGCTCCATATTGACTACGTCTTGCATGTCGAATTGTCTCATATCGCCGACATTTTTCAAATTGGTGATGTAGAGGCCTCACTGACAAAACACAACATGACAACTTATGTGACATGTACAAAGCTAGGAGAAAGTCTAAACTTTGCCAATGAAACTAACCATACAGAATTTCACACGTCACTGGGACAGCTATCAATTTTAAATTATTTTAACCCTTTAAAATTAAATCAAAAACCCGCTCGCAGCTAATTACCTGTTCTGGCTTCATAAATAAATACTAGATACATTACTGATACTTACCGGTAGCTACACTGTAGCTTATGTTTACTCAAGCAAATTAAATACTACATGGTAACTCTGACAGCTGGTAGTAGGGATGTGCTCCGTAATTTTGCACATTAAATCACCTAGCCCGTTCATGTTAACATGACTACGTTGTGGGTTATACGCAAAATTAGTCAAGTTATGCAAATTGTGTCTTGAATATGTGCAGATAACACAGCTCAGACAGCACTGTTTTCTTTTTGAGAAGACGTATGGGAGGGAATTTATCGCGTTACTACGAGTTACTAGGTATGCTTAGGACTTGTTTCACCACTCTTTGTTAAGTTCCAGATATCTTAAGTGTCAGTTTTCTATGATTACGACTCTGTCTATTTCGTACTAATAAATAGAGACGGAAATGAAATGTCAAATACTATGAGAATTGTTTGTTGCCGTCTCGTTCCGCTAGTGGCACTGCTAATTTACCCATATGATAGTGATTGACACGTTTACGCGAACGCATTCAAGACGTTTCTGGTGACAAAAATGACACTAGACGCCCCGAACGCTTATCGAACGCATTTTGTGTAAAGGTCTCAAATACCTACCATGGAAAAATTGGCAGCGCCACTTGCGGCACGCAACGGTAACAAACTGTTATCATGGTATTTGACAATTCAACTTGAACGCGTTCGAGACGTGTTGTAACAAAACATCCCCCCCCCCCCTACTCTAAATTTTCTTAAATATTAAAAATATGTATTTAAAAAAACTGACATTTAAATTTATTTCGAATTAATTCTAATAACGCCTAATAACTCGCCTAACGTACCTAAGCTACATAGCTCAATCCAACGCTTACTTAATATATGAGGTAAATAAAGCCGCCTACTAATAAAATATATACGTCGTGAAAACCTAACAAACCTATACTGGTCGTGATACGTGATTTATTGAAGATATGGCCATGTGATCGTCTAGTGTGTGAATCGTCTAGTAATTAAATTAAATACCCTTCGTTGTGTCCGCATCCTACGTAACCCTGGGAACGTTTAGTGACGAGTAAAGATTGATCTACCTATAAAGAAAAACTAACATGTATACGCGACAGCTAGCAACACATTACTTAAAGAATTTTAGTTTACGCTGACTAAAGGAAATGACGATTAAGTTATCTGATTGGAAGGAAGTTTATGCAGAGTTAATGAAGTATAGAGTATAATAGTTAGAAGATCATCTGGGCAAGTATGGAAATAAGTCGAACATATTAAATAAATTATAAAGCTCGCCATAATAGTAGTATATGGTAAAGTAAGTAAGTCGATGGCTAATAGCGTATCACGGAAACATGTTATAATTAAAGTTTCATGGAGAACTAAGGAATGTAAATACAGAATACTTTACTACACACGCGCTTACATTTATGATAATTATACTTTAAGACAAAATGTGCTTTCATGGATCTAACAGAATGTAGATAACCTGTAAATTAGTCTATTAGACGTTATGCTGAGATACTGATCAACTTATGATCAACTTAAGGAAGTCCGCTGCTAGAAAATAAGTACATATGTACACAAAATCATATTGTCAGTGGAAAATAGAAGTGCACGCTATAAACACAGTTATAAAAGATATGTGATATATTATTTATTTCCCCCCCTTATCCCCTACCGTCACAGTAGACCTTAATAGGCATGAGTTTGGGTTCCCTTCAATAGAGAACAGCAAGTCTGAGTTTGATTTCGAGTAGTATTCTTCCACTACTGTATGACTTCATACTGTACTTCGATATAGGCAACTAGCCAAACCAATGCGCTACCGGATGAGGTATGGTCTCCCCGTCCATGATTCAATAGTGATATGAAATTACTCACTTTAATAAAGACTTCAATTCACCAGTCTAATAAATAACATGTACACTGTTATTGTAGTAACTTTGCGATAGCAGAGAATAGTTTCACAATGTAAATTAATCGTGTGATGGTGATAGCAGATTCCATTTCCACTATTAATGGATCATAATTCAGATGATGGTGATGATGACTCTCAATGCATTAGTAGCGCTTCCCGTCTAGGTAAAACAACTACCTGCGAGTCTTGACGACGTAAAATTAGTTTCAAATGAGGTGTCGATTAATCTACCCTCAAAACAATCCAGCCAAGGCAAATTCAGCAATTATTGAAGGTAAATGATTCAAAAGTAAGTAATTCATATGACCGTTGAATACAGACATCATAAATAAGTAACACTGCATAATATCAGCCTAAGCTCACATATCACAAACAAAGTAACACAAAACAAAAGAAATCACTCACTCAGTATTTCTTCTGTGACAGCTGCGTAGATCAGGAACTCTGAAAATCGTACACCCTAATAACCTATGAATCCTATCCATGTCTAATAATAATCTATGCGACATTTGTATATCTCACAGCTAGAGGTGATGGTTACCTCACATTTACATTAATTGCGTGGTGTGTAATGTGACTAATCTGAACTAACTAGGGGGTTGAGGTGGCATCCTCGGTGTGTTCCTAACCCTATTTCCTACGCCATGTGTAATAACCCCATCCGCTGGCCGAAACCAGGTTGCGAATGGAGTAGGGCGGAGAGATAGTTGTGCGAATAAATAAATATATAGATATAGAGACCAACGCCACCAGTCCTATGCACTGACCAGCAGATACACAGAGCCTGATAACGCTAGGGGGAAGTTTCCCGACTGCCATACGGCAGACGAGCGCCAGGTCGATCCCCAACGCCTGACTCCGTCCCGAAAGACGTTAAACCCCAAGCTTTGTTAACACCGCCAGGTTGCCTTGGGGCCGGGAACCTCGTCCCGTAAAGTCCCTACTTCAAGCGTGAACAAATTTAGAACACACAATCAGAACTCATGGCCAATAATCAAACGTCATGACAATGACGATGATGGTGGTAATTTCTCTGCCAATACCCCGGACTCAGGGTACCGATCATGATACTGACGGCTAAAGGTGTCCTGGCCACAGAGAAATCGGATGAGGGAAGGATCAAGGATATTGGTGAGGTTGGTATGGTAATTGGTTCACGAACACTGATTGCGATGCACAATAAATAATTAACCGATTAAACTACGTTAAACAATTAAATTAATTAATCAAACTTTGTCAAAATAAATAAACTGCGAACCGATATCGCTTACAGCAGCAAGACCTCGCTTGAAGAAATTCCGTAAACAACTAATCCCGATTCCTTGAAGAAACGTCCCTTTTATACCGCTAAGTCTGCATCATCTCAGACATTAGCGTTTTTAGCATCATAAGCCTCATCTCCGACACCGTCCTCTTCTGCGTTTTCTGCATCTTCTCAGACATTAGCGTTTTCAGCAACATAAGGCTCATCTCCGACACCGTCCTCTTCTGCGTTTTCTGCGTCATCTCCGACATTTCCGACATTTGAACCAAAACGATCCTTACGCTCTACCCAATAAGGTCGAATTTCGCTATTCCCCGTGAGTCTCGGACCGTATACATACAACTACATACGTACCTGTTTTGTGGTTAGTCTAGCGTGTGAAAGAGATAGAACGCACCTCAGATACAACCAACATGAAACAACACGATCAATGAAAATTACGTCAATTCATTCTAGTTGCGAGGAAGCGCGTACGATGCTGTTTACGCAATTATCGAACATTTTAGTGTCATGTACTACCTGTGTAGTTTATTCAGCCTTTATACAGTATTTTAGTACCTTCCTGCGCAATCTATTCATCCAATTCCTATCACCCTCGTACAGAAATTCCAGCTTGATTATTATTTAGTCTATACATCTTATAAAAAAAAGGAAAAGGAAAGACTTACATAAAATAAAATAAAATGTTTTTATTTCAGATTATAAATCCATATTATGTTAGTATCAGTGATTACAAACTAGTGTTAGTCAACATTAATAATAATAATTAATAATATATTCTAATATTATTAATTGACTATGGGCAACTCCCAATCATATATTTGTGAAATTAACGGTAAAATACGCTATGTACCGTTACAACCACCCCCCAATGTTTGCGCAAGTGGAAAGCTGACAAGCTGATAAACTGAAGTAAACAGTTAAACTCTCTTGTATTCACAAATATATGAACCTTCAAAATTGATCACTCTTAATTTATTAGCATTTTTCCCATGAGTGTATTTGGAATGTGTGGTGTGTATTTAAACCGAAAGGTAGTAACTAAAGCAAAAATTGAACCCATCAAATTTACGACTAAATAATTATGAACGATTATCACCCTCACAAGGCAGTCTAGTCTTAGATAGGGAGACTGTTTTGTGAGAACAATCCACGGCTCTAGTAGCACGTATGACCAGTCCCGCCATACCAGTCTTGCTCCTGCATATCGACCGAATATGGAAATTCCGGAAAAATCCCTTCCAAAACCAGACTACGTTAATAGATATTGGGCCATAACCATCCGTTAATCAATAGTCTCATTTGAAAGGTCCCTTCAATACAGTAATCGCTATTCCTTCGGTGAGTGTGTAGTGTGTGAAGATTTAAGCATTGCATCCTAGCTTCTGCTTGGTTGCACCACATGTAAAGTAATGATATTCTGGTGCCAGCCTCATAGCTGATGTCAATTTGACTTAACCTAACTCCATTCGCACTGGAAAATCATTTGTAGTGTGCTGTTCAGGGGTTGAATGCCAATAAACCGTCCTTATTAACCCCAAATTTGCTAAGTTGCTGCAGCCCCTCATACTATAGCATAACGTCATTTTGGTCTCGTCAAGAAGTCAACATAACATCAATACACAACATTGTTCTTCCTTCCCCATTCCAATCGCAATTTCATACCTAGCTACACCAAATCAGCAATTTTATCAGGTAACTTAGACGTAAGTGGAATATATATAACGGACTGAATCAGTCGTTATTTTTCGAAGATTCATACATATGGATAAAAACAATTACATCACCACATCTCGCAACAAGTGCAAAACAACCTTGTCTGTGCAATATGCGCACTGACACGCAACTTGAAAATCGAAAATATAAAACACGCAGACAAAGCCGTCCAACACCCTATATTACGGAGTAGCAAGGCAACCGTTTCCATCCTAATTAAATCAAAATAACTTATTTTAATAATTTATCCATCCTTCCTACTTATTTGTAAGAGCCAATCGCTTTCCACCGGCACAAGTCAAATCTACTAACTTTAAATTATTTTCTCGCACTTATATTTACTCTATCCTATAATTAGCATAACATAACCTTATGGTAAACTTAATGCATTAATTCTATGATCTTAAAGCTAAGACTTATAACTAGACTAAACCCGTGGTAGCTCAGTGTTTTAGCCTGCGACCCAACTCGTGGCAGGGTTCGCACCCCCCAGAGTCTTCCAGAATTCAAACAAGGTAACGTGAGAAAACCCGCGGAGCAACTTAATAGGTGAAGTCTCCAACCCACACAAAGCCCGCACAGAAACTAGACTGATGATGTTGAACAATCAAATAAACTTAACTAAATACTAAGAAATATATAAACCTGAAAATGTACATGTAAAAAAAAAATCCAGAGACAATAATGGCTAAGATCAAGACATTCGTACTTTTCCAGCAATAAGGTGTTTAAGTCCAGGACAAACACATTTAAAATATCTCAAGTACTATACCCAAATAACCACCAACTCAATCATAACGCTCAGCTAGACTATAGGTAGATAACGTATGAAACCGATAGGTAACGCGCGAATATGGTGTACGCACCTATCGAACAAAGTTAAGAACAGAAAAGAACAAGTGAGTGTAATACTCCTGCTAGTACCTCTTACGCCAAAATAATCATTACTTCCCTACAGTTAACACAAATCCATGTATTTTTTCCTTAGTAATTGGATAATATTGTGATAATCAGTCAACGGAGTGATCTATTTAAAATATAATGGTTTCAAAATATCTATTACTTATTCAAGTTACTGCCAACCGAGTTTACACTAAAATCAACTACGCACACTAGATGGCGTTATGAACAAAATACAACAATTTACGTTAATACGTATCGAACTTTTCATAATATTAACTTTCAAATTGCTTACTTAACTATTTTCACTACGCAATAAAAGTACGTTTGAAATTAACAACTAGGTATTTTAATTTTGTTCAAAATTAGCCTACTTTAAGTTATCAATCGAAAGTCATATAACGAAACGCAACAACAACTCAATAGTAATCATTTAAAATAAGGGTAGGCATGCGCTGTACTGCGCCGGCCCGATCAAACTACCCTTCCCTTTTTCATGTACGCGCACTGCCATGGTGCTGAGTCAATATTTGTTAGACAAAACTCGACCTTAAGTACTTGACATACTGGGTTACTAATTATGTTCGCTTTTTGTATTTGCGAATGATTACGCTATAGCAAAGGCCAACTTGATATACTGTTAATTTACTGACACAATGTCATCAAAGAGTAAATTTCCTCAAGAATTAAAAGATAAAGTGTGAATTGTAAAGTTGAATGAGAGAGGTAGACTCCTACTAAGTGTGCTCATCTTTTTTAGAGTTCCGTACTACCTGTACTTTAAAGGAAAACCTGAGTAATCGGTTGCTACGTCTATTCGAATCTTATTTCTGTGAACGTATACGCTATAATAAGGCTTACTTGGTAAACTGTTAAACAAGAACTGCATTAGTAATTAAGAACTGAACGATAATAAAATATTTAGAATTATTTCTGAAAGCAGAAAATAATTGCAGATGATACTTTCTACACGAAAAGAAAACAACGAAATTGTAAAGTTGACTCGAGTGTCGAGTTTTAAGAGTTCTAAGTGTGTGTGTAAATCAGTTGGTCACACCATAATTACTATATTTATTGTTGATTACAGGAATTTCTATAAAAGTTTTAAAAATTTGCGTAGCTAAAATAATTTGTTAAAACATGTGCTCACGCACCGCGGCGCCACCTAGCGAACGTCAAACGAACTATTAATCATAACACCGAGCATAGTTCAAGAAAGCTCTAAGCGCCTCTACAAGATGCGCCGGACCGTGCTGTACTAGTGCTGCCACCTATCGATTAGTTTTACGTTTTTGTATATATTTATTTGGGTCGTTTCCTCAGGACAAGCATTCACTTAATCGTAACGGGCACAATAAAATTATCGTTATAAATATCAAATAATAACCAGTCATTCTGCCCTGCGTTGGGAATTGATAGAAAAAGAGAAGGGAGAGCAAAATCTGAGGTTGACTGCAGTGACCTACCAGATCCCCAACACATGTGCTTACATACAAATAACCAATATAAATTGAGTCCACACTACGTAGATTTTGCTTAAGAACAGGGTTCTTTTATCACTGGGCTATCAAAGATACGACTGTTCATAGTGGACACTTGATACCAGCCTAACCATGTACCTGCATACCTATAAACTTGCACTAGGCCCGTTTTTATGTCTATCTATCTGTCTTCGTAATCTACAATTATAAACGACCTCACACTATCTTCGTTTCGCTTAGGAACCGAGCTCTAATACCACTGGATTGCTATTTTCACTAGTCTACTTACATACATACCTACATACATACACACAATTACAATGACATGCTTACAACAATTATGAACCTATTTTTTTTCATGAAATATATGCGGCTGTGAAAATGTTTAACATAATACGACAAATTCACAATAACAGAACAGAGCATACCCGTACTAATTACAAAAGACAGTGATTTCTACATTCTATTGAACTAAAGCTCAAAATTATTATTATCACCTTTCTAGGATTGTAGCAAGTGAAATAAGACATATCGTAGCAAGTCCTATCTACCCCCATGAGAAAGAAGCGTGATGGTCCGTATGTATTATCAAAGTCATCATGTAAACACGGCACTAATTATGCATTTAAAATCTAGAACTAGTAACTGCTGGACCAATTTTAATGTTAATATTTGTTTATTAAGTATAGGATTGTATGAATCTGGAAAACCATAACAACAGCACACTAATGAGCTTAGAATTTAACTGATACATTATATGAAGCTCCTGCGTACTAATGAATATACATAAACTTCTATTGTCAATACAAATACCATTGGAACTACCTTTAAGTAGGTACACTACTAGGTAGTTAGATATAAACTACTTTACATATATCTACAGTATGAATAACCGCTACGTATTTAGAACCAAAGTGTGATCTACTATCAATCGTACTTGTGGAAAGGAGGTAGAAATCGGTGAATCATTAGTCAATTGATAAAATCACTACAAACTGTTATCCTACCCTATCTTATTCTATTTTACCATCCCACCAATAAAAATATAAATCTTAACGTATGTGAGAATGCATATGTGCATTGGTGCTATTGGTGTATGGTTGCTATAAATGTATGAGTGAAAGAATGCATGTTACTACCTCCACGTCAGAACGGCTGAATAAATCTGGATGAAATTTAACATAACTAACGATAAATTATAGACTGAAATAACGCGTACCTTTTATCCCTTAACATACGTAATTCCTGCGGGTTAGCGATAAACAAACTCTTTGCAGACAAAGTCGCAAGATGCGGCTAGTCTTTTCGGCACCTACTTAAAATGTAATACAACAAGGGAGACAAACCAATAAGTGGGTTACTCGATAGTAAGCAACCATCACTGCTCATGGACATCTGCAACACCGGAGCATTTGCAGATGCGTTACCGGTTCAGTGAGTCAGGGTGAAATACCTGGTGTGTTGTGCCAGTAATTTTATCGACTATCCTACGGCTGAACACAGCAGCGGTAATACTGCTGCTTGGCGGCAGGATTAACAAATAAGATAGTACATTTTTAATAGAAGCTGCTTTTCTTACAGTATATTCTTTACTTGGCTATAATTTGTGCAATCAACTCATTTACACACAAACATACATACATACAAATTAAATTAAATTAAATTAAATATCTTGGGACAAAATTACACCAATTCACCCAGTCTTAAACTAAGCAAAGCTTGTACTATGGTATCAGGCAATGGATCAACATACTTATATAATGTAGATAGACATACTTAATTACAAAAATTGTACATTGTCCAACATCCATGACTCAGGCACAAATATTCGTATTCATCATACAACTGTCTGTCCCCACCGGGATTCGAACCCAGGACCACTAGCTTCATAGTCAGGATCACAAACCACTGGCTATCCGGTTGTCAATACCAAGTACCTAAAGTGAACGGGCCGCGACCTACAGGACCCAACCCAACAAACAAACACACATACAAACAAACAAACAGACAAACAAAAAACGAAAATTGCAAGATTAAAAGCTTGCTCAATATGAAGTTGTATAGAAACGTAATACACATTCCTTAACATACCTACCTACCATCATTTTTTTTTTCTCATCATCATCATTATCACTATCCACTATCATAAACATCATTATCTAACAACTAACGTCATCATAATCATCATCAGCCCACACACGTCCCACCGCTGGGCACAGAACCCCTGTCCGAATGAGAGGACGCCTACCGAGGCACCTGAACGGGCCTACCCACCATATTGCATACCTAATTTACTGATCTTACGAGTACCTATAAAAATCTTAGTAAAATCAACATTTAAAAATAACCCCAATACATACGAGCTTAGAGTCAGTGTACGAGTATTTCTTAATGATACAGACAGCATAAAATAAGAAAGGAAAGCATCGATGATGGACAAGAAAGCATTTCAATACCAGCTATAAACTTACTTAAGTCTGCCTTTGTCCAAATTTCTACAATATAATGTAGACTTTAGACCAGAATAAACAATGACATGAGCGTGTCCTATCAACCGATACCTCCGACAGAGAAATAATAACTGAACTATACTTATATACTATACACTACAATTTTTAAATCAAAATTTGAAAAAGACAATCCTATGACCAACGGTGGCCATCCTGCCTTCTCATGGTGTAATACCTACCTACACTAAATAGAATCAGTCTATTATAATATAACTTTGTCACCAGTTGATACCCCTCCCTAATGATATCATAGATCTATCAATCATAGATATATCCACCTTTGTGTTTTATTTTAAAGCTAAAGATGGTAAAAGTTCTAGACATCCTCAGTCTTTGGGAGGCCTAAGAAAAACAATAACTCGCACTCAATACATACTCACAACTATTACGCAATGTAATAAAATAATGCACTCTAATTAACCCCAAGAAATTACTTCTATATTTTGACTTAAATACCCCCATATACATCACACACATAACTTACTATCGCCAAGTATACACAGGTACCTACAAAGCTCATACAACCGTAATGAAAAATCAAAATGAATGAGAGTACATTCACTAATACAGTAAATCAATCTAAATGCTCCGAGATAGGTACAACTGTCACTAAACATAAAAACTCGCAGCAGTTGCATACTGTAGCTGTAATTCCAACATCATCGATTTTCGAACACAATTTTTATAACATTCCTATTTTTATTTTGTAAACACGACATACATTCTAGTCATTACTACCGTTCGAAAACTTAATCAGTTTGCTATAACTGAGCATACATACTTTATTTTTACGGTCTCTGTCTACCTTAGTGCCTTAGCATTAGCACATGCGCCTTCCTTAGTAGTAAAATTCCCTAATAAACAAAACAAGGATTCCTCAATGTCAAGCCCCGGCCACGAACTACTCTAAAGAGCCTATTAAAAATAACAATTTTCCCCACAAGAACACTACCCCCGTTCACTAGCTTACTATAATCACCGCAATTAAAAAGTATATTTATTACACCCCCCCGACCTTGCAACCTTAAAAACCTTACTAGTATTCTTAACCTAATGGAAATCATTCAAAGATAACTATGCACCCCCCCGACTTTACAATCTTATAAATCTAGCGTACATTATAAACAATGTTACCTATAAAAGTATCAGAGTAATTTAAGATTCCCTATCTAGATCTTCAAACCACTAATCATAAATCTACCTACAGTCAAATGAACATTCAGTTTTAATTTAATAATACATTCAAATTAGTAATTCGTTTACAAACCATTTAAATATTCCAACACGGTTTTAAGTCACGAAAATTAAATATTTTGTATCTACTCCGGGAACCCTAAATCCCCTTTTATCATGAAGGTAGATATTGCATGTACCAAATCGAAATCTACCCTAAACGAATCGATAATTCGAGAAGTCGACCTATATTTGACCGGCTTATATCTATCCTTCCAATTAAGGGGCAATTCTATCGCTGCATCCGACATGCACTGTAAACACATTACATACACACGGGAAGTCACGTCTATACCACTACGGGGTAAACAGAGCCTATTGCAACATTAGAGAAAGACATTAAATCATCATAATATGCTATGATAGTAAAAAAACGCAACCTAAAAACATCAAAAGCACCTATCTTAATAGTAATAAACCTAAAATAATTACACAAAAAATCCACGAATGGGTGAAACTGTGTACCGTAGGACCCCTAGATTAAGATCAGATAAACCTAAAGTAACGTAAGTGCAAAAATGGTAACAACATTTTTATTGGCTAAACTAATTTGAGACAAGTTCGGCGACTCAATAAGGCGAACGCAACAGTGTAATTCCTCCTTAAGATATAATCCTACCAACGTAAAATGTTAACATTATTGTTAGTTGGCTAGCAGTATCCTACCTAGAACGGACGTCGTTTAAAATAAGGGTGCAAGTGGATACAATAAATTTACAACAATAATGACCGAACGTAATATATAAGTGCTTACATCAACTACGAGTGGACTGAACAAGTTTAGTGAAAAAGAACAGAGTTTACATCTTAAAATGCAAAAATGATTGTTAGTTAGCTAGTAGTATCCTACCTACAACGGATATTGTTTATATTCTAAAGGTAAGAAGAGTGCGAAGTGGATAAGAAATAGCAAAGATCTTCACGGAACGCAATGAATGAGCGAGATCATGAACCAATGGAACTATGGAATGAAGTGGACCAATGAATGGTTACGACAATAACGATAAGATAATATTAAGTGCAAAGTGAACCAAAAGAATGTGAAAACATCATGACAAAACGTGACTACCAAATATCATAACAGAACTTGAACTATGAGTGCTTATAGTAAGTGTCATGAAAATAAAATGCTACAGTAATAATTTAGAAAATTATGTAAAGATCAATATTACAATTCTATTCTAAAGGTGACTATTTTATTGAACTATATCCAACTAATAATATATTTTAGTAACCTATGAAAAAATACCAATCCTTACTCTCACTTTTCCATTACACGGCAACACTGTGTCCAACAATTGCTTTTGATAAAAAAACAACTGTTGGACAATTCCTAGGTAACCTACCTAAGTTGAAAGTTTAAGAGACAAACAGACTTATAAAATACGAACTAAAAGTATCATCCTATTATGATAAGGAATTATAACGAAATAATAGATCGAGCTATGTATTATCAGCTAACGGGTATTGATATACGACCTAAGTAAACCAGGACCTAAGATAATCCTAAATCCTGGTCACGCGAACCACTGTAACAAAACATCCCCCCCCCCCCTACTCTAAATTTTCTTAAATATTAAAAATATGTATTTAAAAAAACTGACATTTAAATTTATTTCGAATTAATTCTAATAACGCCTAATAACTCGCCTAACGTACCTAAGCTACATAGCTCAATCCAACGCTTACTTAATATATGAGGTAAATAAAGCCGCCTACTAATAAAATATATACGTCGTGAAAACCTAACAAACCTATACTGGTCGTGATACGTGATTTATTGAAGATATGGCCATGTGATCGTCTAGTGTGTGAATCGTCTAGTAATTAAATTAAATACCCTTCGTTGTGTCCGCATCCTACGTAACCCTGGGAACGTTTAGTGACGAGTAAAGATTGATCTACCTATAAAGAAAAACTAACATGTATACGCGACAGCTAGCAACACATTACTTAAAGAATTTTAGTTTACGCTGACTAAAGGAAATGACGATTAAGTTATCTGATTGGAAGGAAGTTTATGCAGAGTTAATGAAGTATAGAGTATAATAGTTAGAAGATCATCTGGGCAAGTATGGAAATAAGTCGAACATATTAAATAAATTATAAAGCTCGCCATAATAGTAGTATATGGTAAAGTAAGTAAGTCGATGGCTAATAGCGTATCACGGAAACATGTTATAATTAAAGTTTCATGGAGAACTAAGGAATGTAAATACAGAATACTTTACTACACACGCGCTTACATTTATGATAATTATACTTTAAGACAAAATGTGCTTTCATGGATCTAACAGAATGTAGATAACCTGTAAATTAGTCTATTAGACGTTATGCTGAGATACTGATCAACTTATGATCAACTTAAGGAAGTCCGCTGCTAGAAAATAAGTACATATGTACACAAAATCATATTGTCAGTGGAAAATAGAAGTGCACGCTATAAACACAGTTATAAAAGATATGTGATATATTATTTATTTCCCCCCCTTATCCCCTACCGTCACAGTAGACCTTAATAGGCATGAGTTTGGGTTCCCTTCAATAGAGAACAGCAAGTCTGAGTTTGATTTCGAGTAGTATTCTTCCACTACTGTATGACTTCATACTGTACTTCGATATAGGCAACTAGCCAAACCAATGCGCTACCGGATGAGGTATGGTCTCCCCGTCCATGATTCAATAGTGATATGAAATTACTCACTTTAATAAAGACTTCAATTCACCAGTCTAATAAATAACATGTACACTGTTATTGTAGTAACTTTGCGATAGCAGAGAATAGTTTCACAATGTAAATTAATCGTGTGATGGTGATAGCAGATTCCATTTCCACTATTAATGGATCATAATTCAGATGATGGTGATGATGACTCTCAATGCATTAGTAGCGCTTCCCGTCTAGGTAAAACAACTACCTGCGAGTCTTGACGACGTAAAATTAGTTTCAAATGAGGTGTCGATTAATCTACCCTCAAAACAATCCAGCCAAGGCAAATTCAGCAATTATTGAAGGTAAATGATTCAAAAGTAAGTAATTCATATGACCGTTGAATACAGACATCATAAATAAGTAACACTGCATAATATCAGCCTAAGCTCACATATCACAAACAAAGTAACACAAAACAAAAGAAATCACTCACTCAGTATTTCTTCTGTGACAGCTGCGTAGATCAGGAACTCTGAAAATCGTACACCCTAATAACCTATGAATCCTATCCATGTCTAATAATAATCTATGCGACATTTGTATATCTCACAGCTAGAGGTGATGGTTACCTCACATTTACATTAATTGCGTGGTGTGTAATGTGACTAATCTGAACTAACTAGGGGGTTGAGGTGGCATCCTCGGTGTGTTCCTAACCCTATTTCCTACGCCATGTGTAATAACCCCATCCGCTGGCCGAAACCAGGTTGCGAATGGAGTAGGGCGGAGAGATAGTTGTGCGAATAAATAAATATATAGATATAGAGACCAACGCCACCAGTCCTATGCACTGACCAGCAGATACACAGAGCCTGATAACGCTAGGGGGAAGTTTCCCGACTGCCATACGGCAGACGAGCGCCAGGTCGATCCCCAACGCCTGACTCCGTCCCGAAAGACGTTAAACCCCAAGCTTTGTTAACACCGCCAGGTTGCCTTGGGGCCGGGAACCTCGTCCCGTAAAGTCCCTACTTCAAGCGTGAACAAATTTAGAACACACAATCAGAACTCATGGCCAATAATCAAACGTCATGACAATGACGATGATGGTGGTAATTTCTCTGCCAATACCCCGGACTCAGGGTACCGATCATGATACTGACGGCTAAAGGTGTCCTGGCCACAGAGAAATCGGATGAGGGAAGGATCAAGGATATTGGTGAGGTTGGTATGGTAATTGGTTCACGAACACTGATTGCGATGCACAATAAATAATTAACCGATTAAACTACGTTAAACAATTAAATTAATTAATCAAACTTTGTCAAAATAAATAAACTGCGAACCGATATCGCTTACAGCAGCAAGACCTCGCTTGAAGAAATTCCGTAAACAACTAATCCCGATTCCTTGAAGAAACGTCCCTTTTATACCGCTAAGTCTGCATCATCTCAGACATTAGCGTTTTTAGCATCATAAGCCTCATCTCCGACACCGTCCTCTTCTGCGTTTTCTGCATCTTCTCAGACATTAGCGTTTTCAGCAACATAAGGCTCATCTCCGACACCGTCCTCTTCTGCGTTTTCTGCGTCATCTCCGACATTTCCGACATTTGAACCAAAACGATCCTTACGCTCTACCCAATAAGGTCGAATTTCGCTATTCCCCGTGAGTCTCGGACCGTATACATACAACTACATACGTACCTGTTTTGTGGTTAGTCTAGCGTGTGAAAGAGATAGAACGCACCTCAGATACAACCAACATGAAACAACACGATCAATGAAAATTACGTCAATTCATTCTAGTTGCGAGGAAGCGCGTACGATGCTGTTTACGCAATTATCGAACATTTTAGTGTCATGTACTACCTGTGTAGTTTATTCAGCCTTTATACAGTATTTTAGTACCTTCCTGCGCAATCTATTCATCCAATTCCTATCACCCTCGTACAGAAATTCCAGCTTGATTATTATTTAGTCTATACATCTTATAAAAAAAAGGAAAAGGAAAGACTTACATAAAATAAAATAAAATGTTTTTATTTCAGATTATAAATCCATATTATGTTAGTATCAGTGATTACAAACTAGTGTTAGTCAACATTAATAATAATAATTAATAATATATTCTAATATTATTAATTGACTATGGGCAACTCCCAATCATATATTTGTGAAATTAACGGTAAAATACGCTATGTACCGTTACAGTGTGTTGTAAAAACTATAATCTACGGAATGCTCTGAGCCCTTACTGTCATTGTTGTCGGTTCCGTCTCGTGCCGTCTACGTTGATGTATCACACAATATGAGAATAGTTTGTTGCTGACATGCGCCTACAATGGTGCTGCCAATTTGCCCATTTTGAACGAGGCGTTAATGCGAACACGTTCAGACGTGTTTTGTATGAAACTTACGCTACTGGCTTGAGATACTGACTCTAGCATATACTTCTAAATGGTAAAGATCGCTTTGGTAAGGTACTAACATATTATAATTTAAATCAAGATAATTTGAACGTTGCACATTGGTCCGACAACTCTGGTGATTTTGGCGAACTCTCACGAAGCTTGCGTGTCAAGTGAATAAAACGTAATTACAAGCACTACGCATTGTTATAACATTACGCCAGCGTGTTGCCGTCGGAACTAAATGGAAAGAAGACGACAGCCCGCGACAACTACCGTTCCCTGTTTAATTACACTACCGTTACAACAGCATAACCGCTTGTACGTAGGAACCACTAGATTGCATGTTTGTAGGACATCAAGACTTATCGACGCGTTGTTAATGTTCACAGGCAGTGTAAAGTTTTTTTTAGGAGAAAGGCATCCAGCTTATGTTTTGGTCGTGCTTATGTTTAAAAATGTTGGGTATTTATTATTTTAAAATTTCAACTTTTTCTTTTTATTGAAAGCACGTTATGTGTAATGAGCGAGGCAGTCGAGTTCTCACGCGTCAAATGTCACCAGTGAAACGAAAATTATCACGTTACTTACCTTTTTATAGTCGATAAAGTTTTAAAATCCACATGCAAATCGGGTCAATCTGTTTACGTAAATGCCGTATCATTTTGCATGCAAGCGTACAAATAAAAACCGTATCCCACAGTGAAATGCATAAATTATGGTCACAGCAATCATGTAAATGTATCAAATCTGACTTACACAGTTTTACCGTGCCGTGGTCAGTTTGCGGCTCGGTAAATCGATTGCACTCCACTTACTGGGGTTTAATAACGGCTAGTACATTTACTTAGACTTTCATGCCCGCGGTGTAGGTTTTGCCGGACAGTGTTGCAACGGGGCGTGTAAGCTTAATAGTTATAGTGTATTTAAGAGATTTTTCGCAATTTCACGTAATAGTGTTTCATTTTGAACGGCGAGACGAGATATTTACTTAGTTATATTGCATTAGATTGGTTTGCTTGTAATGTTATTACCTACATCGAATCGCGCGTTTTAAAATATAGTTTTGTAACCACACCGTACCTACCTACCTTATGGTACCTTGTTCTTTGTTTCTGTATTGTTTTGTACTGATTTGTGGTGTTCAATAAAGAGTATTTGTATTGTATCTTTACTGTGAACGCTCTGATCCGGTACTAAAATCTCGGATATTCAACCACAAAAAATATATTATTTTATCTTTTGTTTCCCCTTTTAATCTCAATGTTCTGAGAAAATCAATCAGAAACAGTCAGTGATTTGGTTAATTTCTAGGAATTTTTATTCAATTACGTTTTCCTTCGCTTTGTGCCCGTTGCCACGCTGAGCAAGCACGTACAGTGATACGACATAATCCGAATGAACTATTTAGTCCTGGTTTCGCGTTTGCATTTCACGCAGTTTTTATTCGATTACCGTACTTTTTTAAAATCTGTGAATCACTACTGTAAGCATAGGCCGATATTTTTATTCTGTTGTCAGGATTCATTGGCAGTATCGGTTGCTAACCTAAAAGTGACCGGCTGCCATAAATACAAAGAATGAATGAATGAATGAATGATATTGTTATTAATTTGATTATTAGTCATTGACATTTATCGGCTGTTATTATTTAAAGCCAAATTTTTAATTAGTTACAATTACTTATGGTGCACAGTGATATTGTAAAAATGAGAAAATTAATACACCGTTTACACATAGGTGCCGTTAAAATAATTTGTGAACTCACTATATTGATTTGTGGTTTCAATGAAGAGTATTTGCATTGTATTATATTTAAAGCAAATTAAATCACGATTACGATCGAATTCTTGAACAGAGGTTTCAAGCAGAGAACAAAAAGTTTAATTATTTATCACATTGTAGGTAGATATACTTCAAAAAACTTATAATTAGTTTTCGCAAAACTTAGCCTATTAACCACAGGCCTCTCACAGTCAGTACTCAAGCAGGCTCACACCAAAGTAATTGTTCGCAACGTTAATGGTCATATTGTTCATTTATTTCTGTTGGATTTACTGTTAACTTAGAGGTATTAATCATAATCTTGGTGCGGGATTCGCTCAAGTATTTTAGATGATGGTGATTAACCCGCGTTATGGATTACTATGCGTATACTTGATGAGATACCGTGTAATGGAATTTTAAGAGGCAGTTTCATTACCGTGTTACGGATTTTGCCATTGTAAGTAACACTTACGTTACTGGTTTAGTGGTAAGTGACATTAGAATGGCTTGAATGCATTAACGGAGTAGACATATTCCGGTGACCCATTTTTCTTTGTTAAAGCTAATTTGGTCGTTAAAATAATATTATGTTTGTATATATATTGCGTTATTCTAATTTACTGTGGCAGGTGACTGGCGTGACGATTGTCACTGGTTAACATAGGATAGGTCATTAGGTAGGTAACTATACAAAGTACATACTGATAAAAAAAATAAACGCACATGTATTGCACCCGGGCATGTCTTCCGTGCGGTCTGGGAGTGAAGAAAAGCGTAGAATTTACCAGTAGCTTCTCTTCCCGTGCAGATGGTAAAAAGCCATCGAGGAAATGGGAGAGAGCCTTAGGAATCATGTTATAGGCGATGCGGCTAGCAACCCATTACTATTTTGATTTCCCTTTCCCCTACGCCCTTAATCATTCTAAACGTGGCCTTAAGCTTTTGTTACTTTAGGCTCTGTCTATCCGGTAAGGGATAAAGACGTGATATATGTATGTATGTATTGCACCCGGTACCCTTGATGACCAAGTTTGAGTCGATATTTACAATCATACTTATTACCGGAATATAGGCGCTAGATAGCGTATTTTTAGCCCGTTTTTTACAGCGAAACAGAGCATTAGGGTCGTTATTTTTGCACACAGATCGTTGAGAGGTCGTTGAAGTTAAAACAGACTTCTTTTTAACCCTAAAAATATCTCCATCCTCAGGAAAAACTCTCTAATTACTATTTTTAGGCTCGATCTAACACGTGGCGAGCTGCGGGCAAAAGCCACAACATTCGAGTGAATCAACGAAGCAGTTTGTATTCCATGATCGACCAGCAGTAGGTGCTCGTCAAGCTTCACTCGCATCGGTCACTTCACTCACAATACCTGCTATTTCTATAACCGGTGACAGCGACAACCTGTCAGTATTAAAATAAAACGCAGTCGACAGATTAGCTGCCCGCTACCGATGTCACCCGGCGATAACGTCTAGATGATGAGTTAATTCGATACAACTGCGCTTTATATCAAATAAAAGTTCTAATGTGAAATGGCAGCCGACATCGGGGAACGTGACAGCCGAAGGCGTCTTCTCTCGGAATCTTGGTAACTGGCTGTTGATTCGGTGTCTAATCGTAATTACCGTTTCAAGGGCGATCCTGTATCTTATTACTCTTATTGCATGTTTTAAGTTCGAAAGGGTCTAGTTCTAGTAGCCTTTGAAAACGCGGAATAGGTGCTGGTTTTGAGTTTTATGTTTTGTGTTTCTGGTTTTGAGGTTTTGACTCTGTAATACAGATACTCGTACTTTACTATGTTATGATTACATTGATTACAAATACATAATACTTACTTCAATGAATTGGAACCGAACATTTTCCATAAATATACCTTTCTCCATCTGACCTAGGTGCACCTGATTGTCTATGGTTATAGCTTAGAATAACTACCGCGCGTCTATTCGCGATAAACTCAAAAACTGCTTAACATATTTTCAAGTGGTTTTCACTAATAGATAGCGTAATTCACGAGAAAAGCTTTAGCGTATAATTTGTCACGATTTTGTATAAATTGGTTGAAATATTTATAACTGTTAAAAATGTCAGGAACTAAAGCTATGTGGGAAACAATTTTTAATTCTGCGCAGACGAAGTCGCGGGCAACAACTAGCATGGAATAAACCAAAAGCTATTTTACAAACCACTAGTAGGTAACTATTTGTGAAAAGTGTCATCAGAAATAAAGAAAGAAAATACGTCCTCCTGTCCCGCTATACATACATACCTACGTACACAAATCACGTCTATAACTCTTACGGGGTAGACAGAGCCTATTGGGTTACAAAATTCTCGTATTGATTCTTTCTGCCTCGGATCATAATCACATTAATATTGGATCCGTTAAGAGTGTTAACTACATTTTGAAGTTCTTCATAAAAAGTAATGTATGATATGTAAATAAATCAGACGCAAGAAAATTTGCTTTGTCCGTGCCGGAAAATTGCTAATTTCAATACATACATACATACATACATACCGTCACGCCTCTTTCCCACAGGGGTAGGCAGAGACTACTTTATTCCACTTGCTACGATCCTGACATATTTCTTTCGCTTCATCCACAGTCATCAATCTTTTCATACATGCTCGTCGGTTTCGGGTACTCCTGACCTGACCTTTTCCAAAACGTCTCCTATTTGGTCTCGGAACGTCCGTCTAGGCCTTCCCCTCCCAACGTAACCATTCACACTCCCCATATAGATCTGTGTAGTTAGTCTACTTTCATCCATCCGCTCTACATGCCCAAACCAACTAAGCATACTTTTTTCTATCCTAGTCACTATATCCTCTTTCACACCAGCACGTTCCCTTATCACACTGTTCCTTATTCTATCTTTCAGTGATACACCTTCCATACTCCTTAACGCTCTCATTTCTACTGCATTTATTCTACTTTCATGCTTCTTTTGCCATACCCAAGTTTCGCTACCGTACATTAATGTTGGAACGAGCACCCCTCTGTGGACAGCCAGACGCGCCTTCTTCGACACCTTCTCACTGCAATCTATCTAATTCCAATTTCAATGCTACAGGAAAAAAGATAAAATAATGTTAAATTCTTCTATTAGCAGCTTAACAAGTTTTTATGAGTAAAATGGATTACTGTTTATCATATTCGCATATTTACATCCAGATCATAATGCAAAGTATCTAAATGAACAAATAATATTTACCTTGCTACTCCGCTACTCACGTGCAAGATAACCAAGCACGTGCGAAATATATATGTTTTTCATATTTTGCACAGGCTTGGTTATCTTGCACGTGAGTAGCGGAGTAGCAAGGTAAATATTTTCAGTTCATTGAAATGGACCTCCGCAAAGTAACGCCTGATTCAATAAAATATACAAAGTATCTAATCAATAAGTAGGTAGACCTGCTTTAACAATTTCACACCTCCATGATAACGGGCTTTGGACTAAGACGGTATTAAAACTATAGAACGGTTATGAGAGATTGCATGTAGGAATCCTTTTACGGAGTCGATATTGATTGTAAACGGTACGAGAATCGATACTAAATCGTTTCAAGAACGCTGCGCTCGCGCAGGTGGGGGTAAGAGAATAATTACGTGATCCTTTACTGCCCATACTTTATACTGCAGTATAGAAAAATTGCCATTAAATAGCTAGTTAAAAGAATTATTGTATGTAATTTTAATGCTTCTTGTAGGTCCTGATTATTTGCGAGTTTACAGCAAAGTTGAGTTTATATTTTTTGTTCACGGTAGAGCCGGAACTACTTTCCCAATTTTTGTGTGTTCGGTGACAATTGATTCGTTATCTGAGTGACTAAGGCTGTTTTTTACGAGCAACTTCATTATGAAGTAAATCCAAACAACTGAGTATGAAAAAAAAAACTTGGGGCCCGATTTTTGAAAAACATGTGTGAAAATACCACTCGAAAGTGGTATAAATCTGTTTATATGTTCAAAACTACAGTTCTAATCATATTTTCGACTAGGTCACAAGATTAATGAAAGCCGTAAGCATCTTCCAAGCTACTCGTATTTAAAATTCATCACAATTCTTCACCACTTTCGAGTGGTATTTTCACACATGTGCTCACAAAAATCGGGCCCCTGGACGTTAGATAGATCCTCAAAAACGGTACAGAGGTGCCTTAGTGGCTTTCAACTTATGCTAATACTAGCGGAGATACGAGGTACGAAGATCGTCAAAATTGTACCCCATCATACCCCAGAGTGGTGTTTCATAAAAGTTTTCTCTATTGTATGATCCTATTTACGGGCTTCAATAAACAAACAACATAGCGTTGGTGGTGTGAATATTAATTGCACGTGCACACAGCAACTACCCTCATTAGCACAAGCTGGCTGCCCGGTGGTAAAATTAATTTACCTTTATTGGCTGTAAACAGTACAATATACGGGTATTCAAAAATATTACTTAATAACAGGTTTAAAACGCTTTGCAAAAACTATATGATTTAATCGTGGGTGGCGCGCCGTGGACATAAAAATTAAAATATTTGACCACTCCGGGCCATCGCGGCTATCTAATTAAGAGCGATCGACACTGAAAATGCCATTAAGTTGTCAAACAGCGAATAAATTCCGGCAATATAGTAAATTGATCGGAAATCTCCGATAGCCAAACTGATGCTTTCGTTATTGTCCAAATTATAGTTTAGAATATTTTTATTCCCTTACAATCTTTTAGAATCTTAATTAGGCACTTAAACATTTCCAATATTGACACAACACGCCTGGCACGTCCGTTAATCTCTGACCTTTCTTGATTTGAAACTTTATGTGCCTTACAGTCAACGATAATAAACACTTAACCGCTTGCGGCCGCGGCGGTCAAATATTTTTATTTCGGCTTATATTTAAACAGCCGTTTTACACGAAAGCTATTATATTGAACAAATTGATTATTATGAATGAAAATAACAGTTTACGGATCGAATCGGGTTTATTATTGAGTTTTAATTATCGTTGATGTACCGACACCTGTGGGGTTCCAGAGATGAGCAATAATTGTATTTAGATCGAATTGTATGACCAAAGACTAAATATTAGGTTTAGAATCATTTTGCAGGATGTGTGATCTTAAAAACGTGATGTAAATGTAAGCCTGAAATTTATGTACAGGGTCGGTAACGAGGCCGCACGGACAGTAAATGCGAACGAGAACCGAAATAAAATATGAACAAATTTAACTCTTAAATTATTAGTGTGTATTCGTTGATCGAAGGATACAAATACAAACGCTTGGTTGTCCGCTTGATCGTTTAAAGCGTGCTCGAATTTTATGGGCACATAAATATCGGAAGATGGGCCGACACGCGGTCTGGGATTATTCCCGGTCCGGCCCCGACTCCATTTTGAAAATTAAAAGTATTTACAGATGAAAAGTACAAAGGTTTACTTTTAAGTGCAAAAAAGAAAGCTCAAAATCCTGGCTTCTTCTTTTAATTGATGACGAATTTATCATCTCGAGATTTTCCTTTTTTATTGTGCTGGTTTTCTGTAGTTATGTCTGTTTGGGGCAAATAGCCATCTATCTATTTTTAGTGGCATTCAAGCGTCAGTTATGTACGATAGAAGTTTGCTTTTATTTTTGAATCGCGGTTTATAACATAAGTACGTAATAAAAAAATGCCTTCAGGCGAGAGATGTTTCTAGTTTTCGGGTTTTTTAAATTTTAGAATAGACCAACGTAAATAAATGTCCAATTTATACTGTTGTTGGTACTTTACGTCTGCACCAGGAGTGACCTCACTCCAATGGGTCCACTCCGGCGCAGCCCGAGGCATACAAACCGGTCGTAATTTTTATTTGCCGGTCGGTGAACGATTTCGGTAAATTTTGTTTGCTTGTTCCACTCTTTGTTTGTGCATTAGCGTCGACCGAGTTATGAATGTGATGTTGAATAATAATTATGATCCTCCTGTCAGACTGTTATTGTCGATACAGACTTTTTATTATCTTAACATGCCGATGTCGAAACGAATATGCAATCATTAGTTAATCTGGCTTAACGTATTGAATACATGAACGGGCCTTTTCAAAGGGAATTTAAAGCATTAACTTACGCAGCTGATTAAACATACCACCGGTTGGAATTGAACGAAAACAATTGTTTGTAGATAGTGAATGTTTTAATCGGCTACATAAGATAGAGAGAAAACATATCAAGTTACACTTTGAACTCGACTCAGGCAAACAGACCGCAGGCGATGTTGATTTTCAATTGTTTTCCATTTGAGATGACGTTGAAATAAATTGGAAGGAATGTTAGTTCGCGCGCATAGGTACGTGGCAATCAATATTGTTTTTAGTGTAGGTATAGATATTTTAGATGACGCTTAAAACTTTATCGTTTGCGTAAGTGTACAGTGAGATAAAAACATTTAATGTGACCTTTAAATACCCATCTTTACTTTCTGCATCTCGAAACTTCGATCCTCTGATAAAGGCGTTTCCAAACGATGCATTGTACTAAATGTCCCACGCGACTTTATACGTCCGATCTGATACCGCTTAAGAATTAACCATCCATCACTTAATGATAATGATATTTGACGGCCTCTTACGATTGTGATTCTCGATAGATTTAATGTAATAGCTAAGGGTTTACCTCGGCTTTGCTTGTACGGAACCAATTATAGGGCATGTAGTGTATTGTTTGAATTTATAGTCGGATACTCTGAATACCGTTGCCGTGGTAGTTAGTCTTTACGACCGATGTTATGAAAGTAATTTTTTATTAATGCTAAGGAAGTTTTTTAAAAACACAACTACGTCCAACTGGCTGGGCACAAACCTCCACTCAAAATTAGAGAGCTTGGGCTATAGTTCAGATTTAACCACACCATTGAACTACTTAAGTGCGTGTGGGTTTCCTTATTTTGACATGACACACAGAAAGGTAACAATTAAATAAAATTCCGCACATAAATCTCAATTCTGCAGGTTGAAACTAGAATGAATTGATCAATTTCAAAACAATACTATAGCTTTTACTTTTTAGCCATGGAACAAATATGTACAAAGATGGACACACAAACTTTATAACATTATTAAGAATGAGTAAGACATAAACTATTTGTTTCCTTGGGAGATAGTCACAGTAAATTCTTTCAAATTTCACAAAGGGACTCATTTCACAAAATAAAACCAAAGTCGAAGAGATGTCGAAAGTAAGTTAAAAGCATTTTACAAGGCAAGCGCCCAAACATAGGTACTTTGCTGTCATTATCGGTAAAGCGTGAACTACTTTAAAAACAATCACTTCCATTAGCCGAGTGCAGCCGATAGAACCAATTTGAGACAATTACTGCAAATCGGGACGTTAGCGGCTTTAAAACGATTAGAGCTAAGCAACTTGCAGTAAGTTTTGATAACTCGACGCTAAGCAGTTAGTTAAGACGAAGAAAATAATAAAAGCTGCCAGAACCTGAATTTTTATATCCCTGAATGCTTGTATCTCGCATCTACTCGCAGTTTTATTGAAAATATTCTGTAAGTTCAAGAAGAATCAGATAGATTTTCCATAAGACGACGCAAATATACGAGCAATACCCTTTTCCGTTAACGCTTGTTAAGCTAATTGTAACTTAACATTAGTTTTATCTGTCGCCTCGATATTTGCTTTTGTCAGACTAAAACAAAAATACATTTTGATATTTATATCTGGTACGGCAAACATATTTATTTAATGGCACAAACTCTTCTCATTTAAAGATCTTGACAAAATTGACCCTATATCAAACAGAATTCTGAACTAACTCGAACTATAACTATCTGTAGAGCTATTTATATTAATCAACTACATGCATAAATAATAAAAGTTGGACAACAATAAATTAATCGATTCAATTATGTTCTGAATGTTCAAGAATATTCAAGAAACTATTTTGATACTGCGCCACAGTGAAGTTCCAAGGCATAGTTTTAAGTTATTTTGCAAAGGCGGTAAAGGATTTCTAGCCAGTGGTCAATTGTTTAAAGTTCTCGCCCGTGACTGTGAGGCTACACTTTGCTCCTCCGATATCTTCGATAGTATCGAGGTGACCCCTTCCACTTAGG
The DNA here is from genome assembly GCA_949127965.1 of Pandemis corylana. Lineage (NCBI taxonomy): Eukaryota > Metazoa > Arthropoda > Insecta > Lepidoptera > Tortricidae > Pandemis > Pandemis corylana. Next base: position 5,726,792 of record OX421860.1, read on the forward strand.
TACCGTTTCATAACAATTCCTATCGGTTCATCGGTATCTTCATCCTGAAGGCATCAAAAATAGGTAAACGATTCAATAATAGGTTGCCTTAGTAACAGCAGTGTTTGATCACAGTTTTTTTCGAGTTTCTTACCAGAAAGTATTCTTAGGAATCATGTTATAGACGATGCGGTTAGCAACCCATCATTGTTTTGATTCCTCTTTCCACCTATAAGCCAACAATCATGCTAAACGTGGCCTTTAGGTCTTGTTACTTTAGGCTCTGTCTACCCCGTAAGATTTATGTACCTATGTACTTACCAGAAAACTGCGGAACGCGATCGAAGTTAATATTAAATGAGCTTTACATCATTAAGCTTATTACCTAACTCGCTCGCAATCGCCATCGTGTTCATTTTGACAGTTCTTGTATGAATGTGACAGCTAGCTGATTCAGATGCCAATTGTCAGCCCATACATGAACTGTCAAAATGAACACGATGGCGATTCCGAGCCAGTTAGATAATAAGCGTGCATATCTTGCAATGAACAAAAACATTTATCTGCTACTCCGCTGCCACACGACAAGCCAGCTATATACCTGTGCAAAATCCATAATGTTTACATACAAAGGCAAAGATTAATATGGACCTCTGCAAAGTAACGTTTGATTCAATCAATTAAATAAATTACATAACATAATTATACTGATTCGTTTGAACTAAATTTCGATCAAACGCAAATATAATTTCAACAAGCACAACAAATTGGTGACGCATTACACACTAAATTATAGATTTAACAACCACCACATAAATACAGACTAGTGCTTGTTCAGTTAATACTCTGATTTATACTATAATAGTTACTCAATATTTCGAGACTGATGGTTGACCGTCTTTCAAATAATACTTTAGTGCTACCGAAGTTCGCAACTGTTTGTCACTGTCATTGCATTTTGTAGGCTTTACTCTGCTGACATTTGCGATAGCAGAAGAATAAATCACACAAATAGTTAAATATTAGTCAGCCTCAGGCCAATTGTCATTTGCGAATGTCAAAAGACAACACCTTTACATCATACATCTCTGTTCATACGGGACAAATCGATAGCATTTGTTTTTGGTGTATCCGTTTTTTTTACCCGAGTACGGCAAAGCCAAAACAAGGTTATGATTTTGACTGGCTATGTCAGTATGTAAGTTCATCTGTTCCCTCATAGCTCGTAAACTAATTATCAGAACTGGAAAAATGAGGTATCGTTGGAAGGTATACGACGTCATTAAGTGTAATGTAGCGCCCTCTTTTAGCTCTTTAAATTTTTAGCGTCGTTTTTTGTCATAGGTGAGTTTTTTATTTTTATTTTTTTACAGCTTACATAGCGTGTCAGCGCTGGGAAAATGTGTTAATTATCATCCATTGCTCTGAACCCCCAACTTAGCGACTTTGTAAATTTGATTGGCGTTTATATTTTAAGTGTTAACTTAAACATTGACTTTAACCTTAAATGTTTCAAAGCCGTCCAATCTGTCCCAGCCAGCTTGTGCCAAAGGTCGTGCACTAATAAAGAAGCGTGCACACATGTAGCCTGGTAAAACCAGCAATTGTGCTCGGCGAGGCAGGCTCGTGATCTCAGATTTGGACGCCCCACATCCCTAGGAATGCGCGCCAAGAGTACCGCATCCAATCAAATTTGTACGGTTCGTATTTCACAAGGCATTTGTCAAGAGCGACTGACTCGTAATTACTCATCTTGTCCAACAAATTGATATTAAAACCAGTAATAAGTATTATTAGAAAGTGAAACGTGCCTTTTTTGTTTCACGGTGATTTGAACGGTACAACAATACGGGCTAGTGTGACGAGATTGCTCTACTCACACACTTTATTGAATTATTTTCTTAATGTGTTCGGGAGATGGAACCTAATTCATTTTGTTTTTAATACCAGTGAAAGTCAGGCTTGCTACAAATGAAGCAGTACTGCGTATATGAATACTACGGTGTATTGTTGAGGTTTAAGTCATGCCCTGATTATTTGAGTAAGGTTTAGCACAGTAAAATAAAAGTGAGTCAAATAAATCATTGATTGAATGAGATATTAAGCGGAGGTCCATATTAATGAATAAAAACATTTACCACGGTACGGTAGCGGAGTAGCAACACTGAAAAAACAGGTTTTTGCACAGAGATCGATTTCATTTTTAATTGAATTTATTTTATTATGTGTTTTACATCACCCCGGGCCGTAAGTATCAATTAACCGCCCGCTACGCGAGCAGATATTTCCACTTCCTATCTAGGGGCAGACGTAAAATTGTGTACACACCTCGGGCGGTGATGAAGAGAGTCTCAGGTCGCAAGTTTATCGCCCTCGCCTTTGGCTCGTGCGACAAGTTCCTGCGATCTGATACAATAATTATTTCGCCACACTCGGAATGAAATGTACTATGTTGTTATAATGACCTCATTCTTAACGGTATAAACTCTGCACTGCTAGCACAAGTGCGCGCGGGATACTCTACTCGTCTTTTTCTTACTGTTCGTTCTAGAAAGAGATGGGTATTCTATCTCGCGCGCGACATAGCTCTTGCGTGCTCTTGTGCTACCCGTGCTGGATATTTCAAGTGTCAACCCATGACAGTTCAAAAGTAGCTATCTTGTGGCACACGGAAAACCAGCTAAACTTTCGTAATAGAGTCCCGGCTCGAAACTCAAATTATCAATAATAACAAAACAACAACAGCGTGTGCCAAGTAAAACATTTGAACAAAGACTTTAATTTGATGAATCATCAAGCAAATAATGTGCAGATCAAGTTGTTCCCACTCGTTTTATGATCTCATAAACTATTAATACCTTTATTACGAACTGCGAACTAAAAGGATGATTTGGTGTCTAAACATTAAACAAATAAACGGCAGTAGTATAATCAGCAGGTATAATAATTCAAATAGGTATTTTCCGTAAGGTGTCAATAACGCGCCAGTGACATTTTTATGTCTCTATAATGGGCAATTTGTTTACCTACCAAGTGAACTACGATTGTGTAAAGCCGATATTTTATAAAAAATAGGCGGATAGTTTTAAGCATTCATTTTCGTATTGTTAATAATTATTTATTCTCTAATGGACGCAAAGCATTTTTTTCTGTTTTTCTTTTAAAAGTAGAACCTTAAATGAGAAACGGTATTAGCGGAAGCCGAGGAATACTCATAAATATTTTATTAAAGAGTAAAAGTCAGTTAAAAAGAGCAAAGGAAAAGCGTACAAATATATATTATTTATAAAACACATTTGCTTTAAGCTTGCGTGCGTTGAATTTTGAAATGGAGGATATTCGTACGTCTGCTTGACCTTTCGTCATCCATTTACATTTTAGCCATCACACGTTGACACTGCTATTAATATTGGATGCCATAAAACTTTGAACTGCGGGGCTATTTTAAAAAGTAAGTAAGTAAGTAAGTAAATGCTTTATTGTACAAATATAGAGAAGTAGAGACAAATCACAAAAAAAATACCTTAAATATAAAAGTAGTTTAATGACGATTTTTATTCGCGATTACTGCTCCCAACCGATGTCTTCATCGATCTTCCTTTCACCTACATGCCTAACAATCACCGCACATGGACAATAAGTATAGATTTTATACATACATACATTACATACATACCGTCACGCTTCTTTCCCACAGGGGTAGGCAGAGACTACTTTGTTCCACTTGCTACGATCCTGACATACTTCTTACGCTTCATCCACACTCATCAATCTCTTCATACATGCTCGTCGGTTTCGGGTAGTCCTGATCTGACCTTTTTCCAAAACGTCTCCTATTTGGTCTCGGAATGTCGGTCTAGGCCTTCCCCTCCCAACGTAACCATTCACACTCCCCCTATAGATATAGATTTTATAGCAATTTTAAAAATATCAAAGTATCCATAAAATGATCAAAGTCACCCGGTTCACTAATATCCGTATCTATATATATATAATTCAAAGGTGACTGACTGACTGATTGACTGACTGACATAGTGATCTATCAACGCACAGCCCAAACCACTGGACGGATCGGGCTGAAATTTGGCATGCAGGTAGATCTTATGACGTAGGCATCCGCTAAGAAAGCATTTTTGGAAATTCCCACGGGATAAGGAAAAAACGGGAATTATATATTCGATTCCGAGTGACGCTATCTCAGTAACTATAATAACTAGACTCTTCAAATTTGATACAAAAGTAGGTGATTACAAAACTAAGAAACTTATCTCAGGATTTTTGGAAATTCCCACGGGATAAGGAAAAAAACAGGATTTATATATTCAGTTTAACGAAATCCTATGAACTATAATTACTAGACTCTTCAAATTTGGCATAGAAGTAGGTGATTATAATAGTAAAATAATGTTTTAATGCTTTTTGGAAATTCCCACGGGATAAAAACGGGATTTATGTATTCAGTTCTACGGGATCGATTTTTCGTTTTACTGGTCGTATAAAATTGAAATTTGGCCTTCAATTTCCCTTGGGGAGTGTAGGGGAGCGCTACAAAAGGATTTCCCGAAATTCCTACGGGAACGGGAAAACCGGGACTTTTCGTTTTCTGGTTGCAGATAGCTGAAATTCGGCATGTATGTTGCTTCGGGAGTGTAGAGGAGCATTAAGAGAGTACCTACTTTCCAAAATTCCCATGGGAACGGGAAAAAAACAGGATTTTACGTTTTACTGGTCGTAGAAAGCTGAAATTTGGCAAGTGGGTTCCTTGGGGAGTGTAGGGGAGCATTATGAGATAATTTCCCAAAATTCTTCTTCTTCGTTCCCGTAAGAATTTCGGGAAATGCTTTATTTGGCGAAATTCTTACGGAAACGGGAAAAACGAAAAGCGGGGGAAAGTTGAAATTTGTCACGTAGGTTTATTCGGGAGTGTGGGGGAACACTAAGAAAGTATTTTCCGAAACGCCCACAGGGACGGGAAAAAACCGGATTTTACGTTTCCAGACGAAACAGCGAAAGAAAGAGACTTAACATTTATAACGTGTGTTTCTTTAAAGGCTTTAAGTGTACTCCGAAAGCACTCCCCAAAATTTCCACGGGAACGGGAAAAAACTTATTTTTTCATTTTACAACTTAGCGCGTACGAAGTCGCGGGCAAAAGCTATTTAGGATGTATTTTAGGACAGCCCTATAGGTTAGGTTAGGTTTGTTTTATAAAAATCCTGCAATATTTACAGTTTCAGAAAAATTAAGGCAGCGGGGCAATGCGGGGACTGGCTTGCATGCTTGCTTGAGTCCTTGCTTTGCATGCTTGCTTGCATGGGTGCTTACTTGCATACATGCTTGCTTGCACGCTTGCTTGCATGCATGCTTGCATGCTTGCTTGCATGGGTGCTTACTTGCATGCATGCTTGCTTGCACACTTGCTTGCATGCTTGCTTGCACGGGTGTGTAATGATTGATATAAAAATATTTAATATATTTTCTATCGATATATCAACATTTGATATAATTTCAAAGGGTATAATCACTCATTGTGTATAATAAACGTTTGGTATAATTTTAAAATATATAAATTTATTTCGTATATTTATCGTTCGGTATAACGCTTATTTCTTATAACGATTATATGGTATAACGCTCATTTTATATACAAATCATAATATATAACAATCAAGAGGTAATGTTGGGGGACGCAGTTCAAACCTAACCTAACCTACTTTTTGATAAAAATAACGTTATACCATAAGTTCATTATAGTAAATAAGCATTATACTTAAAGAATGTTATATTAAATGATATTATATCAAATGATCATTATAAGAAATGATAATTATGTCATATGTAAATATATTAAGTGTTGTTATATGATTTAATAATTATATCAAATGAGCGTTATTGCTACTAATATTATACCAAAAATTTTTATATACATCGTTACGCACCCTGCTTGCACACTTGCTTGCATGCTTGCTTGCCTGCTTGCATGCCTGCTTGCATGCATGCTTGCATGCTTTCTTGCATGGGTGCTTACTTGCATGCATGCTTGCTTGCCTGCTTGCATGCCTGCTTGCATGGCTGCTTGCATACTTACATGCTTGCATGCCTGTTTGCATGCCAGCTTGCATGCCTGCTTGCATACTTACATGCTTGAAGGCTTGCATGCCTGCTTGCATACTTGCATGCATGCTTGAAAGCTTGCAGGTTTGGTTGCTCGCTTGCTTAATTGCTAGCTTCTTTGAAATGCTCATGGTTCACGCGTGCGAAGCCGCGGGCAAAAGCTAGTTCCTAATAAAGCTTTCGCTGACAAAATGAGGAATCAACGGGACAACGGGGGCTATCGTCGAGGAACCTGAGAAACACGGCCACTCTTAATTACTTCCTACATTTTTGCGGGTGGTAGGGCCTTGTGCAAGGTCCGTCCGGATCGCTACCACCATCTTACTCGCTAATCCTGCCGCTAAGTAGCAGTGCTTGCACTGCTGTGTTCTGGTGTGGAGAGTAAGACAGCCGGGGAAATTACGGGCACAAGAGGCATTTCATCTTAGTCCTCTAGGTTGGCAACGCATCTGCAATCCCTCCGGGGTTGCGGGTGTCTATGGGCAGTGGTGATCACTTACCATCAGGTGACCCACTTGCTCGTTTGCCTTCCTATTCATATAAAAAAAAACATCCCGTTCGACTTACTCTTGATTGCATGCTTGCTTACATGTTTGGTTGCATGTTTGTACGCTTACTTGCATGCTTGTTTGCTTGCCAACTTGCTTACTGCGTGTACGGTGGTAAGCTAAGCAGTCACCCCGCGCCATCGAAAGTCCACTTGATTTTTAACAATATGATAAAATAATTAACTTGTATGAGATTATAAACCCGGCAATAAATCATCGACATGACGACCGGATAGTCTAGTGGTTTGTGACCCTGACTTCATAGTCACCGGGATTCGAACCCGGGATCTCTAGCTTCATAGCTAGAGATCCCGGGTTCGAATCCCGGTAGGGGCAGACAGTTGTATGATGAATACGAATGTTCGAGCCACATTATATAAGTATGTTTATCCGTTGCCTGGTACCCATAGTACAAGCTTTGCTTAGTTTGGGGCTGGGTCAATTGGTGCAATTTGTCCCAAGATATTTATTTATTATTTATTATTATTTATCGGTTTAGAGCGAAACACAATATGATACCAATAAGCGATTTTATTTAATTGACCTTTGATTACGATAGTATCTAGTCAAAACTTATATTCAAAATGCATTTTAAAATGTTAAATCGTAACGAAATGAAATAACGCTATTTTATACGTGTCTATCGCAAAGTAATAAAATATCCAAAAGGCCTAACCCGTTGTCCGCTGCCTCGAAAGTGATAAAAACCGGACCCTTGTCCATTGTAACTCTATCACGCGCGATTATTGAAGCTCACCAAACGAACGATTCATTAAGGGGGTGTTTGATTGATGCATCCGATTAAAAAGTAAAGGGTGGTGCAGACGATTGCTTGTTAATTTATATCTTAAATTGATAAAAAGGATCTTAATTTAATTATCCCTACTTGTTCCTCGTTTCTTGTATCAGAATATTTAATTTATCAATTGTTTGTTTTTGAAGTGATGGGTTGCTAGCCTCATCGCCCATAACATGATTCCTATTATTCTCGCCCATTCCCTCGATGGGCTTTTACCATCTGCGCGGGTAGAGAAGCAACTGGTACATTCTATGTTTTTTCTTTGCTCCCAGACCAGCATGGAAGGACGTTTCTTAGTATCTATATATATATACGTTCTGATTTTGAAAAACGAACGAAAAACTCACTACTTACGTTTTACCAAAAAAGGTAGGTAGGTACGGCATAAATAAATACCCATAGGTACAGCCATCATGTCAAGTATATGTATTGCTGACCTTATTGTTTGCTTTGCGACATAAAGGTGTATTGGATGTTTTTGACGCCTTGGTAACGTACATTATATTTATACCATTGAGTGTATCTACTCGAAATATTATAAAATAATCACATTTAGGCGCGTGCATATAATTAATAATAACCGTTACTGTTGTCGTTTTACATAATCCACTGGCTAGTGAAGAAAAAGTCATTTACAATTTTACATGCTGTAGGCCTACCCGTCGTGTGCACCTACCCCAAAATACCGATACATTTCAACCCCTTTCCGAAGGGTTGTAAGCTCGTGAATTAATAAATGAGCATGTATATCAAGTCATTGGTTTTGGAGTAAAGCTATGACAGCCTAAAGTCGTAAAAATGTTCATTTCAAGACGACTTTTCAAGGCGTATACGACCTTTTTAAGTGGAAGTTAAAAAAAGGAACTGTATACGTACGACCCTGTAATCATAATGCAAGGACATCTGATAAGAAATTATAATTGTATAATTCAAATTGGTTTACCCTTATCAACTTGATTTAGACAAATCAGACTTGTTCTGTTGCTGTTGTAAGAAATAACAACTCTGAAAAAGTATTTGCATCTCCTAACAACTTTCTATGTTTGTTATTTCAACAATTTAAGTCAACGTAGTAGGAAACGTAAAAAACGGCTTCTGTTTTCATTGAGTTATTTAAAGTGTCAGTAAAGACAGAGACAACCGCAAAGATTTCCTGAAATGTGTTTAAATTGGTAAACTGTTTTTGGAGTGAGAGTAGTTCTGGTTTTGGTGTAAAATTTGAGAACTACTTCCTTCAATTATTTTAAAGAGATAATGTTAAGTTTTCACACACATGGCATAGACGTGACTGTGAAGACAGAATGAATCAAACATGAATCAAAAATGGCAAGATGGAATAACATGAGATGGGAATAGACCTCGCCTTACCTTAGGCTACCCGCGAACACAGTGCTTTCATGCTTTGCCACTCGCGTTAAAAACCATGGCCATCCACGGAAATACGTAAATTTGATTACTAAAGTTGCCATGACAATGCACGATAGTTTCTTGGAAATAACATAGCATGAAGCCTCAACATTATTTATAATACCTCGCACCTTTTAGAGATGTGGTGCAGAATACGAGGACAAAATCTACTAACAGTGCTTTAATTTCCTAGCCTACTTTCATATTGGTAATTCTATTCTCGCACGGCTTAAGGCAAAAAGCTCATGCACGTTACGAGAGTCAAAGTGATCTGAAAATAATTGTTACGATTTTCTCTTTAAGAAATTATTATAACCAGATTTGAGATCACACTTCGAAATTACAGTATAGTTTATTATACGTATATATATAGTTTTACTGGAGAGTAAAAGTATTAGATAGAGCCTTGAAAAAGCAAACTGTATAATACAGCTATTATACAACAAACAAGCAAGAGCATTCAATTAGATATTTAAAGTTACTAAAGAAATTGATTAGAGTGTCATATGATACAGTTAAGTCAAGTTAAGCATTTATGGATCCGGTCGTGAAACGTTCAGAAAACTGGTCAAACATTCAAAACATTGATGGATATTTCTCACAACAGTGTAGCATTATGTTAGACTAAAACTGTCCGATATATTTTAGAGTGCCAGCCCATTCGTCTTAAACGGAATCTACACAGTTGATTCGTCGGCGTGGGAGCAACGTCACCATAAAATACGATTGTGGGACGGAAAATGAACGCCCGCAAACATGATTGAATTTTATTGTGTACTTCGACTTCACTTGTATGATGATATGAATATTCATGGGGATCGAGGAAACTTGATTGCTACAATAACGCTGATGATTTTGGTTGCCCACGACATGGTTAAGACTTTTAATTTACTATTTAATGGAAGCGATGTAAAAAAAGATCTTAAAAAGCTAATTCGACTTTAAGTGCGATAGACTGTAGACATTTTTTATTCGTTTAGCTCACTCGTGGTTTAATTATTTTTGATCATGATAATAAATCATTTTGAGTAGGTAAGTACGGTATATTTCAAGCACTAGAAAAAGGTTAGTGCTAAATCGTAACGTAAGAATTCCCAGGACGAAAATATTCACGTCTCTGTCAGGCTTTGAGATGAAGAAAATATTCAAAGGCCAAAGTAAGTGGTCATTATTATGCATGAAGCTGAGTGTCTTTGTGCTGGGGAGTGGAACACGAAAAAAGGTGAAGACATAAAGCTAGTTTTCCATAAAACAGATTCTAGCCCAAATTTGTCAATCCGGCAACCGAATGATACGACCTCTTCGGGTTTTACTATTGACGCTCGCAATAAAATTGGTAGCGGCGGCGCGACCCTCGACGCGCGTAAAACACCTCCTCGTCCATATGATGACACTATAATATGCATAGAAACCATTTTATTTCGAAAAACGTTGTAAACTGTGGTAAACGGCCAGCGTATGGGTTCGGACATTGACAATTTGGTGGCAGTTGAATACGCTTTCCCCTCTTTCCAGGTAGGGTTGTGAATAATATACGAGATTAGGTGTAGGCCACGATTTATGAAGGGTGGCCAGGGTTTTAATCTTCCGGAACGACCATAACAAGACGTATGGGCAAATTACTGAATCCGTTATGAGGTAACTGGAACGATTTAATAGCTACTTGAATTTTAGGAGAGCACCCGTTTAAATATTTTATTAGATCAATCGGACGGGATGGCGCGGTGTGTGATTTGCGCGAGGCGCGTTTTAGGAATTTTAACTGCTGTGTTATCATTTAGACTGGCGCTCAATATTTAAGTTTAATTACATCTGGTAAATAAGGAGACCGAGAAGGAGTTAGATTACATACAAACACCCGTTTTAATTTACGAGTATCAAGAGCTCATTGAAATTAAACTTTTGAATTATGTCGGGGTCATAAAAAGGCATAGGTCAAACTTAAATGCCACAGATTTTTAGATCAAGGTAAAATTTTCATCGTTTTACAATTCAATTTACGACTCATCTGCGGTGTTGTAAAATAAATTATTTTCTATTGTATGAACATATGACTACTTTCTGTACTTTAAATATATAATAATACTCTCTTTAGGATTGCAGACGGGTACTGGGATCAACAAAATTAGTATGAAGCACAGCTGCCATAAAGAAGGATGGCTCATAAATCAAATAAAACATTTCAAAACGTTACTGAGTAACGTAATGTCAGTGTCATGAGAAGAAAGGATTAACTGAAATAGGGTTTGGATTTTTATTTGGTTTCACTTATAATTAATTCAATTTTACTCTATTTCGCAGGCACCTGTAGATGCTGTTAATTAAATATTTTGCGTACCTACTATGTTAATATCTGCGTAAATTTGGTTATTCTTTGTCGATTTCTCAATTTTCGAATCAATTTAAAATAAAAAAAAATATTATTCATTATTATTGGCTTAAATTTTCTTCTTTATATAGGATAAGACCAATGCTCCACGCTGTCTGTACGTAAATATATAGTATGTATGTAATGTAAACCCGCTTAGATTTTTTAAACTACGCAACGGCTTTGAATGCGGTTTTAATCAATTTATAGAATGATTCAAGAGGAAGGTTTATATGTTTATTTTGATGATCATTGCGAAGCTGGGGCGGGTCGCTATTTATAATAGCCTTGTGTTGGTCAGGAACAAAGAACGAAAAGGAATGAATTCCCGTCACGGACCGAATTGAACTAGTTCCTCACTAATGATCTTAGTCGGTTTCGGTCGGTCCTTTCCTTTAGTTCAGTAGTGAACGTATGAACGAAGTTAAGCGAACGAACGAATGAGCCGAACCGTCGTCATGCAACGCGGCGCTCGATGGGAACGAGACAAATGGCACTCTTTCAATTTCATACAAATCATTTAGTTCCGCGTCCTTCATTTCATAGATCGGAATGGTCTCTCATTTCCAGATCTCAAAGTTTCGCTCTGAACTAAAGGAACTAAAAGACCGAACTAGCGGAACTAGTTCCTTTGACCGATTGAACGAGATCGGAGCGCTCCCTTCGGAGACCGAGCGGGCACAACACTAACTTATAATAAGAATTTTGGATACCTCCGAGTAAGTTCCGGAACAGTTCTACTGATGAGTGAAAACTTCGCTTACAACATAGCAATCTTCACTTCAATTTCTCCGGATGATTTATGACAAACTATACTGACGAGCAAAAATAACGGGGTGCTTTTCGTACAACTTTGTATGGGAAGTGACCCGTTATTTTGGCTCGTCAGTGTAATAGTAGGCGATGCGGCTAGCAAACCATCACTATTTTGATTTCCCTTTCCACCTATACGCCCTTTATCATGCTAAACGTGGCCTTAAGGTTTTGTTACTTTTGGCTCTGTCTACCCCGTAAGGGATAAAGACATATAATGACATATGTATGTATGTATGTATGCCAGTGTATTTGTTAAAAAAAATAGCGTGTAACAAAAATAAACTTTGTAATTTAATAGTCTTAGAAGTAACAAATGAACACCCGCATACCTTCTAGGATAAAATGTGAATAATGGCACACCTAATACTCTCCTTGTTACAAGGCGACCGGCCTTGCTGAATCTTTCCCTGGCATGTACAAATAGGACTCATTTGCTTTCTCTGCTCAGTCATGATGTCATGATCTCGGACGCATGAGCCTCTAAAGGTAGACGCACACGGAAAAATAGTGATGAACAAGTGGGTTTTATAAAAAAAAAGTAAGTAAGTAAGTAAATGCTTTATTGTACAAATATAAAGAAGCAGAGACAAATCACAAAAAAATAACTTAAATATATTTATTTATTTATATGCACAAAGGCGAACTTATCCCTATAAGGGATCTCTACCAGTTAACCTTTAAAGCTTTAAAGCGTTAAAGTTTTTGGTGATTTGCTATCATTTACATAATTATAGGTAGGTATGTCAGTTAACTGAAGAGTCAGCCATGAGTTTGGTCCACCGATTTGAAGAAGCCGAAAAATTAGCAGTACTGTAATTGATACTGTTATGGTTGGGTAACGAAAGGGGGGCATTTTGATAACAGTAAAACAATCAGAATTAATACTTTTTGTCACAAATATAACCTAGCTGCAAATTGAACTCATGATAGGCACCTAAAATAAAATCATGGTTTAATTTGAAGAAATAAATTAAAAATTGAATTCATAGGTAGGTAAAGCTAGGTACTTAAATCGTTGCTTTGGATTTAATTTAATTTTAACTCGAAGTGTAACTTAATTTTTTACTACATTAAAATGCTTACCTTCGTATATTTTATACAATAGTTAAATGTATTGACAAGACGTTTCGTCGCCTAAATACCATTTATTATATTTTTTGAATTTTATAGCGCATTGGTTTCGACTGTAATGCTGTAATTTTTTATTGACTAAATAAATAAATAAATAAGACATTTATTAAAATTTAAACTAATTCTATATGTTTTTTAAAGCCTTAAGCTGCTATTTCATTGTTGTAAACCATTTTTATGCCTAATCACAAAATATAGTGATACTTGGTGATACATAAATGGAATGTCTTATGTATCCACCTATGTTGTCAAATAAAAAGATATTTTAACTCTGTTTTGGTGATAAAATCTATTTTTTTAAATTAGAAACTAAGACAAGTTTTTGGGGGATGTGATTTAATGCGTTTTATGTACAATAAAGAGTTATACATACATATATACAAGTAAAGATGAGCTTTAGAGAGATCGAGAAAGCGGAAGCCTTCAGTGTGCGCTGGCCTGACGGCTGCTCTCATGTCGTGCCTAGCTTAATTAGTTCTGAACTCATGCGCATCGTGACATTTGCTTCACGTCTGCGAATTTGTTTAATAAAACGTTTTTCTTGTTCACGGCGGGCACGGAAATGGTAAGCACATAGAAAGTTTGCGCATATTAAAACAAAATTTTGAATCCATTATATGGTTTGCGTTAACTTTATTCAATTTAATTTTTCCACAATAATATAAAAAAACTTGAAAAAAATCTGAAAAGATTACAGCCTTTTAACGAATTAACTTAAGTACCTGCATCGGGTGGAGACAAAGTGGACCCGAAACTATTCTATCAAATTTAATAGACAACTTTCTAGAGCCAAACGTTTAAGATAACCATTTCCGAGCGTGCCGATCACATATCCGATACCGTGAGTGTAAATACCAATAAAAGAACATTATAATTACGATAAAATCTCAACCTCAATATTTGGTCTGTATCGGCGTGATCATTCGAACATTGTCCACCGACACAGTGCCCACGCGCAGGCCACGCCCCCTGGCGGATACATTGTTGAAGCCTCATGTGCACCATATCTCGTCATCGGGACGGAAGAATGCCCAATAGATCCCATCGTAAAAACAATGCTGATGCGTTTAAATTCACCGAATGTTTTTGAAATGTAAACGGCTGAACATGGTGATTTTTATGTTGGTTTTCTAAAAACTTCACCGAACTTGACGTCGATATATTCAAGACGGCTTTTTTTAATTAAGATACCTACGATGGTGTTGTAAGACTAGATGGATGGAAAAATTAAAAATCAACAATAGCAACTGGTTTTTGTGTGTGGTAGCAATTAGTTTTTAAGTGAGATTTTAAGAACTTTAATTTTGTGGTTTGTCATGGTATTTGACTGGTTTAGAAATATTCTTTCTTCGGTTTATTCGGTTATCTTTGCAGTTTTGATCACATCACATTGCGCCTTAACTCTTGAGTCATCTGTTTTTTTATGCACTTGTTGATAATTTGTATCTCTATTGAATTTTACACAGAATTGAAAATTTTCTTCGTTAAAAAAAAGTTTTTGGAAACAAATAACCTCTCACCCTAAACTCCGTATATAACTATATACATATTCCGTTCTGACGTGGGCAAAAAACTTGCAACATCATAATGTTTTCTTACAAAAAAAATTTGGGTACTTTTTATTAAAATTTTGTGAGGCCATTTCTTTGCACACAACAAATTGTATGATTCATTCGCCACTGGACTTCTGCAACGTAAGAAACAGTGTCCCGATACAATGAAGCAAGAAGGTTTTTGTAAAAACCAGAATTATTATCGACGTCGTTACGTATTCGAGTCAGCCACAAAAAGGAGTACCAATTATGCGCAAACGCGGCGTCCAGTTCACCCAGACATTGTCTTTGTTAATATAACGAGTAAAAATAAAAAAAATAGATGCACTAACGTGTATAAATCATGCGAAAATGGAGGAAAATGCATCGCGTATTGAGTGTATATCAAATACCTGTCTCTAACGTCAAACAAAAGTTGCTCCATATGTCATTGTGTCAAGCTCGCTCGATGAATTATGCATTGTTTCCATTACACTACGAATTTTAACATAAACCCGATGTTAACGTTTCTTTCATGAATAAAATGCAATTTTTTAGTTGGCGTATTCAGGCTTTAGCATGTATAGCCGGGATGTGATGGGACCACTTTTTGTTTTAACGATATACTGGGCTGGAGCATGGGATGCGTAGTAAAAACTAAACTTAGAAATATATTTTACAACGCTGATATAAGTAACTTGTAATTTTATCGGATCGTTATAAATGTGTTAGATTACAGTTTTCATAAGCCAGTGACAGTTAAAGATCTGACTGAAGTCTTTACTAAAGACCAGCACATGAACTTACCTACGAAAATAATCCTTACATTAAATTACAAATACCGTTGCTTTTCAATGCTTGCATGAAAACTAATAAATTTAAACATCCCCAAATAGTTACTCAAAACGCATAGTAAGTTTGTTTAAAAACAGATGTTTTTAAACAATTCATTTTTTGTGTGCATACATAAATGTCACCTGTAACCAAAAAATATTATCTTAAATATGAACAATAAATAAATTAGTTTAAAATAACCATTTATTTACTTTTCTACGCTATGCCATTTGAATACAATTGATATTTGAAGAATAATTTTTAGAAACTTCAACCTATTGAAAATTGTTGCAACATTTAAATCCAGAAATGAATTATTAATAAAATTTAATGCTCTATTTCCATACAACACGGGCTTGGTGACTATAGTTTGTGTGGACGTTATGGTTAGTAAATACTGTAACGGACTCACACTTGACTTCAAATGGCTCTTGAGAACTGCACTTATGTAAAGTCGGTTAAAATGACAGTTAATTTTGTTACATTCCACAGCCATTCGCGGGTAAGTTGAACATACATATTGAATAATGACTGAAGCCGCAGTGTGAAAACGTGTAACCAAGCTTTTGAGAGTTTTTTTTTAAAACAAAAAGAAATGAAATAAAGTTATAGGCATGCTTTCCAAATTAATGAAGAGCTATTTCATCATCATCATCATGATCAGCCGGAAGATGACTACTGCTGGACACATGTCTTCTTCTTGCATCTCCACGACGTTTGGTTTTATGCTACTCGCAGCAACTTCCCGCTATTTTATTTTATGATCACAATGCCTGAAATCAAAATTACTTTGAAGTTTTATACCTAATGTGTGGGTACGTTTTACGGACAGAGCTAAAATAATTATTCGGCAACACCTAGTTATTGTTTAAATCGGGCTTTACAAAGAAGAGATAACATTGTAACTTTACTTTTGCAAAACGACCTAACCACGAGAGCCAATGTTGTTAGGTTATTTTCAATGTTGGTCCAAAAACTCAGAAGCCAAGTTGTTTTTTTTTCAAACCTAATTTAAAAGTCTCTCGGTTATCCACTTGTACATGCCTCCCGTCGATTTCACTGCTCTGTTTACAAATACAAACCTGCTTCAAAGTACGCTTCTTATACAAATACGCTGTGATTTGCTATTCCATCCCATTCCGTTGTGTGCCCGTGCCTAATATTTGTGTTTGTCGCCCAAGACAAACTGAGCGTGTGCTGTCTCGTGCTAGGCCGTCCGTGCCATACTCGTAAATATATAGCACATAGGATAGACAGATTTAGGCTGTGCGGGATTATGGCGAGCCACAGTACAATCTGCAATGTTAAAATCCGTACGGACTGTGGTCGCGGGCAAAAGCGTTAGTTACCAGAGTTTAGAGCTCTCTTTTAGAGCTATGCTTTATTTAAAAAATACAGTATTCCTACATCATAATTATGGAAACGGTAAACAAACCTGAACTCGGGCTCGACTTTTGGCGTATACAGTACGACAATGGACAACCGTATCTACTTTCGTTTACGTAACCAAACTGGAAAGGAATCTCTAGGACCACCGGCATCGCGTCTAGAAACAGCAACGTAATAATTACCCACACCGTTACACACACCCACACCGAACATCCCGCTTAATAAATTCTACACCACACTTGATTATACACCGCTGACATTTCAATTTGATAGTTCCCATTGGTTTCCTTATCACTTTCCCGGGGAACTGATCGATTTAGTGGTGCATATCGTTGCGATCTCGGGGCTCTGTATAAATTATTCGCACCGGCCGCAGACTATTGTCAAAGGGAGCGCATCGGTTATTGTTCCCGTCGCATCGGGTTTTATCTGCACACCGATCGCTTCGGCCGCCGGAGACCGCAATTTATCCCGCTCTTTATTTGATCGTTTTATTTCACTATTGCAAATTGTTACGCCGAACTGACACATTAGTTTATCATATTTACGCATAAAGACTACGATTTAAACGCCTTCCCGTACCGTATTAAATCGCACTATCTGTGGTTTTTACCGCTCCTATTGAGCTTTATAGATTCAAACATTAAGAACGTAACCGGATCACTCAGAGGAAAACGCTCCGTGAAGAAGTACGAATTAGTCAAACATTTCAAAAAAATCTCGACTTTGATACGTGAGTTTCAAGTTTTGGTTCACAGTTGAACTTTATTATTGATTTTTTTACGTTTCCTAAATGGACAGATCGACCTTTAAACGCTCGTGTGATATTTGCGAGAAAGTCCCGTTCGATAAAATCGGGACATCGCTATCTTATTCATAAATCCGGTGCAATCGATTATACCCACGTCATGTTGACTGACGAGCGATCAATGTAATCGGTTTACAGGCTTCCTGTCTCGATTGTTATTCTAATACGCATTGTACTAGTGTTATTAATGTCCTATATGAGATATGAAGCGTTACGGTTAATTTGTTTATGTAATAGCAACAAAATAATGCGAAGACTGGTGGTCTCCAGCCAACAGTTTGAAGCAAGTTTAGGCATTAATTAAAGTTTCCATTAAGACTAATATAAGACGGTAAGTTCTGCTGTTTAGTTGTCTCTAGGCGTACGAGAGACAAGACATGCGTATTTAATTCTGCTTACGTTGTTTAAGGAACATTACGTCTCATTAAGTTTTGGTGAACATGAACATCTCGTTGCATGGTGTTTCGTGTTATAACTTGGAAGTAACTTAGATTAGAAAGTATACGATTGCGTAATTCATTGTAGTCTTACAACAACTACTATGATAATTATGTTTCATGAAACCAAAAATACATGGGACGAGAATTTTTGTATGATATTATATGTTTGTATGTAAAAATGAAAAAAAAAGAGTTAGTTTTAAGGTAGCTTTAGTTTATATTAGTATCAATACTTTTATGTGTATATGGCTATTTAATTTATTATATATATAATGTTTGTATATGGTAATGCGTTTTATTTCCAACCGTCAACAAGTTGTAATGCATCCCCGGGGATCCAGTTCAATACATGTGCTATTCTCGGATGCAAAGAAATGGCTGCAGTGAAAAAATCCTATTCCTTTTATGATTTATGACAGTTTCCCAGATCACCTATAGCTTGTAAAACCGATTTATAATCTTTTTGATTTATAGACACGGTAAAACTTTTATATCTCAAGTCCCTTATAAAATGTCGTTTATGACAATTTTTATAGTGTGGGATCAGCTTTTATTTGTAAACAAAAAATACGGCGGATTAATTTTCATCGTGGATAAGTTCAGTATTTAGTGAGTCCGAATGAACTAATTTAGCCGTTGGAACAGTTCAAACATCTTCATTTGCTTAAGGTGCTGAGTGAAGTGGCTCAAGACACGCGATTTGAAATAGCCGATTTTGCAGATTGCTCCTACATGAGACCTCGTTGAGATAGGCGTTTCAACCTGAGCAAGCTATCATTAACCGCTGGCTGTTGGCGGATTTATGCCGGCGTCACGGACGGTTCCCGTACTCAATTATCCGTCTTGCAATCTCCCCATTGTTGTCGAAATTTAAAACAAATTTCCTGTACAAGGGGGGTCGCGTTTTTCTGCCCTGCCAAATTGGATTTAAGCACTGTAATTACCAGTTTAACGTTTCAGAACGTTGGTTGTTGGTTTGTGGGCATTCGGATTGGCAAGTATGCGGATCTTTGCAGGAGTTTATGAGCCGGAACGCATTCTTCGAGGGAGGCAGGTTGAGTAAACGTCGTGTCTGGCAAGCGCAATGGTTTGCGCCTGCAGTCGGTACATAAAAACCTAATTGCAATGTAGGCAATTACATTGATTTATTTTCATCTATAGGTGCACTACAGCTTTATTCACACGAATAAAATTAGCGAAGAAAGGCCGTTCAACCAAGAAAAAGAAATAAGTAGAACAAGCTTGCAGGAGTGTGAGGGATAGATTGTCATTATTGGAATAACGTACCTGACGACAATCCCAAGGTCCCAGATTCGATCTCCAAGCAGATATTATATGTATTTATGAATAATACGAATACTTGTTAAAATTAAGTTTTCCAGCGCTTTGGTCTTTACTGTAATGCCGTGTAAATTGTT
Source organism: Pandemis corylana (assembly GCA_949127965.1). NCBI lineage: Eukaryota > Metazoa > Arthropoda > Insecta > Lepidoptera > Tortricidae > Pandemis > Pandemis corylana. The sequence goes on from OX421860.1 coordinate 5,746,375, forward strand.
TGATGAATAAGTAAATAAATAAATATACAAATAAATAAATAAATAGTATGATATAATGCATAGCAATCATAATCAAAATCATAATCATTTCGTCCTCGTCGTTAAGATGTTTTAAAATTAAACTCAGGAATTGGCTTCTCGAGCACACATTCTATACATTCGACGAACTCTTTTCCTGGCAGTCAAAGCTTACGGCTTTATGATTGAAAAAAAAATGTTTTGTTATTTTATTGGTGCTCCAGTTTTATTATTTTAAATTGTAATATTTTTTTAAATTTCATGAGTTGTTCTTGACATGAAATGACATAAAATAATGATAAAAATGACATGTAATAATAATAATTAATCTGAATAAATGAGTATGAGTATGAGTAGCGCCGCCTCGTCTGGCATTAAAATATTTAAGATAAGAGTTTATTCCATTGTTACATTTAAAATATTCAAAACATATTCGCAAGTCTTCATTAAGTGATAAGTGCAGTCGGACACATCTGATAATCGGGCGCATCTCGATTCCCAGCGCGGACGGAGCTCAAACCAAAAGGGCTTATGTAATAACGATTATAATATGGAGTTAAGCCTTTTTTAACAGCGGAAGAGTCGGTTGACACTGCATAAGTGATGGGATTGCTGTTTGCAATGATTTATTGTTGATGCACTGGAGGATTACACTTCGATAACTTCTGTGCGTAGTTTCAAGGAAATGCCAAGTTTATACATGGTGTTCAGGGATTAATAATGTTTGATATTGATGCTCATATTTTAAAGATTAATGAATGAGCTACGTGTGAAATAAAACTATGCTATGCCAGTCGAGGTTAAACCTTGCAATTGGATTCTGATACACTTTTAAAGTCAATAAATAAGCGATTGAAGCGTTGGTGAAACTATGCAAAAACGTTGAAGAGGATGTTTAACAGCATTGGCTCACGATTTAGCTAAGCATCTAATTCAATGTATAATTATGTAACTATTTATAACACAAAATCTTGAACCTTACTGACCTTACTGAGATACAATATTTATGTATAAGAGCAAAATCAAAGATAGAAAACGCAGCAAACATCAAAAATGGCGTTATACATTACTGTAACAATCCTACGTATACATTTGACAGCTGAAATGTCAGCGCAAAATTGGATTTCGCAAAATAAACATGTCGCATTTTGCTGGAGTGCATTTACTGATCTCCAGACAAAATTGGACTTACACTAGCGTGTATTAAAGCTGAAGATGTGGTATAAAATTTCAATCGAAAAGGCAGGCCAGTGAAGACATGCCGTTTCGGACTCGAAGATTATTTTACAATTATCGCTGCGTATAGTAAAAAACGATAAAATTAAAAAGGACATGCCGGAATAAAGCTGCCCTTGAGATATTACACTATGAGATTTTATAATTAATTTAAATCAGTCCTTTCCTTGATCGTTGTTACCATTGTTAAATTGACAATCGCAGTTTATCTTATCATCTACATAAAACATCCAAACCGATATTAATATATAAACACTTTAACTTTAAATTGACACTCAAATCGAAGTCTCGATGAAATATTTTACAACTGAAAAATTATAGTAGGTAATTTTTTCCAATTAAATAATTACAAAAAACAACTACCTACGTACAGATACAGACAAATATAGGTACAAGAAAAAATAATTAAACTAAACTAATAATTAAACTAAACTAAATGTATGATGGCAGCGTGTCCTCACAGTATCGCAAAATGATTAGGTTTAAGCTTATCACAACTTCGTTTGCAGCCAGAGATGACAAGCTTCAAAAGGATAATGATATGTTCCCCTTTAATAACGCCATAAAAATGATAACATGTACCATACAAAAATAAACTTTATTAGGAGGCAGTATAGTAACAAGACCGTGGAAATATGAACTAAAAATGAGTGTATAAATAATTTTCAGCAATTAATCCAACATAAAGATGATTGACTTTTATTCTATTGCAATAAAGACGAGTGAAAATAAAATAACTGCAAAATTTACCGTCAAGCAATAAAAATAAATGAGTTGGATACTAAATAAAAGGTAGCAATTATAATTTAATTGGCGGCTCAATCAAATGACTGTTGAGCAAATAAAAGTTTTTACTCTTTTTAAGTCGAAACGCAATTTAAAAACGTTTATACATATTAAATTAATGGTCTAGATGTGGGGTTTGGTTTAAAACACTAAAAGTCGTCTGTAGAAGCTTTATTTTATTAGTTACTAGTTTAAATTCATATTTCAATTTCGCCGATAAGTGGTCACATGATTTATTACTAACTCGTATGTTTTTTAAATTTAATAAAATGAACAACAAGTCACACCGAAAAAGTCGTAAAATGTTTATGACAATCCTTATTAACTAGCACATAATCACGAATCCTAAACAGTGCATTACAGTTGCCTGTTGTTAGAATATAGTGATATACAGGGTGTGCATTCCTCAAGAGTCACGTCCTGGCTCGTCAGTCGCACCGCTGGGCATCAATGACGTGTAATTGACGTCTGACCGGTCGACGTGTCACGTCAACTTGACGTGTGACGGCCCAACAATGCGGGTGTGACGTCATCACGGCCGAAACTTTGACGTTTAGGTGAATTGTTTATGCCTTTTTACGGATCATTCCCGATGGGATTTTTTAGAAAACCAGGTAAGTGTAAGGAGTAAGTAAGTAAGAGGATAACGTTATGTTATTTACTATGTATATCAAAAATTTAAAATAAGTTTCCTTTTTATTCAAAGGGAAGGGAAGGCGTTACAACAATGAAAAAGATATGAGACCTCTGATACCTCTGGTTATAAAAGTTAAATATGATATTGAGCTAATTGTGAGGTACACACTTCGTAATTTCTACGCTTAAATAAGTCTGACATAGATTTTGGTTTCATTTACTGAGCGAGCCGCCTCGCGAGGCACTGAGCCTTTTTCAAAAAAGTTCACATGATCACTTTTTCCAGAATTTAACTATTTTGGGTTTTTCTTACTCAGAATCGTTTACCCTATCGATCCTTATTTAAGAAAAAATGTGTCCCAAAATTTCCATTCCAGTTCGTCACTTATAGACATGGAACGTGATGAACAGGAAGAAAATCCATAGTAAAATCTGGGACACATTTTTTCTTATATGAAAATCGATAGGATAAACGATTCTGAGTAAGAAAAACCCGAAATATTTAAATTCTGGAAAAAATTTACATGTGGACTTTTTTTGGAAAACGCTCCACTACCTACATCAGCAGGATTTAGAATTTGACTGAGGCCTTATTATTGCCTAAAGCGCCCGGTAAACGATCAAATTGTTTGTCAAACTTTACGTGTTTGTCAAACAATTTGATGGTGTACGGGTGTGTTTGAGGCGTTTGTCAAACAATCTACGTGTTTGATGCGTTTGATGAAAATCTGGATTGATGTCGAGTTTGACAAACAGGTTTGAACGTGTACGACGGTGTTTGTCAAACAAGACCTCGGTAGAAGAAGTTTGACAAACAAGTTTGTCAAGCAAGTTTGACCGTTTGCGCAGGGCGCTTTAACAAATTTGTTTGATATTTGGTTTGATCGTTTACGCTTATGTTTGATGAAAACGTGAAGTTTGTCAAACAAGTTTGTCAAACAAATTTGATCGTTTACAGGGCGCTTAACGCGTAGGCGCTTGTGATCGCGTCCACCGTCTGTTTTTACCCTCATCCTTTATCGTTAAACGGAAAGGAATTGTAAATGACATGTGATTGTGAATCCAATAGCGTGAGACAATTAGGCCTCAAGACCCATGCAAGAACGAGCTTCTGTTCACAATATTCTGAGATCAATTTTGAATATGAGCAATATACATACAATCTGTTGAATATTAATCATACAACGGTTTGTCTAGCAAAGATCCGAATTTGTCTACAGAAAATTGTATGGTCCCCCTTTTACTACGACACTTTAGTGTAGGTATTTCTCAAATTACAGCACCAGAATTAGCTACCGTAAATAAACTGTTTATTTACGGAAAAATCTTACAAAAAGTATATTTTACCTTGTACTCGCGCAGCATTGGGAGGCCTCTTACGAGGTGGACCGACGACATCACCAGAGTTGCGGGCAACCGGTTCACGCAGATTGCTAGTTGTCGTACTATCGAACAATTTGATGCCTGACCCACCGTCGAACGTTCTCAAAGTAAACGACACATGATTTTCCATGTCAATTCAATGTTACAACACTATGACTTTTACAGTGAGAGGGTTCCAATTTGTTTGATAGTACAGCTTTCGTTCAACCTGAGTGCACATCTTACGGCATCTTTGTGTACTGTACTTCTATATAAAGTAATGGACTTCTATAGAAGGATATCAATATCTACGGACACTAATGAAGAGATGGCTATCCGTAGTGTTGTGTGGGATAGTGACACATGCCGCGAGCCGAGCAATTTGTCTCGTATAGTGCTATAAATTGATTGTATTCCCAGCAGGGCGTCTAAGCTCCTATCTCGGGCGGTTGGTGAAAGTTAGAGGCTTGCTGCAAAAGCGGAGGCGGCAAGCGTATGCGATTTCCTTAATTATTTTCCAAATTACTTTTTCATTCAACTGTCATGATCATTCCTGGAAGTTCTTTTCTTTAATGGCAGAGTTTATAAACAATGTAAGACTTAATTGAGAAAACATATTAAATAAATGGCAATTGACACTTACGTTGCCTCTAAAATGCGTCTATGTCATCCCCCATCTACTCTTCGATGGCTAACTCGCGGATTCATGCGGCAGACATGACCAGTCTAGTCCAATTTAAGCTTAGCGGTCTTTACCCCCACATTTAAGACTCGGATTTTTGAGCGCAGATCCGAGTTTCTGAAGCGGTCACTTAGTTCTACGAACTCCTAAAACACTGCACTCCATTGCCCGTTGGCAAACGTAGTTCTGATGAGAATTTAAAAAATATTGTTGGATTGTTCTTTTCGCTTAGTCCAAACGCTATTAGTCTCAACTTCATATTAACAAATGGTTTCGTCTACACGATATTACAAGCTTCTCCCACCTTCGGCGCACTTAAATAAGATGCTAATTATTCCTAAAACAGGCAATAACAATTTCTCACGCGTACAGTCTATGGAGGATTTTAATCGACTAACACTGCGTTAAAGTCTGTTTTCTTTATCATTTTAAAATGTTGTGTGAATGAAGTTGTACTTTAAAAGCACAGTACTTGTATCTACATCCAGGGTTATTAAATGTTACGTCAACCGCTTATGCTACGTGAAAAAAAAAGTTTCTGAAATCGTGGGTACCACTGTGATTATTTTTTGATGCTGACGAGGTCACTGCGAAGACACACACAACGCTCTTGATCTATTTTTCATGTCTCGTTTATTTATTTTCTATAAAATTGTCTATGTTCTCTTATATTTGTGTGTCTTGCAAAAAGGAATAAATGTCTTTCTTTCTTTCACTGTTCCTTGGATAATTTGAAACGTTTTGAATACGATTTTACTTTGCGTCCCAAAAAATAATTGAACACACATTTGTACGTTAGAGACATATTAAAATTTTGGAGCAGCCTTTAGGTCTGTTTCAATTAAACATGTTTCTATTAGGCGACAGTTGAGCGGTTATTCCGACCGCTCAATGGAACGGAACGGGTATGAAAGGGTATCGGCCAATTGGCGCGGTGCCGGTTTTATTCGTGTTTATGTCTATGATCTTATCTGTGGTTTGTCTATGGCCATACGGGCGCCCGCCCTTTTATTAAACTCTCATGTCAAATATTTTGGTGGGTGGCGTGCAGTCGCTATTTGTTGTATATAAATTTAATAAAGTATTGATTCCACTTCCCACATAATGTAGGTATGTCTTAAGTATTTATTTTTGTGTTCGATATGTTTCACCACGTCAGTTAAGCGATAGTTTGATTCGTTGAGTTGTGGATAACTACAATAACCTAGTCCGCTGTATTGCACCCATAGTAGAGGCTTCCTGTTACAATGAGAGGGATTGTACTATATTTCTCATGCGGGTCTAAATGAACTGGGAACTGAATATATTTTCTTGCATCCAAAATCTCATGCAAAATTTCAATTTTACAAAGATAACTACCCTACAACGTTTTTACATTGGCATTTTTCTTTTTTTATACAGTGTCATGACAAATTTATGAAATATTAATCAATCTTTCAATTCGTTTTTTCCAGTCCATTAATACGATTTCGTTGTCTTCAGAAATGTATTGATGATGATTGTAAGAACGTATTGATTTCTTTACACTTAAACACGACACAAAATAATCTGCCTAAATTTTTATAATCTCTACTCCAAGCAGTTGTTGTTCCATTAGCAATATAGGGTGTGTTAAATGAAAACGGGGCAGGAATCTTAATTTAATTTAAGGGCCAATCTATGTAACCGTATCAATATCGTTATTCAATTCAGTAACAATGCCGTAATAACATTGTAACTGTACTTGGGAAAAGCCGATGAAATTTTCTTAATTACAAAATGTTTGGGCTTCCCTTGGAAGGGAATTTTATGTTATTTTTAAGGACGTTTATTATCTTTCAAACCTTATTTAGCATAGATTGACCTTGTATTACAATTATATTTCGTCGTTTCATTCTTCAGATATAATATATAACCAGGTAGTCCTTTAAACCTACAGGCGACTTGCACAGTGTTTAGAGACAATCAATTGACTATTTAACGAACTTTTAGTTCACTCGTTCGTTCAATCTACCCTTCCAGTCAATCCTCCATTCCTTAGACCTCATTCTTTTTTCGTGCACGGCGACGAGCGCACGCGCCCTCAAGTAGTTCCTGCTTACGACACGGCAATTAGCATGTCGAAACGCAGAAACGAAGAAAATATTAAGTATTACCATCAACACGATCAACAGCGTTGGTCGAGAATTATTTACTCATCATTATCTGAAAATGAGGGTAAGTTCAGCCATTTTATACATATTTTTTGTATTTGGAAGTGTTTTATTTAACGAGCTTACATAGGAACTGACTGCGAGTCAGTGACTATGATTATAACACATCGGGGTTGACTGCGAGTCTCCAACGATGATGTAACTTTTACATACGTGTTACTCCAGTAGAAATACACGTTTACATGGGTACTGACTGCGAGTCAGTGACTATGATTATAACACATCGGGGTTGACTGCGAGTCTCCAACGATGATGTAACTTTTACATACGTGTTACTCCAGTAGAAATACACGTTTACATGGGTACTGACTGCGAGTCAGTGACTATGATTATAACACATCGGGGTTGACTGCGAGTCTCCAACGATGATGTAACTTTTACATACGTGTTACTCCAGTAGAAATACACGTTTACATGGGTACTGACTGCGAGTCAGTATCCTATGATTATAACACATCGGGGTTGACTGCGAGTCTCCAACGATGGTGTAACTTTTACATACGTGTTACTCCAGTAGAAATACACGTTTACATGGAGACTGACTGCGAGTCAGTATCCTATAATTATAACACATCGGGGTTGACTGCGAGTCTCCAACGATGGTGTAACTTTTACATACGTGTTACTCCAGTAGAAATACACGTTTACATGGGTACTGACTGCGAGTCAGTATCCTATGATTATAACACATCGGGGTTGACTGCGAGTCTCCAACGATGATGTAACTTTTACACACGTGTTACTTCAGTAGAAATACACGTTCACAATATGGAGACTGACTGCGAGTCAGTATCCTATGATTAAAACACATCGGGGTTGACTGCGAGTCTCCAACGATGATGTAACTTTTACATACGTGTTTCTCCAGTAGAAATACACGTTCACATGAAGACTGACTGCGAGTCAGTATCTTATGATTAAAATACATCGGGGTTGACTGCGAGTCTCCAACGATGATGTAACTTTTACATACGTGTTCCTCCAGTAGATATACACGTCCACATGGAAACTGACTGCGAGTCAGTATCCTACGATTAAAATACACCGGGGTTGACTGCGAGTCCCCAACAATGATGTTACTTTTACATACGTGTTTCTCCAGTAGAAGTACACGTTCACATGGAGAATGACAGTGAGTCAGTATCCTATGATTAAAATACATCGGGGTTGACTGCGAGTCTCCAACGATGCATCTAAAGCTGTACATACGTGCTTTCTCCAAAAGAAATACACGTTAACATTTGGACTGACTGCGAGCCAGTAGTTATGATTAAAACACATCGGGGTTGACTGCGAGTACCCAATGATGATATTAAGCTTTACATACGTATACAAGCTCACACGGGACTGACTGCGAGTCAGTAACATGATTATAGCACATCGGGTTTGACTGCGGGTCTCCAACGATGATGCATAGCTTTTCATACGGGAATTTTGAATAGAAAATCGTTAACCTTTAATTTTTCGAACTACCCACAAAAAAAAAAAAAAAAAAAGGGTATGTTAACGGCAAAGAGAATCCAGAAGGAATATCTCATTCCCGATAATTGTCGCTTGTTGCAAGCCCCAAGAATAAATGCGGAAATTCCGACTGCTGTCCCCGACATGGTCCGGAACAGAGACAAAAATTTAGCGGCTATGCAGCAACAGCTGGGCTCGGTTACCGATGTCAATAGAGCTATGGATGTTTTACTAAAAGGCTTCGATGCCGATAAAATCCAAGCTCTGAAACATCTCAGCAACGGCTGACGCATATTGTGTGATCTTCATGCTGTATCCACTCAGAATCGCATAAAACTCGTTACAACAAGTTTGGACAAAACGTCCTTACATATAATTCAAGAGGTCGGACGTAACGAAACATTATTCGGAACTAACCTGTCCGAGAAAGTTAAGGCCACGAAGACTATAGAAAAGCAAGGACTTCTCAGTCTACGTACAAGCGAGCGCCTAAACACGGGAAACTGGCCAGCACCTCCTTGGTACACAAAGCACAGGGGCCGCGCGGGGGAACCCGCAGGCCGCCACCAGCCGCCCGGCGACCGCAGGCAGCTCCACAGCCGGCCAGGACGGCGCAGCCGCCCAAACCACGCGTACAGCAAGCACAGTAGCACAGGTACATGCCGGTCGACACTTCCATTTTTTATGATTGTTGGCTTAAAATAACCTCAAACGATTTGATCCTAGATTGGATCAGATATGGCTACTCGGTTTCTTTCAACGCGAAATTAAAACAAATAACTGTACCAAAAAACACCTTCTCACAGAGCGAAGAAGACGACATAGAATTAGAGATACAAAAACTATTCGATCTAGGAGTCATATCAGTGTACTCAGATCAAAGATCAATTTATTTCTAAATTTTTTCTCGCACGAGAACCTAACGGGAGTAAACGTTTTATCCTTAATTTAAAAGGTCTTAATAAATTTATAAGGCCCGGTAATTTCAAGATAGAGGATCTTCGCACCGCGTCAAAACGTATTCCTCTAAACGGCTATTTAGCCACAATAGACCTAAAAGAAGCCTATCTCCTTGTCCCAAAAAAAAAAAAAAAAAAAAAACGACCGAAAATTCTTACGGTTTCAATACGGTGATCTTACCTATGAGGTTACAGCTTTACCGTACGGTGTTTCCGTGGCCCCTAGAGTATTTACCAAAATTATGAAAGAATTTGTGATAGCTAACTTAAGATCCCGTGGACATTAGATGATATTTTATGCATAGCAGATAGCCTTCAGGAATGCCTTGATAATATACCTACTCATACTCATACTCATACTCATTTATTCGTAATAATTATAGTTATTACATGTCATTTTTATCATTATTTTATGTCATTTCATGTCAAGAACAACTTATGAAATTTAAAAAACAATTACAATAAACACAACACTAAAGCTATTGCAATGTGTTGGGTTTGTAACTAATTACAACAAAAGTTCATTACATCCGAAACAGACTAGTAAATTTTTAGCCCCTGATTTCGAAACTGAAATGCTAACCGTTACTGTTCCCTTACCGGAAGATAAACCAGACAAAATAGCACAGCTGGTTCGCAAATTCTTAAGTCTCCCTAGGTGTACCATTAGAGAATTCGCACAGCTTATCGGTGTTTTAGTGTCGGCTTGTCCCGACGTCAATTATGATTGGGTTTATACGAAGATTTTAGATAGACAAAAATATCTTGAACTGTCAAAAAAAAAAAAAAAAACGATAACTATCACACCAAAATCAAACCTTCACATGTTATTCTCGAAGACTTGAAATGGTGGTTAAACAATATTCTTAGTATTCTTACATCAAATAACTTGATGAGACCTCCCGCTTATACGGACGCATCTAGGCCCGGCTGGGGCGCCGCTTGCGGCAAGAATAAGGTTAACGGTACGTGGAAATCGTCCGAAAGGGAGTCTCATATTAATTATTTAGAATTACTAGCTGTACACCTGGGCTTGAAGAGTTTTACTAGAAATATGACAAGTGGTGCAATTTTGTTGCGTGTTGATAATACAACCGCCATAAGTTATGTGAACCGCATGGGCGTTATCCAGTTTCCTCATTTAAACGAGTTATCTCGTCTCATTCGGCAGTGGTGCGAGAAGCGAAACATATCGAGTTACGCGTCTTATGTAAATACGAAAGTAAACGAATTGTCAGACAAAGCGTTTGAAACTATTTTACAGCGTTTTGGAAAACCTGAGATAGACTTATTCGCTTCTCGTTCCAATGCAAAATGCTCGAACTTCATATCCTGGAAACTAGATCCGGACGCCTTGACTGTAGACGCGTTTACAACCAGCTGGCGTTCAATACTTTTTGACGCTTTCCCGCTTTTCGCGTTAATTTTAAAAACGCCTCCGAAAGATTATAGATGACCAAGCAAAAGGAATTCCAGTATTTCCGTACTGGTCATCACAACCGTGGTTCCCCCATTATAGAGCTTATAACGTAACATATAAGCCCTGGTGGCAATTTCGCACCTTAAATGATATCAGTGTTTTGATTTGATCCCCCTAACGCAGTAAAGTTGACCTTTTTAGCAAACAATTTAATCAAAATTGTGCATATTGCACACTCAACTTGTTATTAGGCAATAGCATTGGTTTAGACGTCTGCGTAAAACGCCTCCTAAAAGGAGCGTATAAAAAGAAACCGAATGCCCCAAAAATATAAGGTCTTTCTGAACCACATCTCTCATTGGTACCCCAATACAAGCCTAATATAACAAAGAAAGTAGTTACGTTACTGGCTGTATGTACAGCAAATAGGGTTCAAACGTTAGCGTTGATTAAAATCGAGAATATTATCACCACAAATAATGGCATCAAAATCGGTATCACAGATGTCACCAAAAAGTCTGCTGCTGAACGAGAACAACCGGTTCTCTTCCTACCACTCTTTAGAGAAAACGTTACCATCTGTCCTGCTACAACTCTCAGAGACTATATTTTTGTGACAAAAAATAAGAGAGCTGATAGCATAGGAAACCTTTTACTGACATATAAATTGCCACACAGAGCTGCTACTTCCCAAACCATCAGTAGATGGATTAAGAATGTGCTGTCGGGAAGTGGTATAGACGTGGCGGTGTTATTTACCTAAACCACTTTGTGCCAGGAAAGAAAAATTATAAACACTTGATGTTTTGTAATATTTCTGTTTTATTTGATTATGAAGCAGAAGCTGAAGCAAAACTTTTAAAGCTCTGAACGTCTACCTGGTTATATATTATATCTGAAGAATGAAACGACGAAATATAATAGATGATCAAACGAACTTCTCAAGCGAAGTTCGATCATTATTATATGAGTCGTTTCATTCGAAGATATAAGCACCCTCCCACCCAAATTAATCCCCAAAAAGTTTTGCACCTCTCAAAAGAATGAGGTCTAAGGAATGGAGGATTGACTGGAAGGGTAGATTGAACGAACGAGTGAACTAAAAGTTCGTTAAATAGTCAATTGATTGTCTCTAAACACTGTGCAAGTCGCCTGTAGGTTTAAAGGACTACCTGGTTATATATTATATCTTCGAATGAAACGACTCATATAATAATGATCGAACTTCGCTTGAGAAGTTCGTTTGATCATCTATTATACGGTTATAACTGTGACGTTAGGGTAAATGATACACTCTAAATTGCTTTTAAGTCCCGTTCAACTATTTGAACTAGGTAACAGTAAATAAATACCTATCACAGAATTCTAAGACATCTCACTAAAGCCGAACATAATCTCCAGTATGTTGACCGGAGATTCAACTTACTTTTTAATCACGCGGCGCGTTAATTGAAAAACCAACTAGGTATTAATAGAAAAACATTCGAATTGCTTACCCACCTGCGGGGTCACCGACCTTTTGACGTTGGCATAATGACCGGGCACGTCACTCCGCCGTCGCTGCCCGTCACTAGCAGAAGAGTTAATTTTCTCCATGCACTTAATTTATTAAAAAAAAAACTTATGAGAAAGGGACTCGGACCTCCAGGCTTAGATGCGCGCCCATCATCTTGTTTATCTTTAATTAGTTTGGAATAGCTGATTCACTGTTGTGAGGATGCGATAACAGAGCGGCTGTCCACCTACACGAGTAGGGATGTGTCCCGCGATCGGACTTACTTGTTACGTAACAGGTATTTGTTTGGGAAATACTTGTGGAAAATACTCCTAGTTACGTAACGAGATCGAACTGTTTTGTAGCCCAGAGAAATTTAAAACAAAGCTGGATGCGTTTTGACTGTTAGCCGCGACATCTCTGTCATGTAAATTTAGTAGTTTAGTTCCTGTCCTTTTAAGAAATTAGTATAGTAACAAAACCAAATAGTAAATAAAAAGAGAGTAGTATAAGGCGACCTTATCCCTAGAAAGGAATCTCATTCAAACATTACCCGGCAAAAGAATTGTTAGTCAAAACTTCAACAGTTTCAAAGTATCAGTTGACAATTTAGTTTGCTGGCTGTTTAAAAACTGAACTAAAATTAGCGGATGCGCAGTTTAGTTTACGATTTATTTTAAACATGCACTTCGGCAAGTATTTGTATTGTACATTTTAAATGCGCTGCAACACTGGCGATACCATCCACATAAAAATATTTCTATACCTTAAAAGTATTTCCACAATTCCACACGTAACGTACTCAGAGCTTCACATACTCAACCCGAACACTAGCAGTTTATTGTTCCGTCCGTGTTTATCATAAACACTGGTGACGTTCCAAATGAGCACTAAGAACGTTACCATAACGTTATGCTCGAAGATGCTTGAATCACATTCATATGTAAATACGAGCCTCGGGACCAGCCGAGAGCTCTCGCGGCATGCTACGTTGTTTGTGAAACAGAATTCAGATTGTCTTTTGAAGTCACTAGCTTTTAAGGTAATGGTATTGAAAGCTACGTTTGCAATTTGTTCTGATAGTTCGAGCTTTTGATTTGGTAAAAATGCTTGTTCAAGTCCGAGTGGATGCTCATTGAATTGTTTGTTTAGCGTTGTCTGATTCAAGTTTAGGGATCATTAAAATATTTATATTTTAACCAACTTCGAGAAAGGAGGAGGTTCTCAATTTGACTGTATTCTATTTTTGTATGAATGTTGCGCAATCATTCTGCCAATTATGAATCGATTTTGATGTTTTTTTTGTTTGGTAGTACTTTTGTTTGGTACTTCAGAGGTAGGTATAATTTTTATCGAAATTGATTAAGCACTTTTTGAGAAAATCAACAAAAATATGATAATTGTAGACATTGATGATATTTTTGTGTACTCATGTCAAAAATGTTAAGTAGTCAACATTAGGCTATTGAAAGTTCCATAAATTACAAAAGCGCGAACCTAATAACAAATAAAACCACCTTTAAAATAACCGTCAAAAAGTAACAAAATAAATATAGAAATTTTGTATCAAAATATGTCAGTTGCTACCTCTTCATTTGTTTTAAGTTGGTCCCTAATTATTATGAATTTTTTATAATTATTGTTCACTTTTTTGCAATTATTTTGAAGAAGATTTTATTTGTCTCTGCCAAAAAAAAGCCATGAAATTTATCAAGGAAAAATTCAACGACAATAGAGATACGCATTTCAGTTTCTACGGTCATAGTTATGCAGTTCGTTGCGATTTTATACGCTTTGATTTTCAATTTCAACTGTATCGTAGTACAAATTGATATTTCAAAGCGCAAGCGTTCCACTTTTAATAAAGTTCGCTGAGGGTAAATGACCGTCATGATTTATTAAAGAATTCCGCATAGTGCAAACTGGCCGAGTATGAACTTGGATAGAGCCAGTGCCCGTTTGTCGGGGCCCGGAATATTAAAATTCTGTAGAAAGGCGGACGCAGCAGGTCCTAAGGCACAATGCACATTGTCAACGCATATAAAGATACACTGTTGCCTTTATAACACTATTGTGCTGCACCCTTGCAGTTTCTTTACAGTTTTCACGGCGTATTCTAGTGTTTTATTATTCATGTAACAACTGCCTTATGCGCACCTCCTTGTAATGTTAATAATTGAGGACTGCCGTGACAGGGAGATGTGGAGGCGAGGGTACGAGTCAAGCGCGTAACAATTTATCATTTATACTTAGGTACTTTGTTTTATACAAGTAAAATAAATCTTCGTTTCAAAGTCAAAATCTTCTTTTGTGGCGAATAGTTAGGACCCAGCTGGTGGTATGATCTTGTACAAAGTTCGTTTGGGTCGCTACCAGCATCTTACATGCTAATCTTGCTGCTAAGCAGCAGTGTTTGCGCTGCTATGTACACATGAGATATTCCATCTTAAGCTAGCAACGCGTCTGTAATTGTCTGGGGTTGGGGTGTCGATAGATGTTAGGAGCTCGGTCATCATCTCCATAATCCACGCTCTTTTGAGTTATGAAAAAAAAACAAAGTTATATTTTTAAAATTATTTTTAAGTTATTTTTGTTTGTAATTCCAAATTTTGCTCTCATGTGATTGAAACCAGCAATAGACACTTAAAAAATGCTGTTATAATTCGATTACAATATATAGGACATAGGTATGATAGTTTGTTTTCTATGACATATATGTAGACATGTAATACAAACTAATTGATTTATTCAAACCATGTTTCTTTATTTATATTGGAATTGGATTTAAATTTATTATTTTACTCGCAAGTATTTTCATAAAGTTATAAAATGTGAATAACAATTTAATTTAATGCAATCGTGCAGAAAATATCGAGTAACTCTATACCACTTTTAAGTTATTTATTGAAAAAAGAAAGGCTCATTTCGTCCATATTGCGTGGCATTATGCGTTGATATGACCGCTTGTTTATAGCTCATTGTTCCTTCTCAATAATATACTTAGCACTACATTTAAACATTTCATTCGATAAAGCTCGCATTGATCAAGTTCAACGCAAAAGGTCAAATGCATTATTGAATTTTTAAGTGACATTGAAAAGAGAAATTTATGGTCCTTCTGAGCATTAATATTTAGATTGGTGCTATGAAAATGGATACGGATATAAATTTAATATAATCCTCATTTCTAAATAACGCTTCAATGGCGTGAAATTTAAAAAGATTTCGTATTTCGATTTATTGAATAAAACAGTTCGTACATAATAAATATTCTAACATTAAATTTCTGTTTACAAGGCTTCATATTGAAAGGATTTATTACTATGAACATATGACTTTCCGTCTTTTTAAACCTACTTTGATTAACTGTGATTTTTTTACATTATCACTACATAGTATAAAACAAAGTCGCTTTCTCTGTCCCCATGTCCCTAAGTATGCTTATATCTTCAAAACTACACAACGGATTTTGATGCGGTTTTTTTTAATAGATAGAGTGATTCAAGAGAAAGGTTTTTATGGATAATTCTACGCATACGAAGTCGCGGGCAGAAGCTAGTTAAATATAAACTGATACAGAACTCACGATGTACGAGTCACGTAGTAATCAAAAGACAAAACCCCTTATTCATAAACGCTCTATTTATAGGCTTCTTCTGACTTTGCACTCGTTTGTCCTTATCTGTCACTTTGACATTTACCTTTCATAGATAAGGACAAACGATTGCTAAGTCATATAGAGCGTTTATGAATAAGGGGGAAATGCTTTACCTAATAGGTAGGTGTATTATTAAATAAAAGCATGATATCGACATTTTCAGGTATCACTCAATACATCATCTTAATGACAACATTCTCCCATTTCGATTTAAATTATAATAAAATCGTGATTTAATGTTATTAAACTCAGATTTAAAACTACGCGTTATTGAGTCATTCACATTTATTTTAAACTGGAACCGTATTTGAATAACAAATTCGTCACTAATTAGGTGTTATGTGGTCAGTTAAAATGCTTATCTCTTGCATTTATCTCGCAGCTATACGGGGCATATCCAAAAGTGCTACCAACTAGTTTTTTAGTTTTTTGACAGAATAAACGGAGGTCGGTCTTTTCCTAAAACCGGTAGCTATTAAGAAATTTTAACACAGTTTATTTAAAGTTTCCGTCACAAAATACCTACGACTTTCAAATATTTTTGTTTACCTAGCACCCAACTCGATATTCAACGAAATTATTCATCAAATTCTACTATTTTCCACTGACTCCTCTTTCGAATTGCTAACCTTCGGTGTTGGGTGCTGGCGCGCAATGGGTGCGCATAATTTTTAATTTCCGTTTCAGTTTGATACTGAGTAGAAGCATGGATGCTTCGGGCGCTTGTCGCTATTGTGTCCAGCGTGGAACAACGGTTTGCACTTACCGAAGCATGCGGCCGCGATCCCGAGGACGCGGCACTCATACTTTATTAAGAAGCTAAGTGAAGAGTTTGTGTTTGATACAATTACAAGCAACGGTAATGAATAATATAGGCTTGGATCCATTGTTTTATAATGAAGCCGATTTAAAGTACCTATCCGCTTTCCTCATCACGTTCAATAGATACGCATGACCAGTTGATGGTATGTAATTGTTGACGATTCATTTTGTACTGGAAATTGAAGTGCCAAAAACACATTTATTCTCTCTGCATTTTACAAAAAATTAATGCACTTGAATCACAAACTTTATATCATTTTTTTCAGTGCTCTCTCTGAAGATGTTTTTGTATCATTTGTTTGCTGAACAAAGGTGCTATCCTAAACGTATTTTAAGTAAATCCCACTTTCACAGGCACTTTGTAAAATGCAAAGCAGTGTACATTATGGGACTCAAGAAGTGGGTATCGCTGGTTAGCAGAGTTGGAACTTTCACCGCCATTACAGTTTTATTCCATTTTCACTGGAAAAACGTTGGAGCACTTTTTGTAAGAAAAAACTTTAATGGTATTGTGCCGTATTCATAATTAGACCACACGCGATTGTGTAAGGAGGTAGAAGAATTTAAATTCCAACTGTTCGTGGAAAAAGTTTATGTCGCTGTTATACTTTGCTACGTTTCGTTTTTGCAAAAAAATATCTTTGAACGGCATGCGCTTGTGTTCCCGGAAAAAGGCTGTGTCTGAAGCAAACCGAGCAATTTACGATGTGTTACATCAAACTCACGTTCCTAAATTCATCTACTTGGGTGGCCCGGTTTGATAACCATTAGGGTTTTTGTTAGAATTTAATGATCGCTCTTAAGAAACGTAATGGGTACTACTTGTTTGTTATTTTATCAGTCAGGGGACGGACAACGTGACGTACAGTTTGAGGCAAGCAAACCGCGATGAGATGCTACATCGAAACGAATACTTATTATTTTTCAAGTTTCTGGTTAAGCCACATTCTTCTATAGGTTAATCTAATACTTAACGATAAACGAACGTAATAGTAATAATAATTTGTATACGTAAGCAAATCTCAGTAAATATACTTCAGCTTGCCTTTACTTAAAACGTAGTCTGGAAATGATTTCACTCAAAAATGTTGAACTATTGTTGTTGCAGTGGTAACTCTAAACGTTGACACAAAGCTTCCGAAGTGACACGAGTGCATTGAGCAAGAGCTGTGGAACTATTTTGTGGCACTTCCAGCAGTGGATGGAGAGCCCGGTGTTGATATGCGACAAGTTGTAATTCAAGACGTATGGTCACGAAAAGTGTATTCTTTGTAAGATCTGCTGCAGACATACGAGTAAAGTTTTCTGTTTTTGAATTTCTTTTTTCAAATGTAGCTTTTATCGTTTCAATGTGATTGTTCCAGTGCTGGCGTTGTGGATGCGGTGAGCATAAAACCGACCGTCGGGGATATGCTCAAGAAAAGGCAGGAGACGTCTTCTGGTTGATGTTATGATGATTATGATGGTGATAGTGTTCAAATGTTGTGCATTCTACGCCATATCATTCAAAGAAGAAAATGTTTGCAATGTGCTACTTTCAGGATAAGAAAAGATACATTTATGAAGCCATTAAAAAAAGGAAAATTAACGACTAAGCCTTTATTTATATTATGTACCCCACTTAGACATCCTCTCACGATACGAAAAGAGAACATTTTGTTATAATATTATTACTAAAGTCGCATGTCTGTTCCACAACGAATACGAAAGTGCATTCGTCGGTTTCAGGGTATCAGTTTTAAAACGGCCCTCTCTGACAGATGTTACCGTCCGTCGACGTGACTCCAATATAAAATAACGCTTTGTATACCCAATTTGAAAATAGATCCAAGTGTTTTTCGGTAAGATGCACGTTTTTATGTTAAAAAGTTCTTCCAGAACGTCTCGAACGCGGTTTCGTTAAATTGTCAAAACTTAGACGAAAGTAAACATATCTACTGCTATTTTGGGATACTGTTTTGTAGGTATTGATTTGAGACGTTTCGCTCTATAGGCCTTTGGCAATTGAACATTTTGGTTCTCAGTGCCACTGTTTTTTAGGCATTGTGATCAAAATGGAAAGTTCACAGCAGCCCATTATCGTGTATCATCGAAAAAGCGTTAACCCTCTCAAATAAGAGTGTCACTGGGTCCGTTCAGATCAGTGTGTAAGAAGAATGGTCTCCTCTCCTCTCTCTCTCTCTAGGGTAGCCGCTTTATTACTAAACGCATTTGCAAATAAAACGGGCACCCAAAACTTTTCAGTCTACAATTATTTCAGTAATCTTAATCAAAAGAGGTTTATATGCATTTATTAATTAGAAATAATTGTCTACGTATAAAAGTACTGGCAGGTAAAATAAAATGTACCAAATTCGAAAATTACACAGTTATTTAAAAATTTGTGCTTGGATATTGTGCTTTAAAGAAATGAAAAAAGGTTTAATGTATATTCTATAATATATCTGTTTGATGCCAAGATGAGCCGCTAGAGCCGTTGTCAATTTGCTTGATGGTAACCCAGTTAAGTAAGATGTCATCGCAAACTTTTTTTGAGTCTGTGCATTTAGTCAAAATGTATACTGGAAACACTAAAGATTCGACAGTTGGAACGTTGCATAGAGAAATGTGAAAGTTAAAAGCTGTTAAATTGTATTAACAAAATTAATAATTTGACATTATTTATCCTTGTTAACCTGGTATTCTCCTGGTATTCTAAGGTGTTCAACCAGTGCGTTCTACCAGTAATGACTTACGCGGCAGAGACGTGGACACTCACAGGAGGACTAGTCCATAAGTTCAAAGTCGCCCAGCGTGCTATGGAGAGGGCTATGCTCGGTATCTCGTTGAGAGATAGGGTCCGCAACGAGCATATCAGACAAAAGACGAAAGTCGTCGACATAGCCCGAAGGATTAGTACGTTGAAATGGCAATGGGCTGGTCACGTTTGCCGTATAACTGACAACCGTTGGAGCAAAAGTATCCTAGAGTGGAGACCACGTTTGGGAAAGCGTAGTGTGGGACGCCCTGTGACGCGTTGGACGGATGACCTTAGGAGGACAGCTGGCAGTGGCTGGATGAGGGAAGCCCAGGATCGCGAAAGTTGGCGCAATATGAAGGAGGCCTACGTCCAGCAGTGGACGGACAATGGCTGTAGATAGATAGAACCTGGTATTCTTTCTACTTCGATTTCAATTTAATTTAGTTCGAAGTTAGCTAACTTGAGTTAATATAAGATATAATAGATTATCTAGCTTCGTTAATTATCTCTTAGGTTAAACCGTCGATCATTTATATTTAAAAAGTTTGACGCGCCTCATAATGGAAATTAATCGAGATAAAACATTCTTTACAGATGTGAAATTCAGGAGCGTTTCAAAAAATTTGTTTTAGAAAAGCTATCCTAATGGTAATGTCTTTGAGTCGGCGCCACTTGGACTTGGGCATGTTAATTCCGAATCCTTAAGTTCAACAAGCCCGTGCTCAAATATTTACGCTCTTACTTAACTGATAAGTTGATAACATTATCTTAATTTAGTTGTAGTAGATAGAGTCAAGAGAGTTTCGAGATAAGTGTCAAATTGAGCTCTTTTTAGTCCTAGTAGTATTTAGACAGGTAAGGCATAATAATACTTTAAATAAATAGTCTACTCACATTATTAAAGGTAGGTATTAATATACTGGAAGCTTGTGCAACGTGTTTGGGATAGATTCGTGGTTTTATGTCTTACTCGCTAATCCGTCTGCCAAACAGCAGTGCTTGCGCTGCTGTGTTTCGGCGTGGAGAGTAAGTCAGCCGGTGAAATTATTGGCACAAGAGTTATTCTATCCAAGACCTCTGGGCTGGCAACGCATCTGCAATTCTCTAGTGTTGCGGGTGTCCACGGGTGGTGATGCTCGCTTACCATCAGGTGACCCACTTTCTCGTTTTCCTTCCTTGTCGTATAAAAAAATTAGTGTTCGCGTGGATGGTACAAGAATTGATGGAATTATTATGGGGCAAACCTGTAATTTTTAAAGGGATTGGTTTATTTCAAATATAGTGTACATTTGAGTCTAGCAGCAGTTTATGTAAGGTTAAGAAAATATAACAAACTGAAATTGAAATAAAATAAAATGAACCGGAATAACGTAACTTGATCCAACAAATAGGCATTTAAGATAAAATAATTAAAGTGCCGAGAGAGATGCGTAATAAAAACACGGTAATTTGAATCGTTTACGACCAACTTTATTGTTTATATTCGTTATTAATTGTGTCGAATATTTTACGGATGCTGTGATATAAATAAGAATCGAGACCGCGAGAGGCGGTGGATCGCAATTACTAACCCGTATCTCGATTCAACTTTCAGCTATGCGATTGGAATCAACTACGTGCCTCTCATGTGGATTAGCGAGGAGTGTAATTAATTTCTTAATAATTTGGCCGCTTTGAGATAAAATTTACCGACCAACTCCAAAGGTCTTATGAAAGAGTACAGTAACACAGTTATTCGATTCTTTAAATTCAATTGGCCATTTTAGGGTTACGGAAGTAGTACTGTAGCAGACACAAACAAAGAAAATGTTCTAGTTTTAAGTTTTGGCTTGATATTGATATTGAGTGTGTTGTTGGCACTTCCGCGCTGGTCTGGGAGCAAAGAAAAAACATAGAATGTACCAGTTGCTTCTCTTCCTGCGCTGATGGTAAAAGCCCATCGAGGGAATGGGCAAAAACTTAGGTATCATGTTATAGGCGATGTGGCGGCTAGCAACCCATCACTATTTTGATTCCCCTTTCCATCCTTACGCCCACAACCGTGCTTCTGGTTTAGGTCTTGTTACCTCACGCTCTGCCTACCCCGTAAGGGATAAAGACGTGATGTGTGTGTGTGTTGGCAAGTTGGTAATACTTACAATAATGGACCTACATACTTGTTATCTAATATTTTTCTCTAAGCTCTCTATTAAGTTTTTATTTGGTTAGGCAATTTATGGTGTATTTTTACTGAATTCTTTGGAAGGAGTATGCATTTGGAATGATACTTAATAGTCATTTAAAACGTTCACATAGATTGTGTCTATGGTCACTGTATTAACAAGCTCTTTTTTTACAGAAGCACCATAATTTAGGCAAGCATCGTGAATTCCAATCACAGTCCAAACTGGATGGAGATCGATGTCGTCCACCCATTAGGTACCAGCGTATGTTCGACGGCTCTAAATAAGATGAATTGGGCGCGAGCGATTTATATCAATTCGTTGTAAATGATTCCTGGCTATCCCTTCCCGTTTATCTAAAAACTATTAGGAGTCTTATCTGTAAGCTTTGAATGCGTGGCCAAATTTTACTATTGTCAGAAGACCGTTGCTGGTAATAAAAGACGATCGCTGGTTCCCATAATGTTCCTGTCACATGCATCTAAATACCTGTAAATGTAGCTATGGCTTTTAGCCTTACCATCATGATTTTAGCCACTTAGAGTGAGCTAGGTTTAGTTTGGAGACCAGTTAAGAAATATTTAGGTACCTGTTGCTTGATAATGGTGCACCAAAGGTTACAACAGTGTTAGACATCAGACGTTTGTACATTTTAAATATACTTGTATCGTCAGGTACGTTTTGCTCAAGGGGCCCGCAGAATAAACATTGAGGGCGTTCTAATAACTTTTTTTCCATTTTAAGTATCTACGAGCGAATCTAGGCTCGGCTGGATCACGGAGTGCAAAATGCTGTTTGGAGACGGACAAAATGGCGCCCGCAGCGGGGAGTCTCATAGCCGAGCTCGCAGCACTTTGCCAAATGCGCCTAGGATCCGGATTTGCTCACATTGCCCGGATAAAGAAAGCTACGCGTCACACGGTAGTGTTTTTTTTAATCTTCTTTTGTCTTCTTAGGGTCACGATTAAGTAAATAAAGTCCGAATTAATTAAACTATACTAGAAATAATTGCTTGCGAAGGTAATCTAATTCACGTTGGACAGATTGCAATTAAATAATTTGTAGCACGCTTAATCCAGTGAATAAAAATTTATATTTTAGTTGTTAGTAAAATCCTGTGTTTATCATGCTTTTGGTAGAGAATGTCCATTTTTATAATTCATTTGTTTTGTTACGTAACGGTGTGACGCACAGTTCCCTAAATCTTAAAGGATTCGGGAAAATCTACTAGTTGTACACATCGCTCTATGAGTCACGGACAACGAAATACTCTTACGTGATTGATTGCGAGCTCTTTCATGTGGATTTTATGTTTTGATAAAATATGAACCGTCATTTCGGTATAGACGTTTCGATACAGGGATATGCAAAGAGCATCACGTTTTCATGCTGTAATGGAGCTTTGATTATGTTATTAAAAGTAGCTATTAGAGTATTAAATATTAATACATATTTATATTAAGATGATTATTTTTTTAGCGGTATGGTAGGCATTGCTTCCATGCTGTTTGGGAGCAAAGAAAAAACATAGAATGTACCAGTTGCTTCTCTTCCCGTGCAGATGGTAAAAACCCATCGAGGGAAGGGGCATAGGAATCATGACTTTTATTGGCGATGCGGCTAGCAACCCATCACTATTTTGATTCCTCTTTCCACTTATACGTCCACAATCACGCTAAACGTGGCCTTTAGGTCTTGTTACTTTAGACTCTGTCTACCCCGTAAGGCATACATACGTGATTTGTGTATGTGTGTGTATTGTATGTATGTTTACATTTATAATACAGGCAAGTAGCAAATGTAGCAAGTGTATGGAAGGACTAATACAGGTGGAGATATGTGAAATTTCTTATCAAAAATCTCGAAGGTGTAGGGTAGGTAGGTAATGATATCTTTGACAAGGCTCAACTATATTAATCTCACTATGGAACATAAATTCGTAGACTGAGAATGATTAAAAGCACTAGGTGTCATACCTTAGTGTTCAATATGCGCACCTAAATATATGTGGGAATCTATCTTGCCTCAATAAAACAACTTCGTTTAAACACTGGTTTTATTATATTATCTCCAAATACTATTTTATTACAATTTTACACCCGCAGATCTTACTTTTCCGTTCGCCGTTCAAACCGTTCTCCCCGTCTCTCTCACACCTCTCTCCATCCTTCACTCACAAATACGTCCCGTTTCACTCAATCACCTTACGTTCCAATCCTACATTCTCGGCTGTCCTGGACATGCATATCTGCCCTCGGATATAGCCCTCTAACTCGTTCATTCATCTTCACATCATTCAACAACAAAATAACAAGTATCATCCTAGCACTAAAGTTACCATAAAACACCGTCAGATTAAAATCACAAGTATAAGTTAACAACTTTCTCATCTAACATTACACATCGTAAGCAAACTTAATATTACAATTAGTTCATAGCAAATAAACTAACAAAGAAACAACGTAACATATTTAAACTTTAGAACATAACAACCACAACTATTAACAAGTAAAATAGTTTCATCTTAAAACTGCTCGTTAAGAATAAGTTAACATCTTAACTAGGTAAGTATTGCAAAGTACACATCTTAAATTAAGCAATAGAAATCTTAAAATACAAGATCAGGTTTTTACGCTCAGGGTCCATCATTACAAATTAGTAACCAAAATAACTGAGAATAAGGGTTTAGTTTCAGACATCTTTCATAAAAGAAAACAACACAAATAAAATTAAATAAATCTGATTTATACCTGTTTTACTCACAGTCGTCCTCTGGCCATCTTTTCATGAAGTCTGCCGCCGTAGCCGTCTTGTTCGGACCCTCCGTAGCGCTGTACACCTTCTCTACATCATAACGGTCGTTTCGCTTCACCTTGGTTATCTTATAGGGTCCAAGGAACTTGGGCTTAAGCTTTAGTCCTGGCCCAAACTGCGTTCTCTTAATCGCGACGAGATCACCGACCTCGTACTTCGAGCTCTCCTTCCTCTTCTTATTATAACTCTTCTTATTTTCTTCTTGGATCTTCAGAATCTGTTCTTTGGCCTTCTGCCTTAAGTTTTCTCTTTCTTCATCAAATTGGGAGATAGTTTCCTGCTGCAACAAGGTAAGTATTTCTATATCTTCTTTACAGTTCATCTTGGTACCTGTCAACAGCTGGAATGGAGACGTGTCTATGCTCCTCTGGTAAGTACTATTTATAGCTCTTTGTACCCGTCCTACATGCTTGTACCATGCCGACTGATCTTCGATGCATAGCTTTGTCAACATAGGTATCATTACGCGATGAATGCGCTCAACTTGGCCATTGCTCCTTGCTATTCCAGTGGTGATCGTCACATGCTGAATACCTTCATCTTCACAGTACTTCTGAAAAGCACCGCTCGTAAACGCCGTGCCTCTATCGGTTATAATTCGGGTAGGATTACCGAATGTCTGCTGCTGTAATTGAAGTTTGTTGATCACCTCTGCGCTGGACGTCGACTTCGTAGGGTAGAGCCACACAAACTTCGTGAATGCGTCCACAACTGTAAGTATATGATTGTATAATTTTTTCGTCTCTGTTAACGGTCCAATGTAGTCCAAATGCAGTGTATGCAGTGGAGTTCCTTCTTTTACAATTGGATTTAAAAAGCCTTCTTGCTTGCCTTCCTTCCTGGTAGCTAATAAACATGGTATACAACTTATAATCACTTCTTCAATTTTTCTATCCATGCTCCTTATGTAGTAATCCTTGCTTATGGCATCTTTCATCTTTCTCATGGCAAAATGGCCGTTACTATGTACTTGCTTGATAACCTCTTTCTCCATTGTTTTAGGTACAACAAGTTGCCTTTCGTCCCCTTTATATAATATGCCATTTTCCATATAAAAGTCATTATATGATCCATCTTTCAAAATCAGCTGTTTGATGGCATTGAGCTCTTCATCTCTTTCTTGAGCTTGGCTAATTTTCTCGTGTAGGGTTACCACAGCAACATATGGAATCCTGCTAAGTGCGTCTGCATGCGGCATCTTAGCACCTGCTCGATGTTCAACTTCATAGTCATACTGGTCCAGCAGTAATACCCATCTAGCCACCTTTGGAGTCAAGTCCCTCTTGTTTAAGGTAAGCTCAAAAGCCTTGCAATCTGTCACAATTTTGAAATGCATACCAAACAGATAGTGGTGAAACTTCTTTACCGATTCCACAATAGCAAGTGCTTCCAGCTCATAACTTGAATATCTACTTTCTGCTTCGCTTGTCCTTCTACTTCTGTAGTATACAGGGTGCAGTTGTCCATCATGACTTTTCTGCATCAATATACCCGCTAAAGCCTGGCTCGATGCATCGGTGTGTAATTCTGTATACAACTTCGGGTTAAAAATCTTAAGCACCGGCTCACTTATCAACTTCCGCTTTAAAATATTGAATGCTTCTTTTTCCTCAGGACCAAAGACAAACTTGGCATCTTTTTTCAGCATATCTGTTAGTGGTTGTGCTATCTGCGCATAGTCTCTTATATACTTCCTGAAATATGATGTCAATCCGATGAAACTTTGGACCTGCTTGACATTTATCGGTTCAGGGTATCGTGCAACTGCTTCTACCTTCTCCGGACTTGGCTGTACCTGACCCTCCTTTACCAAATGACCTAGATACTCTATCTCTCGGCATATCAGCTTGGCCTTTTTCCAGTTCATTTCAAGTCCAAATTCCGCCGCCACCGTTAATACCCGTCGCAGTCTTAGTAGGGCTTCTGGCTCCGTCTGGGCTGGAATAATAATATCATCGATGAATACCATCATAACACCTTCTTGTATCAAATCTTTAAATATAATAGTAATGAATCTCATAAAGTACTTTGGTGAAACCGATAATCCGAATGGGGCCCTAAGAAACTCCCATTGTCCATGGTGCGTTACGAATGATGTATATGGCACCGATTCCTTACTTATTCTTAAATGGAAGAATCCATTTTTGAGATCTAACACACTGAACACCTTCGCATCTTTCAACTTATCAATTAAATCCTCTATCAGCGGTAAGGGAAATTCATCTTTGACCATCTTCTTATTCAACAGTCTATAATCAACGCACACTCTGGTTGAACCATCTTTTTTCCTTACTAAAACCAATGGGCTAGTATATTCGGAAAAACTCACCTGTATTATTCCTTTTTGCAGCCATTCATCTACCTGATCCTCTACAGTCTTCTGCTCTACCAAGGAAAGTCTTCTCGGACGTTGTGCCACAGGAATCTCATCCTTGAGAATGATTTTAAGCTCGATTGGCGCCTCCTTCGTTTGGACAGGTTCATACTCAGCCACCAGCCGCTCCACCTCTTCTTTGACATCGCTGTCGCGGATGTGATCTGAAATGTCAACCTCACTCACACAACAATTCACCCTCGCCAACCACTCCTCATCCTCAGGTAATATTGACACGGAACCCTCGCGCATAACCATCACTACTGTATTAAGAAATTCCTGGCCTAAGATAACTTTATATGGCATGCAGTTGCTAGGAACAATATGAAATATAACGCCGTTGTAACACTTATTGTCTATAGTTAACCTCTCGTAAAACTTGCCGCAAGATCTTATCTTCGACATTCCGAGTCCTGATAACACCGCGTAGTCGTCGTCACACTTTTCCACCTTAAGTTCGTCATAAATGTCACGGTTGATAAGGTTTATATCACTGCCAGTGTCTATTAAAGCTTCTAATTCAATTCCGCACAAATTTATCAACTTAACCGGCTTGTTCACTATCATTTTCGTTGTATCTCCGCGTTTGTTTACATCGCGCTGACCGCCGTCATCCGTCAAAGCCATAACGCAGCTGTCATTGCTCTGATTGGCCATATTGCCGCCGTCATCGCTGCTGCGCGCCTCGCCATTGGCCAAATCGGTCGTCCGTCCAAACATGGCCGATTGCCGTCGCCCTTCCGCCACCGTCATCTGCTTAACCGACTGAGACGATTGTTGTCTCGCTCGCTCCCCTGTGCCGCTTATATGCACATCCCGCATTTGCTTCGCCACTGAATCCAAGCCGCTAGCGCCACCTTTGCTCTCGGTCGGACACTGAGACCCGATATGCCCGTAATTGTTGCACCGAAAACATTTAATTCCTTTGTTGCAATTTACTGCCAAATGATTTTCTTCCCCACACTTGAAACAACGTTTTCGACTCGATTGCAATGATGATGATGAATTATGCTTCGTATCTTTTTCTTGCTTAATAGGTCTATCTTCTTTTTTCGACTTAGCCTTCATATTTTCGTATAACCGAAGTTTATCCTTGAGAACCGCATACGTAGTCGCTCCGTACAAAATTGACTTATTTGGTTCATAATCCTGGATGCCGTCGATAATATATTGTATCGCCACGTAGTCTGCAAACTTAGCACGTTTACCCAGCTCTTTCATGACTAACATGTATTGATAGTACGACTCATCTTTTCTCTTTTTGCGACCAGACATCAGCTCGTGCATCTCCTTCGTGTTTATGGAATCCGGGAACTCTTTGATTAATGCCGCCTTTAGCTCATCGTATTTCTTGAAAGTTTTTTCAGACTGCAGCCATAATTTCGCCGTACCCACCAACGACCTTCGCGCCACCACAAGCTTCTGAGCCTCAGACCACCCGAAGATTTCAGCATTATCTTCAATGTCTTCAGCCCACTTAGATGAAGAGTACGCTTTGTCGTCACCGCTGAATTTAGTTACGTCCGTCGCTAGGCCCATATTTGCAACATTTTCGCACGCCATCTTGGACTCTTGTTTTTCTAAGGAATCCACCTCCAAATCGAAAAAAACGTCTTCGTCCTGATCGCTCATACAGATTAGCGATACACTTCTTTAATACTTCTTTCTTCTTAATCGTTTTATCGTAATCGTAGCTTTAGTATTGGAAAAAATGGAGAACAGCCATCTTTTTCACCGCACCGCCTTTTGTTTTTCCGTCTTTTTGCTTTCGCACCGTCGTCACTTCGTTTTTTCGTAAATTGAGGCAAATCCCGCTTCGGACACCAAAATTGTATGGGAATCTATCTTGCCTCAATAAAACAACTTCGTTTAAACACTGGTTTTATTATATTATCTCCAAATACTATTTTATTACAATTTTACACCCGCAGATCTTACTTTTCCGTTCGCCGTTCAAACCGTTCTCCCCGTCTCTCTCACACCTCTCTCCATCCTTCACTCACAAATACGTCCCGTTTCACTCAATCACCTTACGTTCCAATCCTACATATATTTATTTTTATATATCGGTTACATTAAGCGTCCAATACGTGTAAAGAAGTAAAGTAACTTTTCAGCAGGGCTTAGCAAACCATAAATAACTCAAGTCGAAATATTTGGACGCGCGAAATGCTTTCGACGCACTCCGGCGCAGGCTAAGTGAAGTTGCATGTAACGCCGTCGAATAGACTTACTTTATGGTGGTTTTTGTTTTAACAACCATTTAAATACAAGCTCATTCAAAAGGGGGCGTAAATTTACGGACAAGGAATGTTCACTCACTATTTATACGAAGTGTACGCATTCTGCTATCAAAGTTATGTGGTGATGTCTTTTTGTAAGAAAATAACCACAGAATGATGAGAAAGTCAAGTTACAATGGAGTCAATACAAAATTAGGCAACTGAGATGTACTCCTGAGTTCGGATTGGAATACTCCCATGATTAGGAAGAGTCATCAAAGTAACTCAGTCTCTCTGTTGGTCTGTATACTGCCTCTTCGCGGTCGCCGACAACGCACTGGCATCGCGTAAAGCGCTGCGGGTGTCTACGGACAGTGGTGATCATTTAACATCAGGTGACCCACTAATTCGTTTGTCTGGCCTCTCAAACATAAAAAAATGAATGTACGCTTCAGTATAGTTAGTAGTTGTATTAGTATAGTTGAGGATTAAAAGGGCTACATTTTATCCCGGAAACTTAATTTTACTTTATCACACATGAAGTCTCATGCAACAGCTAGAACATGAATACACTTTACATGGCTTTAAAACCTCTTAACTAAGCATTCAAAATCAAACGCGAACAAGGTAGTACATCATCGCGATATCTCTTGCTTCAATAAGCCGTTTAAAAATGTAAACCAATTAATATGAGCCCTACGAGGCTCTGAGAGGATAAAGGTTAATTTAAAACAAGAGCACTATCGGATCATAACTACGCCATCATCCCCGGGTAAAATCGCCTCATCGCTTCCCGAACGTTGCGCGCCGTCCACAAAATTGCTATACGTTAAGTAAATAAGTAATTTAACAAATCAGATTTTAAGTGGCGTGTCGGGCGCGTAATCTTCGCTCGGATCAAATTAACTTATGCGCTCGCTCCCTTACGTTTATTTGAGCATAATGAGCAGTAATAACAAACTAGGAAACGTGCTCGTATAGTTAGCATGTAAATTAAGCTGTGAGCGCTGATATGCGATTTCGGAGCGTCGTGGCGGCGCACAGTGCGATGAAACCCTGATCTAGGTGGACAATATTTTATCTACGTGGACAATATTATTTAAGCCTCAAAACCGACTCTAGTAGGTCATATTATGATGTCAAAATAGAAATGAAATGAAAGAAATTACAAAATCACATTAAAATTAAAACCAGTATAAGCTGACCTATTGGTACTAAGAATTACTACACGCGTGAAGGCCAATTTATATTGGTAATTGTTTTAGGCAGTATAAATGTAGTTTTTGACACACATTTAATATTCATATTATTTTTATTATATTTGCTGCGTCACGATGACCAGATAACCTCGTAGATACCTCGGCAGTAATTCCTAATTCTTTGTGATTACAAGATTGCACTAAGTGTTCTACGCGTCTTTTTTTGGTTTTAAATGAAGCATCATTAAAATCGATTCTTGGCCGACCAGGTCCAGAAGTCTGGGGAGGATCACATCCAAATGAAGACGTAGAAGGTTGTATATAATATTGAATTGTAAACTTAAGCTGTTCACTAGTTAGCCATCCAACACCTAATGGTAGTGCTTCGAATACTTCTTGTTTTCTCCCGCAAGCAACCCACTTTTCTAATAATTTCCCAGAATTTCCCAGAAATACGAGCTATATTTCTCTTGAAATTTCTTAGTGAATCTGGCGTGACTCTGCTGAAATCAAATTTAATTGAAAAATAATCGAAAAGACGTTTATTTTTATCCTTTTTAGCGTGTTTTAACCATTCTTCATAAAACTCCCTCCTAGGTACGGATAGTTCGATTTCTAAAAAAAAGTCAAAGACTCGCATCAGATCGCAGTTTCTAACATGCATCAAACGAAAGAACATTAAAAACTCTATCATTAAAAAAAAATCCAGCCCGGGGGCAAGGGGGGGCATCCTTTTCCTTGTCTATGAAACACGAAACTCATGCAAAAAAATTGGAACTTTTTACGTTAAAGTTGATTTTTATTGGCAAAGGAATATCCGTTTTTAACAATTAATATTTTAAAATGTAGTCCTTACCATTTACTTCACGATCCATGACTAGAAGTAGCACGATCTGATTGATAATTATTATAAAATATTGATAAGCGAAGAGCAGTAAAACGCACGATTTCACTATCGATGACAGTGTTTCGGTTCGCTTCGACATTATTTATTAATTTTATGAGGGTAGTAGGACAAAACTATTACTGGAATCATTCCTTCTAGGATGTTGGCTATCGCTATAGCCACCACAGATAATGAAATAGCGTGACCCTTTTTGTCCACCTAGATCGGGGTTTCATCGCACTGTGCGGCGGGGGGCTGTCTTATCGACATCTAACGTACATAGTGCTTACGGGTGCGAGGCAGCGTTGATACAATTAAGAGCATGATTACCATATAGTTCAGGTAAAATAGTTCCGTTGGTACCTAATAGTTAATTTTAAATTATGTTACAGTGCGACTTGGACGTAATTAATGCAAAACACACACTAACACAGCGTATAAAAATGTCAAATTTTCCGACAGTGTTTAAGACCGTTCGAGATTCCTTGCCATAGAATACGCCACGGGTCGCAGTGGCGTATTCTATGGCAGAGAATTTTTAACATTATTATTAGTTGGTAAATTCATAGGATACCATGTATGTAAAATACAAGAAAAAGATGAATACAGCACAACACAAATGCACAAAAGCCAACTTATCCCTAAAAGGGATCTCTTCCAGTTAACCTTTGGGCGATTGACTGGACATAAGTATTAAGCAAGATACACAAAAAACACACAGAAAAAGTAAAAGAACCGATCGAAACCTAAAATAATCCTAAATGCCTAAATTTTAAATAATGTAAGGTATAATAAACCACACATAATATATATTTATTATAAGGCTTCTTGGTTTGGTGTTAGGGTGACTTGAAGACTGACAATCACTACATACTATAAAACAAAGTCGCTTCCGCTGTCTGTCCGTCCCTATATGTATGCTTAGATCGTTAAACTACGCAACGGATTTTGATGCGGTTTTTTTAATACATAGAGTGATTCGAGAGGAAGGTTTATGTGTATAATACGCAGACAAAGTCGCGGGCAGAAGCTAGTAAATAATAAAAGTAAATATTATAGTTTTTCCTTTCCGTAATAGGTGTTCATGAAAAAATGCACAATGATCCAGTGCACTTATACTGTTTAATAATAAGTTAAAACCAAGTTCACGTACATACTAATTGGGCGCGTCCTTGCTGACCGTACGTAACATATGATTAAATTTTAAATTGCTCGGCCCACACAGGCCGCTCTCAATCGCCTATCGCGTCGTGACGCTCTTCAGAAGGCCTAGCACGCCAGCGTGTCTCGCTGACATAAAACATCCGTTCCTTTCGTACTCGCTTAGTTAGAAAGAGACGATGCATTACGTCCACGAGGAAATCTAGTGTGCTAGCCCCTCAGGCTTCCCCTATAATCCACTATCGACGTTAAAAAATTCCGCTGCCAGTGTCATGTTTACCGAATGCGGAAAATGATCAATAATTTTGTATACAATAAAATTTTAGCAGGTCCTTGCAGGTATTCTGGATTTTAATCAGGTGTTACTTTGATGCACATTTATCTTGCTAGTCCGCTACTCACGTGCTTGAAGCATTTTCTTTTCATTCTAGTAATATTATAGTCTATGTCTGTTGCCCTTTGACGCTGATGGGGCTAGACAAATTTTGGATGACATTTAATACGCAGATAGTTTAATCATTATCCACGGGACCGAGATTCAGCTAAATATATAGCTACTCTTTTGTTCTTATCAACAACAACATACGAGTAAGTATTGAAAATTAAACTATGTCATTGATACATAATAATTTGGTAATGAAGTAAGCTTTAATATCTGTAAATGATTAATTGTGAACTCTATTTACATATTTTCTACGGGGTGTAAAAGTGATCATGATGCATGTAACAACGTTAAAATATCGGGAACTCATTTAATTAAATGAAAGCTCCCGATATTTAGTGATCATGATGCATGTAACAACGTTGAAATATCGGGAACTCATTTAAGTAAATGTGAGCTCCCGATATTTAGTGATCATAATGCATGTAACAACGTTGAAATATCGGGAACTCATTTAAGTAAATGTGAGCTCCCGATATTTAGTGATCATAATGCATGTAACAACGTTGAAATATCGGGAGCTTATTTAAGTAAATGTGAGCTCCCGATATTTAGTGATCATGATGCACGTAACAACGTTGAAATATCGGTAACTCATTTAAGTAAATGTGAGCTCCCGATATTTAGTGATCATGATGCATGTAACAACGTTGAAATATCGATAACTCATTTAAGTAAATGTGAGCTCCCGATATTTAGTGATCATGATGCATGTAACAACGTTGAAATATCGGGAACTCATTTAAGTAAATGTGAGCTCCCGATATTTAGTGATCATGATGCATGTAACAACGTTAAAATATCGGGAACTCATTTAAGTAAATGTAAGCTCCCGATATTTAGTGATCATGATGCATGTAACGACGTTGAAATATCGGGAACTCATTTAAGTAAATGAAAGCTCCCTATATTTAGTGATCATGATGCATGTAACAACGTTGAAATATTGGGAACTTATTTAAGTAAATGAGAGCTCCCGATATTTAGTGATCATGCTTCATGTAACAACGTTGAAATATCGGGAACTCATTTAAGTAAATGTGAGCTCTCCGATATTTAGTGATCCTGATGCATGTAACAACGTTGAAATATCGGTAACTCATTTAAGGTAAAGCTTACCTGTAAAGCTTTGTTTGTGTTCCTGCATGTAGAAGGTAACCTCAGAAATTATTGAACCAATTGTAAAAATTCTGACACTACCAAAAAGCTACGTTATTTCTCACTAACCAACGTTATTTTTTAAAACAGGGAATATAATGTTTCTGTGGGACGTAGACAAAGTAGCAAATAAAAGCTAGTAAAAGAATTGATTGAATTTCATCCGTAATTTATTTCAACCACAACCTCAATGGAACTGGGCTTTGTATTAACAGAAGTAATTGAACAGACATACACAATTAATGCATAAATGCAAGCAGACTAGCTATTACAAATTGATATCAATTAGAATTCAATTATATCAATTAACTCCTAATCGAAATCTGGCTCTCTGATTGCACCGGGCGTACGGAACGACATATTTAATTATTTGTCTTCCGTGCTAAAGCAATAAAGTCGGACGTCTGTCTAATTAACAAACAAAGCAGAGAAACAAAGAGTATGGGAAAAATACTAAATATAAGAGTGTGATCATACTTAATTTACTTCGAACAATCCACAAGAAATCTAGACAAACTAGCCTCTTCTGAATTTTTCGGAATTTATGTGCCTGAGCTTTTATGTACCTGAGAATTTATGTACCTGAGCTTTTGAATGAAAGAAAATAATCATGAGCAAACCTGCACACTCCTAAGCACTTTAATAGTATGTGTGAAGCCGCTTTTCTGTAAGCAGCTGGAAAACAAATAATCCTGTTCATGAAGCGCTTGTGCAAGAGCAGTAACTCGTTTAAATTCCCGGCTAGAACCACTCATAAGCACTTCTAATTAACCCATCACTGTTTCAGGTGATGCGCAAAACAGCGTAATCAGTAAACGTCCATAGTAAACACTTGGCGAGGTCTCTCGTGCTTAGTCATAAATGTCAGTCAAAATGGATTACCACAGGCTTTGCCGGTATACGCCGAACTGATCGAGCCCGGCACAAAGGCATGTGAAATTAGGATTTGTCGTTCATTAATAAGGTTATTGCAACGTGCAATATGCTGGGCCGTCAAAGAGTATAGACTCAGATTAGCAATACTCCATTTTTTTGGGCAATCTAGTATAAGTAAATAAAAAAAATAAAAAAATAAAGTGACTTACTTACGCTTGGCTGTAGTCCTTATTTCACACTGCTGACGAAGGCGATACGGTACAACGGAGTGACTTTACTATTGCATTGGCCACTTTACCCTATCACGGAGTGTCCGTGACATAAAAACTTTTTTGTTCTTTTGTGCGGTAAATTGTTACTAAATAATAAAAATCCTTCGTTTGCACGACAATGTGTGTCCGTTACAAACAGTGACACGGGTCATTGCCTTTTATATGTAATTTTTTGATTATTTAAGATTGCAATTTTATTGTTTCGGAAAACAGGGGGTTTACTGTTTTTTTGCATCTGACTTGAACTGACGTAATTTATGAACATTTTCAGAAAATGAGCTACCTTGAGCTAGCTTGATGATTATTTGTAAAATAATTGATTTTCTATTCACCTAACTATGGCTTAATAAAAGTTCGCAGCTTGGTTCGAAACATGTTGTGCCAACGTTGATTGTGAATATTCCGTTTATGTTATTTAATATTCATAGCAATACGTTTAGTATGATTCTTGTTACCGTAGGTTCTGTCTACCCCGTAAGGGATATAGACGTGATTTGTGTATGTATGAAGCAATACCCGTCAATAAAGCGGTAAATTTTTCATTAAAACCTTATTATTTGTGTGTCAATGACCTGTCCCGTCTATTCCGCATAATCTTTGCAATGTTACGTATACCCTGGATACGAGTAATCCAATAAAGCGATGATTTCCTAATCCAAGGCAGTGAGCCGCCTCACCAACGTCATACGGCTTTTGATATTGCTTATACATTGTACCTGTGAGGCCACATATTAGATAATATAATGTGTCTTTGAGTTTGTAACGCATACACTAGTGGTATGACCTTCTGTTCACTCTTACTTCGAATAGGTACGGCGTAAAACTAAACTAAATGGTACGGTCGATACTTTACTGTGCCCGATGGTCTTATTCGGTTCTCGATCTAAGAAGTGGGTAGAACTTAACATGATGCAAAGTAGCAGCAAATTAAGAACAGAAAAGTAGACCGACTCCGTTTCTTTAGGAGTTTTTGCTACCTACTGTCGCTTGGGCATGCTCAGCATGTAGGGTTATTATTTTATTTATTGTTGCAATATTAGATTAAACAAATATTGCATTTTTGAGTTCAAGTGTTTATGAGTGACTATGGGCTTTTACTGTTTGTATTTAGTAATTTGGCCGAGCTTCTCTTGATAATTGATAAATTATATCCGCTGCTATGGATAAAATACCTGTCAGTGATGGAATGCGAGCGAAAATCGAATGTAGTCGATCTTGTAAGTTGTACCTTCCTTACTGAAATCGGCAAGAAACACTTAAAAATGTAAGTGTCGAAAAAATACATTTTTAGATGTGATATTGACGCTGACGCCCCCAAACTCTGCCCCAGCGAGAGCAATATGCATTACGCAACGTCCATATTTTCAAAGATATTGTCAAAATGCCTGCATATTTCGAAACACTCCCCGCAAAAAAAGGGGTTGGCTCTAAGAGGCGCAAAGAGTTGCATAATTTGGAGACAAGCAAAGTGGGTTCGCGTGTAGTACGCACGTGACTCTATTTCGTGAAATACATCCAAGCCGCGTGAGCATATTTATGTACCTATACTTTCAATGTTATGGAGTTGCGCCGTCGGTAGATATATACCATATTTATATCAAATTTATTCAAAACCTAAAAGAAGTCGCCTCTTAACAAATTGGCAGAAATATAGCGCTAAATAGTGAAATCCACGAAAGTCAAACACCAAATTCTCGCTGTAAGGGTGATTTTTTTTTTAAAGCAGGGGGAAACATTTTTTTAACGGAAGTTAATTAAATATGAATGCGCGTAACAAAATGATAAAACAAAAAAGAAAACACAAAAGTCTTAAAACATACAAAGTGGCATCCGTAGAGATTTAACCTTGCATCAAATTAGCTAAAAGGCGGGAAAATGCTTTAAGAAATTTATAAATTAATGATTACATTTTCAAAAGCATCTGTTTTGCTTCCGTCAGGGGTACGCTACAGATAAAAGGTTTATTTTTATCTTTTAAGTCTCCAAAGTATAAAAATGAACCGTTAAATCACTCATCTGCTGTACAGGAAACTGACTTACGTAGATTTCATATCTGGCGCAATTGTTGTATTTAATATGCAAAGCTCAAGATAAAAGGCGCTTAGGCAAGTTTTACCAAAATTTCTTGACCATTATCTAGTAATCTCCGTGAGATCATGATTCAAAAGAATCACCTTAGTAATTTTAATCCAGACAGGACAAGCAAAATTTTCTAGGAACTCAATTTGTTTTATTTCGATTTAAAATTCACAGATGGCGTGTGGCCTACCTAAGTTATTTTCAAAGTTCAGACAATTGAAAAAAATATTTTCATTTTAGTGGAGCAGCAAGGTACCTAAATGTTTTTTGTTTATTGAAATGGACCTCCGCAAATTCCCTGATTCGGCACCGCCTATAACATTATTCCTAAGCCTACTAATCGTGAATTTTTAAAATTTCTGTTTGTAGCAATACCTACAGTTAGCATAATTATAAGAGCTCGTATGTCATGGACGTCATGGTCCTACACGAAGTTCTTCAGAATTCGCTCTACTATAACGCATTGGTAGTTCATGCGCAGCCATCCTCGCGCTTCAAAACAAAGAACGATTAAATTTTCTAACAATTTGTTGTCTAAATCAGTAACCTCAAGATAAGCTTAATCCCTTCACACGTCAAAGAAAGCCAGAAAAGTAGGAAATACCAGTCGCACGCCCACAATGTAAATGCTCGCTTATCGTACGCCGGAGCCACTCATCAAGGGAAATATTTACTAAACACAGAATTACGGGCACCTCGGCAGAGATAAAAGTCGAGATTAGCCCTAATTAGCTGACGTTACATGGCTTATTAAATCAGGGGTTTGAAGGTGTTTGGGATTTGATTTGTCATTATATATCAACATACGTATATGGTACGTGCTTGATAACATACCTTTGATACTGCCGAAATAGCTAGCTGTCAGTTGCTATCGTAAAACAGTATAAGTATAGTAATTTTATGGTAACTTTTCGTTAGGCTTGAAGATATTTAAAAGGTAGTGGGAATGTTATCACTTTAAGTAGGTCCTTTAAAATTATATAATCAACTAGCTTTTGCCCGCGACTTTGTCTGCTTGGAATTAGTGTTGTGTGTGACTTCTGCCCCGTAGATTTTGAGATTTTTTTGCCAACAATTTTTTTATCTTACATAAAAAATATTTTTTTTTAATAAAAACTATTCTATGTTACTTCTAATACCTCCAAGAACATGTTTACAAAATATCATGATGATCGGTCGAGTAGTTTTCGCGTGAAACCGTAACAAACAAACTTACATTCGCATTTATAATTTTAAGTAGGATGGTATAACTGGGAATTATGCATCTACTTTCTGAAAATTGCTTGGAACCTTCGTCGTTTGCAGTCATCGTCAAATTATCCAATAACAACAAATAATAACATTATTATTATTCTAGCTACTAGTAAGTACTTTGAATTCAAAGCATAAAGCATGTTGCAAAACCTCATTACACTTCGAGGTGCGGAAAATTATTATCGATGTGCTTTCAAGAGGGCTATTACACGCGGTGATGGACTCTATTCAGTTGCATATTGGAACTTATGACTTGCTAAACACAGATTGTAAATCTAGATAAACTATTCGCATATTTACTGTTTATCTATAGATATAATCGGCTCAACATAGTCCTTACAAACAGGTTAGAATGTTCGTTTGTTAGATTGGAATTTCACAAAATAAGCCTCTGCTTCTTCAACAGGCTGCCCATCGTTTGGCATTTATGATGACTCTCAAATCCTTCTAAACCCCAAACAATTGTCTATTTCTCTTTTCCAGATTGTTCCTGCTGTCTCCTTAATGTCATGAGGTCTTCTGACACGTAGTCCGCCCACACTTTTCCTGCCTAGCCAGAGTCTCTACTCCGAAGTGCGCTTGCTCCATTGTTCGTCTTGCCGTCGGCAAACATGGCTGGCCCCAAGTCCATTATACTCGTAGCTTGGTGACTGTGACCGATGTCCATCGTCTTTTGAGCTAGCTCTTTACGGACTTGATAACGTAGCGAGTTTCCCAGCATGAGTCGCTGCATGTTACAATGTGTCACTTTAAGCTAGATCATTTCAGCCGTCAGTGTCCACTTTATAGCCTAGCCAGAAAAGGAGAATTATGTCAATTTCTGTTAGTGATATTCAATTACATACAGTAATTGCCATTGTTTACTTTGATAAACCAGTTCGTCACGCTCATGATTTAAACAATCGTCGTTTGTCGTGTGATGTTAAAATCAGCTTTTAACGTAACATTAGGCCCTTCCTTTTACGCTTACGCACTTTCCATTCCAGCGGCTGACAAAATAGCCCCCTGCCGCTCTGTGGGCGGCAATTTGCGAATGTCTAGTAGGACTTGTAATCGCGAGTATCGACTACTTACGAGCGGCATTAACGACAATCGCTTCTGGAAAACTGTCAGCTGTTAGCTATCGATGAGAAAATGTATGGCGCAAGTCTCCAAGTCGGCTTGCTCTGATTCCATTATCAATGGGAATTAATCGTTCTAGTTAGTTGTGCTAAATCTTTCGCCGAGTATCGTTGGATTAATTGTAATTGCTCTGATCGGATAGAGGCATTTTTCATTTGGTACCTCCACGTCTTTCTGATTAACTACTGGACTTAATATAAACCTGATTATTGGCGAAATTAAAGCGAGACCTGTAAGTACCAATTTATTATAGGCAAGTGTATTTTGTAAGATTCCTTTTTAAAACGGATGTTAGAGTAAACATTTGTCACTGTCGTTTAATTGTAAGGTTTAATCTTTATTGTCGAAAAGATAACTAAATAAGATTGTAGGCAACATACACTCCTATATATATAGCCTTTAACAGAGCTTTGACCTCGTGGCTCTTACAGACACACATGACAATATAACTTGTTGTTTAACACAATTAGTCCAAGCGAGTTCAGTTTTGAAGATCACAAAACAAATCTGAGCTCACGTACCGGCGACTCTTACAAAGCGAAACCATTCCCAAGGAACAAACTAACGAAGCCAGTTAGCATAACAATATTCGTGGCCCAGTGTCGAGAGTAGCGAGGGGCAGTTTTTGTAGAGGAGCCTTCGTTTAGTTCATCGGGCTATACGAGTACAAACTACGCACTGTTAAAACTAGGCATGCCTTTGTGGATCACGTATATGGTACTAAAAGATAAAAATTTAGACCCCTAAACAGGTAGATTTCAAGTGTTTTTTTTAACAAATAGACACGAAAATTATTGATTAAATCGGGTGTTATTTTACGGATATACCATCTATGAACTATGTTAACAATGTTTTTTATACTTCGTGAATTCATGGCAAATAGATTAGGTAAGTTTCCCGCAATGATAATTTTTCGTCGTCATATTGAGTGTTAAATAC
Source organism: Pandemis corylana (assembly GCA_949127965.1). Classification (NCBI taxonomy): domain Eukaryota; kingdom Metazoa; phylum Arthropoda; class Insecta; order Lepidoptera; family Tortricidae; genus Pandemis; species Pandemis corylana. Next base: position 5,786,802 of record OX421860.1, read on the forward strand.
TTTCGGTTTTCACTTATGAATAGTGCTTTACTTATTTCTTTTTCGCTCTTAAAAATTTTACTACATTACTTCAACATTTTCAACATGTCATCAACATAAATAGTCGTGAGCAGACGGGGTGACTAATCTTTACCTACTTGTATCTCTTTCAAAGGAGTCTTCCACCCGATCCTCAACAATCATTGCCCAGTCGTGTTGCAGCACACGAGTATATACCGGATCGTTCTTAAATAACAACGTGGCTTTTATGTAAATAACCCTTTCCTGCCTCGGGGTGTGTGCTGATATTAAAAACCTTTGTTGCGACTGCAAAGCGCCAGACAATCTTGTCTTGCGTCAGGCACGAGAGCTTTTGTCAAGTGCTCAAAAGTGATGTGTTCCGTGTTTTAATTTAATGCTGTTTTATTTATGCACAGAAGCGGTAGCCACTGGTTTTTCACAGTACGGACTTCTGGTAACTCGAATCTGTGAAGGTTTTAGTAAGAAGAAAGAAGTAGAAGATGGAATGGAATTCGCTCCCATCGTCTGTATTTCCGGACAGATACAACCTAGGGCTCTTCAAGGCTAGAGTGAATAGGCTAATACTGAACCACTGAGTTACACCTTTGGCCCCATCTGCACCTTCCACCAAGTGAGATAGAGGTCAATCCCTGGTCAGTTCGTAATTAAAACAAAAAGAAAAAAAAACAAATGACATCTGAAAATTACCATGAGCTTTTCGTTGAAGGAATCGGCACACATACGCGAGACGGTTCTGTAGAGTGTGAAGATCCCAATACGCAATGGGCCCGCGTGGGAACTACAGCCCAGCCGCTATCGTTCTGATAGGAGGCCCGTGCCCACCAGTGGGACTTACGTAAGCTACAAATTATGTTGCTAATACCGTTTTACGTCTAAATAGCGTGATGAACGAATTGGTGTTGACTAATTTAACAAGAAACAAAGTAATTATTTTAAAACTGGCTTCTGCCCGCGTCTTCGTCTGCGTAGAATTATACATAAAAACCTTCCTCTTGAATCACTCTATCTATTAAAAAATCCGCATCAAAATCCGTTGTGTAGTTTTGAAGATATAAGCATACATAGGGATATAGGGACAGAGAAAGCGACTTTGTTTTATACTATCTAGTGATGATGAAGTGAAATATTAAAGTTAGGGGGTGAGAATATATTAGTCAGTCCAAACGCCAACGTCCAAACTACTCTTCCATTTACTTTTCCGCAGCTAGGTACTTATAATGTAAAAGAAGAAATAAATTTTAAACTAAACGAATGTCGGTTTACCATCGTCTATAATAGCCGACTTGAAGTAGCTGCTTCCTGAATGAGTTGGAAGACAATATTGACAAAAGACTCAATAATGCAGTAAAAATATGCAAAATAAGATGGAAAGAACAACCAATTTCGATCCTTGTGTGGTCTGGCGCTCGGAGCATACATAATATTGGATATGGGAAATGTCAAGACGAGATGAAGTTTAGGCATGCATTTTCAGAAAATAAATAATCACTTTAGTATTTAACTTAAGGTTCAAACGAAACTAAGTTAAATATCAAGATCGCATAAAATATATAGGTTGCGAAATCTGAGTAGAAGTATTGGATTATTCTGTATCTGTGTAACTCCATAATGGCTTTCTGCAAAAACTTCATATCCCGTGGGAATTTCGTAAAATCCATCCTTATTCCTTGGTTACATCATAAAGCGAACAAAGTTTCAGCTTTCTACTTTCTAGTATTTTTGCTGAGCTTTGATGAGCCAGTCAAACGCGTAGTGCTTTTCTTTTAATGTTAAAGAAATAAATATGTTGGGACAAAAAAAAACAAATAATGTTAATTGACCTAGTTCCAAACTAAGCAAAGCTTGTAATATGCATACTAGACAACGGATAAAATACTTATAAAATACTACTTAAATATATATTAAACACCCAAGCCTCGAGTACAAACATACGTATTTTAGCACATATTATAGGTATCTGCCCCGACTGGGGATCGAAATCGGGACCTCAAGCTTCATAGTCAGGTTCTCTAACTACTGGGCTAATGGTAGTCTTAGATATAAAAATAGTGATACGTTAACAAAGGTTATTATTAGCTATAGCCTTTCATTTAACTGCATTGAGACGTCCATCAATATTTCAGCGCACAAATTTTGCTTGCCAATAACAATGACGTGTTTATCGTAAACTGTTTACTTACCTTAGTTATTAGCATCTCTTTGGACGGAAGGAAAGTAAACAATTTGCCGCAATCTGTTTACATATGCTAATTTTAAAATTAACTTCGTGAAATACAACAAACGTGCCCAGGCGCAGACCACCGTGGTAGACGGGCCGCTTAGCGCTTTGCGAAGTGCATGCGTGCTGTATCCGCAATTTATTGTAAGGGATTATTCGCCGGTGAATAGAATATTCCTGGTATTTAGATCAATTTTGTAACAGTGTATTTGCATTTGTTGCATTGGCTCAGAGAAATACGAAACGTAACAATCGGTTTTTACACTGTGAGCGGATTGCTTAATTCAAAAGGCTTCATTTTAAATTTGTGAACACGCAAGCCGTATATAATTATAAAAGCAAGCTTCTTAAAAATACTGGCAGCTTGCACGTTTAAAAAAATGTAGCAACACATTCTGCCTTCAACATTTTCTTTTAGAGCAAAGCGCAAACATTAATTTATTCAATTGTTTTAAATGTTAAAGGGACAAACTAGGATTCTGAACTGTTAGTACTCTAATCCTTGTAAAGTAAGGTGCTTTTTGCATCGTATTAAACGCCGTTAAAGGATACAACAAAGTTGCACAGTAAATGACCGCTAAGACAATGTGTTGTATAAAATCAGTCCATTGAAATAACATTAACCTTCTGAACATGGGCCCTAAAGGCGCTATAATTATTAGTTACAATGTTCATGCCTGCCTATGTCTGTAGAAGTTAACCAGACTTAAAGAGACTTCCACGTTCAATCAATACACTATCTTGCGTATCAAAGCTCAAAGTGGCCATGATAGATAATAAAGCTTCAATCGAAAATTATTGATTTTCAATTATGTAAAGTGAAACGAAAAATAAGTTCCTGCAAAATTCCATTTTTGACACCAGTTTCTTTTCTGACTGTTCTTACAAAACGATCATTCGGGGCATCGATTGTCTTTTTTTGATTTTGTCCAAAACAACCCTGTGGATCGAGCTGTTCCCACTCGTAGACCGGTTCCCTGAATAGCCACAGTCTACGGAAGCTACATTTAATTACAATCCCCCGTTATAACGACACTGCACGGTGGAAGACTTGCTCCTTTTGGCTCTGGAAGCTTCTTTTAGTTTGATTTCGTTTGTCTTTATCAATCACTTAAGTTATAATCGGTCTGTTCTATTATATTTTTGTAGTACCTTTTGGTGAACGTTTAGGGACCATCTTTATATTAACGTCGTTTTCACAAGCACTAATTTTATGTTTGATAACGTTTCGCTGCTGGACACAAGCCACAAGTGAGCGTCAGGAACTTGAACAACGCCATTGACTTGCTTCGCGGGTGTGGTGCAGTTTTTATACAGTATGTAAATTTCATACGGGCAAATATTTTATCCAGATGTATTTAACGATCATGCAAATCATGTGAAAATTATATTTTGTTAGTAACCTTTATTATTGAAGCGCAATTAATTTTTGAGTTAGAGATTGAGTTGGTGTAAAGTTTGTTTTCGGAGCAATGTTACACGTACAATTTCATTTGACATAAACATAAGTGTAATGACGTTGTACGTAGGTAGGTACGTTAATTTAATCGACGCATTGTGTGATACATTGCTTGCTAAATAAATTAGTAAAAAAAACAACTAACGTTGCTGTTACACATGTTTCAAATATATGCCCATATTATACACACTGTATTTTCCTTCAAGCGACAATTAAATGAAAATAATTAAAATTTAATTAATTAAAGAAATCAGATGATAATAATCTACGACAGGGACGGGACGTTTGACGTGTTAAATTTAAGGGTAGATTTTGACCGTTTCCTTGTTTTACTGACATGAATTAGAATTATCCTGATACCAAGCGGAGCAAACTCATCTAGTCTCACCATTCGCGATCATTTTAATCATTGACTCGCTTGATTTATGTGATAATTCTATGGGATATAATCTGTACCTACTGATATTATATCAAGATGTTTCTTGTGCGACATTCTTCATCATGGATTATCTATGTTCTATGACTTTGCGTTCGAGTTGACGTTTAAAAAGTATAATAATTACGACTAGATATACTTAATACTTGTCACTTTTTACAAGGTTTGTTCATGGTTTGTGTTGTGGATTTGATTAGTTGTCCGTAAGAATGAATAAAGAAGTTTTATTTGCACTTTAGATGAAGTAGAGTTTTTTCTTTAATTTAAGGCCGCGCTTTCGTACGCGCAGACAGACAAATATATTATGATACAATTTACTTTTATTGACTACTAGCGACCCGCCCCGGCTTCGCACGGTATATTATACATGTAATATACACATAAACCTTCCTCTTGAATCACTCTATCTATTAAAAAAAACCGCATCCAAATCCGTTGTGTGGTTTTGAGGATATAAGCATACATAGGGACACGGGGACAGAAAAAGCGACTTTATTTTATAATGTATTGAAGTCCGAATATAAACCAAGCTAATGTTTTGGATACCAAGAAACTGATATACATACTTTAATATTTAATACTGATATATTTCGATACATGTAACCGCCCCGGCCGGGGATCGAGCCTGAACTTAATATACGTAGTCGGGTTCTCTAATCACTAGGCTGTCCGGGCGTCATATTAACCATGCGTTTTACTACAAGTAATATGACTAGTAGAAGTGTTAGGGTTCTACACTAAGCTCTGAAGTAACGCCAATTTATAATTTGTCCTTTAACTGTCCAGGTACGAAAAATTACATACGTACAGAAAGATACATGTATTCACGTACCACCGTAGAACTCTATCACAATAAGGTGACTCACTTAAGTTTGAGTGACGGCGGCCTGTCAATTGCGACAGGGTTCTACGGTGGTACATGAATATATGACCCTTAGAACTGAGACTCGCGTGTCAACTCTTCAGCACTTACTTTTCTTTTGAAATTGCGTACAGTAAGTTAACGTTCCTAGACCAAGTGACAGTAAATTGTTACAAAATCCGTATTCACGTAAAGACCGCAACTTTCCACTTCCTACAAAGCAATAGCAATCTAAATGTCAATTTAATACACAGCATCGAATTCCGGTGCGAACATAATATTTCAGCGCTAATTAACAGCCGTCACGGAACCCCATATACCTAAAACACGGTTTTCGCTGACCGCGAGAGATATCGGGACCGTCCCAATTCCTCTGCGCTCTCGATCAATTAACAATAAAGCATTTACCGCAAGTCGAATGTGGGTTTTACTCGGATTCAATTAAAACGAACCGACGTATATCGGCCAACTATAAAGCGAGGCGAATAATTTACTGCATATCACAGCGGAATTACGGAACGCTAAGATGCCGCATTGTATCAAAACGGAATCGGATAACGAAGGCGAATTTTCGCCGGTTGCGATATTTATTGCTAATTAAAATGTTTTAAAAGTTGATTTTGGTTTGAGAGTGCGATAGTGTAGCTATAAAAGTGTTCATTGTCGCTATAAAGCTTTATCTTAAAATGGGGATGCGGCCGTGTATTCGCACAAAGATTTTATTGATGTGTTAGGTTTGAATAAAAATAATGACTGCAGGAATTAAAATAAAAAGTGGTACGGTATGTGAGTCGAACAAAATAAAACAAACAAATCATCAATGGTCTTAAAAGTGAAATGAATCAGTTCGACTAGTAAAAACTAAATTCGGTGTTTTTACCTTAAGTATGGCTTCGCTTCTTTGATAGTATTTCACACTGTAGCAATTCTTATAAAGATTTTTACTAAACTGTGATTATGGATTGTGACAGCAAAAATATCAATGCGCGAGTTTGAAAAATAATGAATGTTTTAATACCACTGTGAATCTAGCAGGTTATTAATAATCAATAACTGTGGGTAGTGACTGTAAAAGTTATTTATGGAGATTGTTATCGTGAGCAATAATTCACCGCGACTCAGATGAACCCGAGATTTGTTGTTAAACCAATTGCAATGTGTAGATAGTTTGATGGTAAAGGAGATGGTGATATATTGAAATAGAATGGGTCACATAAGTAATTATAGCCGAGGTTTGCGTGGCCCTACATCGAGGGGTGCGGTACCTACTCTTTTGTCTAATCTGCAAGAGAACGTTACAATATATATAACCTAACCTAAAAAATATATTTAGATAAGTACAAGATTTTTGCTGACTGTACTTGCATTGTCATCCGTCCTACATATGTGAACCAAATTTCAAGTCGATCGAACCAACCGCTGAAGAGTTACCTCCTGCGGAGACGATCCTGGCTGGACCACTAGAATTCTACTACCAGATTATTGTAATTGTCATTTGACTTACACAAGTACGCAAAATTTCAGCTCAATAGGATTAAGATATCTGCATCAAAATTGAGTCGCAAGATTCCACCCGGATAAACATATTTACATACATACACACATTCATACATACGTTGTAAGTTAATATAAAGCTTATAATCCTTACTAATATTATAAATGCGAAAGTAACTCTGTCTGTCTGTCTGTCTGTCTGTTACCTTTTCACGCTTAAACCGCTGGGCCGATTTAGTTGAAATTTGGTATACAGATAGTTTGAGTCCCGGGAAAGGACATAGGATAGTTTTTATCCCGGAAAATTGCGTAGTTCCTGCGGGATAGCACAGCCCAAACCACTGGACTTAGAGACTTGAAATTTTGCACATAGATACCTTATACAATGTAGGCATCCACTAAGGAAGGATTTTTGGAAATTCCCACGGGATAAGGAAAAAACGGGAATTATATATTCGATTCCGAGTGACGCTTAGTAGGTGATTACAAAACTAAGAAACTAATTTCAGGATTTTTGGAAATTCCCACGGGATAAAGAAAAAAACGGGATTTATCTACGCGGACGAAGTCGCGGGCATAAGCTAGTAATAATAATAAAAAGTACAAGATATGGAGGTAATCGTAACTCAGATACAAAAACCTTGTACATTCCGTGAGCTCATAGAATGCCATTCGGTTTTATCTAGCTGTCTCACTTACTCTTATGGGTTTGATACTTGAATCGGCCGAGTGAGGAAGCCAGCAAGATAAACCGTATAGCATTCTAAGAGTTCATGGACTGTAAGTATGAAATACTAGCTGTTGCCCGCAACTTCGTCTGCATAGAATTCGTTTATCGCTATCCCGCAGGAATTACGCAATTTTCCGGGATAAAAAGTAGCCTATGTGTTATTCCAGACTGTAACCTATCTATGTTCCAAATTTTATCCCGATCTGTCCAGCCTTTTTTGCGTGAAAGAGTAACAAACATCCAAACATACTCACAAACTTTCACATTTATAATATTAGTAGGATAACTTTGAAAACTTTCTTGCTTCTTAGATTCTGTTGAGTTCCATCTCGATCAAGCAAAAGTATTGTACGGTTGAAATTGACATCGACGACACAAGGATCGGGACATAGATGAAAATGCAGTTTTTTTTTATTTTGTTAGTGAGCGTTAAGCACAAAAGTAATTTGGATCGTTAAGTAATTATTTTCAATTTGGCATTAAAATTAATTGCAATCAGACCAATAGCCTCAAAAGATAATTTTATCGTGAGATTCATTGAGAAAATAATTTGACACGATGTCCGTCCGACAACAACGATGTGCTTGTCATTCACACAGTTTTCTCTTTGCTACATGTATGTTTGAAGTATCATTTCGTGATTATAATTTTTATGTGATTATCGGATATTTCTGTGGTCGACTCTAAGTATAAAGCTAAAAGCTCTTTGGATTTCAACAGGAGTAAGTACTAACTCGAGTCAATGATGCATTTTATTTACAGGTTTTTTATGCACAAATGATATATAAGACAGTATAGTTAATTATTTACTGTTTCATTCAGGGATAAAAAAATCTAATTGATAAAATATGTTCCCATAGCTTTTTTAATTTACAATTTAAAGAAGAAATGTGAACTTGGGCTAGCGAGGAATGCCCATATCCTCTCATTATTAGATGAGTTCTGTGTCCAGCTGTGGACGTATATCGGCTAGGGATAATGATGATGATTTAAATACTACCGCGCAAAATTACATTGCACAATGTGAAATGCCACTCATATCATTATTACACATAAACGGATAACTCACGTATTAAAAGTCGAGTGATGCTCGACATGTTTCGGACTATTTCGTAGTCCTTCTTCCTGGAGCGCTCGCCCCGGCGGCAGCGAAATACGAAACATGTACGCTACAAATAGTCCGAAACATGTCGAGCATCACTCGACTTTTTATACGTGAGTTATCCGTTTATGTGTAATAATGATTAAGTCTCACGGTAGTTTCATGTTGAAAGTCACTCATATCCTTGATTTTGGACGGGATCTCTTTCAAAATTACGTGTCCTCAAGCATGATATTTATTTAATTATCCACGTCCATTGCAGTGGCAAGTTGTAAACTCAGAATAAAACAAACATCAAGACGGGGCGGACAACTCGTTACTGATAATGTTAAGGTACTGAGGGAACCATTACTGACGATCTGTTTGTTTTGTAACCAGCCTCGGACGCTGACGATTAAACGCTGGAGCGAGAGTTAGGAATGGTACAGACACGGCTCCGCTTGTGTTTCATCATCCGGACAGCTATGTAATGGAATTCCCGGTCTACATCAGAGTTCCTTGAATGTTACAATCAGGCCATCTTCAAGTCAGATCTAGTGTGAATAGGCACTTTCTAGGCTTCATCTTAGACCCCCATATTCGTTTACCATCAGGCGTGATTATATTCAAACGTCAGCCTACATACAAATATAAATCCCGTCTTTATCCTTTACGAGGTAGACAGAGCCTTAGGTAACAAGACCTAAAGGCCACGTTTAACGTGATTGTGGGCGTATAGGGTGGAAATGGGAATCAAGATAGTGATTGCTTGGAACATCGCGTATAACATGATAACTAAGATTTTCCCCCACTTTTTTTATCATCAGCAACTGGTACATTCTATGATTTTTTTCTGCTCCCAGACCAGCATGGAAACGCCTGCCTATCCTATTTTTAAACTTTCTAAATACGTTCGTGTCTTTACCTACAAATTTCTTCTAATATTTTGGAACATCATTTCGCGTCGGTCCATACACGTCTGCTCCGAAAACAGCTCTCTCTAGATGTCTTTGACAATAATTGTTTTGGTGTTACATTTTCGAGCGGCGTGATGTTATATCTTGATTATGAATGATCAATGCTTTTTATGCTAACAATAGCAATTTAAAAAAAAAGTTAAGTTATTATTACAAATTCTAAAATGATTAAAATTGATCAGATAATTGATAGGTAGTCTAAATATTTCTTACATGAATTGAAGAAGTATATAAATCAACACTTTAGACAACGGTGTAGTAGATATGAATCGCGTGATATCATTACTTAATAATACAGTAATAAAATATCCTTGATTTTATTATTCGTTTAAGTTTAGCAGTTTTTAGACAGCTAACTGTCGCCTCATTTTATTCCTTGGACTATGTTGAAAGGCAAGATAACAAACGCAACCGACGGAGCTGAAGTCTCGCTACTGTATTATACTTATTAGTGAAATGGTCTGATGAGTGAGTGGAACCCTCACAGGCCCGAAGCGATACGTTTAACGTTTTTTATGTCGTAATAACCCCCGATTTAATTTTGAAAATTAATTTAAATTCTGCTAAATTATTGCAAGTGTCAGTTAAAGTAACTTAAGAAAGCTTCTCGGTAGTTTTTTTAGTTGTAATGTCAGCTACGTCATACACGTAGCTTATAAAAGTTTCTGTTTGTAAAAGGCATCTAAAGCCTCGGGATAATTAGCTATTGGTGCACAACCGTATTATATAAAGCCGCCGTAATCGACCATCGGTAGAACCCTTGCTCAATAAATGCCCCAGTCACTTCCTAGACTATAACGATGTCTTACTTAGACAAATTGGCATTGCAGCTCGAGGTTATTAAGGTTCACCTATAGTTTTCTCGGAATTGTAGTAGGAGTCGAAGAAATTGATTCCTGACACAGTAAATATCACCGTGACGTTACATTGAATTGACCAGAAAAATCATGTAACGTTTACTGTGAGAACGTTCTACGGTGGGTACATGTAGGGACGAGTGTCACGCTAAAGCAAAGACGAAAAGGTTTAGTAAAGAATATAATTATTCATTGAATAAAAATAGAATAGAAGAATCAATTTTTAAATCAGCAAAGACCGTTGTAAAAAAACAAGTAAAAGTTGTAGTGGCAATAAAATTGTCGGAATGGAAAGAATATAATATGGTGTAGGAGTGTGTGTTTCTTTACTGAACACATAAAAACTCAACACAAGGAAAACCAGCTAAACCGTCCGCACAAACAGCTGATTTAGTAAATTTAATTGGTGCTAAATGTCAATGATCGCGATGATCCATCAGGCATCATCCAATCATCATGTGTATGGCCAGCTAACAAGAAACGACAATAATCATATATTCGTTAACAGCACATTCAAACGGTGATTGGCAGTTCTTTGTGATAAAATACTACAGGTCATAGCTACCGGCCAAAACGTACCCAACTTAATTATACTCTTGTTGGTTTTTTAGACAAATAACTGTTAGTGCTTCCGGAATAGTGATTCAATGAGTGATGAATTGATCGGGTGCGTGAAGATGCTGGTTAAGTTAATTATGTGAGTTATTTGGTTGTTTACAAAGCTTGCATCATCGCACCATTGTGATACTGTGCTGTTATGTTTTGGAAACGGCGTGTACTCGTAGCAAGGTGTTATGTGAAGTAAAGATTGGAATAAAAAGAAACTGTAAAACCTCAAAGGTGAGTAGTGTAAATAAGGCTCGAGTTTGTGAGGTTGTAGAGGGCAACTTCTAAAACTACTGAAACGATTTTGAGAATTCTTATAGCAATAGAAAGCCATATTATCTGTGAGTGTCATAGGTTCTATTTAGTTTTGAGCGGACAAAGTCGCGGGCAACAGCTAGTGTGCATTAAAGAGTTAGTAAACTATAGTATACCTTTTATTAAAAAAATATTGTACGTACTTGGTACTCTTGTGATGAGGTAGATAAAGTTCACAAAGTATAAAATTTACGCACCGTCGTGTTCACTGAAAAAAATAAGGTAAATAATCTTGATCTGTTTTTTAATTACATAATATTTGATTGTTTACGCCTTGACCCTTTGCCATTGGCAAAGACTTAACGGCGTCATAGATATCATATTAAAGTCATTATTTTATATTTGATCTATGCTGATTGTGAGCTGATTGCGGAATTTATTCAATATGGCGTGTTCAGTTAATAGCACGTGAAAATACGACGTGCAACGTATTTCATGTCAAACTTTACGTCCGCTTTCATAGCCGTCAGGTTATTTTATTCCCGACGAGACAGTCTTAGACCTTAGAAATAAATAGGGCCTAATCCTTTTTATATCGTAAGCTATCATAAAATTGTCAGAGCCCCGGGCGAAGCCACAAACGAGAATTTATACGCGCTCCTGCAAATGAGCAACCGTGGCATGAATCGTACGCGGTTATGATAGTTGACAGGATAACGCTAATAAATTTACTATACGACATACTATTTGTTTTAATTACAGTTTTAATTGGCCGCAACTGATTTTCTTTTTATTCGTTTCAATCATGGCGGTGTGGCTGTGGTCGTTATTTCAAGTATTTGTAACGCGTCTCACAACGCGTGGCGACTCGCCTCTTACAGTTGCCGTCCTAGTGTATGTGTGCAAAGGACCACTCACGGCTGCTTTTATTTGGTTCTTCTATCGTAATAATGTCAAAGGTGACCTTGAGCGTGTCCAAGTGCCTTTGACTTGTCAACTTACATGTTATTAACAATACATTATTTTGATCTAGCGTGTTTTCTTGTCAGTGCTGATATATCAGTGTGTATTTTGAGTTTAGTAGGTTTTCCTTTCAGTTGATTGTCATAACGATCATGCCTATTGGTTGACTTACACGTAATCCATGATATTTAATAATAATTAGGGTAAGGTTATTAGGTCTCTTGGACTTTAGATCGCTTGTAATCCTCTGAATTAATCTGACTAAATCCTTGATTATTGTTCCCCTACCTAGTCATTACTACGAAAAGTTAGATCAATTTCAATAACGAGAAATCAGACTATAATAGGCCATTCTTTCGAATGTTGCAAGGAAAGCGAAGCTTGAAAGCGAAATACACTATGAAAAACAAGCATCATATACACTAACACTACACACACTACATGACTAATCGAATAAAGGCCAGTTATAATGTTTAGCAAACACATTTAATAGTTGGCTAAAACGCTTAAAAAAATCGTTACGCCGTAGTCGCCTTCATGAGGGTTTATGAAGCTTCGACATGCGATCTTGTAGTTCAATAAATTCAATTTCGACACGTCTAATTTTTATTAACTTTGTTCCTCCCTTTTAAAAGCTGTGTTTAGCAGTTTCCGCTGGGGTTATTGTTTCGAAATCGATATTAATTAGAAATCGATAATGCTGTCGTATTATTTTGGTTACTGATAGAAATGCAGCTGTAACTTTCGAGTAAAAGCTAATATTTTAAACTAGATTCTGCCCGCGACTTCGTCTGCGTAGAATTGTACATACAACTTCCTCTTGAATCACTCTATCTATTAAAAAAAACCGCATCAAAATCCGTTGCGTAGTTTTAAAGATCTAAGCATACATAGGTATAGACAGCGGAAAGCGACTTTGTTTTATACTATGTATTGAAAAAGCAAAAGTTTTTGTTAGAATTTAGATTGTAAACATACACTAACATCCTTAAGACCCTTGAACTTGCAAAAAGCATTTTTATTTAAGGTAAATTCTTGAGATTTTTAAACATTTCAATTACATATTCCAGTCCCATCAGCCTAACGGTTTAAGGATAGAAAGATCAAGACGGCAAGTGATTTGGGTCTCAGCAAAGGCAAAGGCTAGGGTTTCGAATACCCTTGTTAATTTAATATAAACATGCTATCTGTCAGCCCGACTCTGAGAGGCTTAACCAATTACCAGAGATGTACACACGATACTGGAACCTTTAGTATTGTCAGTGAAGCTAGAACTTGGATCGAGAAGGTGCGATGCAATGTGAAGGAAGATTAGAAATTAAGTATGGGTTATGAAGGACTTAATACAAGTTGAACACTTAGTAGAGCCCGTTTTTTACTTCGTCTGCAAAGAATTCGTTTATCGCTATCCCGCGGAAACTATGCCATTTTCCGGGATAAAAAGTAGCCTATGTTTTAATCTAGGGTACCAGATATCTCCGTTCCAAATCAGTCCAGTCGTTTCAGCGTGAATAAGGAACAGACATACACACTCACTCACAAACTTTCGCATTTATAGTATTAGTAGGAAGGATAGGATAGGTTTAAAAGATTGGTGAATGTATTTTTGAATTCGGCATAGGAATGGTTTATATACCTGTAAATTCCGATAGTACAAGGTTCATACAGTAACAAAAAGCAATGAAATAAAAATGCCAATATGTGTTTGTTATACGGAGTAATTATGCATATAGTGCCCGTAGGATAAAGTTATGATAGTAAAATGTTTTGTTTTGAACATGTCTAATAATGTCTATCATAAATTGTTCGTTGTGTAATTACTTAACTATTTGTGTATGTTTAGCTCTTATAAACAAGGTGTTCCCTAGCTTTATGAATCGTTATTAGAAAACGTCAACGGCAAGGTCTTGTTAGAAAATATTCCGTATAATTTTCTTTAACAGTACCCTTTCTTGTGGTTTTGTTCCCGTAGCCGAGATTACGAAAGCAACTCGTAATTGAGTCGCGTCTCCTAGTGGTGAACAGGGTTTTAACAAGCAATAACTATAGTTATTGACGCTAGAATATAAAGACGGTTTCCGTTATAATTTTTACGAATTTATTTTGACCAAACTAACCTGAATTATGAATCCATCCAACCTCAATTCAATTCTTAAAATCTAGCTCCATCGATACTATCGATGATTCTGCCAATGTCGAGGTTGAAGAAGACACTACTTGTTTCAGCCGTTGTTCGGTAGCTTCAGCGTGCGGTACTCTGATGAGACATCCAACCTCATTGAGACGCCAACAACGATCCGAATGTCAATTAAATAGGACGCATTTAAATATAGAACTATACAGTGTGTTAATTACATACTGGCGTATTTTTATCCAGATGTAGTTACCGATCATACAAGTCATGGTTTAGAATTATCTTTTCTTAGCAACTTTTATTATTAAACGCAGACACACACACACACACACACACACACACACACACACACACACACACACACACACACACACAAATCACGTCTTTATCCCTTACGGGGTAGAGAGAACCTAAGGTAACAAGACCTAACAGGCCACGTTTAGCAAGATTGTGAGCGTATAGGTGGAAAGTGGAATCAAAATAGTGATGGGTTGCTAGCCGCATCGCCTGTAACATGATTCATATTTTCGCCCATTCCCTCGATGGGCTTTTACCATCTGCGCGGGAAGAGAAGCAACTGGTACATTCTATGTTTTTTCTTTGCTCCCAGACCAGCATGGAAGTTATTATTGAAGTGGATTATTGAAGCGTAAATTTTTCTAAAGTTTGTCTTTGGAGCAATGTAACATGTGCAATTTCATTTGACATAAGTGTTATGACGTTTACGTAGGTATGTGCGTTAATTTAATCGACGCATTGTGATACATTGCTTGCTAAATTAATTAGTGAGAAAAAATAAAATTCAACTAATTTATGCCACGAAGCCCGCCAAAGCCAGTGAAAAGTGAATGTTATTGGACCTCACGCGACACTAGCGCCTCTAGTGGCAAATTTACACGTGACATCCCCCATTAAGTTAACATTTATATCTTCTCTTTCAGGATGGACGGATATACCACATGCACGCAGCCGTACACTTTTGTATTAACGTCTTTTTCGGTTCAAGGTCGCTGCGGTGCGCCTCGTTCCAAAGAGGCTGAGGTTGGAGCCTTCATCTTGCGGTTGCCGAAGATTACCCCGCAGCCACCCAATCTTGTTACCGGCGACAATCATGCTTTCTTCTTTTTTATTAATGTTATGAGTAAGTGGGATAGAGTCGGGACTAATTGTGTAGACGGTTTTTTAAGTTTGAAAAAAATGAAGATTGTTACATCTCCGTTAAATTGCCTATAGGCCTATAGGTTTTTGGTCACAAAATACGTCTCGAACGCGTTTGCGTCAAATACTATCTACTAAATATCAAAAACTATGAGAACAGTTTGTTGCCGTTTCGATCCGCAAGTGGCGCTGCCAATTTTTCCATAGTAATTGAGGCGTTTTCGTGAACGCGTTCGAGGCGTTTTTTTGTGTGCAAACTTACACTAGAGGCTCAGATAACAATGAGAATTAACCCTCGATATTTAACAATGCTTACCATCGGAAACTTGTTCAAAACATCTGATCGCTGTCACGTATTTTTTAGCTTTAGCATTCACAATAATTTAGCGATACTGATTTCACGATCCGCACTAGTAAATAAACAATCGTAAAAAGCGCGAAATTGCATATTACATCTACCACGGTTTTGTAGGATTTCCCGTTGCTTTATTAACACAATAACCTATTTTGATAATTGTATTTACCGAACATTCCGTTCGGCTGCATTCACACTAAGCTGTCACGGGAGTGAAACAGCGATATTCATAAGTAGCATCATCAAAGAGTCCACGCGCGGCGCTGACGCTGAGATATTGCCGGTAGAATTGACGCGACAGTCTGTCCGCAGCTTTATAAATAAAGTGAGAACGCACCGTTTGAGCACAGTGTAGGACAGAGACAGATGAAGCACTTGGTTTGAAGCTGTAACGGTTTATATTGAGTATGGTGTGATTAACGTCTATTCCAAATTTTGGGAACGTTTTCAGATGTCCTGATTGCGGTCGTAAAATATTGTTTAATTTTGTTTTAATTTTGGCAATCCGTGGAAACAGTAGGTGTCTAATAATATTTAGTATTGTTGACAAAGGTGACCTTAAGTGGTGTTACCTAGTAAAAGTAAGTAAGTAAATGCTTTATTGTACAAAAATATAAAGAAACAGACACAATATATGGGTACAAATAAAATTGTAAAAAATATATTTTGACAAATTTATTTGTCTCAAAATGGATCAACGTAACAGATATAGTCAATAGGGTATCGTTCTACTCGTTACAACAAAAACCCTTCAAGTTAAATAACCTATTTTGTTTTTAGGTAACTTAAATGCGTCTAATTTGGACCTACGTGGTTTCGATAACATTTTTTAAATTTATTTATTATTAATCGTTTTTGATACAAGTGGATTGGCTGTTGGTGATTTAACTGTGGATTGATACAATGAATTAAAATAGCGGACGTCAACGTAGGAGGCGAAGGATCCGGAACGCATGGCCACATCGATTTATACGTCAACGGTAATTAGTTTTCAGTTTCGCTGAATTGTGACGTCACACTTAATCTTCACAAAGTAGCAAACAAAAAAGATTGAAGCGAGATAGAAGATACCCTCTTCAAAATATCTAAGTACAATCGTTCCCATATTCTGTATAGGTTTCATTATCATATTGGTAAAGCCATTTCACATTTAAAACTCTATACAAATTCATTCTCAAAGCTAAAAACTGAAACTACACTTACGCAGTCTAGAATAACTGGGTGAGTAATTTACATTATTATTTGTGTGCATACATTTTAGTATGCATAAATTACAGCATAAAAAGCTAGCCAGATACACGTTGTCTCTTAATTCATCAAACCAACGACACAACGTTGGTTTT
Source organism: Pandemis corylana (assembly GCA_949127965.1). Lineage (NCBI taxonomy): Eukaryota > Metazoa > Arthropoda > Insecta > Lepidoptera > Tortricidae > Pandemis > Pandemis corylana. The sequence continues at coordinate 5,803,751 of OX421860.1, forward strand.
TTTGCATGTAGCTGACTTGCACGTGTGGGTAGTACTCCGTAAGTAGTAACAAGATGACTGGTTATTTCTACGATTTTAGACTTTTGCAAAGTAACATAACGCCTGATTCAATCACCTAAATATTTATCATAGCGATAAAACCGATGATGGGGAGCGGATCAGAATATATAAAGTTTAAAATGTATAGTGGGTTAAAATACATAATGGTTCAAAGTATATAACGCAATTTTCTGTAAAACTATTAGCTAAATGAACTTTTTTGATATCGTAATCTATAGATTGGTTTAGGTTAGGTTAGGTTTGTTTTATAACAATCCTGTTAATTTGTAACTTTCTGAGAAAATCGCGTTATATATTATAAACCATTATCTATTTTAACCCATTATACATTTTAAACTTTATGTATTTTAATACGTACCCCCGATGAAGATAGCGAATCACGAACACATTTAACCATTAATGAAATCTTCCGCAGTTATGATACGATATCATGATGGGCATTTCGCAACATTTTCCATAATCGGAAATACGTAATGCCAGAGAGAAGCCACTAGAATTAAGTTAATTAATCAATCAATCAAGAAAAGACCATTGTTCAGGAGTTTTTGTTCTGGCTCACAAAGGATTTGCAACAATGCTCCCGGTCTTGTTCCAACAAAAGATATTGAACTTTCACCTTAAACTCATTTCGCTCCTTTTGTATGCACTTCTATTTTACGTCGGTGTAGACATGAGCTCTGCCTACGTTTTTAACACTAATTAGTGAGACCTAATTTATAATTACGATTCCCGTAGCATCCTTCGACTATTGCATCTTATTAGTTTTGTTCGCGCATGCCACAAACCAGAAGTTGAGAACAGCAAAGGCAGAGCTGAAATGAGGAGCAGGGTTTTCCCTGGAAGCACTCGAGAACTTTAGTTGCTACAACCCAACAGGCGGCCACAACTTGGCTCATAATTACGATTATGCATAAGAATCAGACCAAAAATAGACAGAAAATATTCGACAAAGATGCGACACGCGAGCCTCTAGCATGCGTATTGACAGACAAAACGTCTCGAACGCTTTTGCGTCAATCAATCAATTTTTAAAAAGAAATAGCGCCATCGATACTGTCGATGATTCCGCCAATGTCGAGGTTGAAGAAGACAGTGTCGTTACATCGTCTTTTGCGTAAACATCTCAATTACTACGGCTAAATCGGCAGGGCTACTTACTGTTAGTATTTGACGTTTTAATGCGAACATTTCCGACGCGATTTTGAAATTAAAAAAGTAGAGGCTCTATAATTATATCAACTGTCATATAAATGGTAAAGCACTTACACTGTCGATTAAGTAGGTATACGAAGCAGATAGAATCGTTGCACAACTCATTCTCATTCAATTAGTCCTTATCTTTTATCACACGTTTTCGCGGAACCCACGTACTGTAATCACGTAGGTTAACTAATCATCCAACAATGGAACCGTGACGCACCCGTTAAAACACATGTAGTGTTGAGTGAACGTTGCCACCCCATTTGAATTTGCATTCGCATTGCCTCCTGTGAATATCGTTCTTATACCGAAAGGTGCAATTACGTAAATTGTGTAATAGCCAGGTGTCGGCGTACTGAAGCGAAACTGCGAACAAATGAAGTTGGATTCTGCATTACGAAGGGCTTAATATATTTATTCACAATTAAGCAATTTTATTAAATAGTTCAGTAGTTTCACACAACTCCGAAATACTTAGGGCCTGTTTTACCACTCTCTGTTTAGTGGCAGTTGTCTATAATGACATCTCTGTCTGTTTCTTAGTAATAAATAGAGACGGAACCATAGATCACTGACACTTAAGGGGCCGTCGAGTTTTTGGATATGCGCTCCGTTTATGTGCGTGTGAAAATACTTTGCTACGTTTTGAAATCAATCATAATCTTTAGCCACTAAGCTCACTCTCCGACGGCCGTAGCAGAACCAAAGCAGACAGGAGGGACGCGTGGCGGCTCTGGTTAGAGTGGGCGGAGCGCGCGCGAATTTAGGTATTTCCTTCGTATTAATTAAAACAATACAGATTTAGAAAATGTAAGACGTATACGTTGTAGACAACGTCTCGTTACATACATACATACTTATACACATACATGTATCACGTCTTTATCCCTTACGGGGTAGACAGAGCCTAAAGTAACAAAACCTTAAGGCCACGTTTAGCATGATTAAGGGCATATAGGTAGAAAGGGAAATCAAAATAGTGATGGGTCGCTAGCCGCATCGCCTATAAGCTGTTTCTTAAGACTTTCGCCCATTCCCTCGATATGGGCTTTTACCATCTGCGCGGGAAGAGAAGCAACTTGTAAATTCTATGTTTTTTCTTCACTCCCAGACCAGCATGGAAGAACATCATCAGCATGGAGGAACGTCTCGTTTTGTTATTATTAAAAAACTGATGACTTTCCGTGCAGTATTTACGCCATACTAAGGGTATATTCTGTTTTTTAGAGGTAACTTAAAAAAAAACTATATCAAGGTAACTACAGGTAATCGTTTTTCTAAAGCGTATGTATTATAGAGTGAATAAGTATTTTATTGATTGTATAACTAATTCTTCAGTAATAACGACACAGCATAATAATAAATAAATAAATATCTTGGGACAAATTACACCAATTGATCCACCCCCAAACTAAGCAAAGCTTGTACTATGGGTACCAGGCAACGGATAAACATACTTATAATAATGTAGATAAATACATACAACATCCATGACTCGGGCACAAACATTCGTATTCATCATACAACTGTCTGCCCCTACCGGGATTCGAACCCAGGACCTCTAGCTTCATAGTCAGGGTCACTAACCACTAGGCTATACGGTCGTCCGGTTAGCATGGAATCAAACCAACGCAATTATTTCAAAATGACCTCAGCGCCCCCTTAAGATTACTGGAACATGACAGATAGTCATGAGACAGGCCCTTAATATATATTTTTTAACTTTTCGGTTTACAGAATCTTTATTTCTCATTAAAAACAATAAGTCACTTACATGAGAACTTAATATCTAAGGTAGTATTTGTAGTTTAGCTTTTAGCAACAGTTAAGTGAATTATGACTCCGATGTAGGTCAAATTTAAGTTCAAACTAGTTTTCTTAGTCAACGAATTTGGGTTAGTAAACTCCGGCTTCTAATACGTACATTCGTAATAAGACAACGTACAGGTTTATTTCCATTTCAAAATCAATCTTAAACCAAATCACATCGGATGCCATCCGTTAGCTATGATAAAACCCATCTAACTCTATTCACGGTTGATATAAATTTATTAATGTTCACTTCGAAATACATCTCCATCGCAAGCTGGAGTAAAATTGGCTGTCACAATTAATTACCTCATCCAACATGCATGACAATCTAATAGCGGTGATCTAGCTGCGACCCGCTTTCCGCTTTCTCTTGCACGAAGATCACAATGATCGTCGGGCCTTTGAACGTGCGGTTGGTCGGTATTGGGACCGTGCGCGACGACAGCGCCACGTGATAGGCGGCCATTATGGACAATATTGTCACCGCTGTCAAACAAGAAGCAAGTAAATATTGAGAAAAATATTAATGAAATCTTGTGTTATTTTACTATATTACACAATTTTGGACAATGGTAGTCAGTATTATTATTGCCAATAATATTAAAATTGTTGTTTTCAGTGAAATTTTAGAGGTTAGGTAACTTACTTTTTTTTTCTTACGGCAAATATCCACTTATTTCTTTGGTCTCGTTTCCACCATGGTCTTGGAAATTGGTAAAATTTACAGTCGCTATTCTTTTTGGTGTTATTACATTTCACAACAACACCATCTTACCAGGACCATATTTTTATCTCAAAAACGATTAGAAAATGTTTACTGCAATATGGATTTGACAGCTCAAGTCAGCGACAAAAATGACAATTTTAGCCGTAGCGAGCGCTGTGATCGTTTAGGCTACCCCCTCCACCCGCTTTGCACTCTGCCAATAACACATCAGTAAGATCCAGAAGTAACTACAGGGTCAAAACAGATCTATAGATTATAAATGACTAGCTGTTGCCCGCAACTTCATCTGCATAGAATTCGTTTATCGCTATCCCGCAGAAATTACGCAATCCGTTCTTAGAGGATGCCTACGTCATAGTAGCTTTATGCATGCAAAGTCTCAGCCCAGTCGGTTTAAAATTGACAAAGTTTCATACAAACTTTCTTCCCCTATTTTATCCCTTAGGGGTAGAATTGATCAAAATCCTTTCTTAGCGGATGCCTACGTCATAACATCTACCTGCATGCCAAATTTCAGCCCGATCCGTCCAGTGGTTTGGGCTGTTCGTTGATAGATCACTATGTCAGTCAGTCAGTCACCTTTCAGTTATATATGTTTAGAAGATAGATTACCAATGCTGTATTTATGTGTTTGTTCCAGGTTAAGTAAATGGGTAAAGCCCTGAGATCTCTAGCTAACACGGTTCATGAGATATAGTCTAGTGACAGACAGACGGAAAGTGAGGCACCGTTTTTACCCTTTGGGTACGGAACTCTAAAAAATCATAGCACTCAAAAACACGCTGTAGGAACAGAATGGCCAAGATATTTTTTCCTTTGGACGTCATCAGTTTTACAAAAACTTAAGTTGAAAAAATTACTTTACTTATGCCTACTTTTTTTGGTCGTCTTAGATGATGTCTTAGAACGATAAATATTTTTTCGACACTGTCCAGCAATTGACCCAAAGCTCATGGCAACTACAGATGAAGCCAAAGCTGTAATCCTTGTTCAGTAAGTCTGTTTACTCCTTATGAAATAAGTATTATTAAACAGTTATCCAGAACTGAACAGAAAAGTATCTAGACTAAGAGAGTTCGCTAATTCTAAGGCCCTGGCCTAAGGTCGTGAGTCGAACTTAATTGGACCCCGGCCGGGTGACACGGAGAGGAGATGCATCGCCCGACTGTATGAAACGCATAAATTTCTAACTGAGAATTGGACCCGAGCCGCCACTTTTGCTTTAAGATATTATGATTTTGCGTGCACTGTTGAAATTTATAACGGGTCTGGTCAAAATATGTTGTTATTTAAACATGTATGCATCTCGCCTCTTTTTATTTGAACGTGCTTTATTTTATTCTTATGACACATGAATTCAGCCAGTAATAAAAAAACAAATGCAAAACGTTCCCCGGATAACATAGATTTGAAGTTAACACAATGGCACTCTATACATTGTCCTCTAACCACAGCCGGTGACATTAAATGGCTGATAAATACATGCACACACTGGACCCAGACATCCCGTGTCAACATAAAAGGTCGTAAAAGCAAGAATGCATTGAAAAAGCAGTCGTGATCTCCAATAAGTGGCACATAAACAAAACGTAAAAAATCACAATAGTCCGATACTAGTTGAGAAGTAAAAGAGCGCGAGCCGTTGACACATTTGAAGATAATGTGCGCATGTTCTCCTGTGCTCTGTGGAGTACAAGCTCAAAGCTTTTAGCGTTTACAATATTTCCTAATATCAAATTAAAAATCGAGTTGCTCTGCAAAAAGAACACTATTAACATAATCTTGAAGAGTTTAGAGTTAGAGTTAGAGAAAAATGTTTAACAAATACCCTGCTCCTCATCTTTCCGTATCCTGAAATGTTATTATAACAAATTTCATTGGGCTATAATGATTACAAAGGAAACGTCTCCTGCACTGATCCCCAGTTCAGCGATCAAACTATGGTTTCCAGTGCAACTTAGGTAATTTTTGAGGTCACCATTAAGTTTTATACGGCCAGTAAAAGCATGATGCAGGTGATATTTTTCGTGACGGAAGCTTTAGAGAAAAGTTAACGCCCTTTTACGAAACTACTTTACAATAGAGACTTATTTTCCCCGCAGCTTACTGTATAGGCGACCGTAAGTAAGCCAAACGCATTGGTCGCTATTAAAACCTACGATCACAATATAAATATGATAATTATGTATGTGTCGGCTGGCCCTCTAGCTATATAATGTATCCAACCTAGAGCACCTGTGTAAACGATATAAAATTTATTAGATGGTACCAAATTCAAAAACAAACTTAAATCATTTCTACAATGCATGTGATAAATGAATACTGCGGTCGGAATTATTAAAATTAAGATAGAAATAATTGACTATAATAATAAATCATAAATGTTATCGTAAATGTAGGTACACGGTTTTAGACAGTAAACGTTTTTTATTTCGTATTTGAAATGGAGAAGTTATCCACGCTACCGCCTGTAACCGACGCATCTCTCATGAATACGAAGCGGACGGCGGGTGCCACGTAACGAGTGTGCATTTACATTTCATATGCTACAAATGACGCGAGCATTGCACAGGTTGCAAGGAGCATGGAAGACCTGTTTATGATCTTGGATTGTGTTGTTTAAACAAATTCGAGACGGGTAGAGGCTTAGACTGACTAATTAGTTTGGCAGAATAATACTGACGATTTACAGTCGCAGACTGGTGTTGACATGCAGGCTCTAGTGTTCTTAAAAACTAATTAATTAATGTGGCTGGATAAAAAATAGCCTAGAATAGTAAGAATGTCTGACGAGAGATCGGGTCAAATATGCGGCACTGACTGTCAATTTTCATGAATTGGAGAGGCACCCTAAGAAGAGACGAAGTTTTTAATCTTGGAGAATTATCAACACACGTTACATATATCGTGTTTCCGATTTAAATACACAGACACACACACACACACACACAAATCACGTCTTCATCCCTTACGGGGTAGACAGAAACTAAGGTAACAGGTACCGACAGGCCATATTTGGCAAGATTGTGGGCGTACAGGTGGAAAAATGAAATCAAAATAGTGATGGGTTGCTAGCCTAATCGCCTATAACATGATTCCTATTATAATCACCCATTCCCTCGATGGGCTTTTACCACCTGCGCGGGTAGAGAAGCAACTGGTACATTCTATAGGTATTGTAAATATCCTGTAATAAAAACAATAAGTAAGAAAACCATAAACAGTTTTCTGTAACAGCACCTGTAAACTCGACAAGCATGAACGTTTTGTGTCAACTATCAATCAATTAAAATTGAAAGGACATATATAACAGCGGAAACATTTTCCATATTCAGTTGAAAAATAAGTACAAGTAATGATTCTATTAGAGCTCGTAGTTGTTGCTCAACATCAAAGGAGGTAGTTAATGTTCTTACTAATAGGTACATAACTTTAACACTCTTGGCATGATAAGCAACTATGGCCATTTTGCCTTTAGAAATATTGTTCTGTTTGCAATGAACGTTTTATTGCGCCGAATAGTATGTAAATGATTGAAGAAACTGGAGCAGGTAATTTCGTGTTGCAAATTGATAGAAATATTGAGGAAGTGCGTTTATATACGAAATATTAAGCACGCTGGGAAATTGGCGATTATTATAAATGACATAAAAAGAGATACGATAGACAGATAATAGTAAAACTATGTTCATACATAAAGTTATTGCATACATCTTGGAAAATATTGTCTGATTACCATGCTGCATTTTATTGGAGAAGTGGGGTCTCCTGTTACAGGTATCTTGCATACCTACTAGGAGGTCCCCTAACCTTCTCAATATGTATCCTGAATGTTAAATAAAAAATACATTTTTGAAAGTTGTGCCAGCCAACGAGTATAAAGACACCGTGTTTTGATCGCGTATGTTCAACGAGCTGTCACTTCTAGCGACGCCGAATAGCAAATTAACCTCGACCATTACATAGGTTTCGCTAATGTTCGGTGTTGTCGCTTGCATATCATTCCTAAATTGATTCCCTGATCAACGTTAGTAGGATGGTTCATTCTGATTATTTTAACTACAATTTATTGCTATAGATTCAAAAAAGTTTATTAACCGACTGCATAGAATTTGTCTTTGGTGTAACTGCTTGGTCCTGCTCCATCCAAAACCGCTGTTCAACTGCACTGTGGATTTCCCACAATCTGGCGACGACATAGCCGATACGGGACAGCTTCATCATTATCTGCTATTTGAATGAAGCAACTCCCCGACAGCGCATAATTAACACAATAGAGTCTTCGGCAAATACTAAACTTGTTTTCATAATCAACTAGCTTCTGCCCGCGACTTCGTCTGCGTAGAATTATACATATAAACCGTCCTCTATTAAAAAAACCCGCATCAAAATCCGTTGCGTAGTTTTAAAGATATAGGCATACATAGAAACAGACAGCGGAAAGCGACTTTGTTTTACAGTGATAATGCAGATTCCTGCTCCCTCTCAACCACAGAATACAAGAACCAAACGGCATAGCCATGCATCGTACTATACTATCACAACCGATGTCGTCAAAACTTGGGCTGGCCAATGACCATTTGTAGTACAAAGTTTTTTGCCCTGATTTTTTTAGTGCATCCTGTTTCATAAAACTGACAGGTATAAGTGACAGTGTCGCGGTGATTTTACCACTTCGCTTATTTGAGTCAAAATTTTCCCAATTTAGCAATAATTGCGACAAAACTAGGACACACATGTAAATACACACACGGACGTTACCACTTATTCTATTTTTGCTGTTCTGTACTCTCAACCTTGTGGTGTAACCAGAGCAACTGCAACTTGCAATCTGTACACGCTCGAAGCGAACCTGTTTATTCCCCGTTCCCGAGTCCTATGACAGGTTAATCACAGCGTGTCACGGACTTATTAGGTTCCGCTTTCGTACAAAACACTTAACCGTATGTAAATAATGTAAATATGTAGTGTGAATGTGTTTCGTTTCTGCATAGTCATTTTTGTTTTCTAACCATGAATTGTGAGCTGCCCTGCCCGCAGTATAATGTAGCCGTTCGGTCAGGCTTAGAAATCTATTTAAACAAGCTTCTGTTCCAGGTTTTCCTATGCGTTTTATTCGTAAGCATGCTCTATATCGATGAGATATTATAAATGTAGAGTTAATTCCCATCTGTTGTTTATTTCACGAAATATGGAAAAGCTGAGCTAGGTATTTTTTAATTCTACATCTATAGATCAGCTTTTTATTATACGTAGGTCGATTGGTAAAAAACTAAGGTATTCTCTTATTGAGTGTGACTGTAGTACTTTTAGGAATTAGTGGGTCAAACATTGGAAGAGGTTAAGAAGTGAGAAGAGAGCATACTTGGGTTGATCGAGTGGACGTATACTAGTTGGTCGTCCTTGGTATTGCTGGAACGATGTGGTCCAGAGGGTTCGTTAAAATCTTAAGGCTGTTGGCTGGCAAGAGCTGGCCTAAAATTTGCAACGCGGCGTAGTCTGGTGACGGAGGCCAAGAGCTACTTGGACTACCGCGCCCAGCAGGTAACTTATGGAGGGCATTATTCCATTACTATAATGGAAACTGTATAGTTAATTGATGTTGCCTCTAAAGAGTAACCTAAGTTGACACACAGTGCTTTAACACAAAAACTATAATTATAGGTACCTATTTATATTTAGCAGCAAAACGGCTAGATACTAATAAAGAACAAAGACCTTTTTATTTCGATGCTTGTCTTTTTTCACGAGATTAACGACTGTAACAGCGCGAATCATCATTCATCTCACAAAGCCTTGCACTTAAGTTTTTGTGGTGGTGCGGTGTACAATAAAATTATCCATAATTTACTTGAATTGCAGTTTAAAAAATAAATACATCATAATCCCAAGGAGAAGGTAGGTTAACGAGATACGATGGAGATACTGAGGCAAGTAGTACTTACGTACTTCCTCTCGAAGTTTTTTAACGTCGACATCGGTTAAGCTGCTAAGGCGGGCTTGAATGGTCTAGAGATAACTAAATATATATTGGGATTACCTGTAGCAACCTAGGGCCAAGTAGTGTCAGGAGGAGGCTATTACTCTAACGCATGTTTAAAGTTTTTTAACTGCATAGACCATGCAAGCTGACTTATAAAGTTTTTTTTATAAATATTAAAATTGTGACTTAATTTACTTCAAAAGACAGACAGACCCTGCTAAGACACTATGCAGTGGCAAAGACGATCTGATCGTTTGCTATGGAGTTCTCTGAGAAAGCTCATAAGGAACATAGTAGCAGTCTCCGAAATTTAATAAATCGGCCAAATGCGAGTCGGACTTACGCACCGAGGGTTCCGTACAAATTCGGCAAGTGAATATAAAACCAGTGTTAGCAAAGCCCTACCTCCTAAGCAAAATGTAGGCAGTGTAAGATCATTTTATATTGGTTACTTACATAGAGAGAGAGACATAAAAATATCCTGTTTTTAGTTTTTGTTGTTAAAACGGCAACAAGTATACATCATCCGTGAAAATTTCAACTGTCTAGCCATCACGGTTCATGAGATACAGCCTGGTGATAGACGGACAGACATACAGACGGACTGACAGCGAAGTCTTAGTAATAGGGTCCCGTTACCCTTAGTGTACGGAACCCTAAAAGGTAAAGATGTAGTTTTACGAAAAGTAAAGTGAGACCAGTTTAAACTAAGCCTTGTCTTTTTTATATGTACGTAGGTCTTATAGTTAGCTTAGCGGGGTTTGATTTCACTTGTGTGCGCACATAAGGCGTTATAAATCGGGCTCAATTTGCCGGTAGAACCCAGACTTTACTTTTTAGTAAGTCTAAGTTCATATTCTACATTCTGCAGACAATGTATAGGTATAGTGTTCGGCAAGTTGAATATGTAACGGCAAGGGAACATTACAGTGGAAATTGAGGGGTAATCCGTGTTAATTAGTACATAGGTTTGTTAGACACCGCGGGCCGTGTTCAAACCGACCACGGTCTTGCTTGAGAGAATACTTAATCAGGGTTGATGAATTTCTGCCGTGCTTAGGAATAAAGTGTATAGACGTTGTTAATGTTAATTAAACGGCTACTGAAAATAGATAATTATTATGTGCTAATATTTTATTAATGGCCAGTGATTTAAGAGTTCCATCTCTTTAATCTGAATTTTCAATTTTGTAGTTTCCTTCATTCATTTTATAATTTAAATAGATTGCCATTACATTTATTATTTGCCGGCTCGCCGCAGCATCGCGCTAATGTGACGCTTTTGGCAGTATTCGGCGCTTAAGCATATTTGGTGTTTGTTAATGTTTAAGTTGTTTATTTTTATTTTTTGTGTTGTGTCGAATTTTGTAAGTGTCTTTTTCTATTTGTCAATATTTTGAGACATCCACGTTTGAGTGGTCCACGCGACAATGCTAAACAGCTCTCAAAGAGACTGTTTTGGCGTCACACTTTCATGCTATTCATTTTGAGTATAAAATTATCAATGCTAATCATCTGAACTGAATGACCAACGTCTCAGTTCATCCTGTATAAGATCATATTTTCACTTTTATGAACAAAGCATCACAGATAATAAGGACACTTTTAATCGAAAGTTAAGGCACACTATTGTAGTTCTCACGTTTAAATGTCGTTCTTTTGACTTTTTTGTCCGCACACCAGAATGCACCGGCACGCGGGCGCATGCCACTGCTATATGCCAATAAGGCAGCCTTTCATAAAATCTGAGTCTTTCCTGTAATCCGGGCCTGGGCTTTGTCCCGGATCCCGGCAAATTAACGAACTACCTTTACCGTGGGATGTCACTGGATTAGTGGGGCACTGGGCTTACGCAAATTGCGCTAATGAATGAGTTGTACTGCACGCTCGTATTTTACGCGGTTAGTACGTGAATGTGTATCGGTAGCCGGAAAATTGTGCTACGAGTAGGACCTTTGTTGGGTATTGATGCTTGTGATTGTGACGCTGTTTCTGGGGTTGTACACTATATTGTAGACGATATTTTTATAGACTTTTGTTCCACAGAAATTGTTTGTCATATTCTCATTTCATAGAATGATCAGTTCATGAAAAAATCATTTCATATAATCACAATTCATTGATTTTTGGGACCAACATTTTTTATTTAAATAGGTACGTAAGTATGGTAGAAAGATATATGAAATATTCCTAATTCTGATATTATTTACAATGAAAATCGTTTCATGTACTAGGTTGCTACTTTCACTTTAGCCAGATCATTTCTACAGGTAACATAGCCCTGCGTTTCTGGTAGCATTTCGTTTTTATTACAGTCGTAGTACTTACTTAACCTAACCTACTTTTTCCAAGTATTATTTTATATTCACGAAAGTAAATAATTAACAAAAAAATACCTACATCTTAGAAACAAACTTATGTAAAAAAAAAATTACCTTTTGTAATCTTTTGAAAAAACTATTCTACGAAATAAAATTCATCGAACAAATTTTATTTAAAACATGTTTCATTTAAATTAAGAGTATTTGAAATGAAAATATTGGATTTAATATTCTAATAGCTGTATATTCTTTGATAAAAATACTATGAAATTAAATTATGTGGAAATTCTGTCTATTAAAACAATGGGAAATCCTATTTCTGGTTTATAGATACGTTGTGAGTGATTTAAAGAAAAGATACAGAAACAACGTCGCTTTTTTGTAGTGTTATTAAGTATGATATTTATTTATTCAAATATCTTTAAGCCAGTTTTTAAAATTCATATAAAAATAGTAAAACAATATTAATCACAAAAAAAGGTACCTTGATGACTTCGGAAGCATGACAGCTACCCATGCAATACCCGCCCTATTTATGTAAAAAGTACACTTCTAGTCTAGACATATAAAAAAAGAGGAACCGGCATGGGCTGGGGCATACTTCTTAGGATAGGTACTCACAGTATTTCTCCTTTGCACTATGAGCCAGTAATAGCCAGAACATCTGGTATCATCAGAAACGCTTCTTTGGTTCTTTTGACAACCGTGAGCTACCACCACATAGACGTTCCATCATCACTACATATTATAAAACAAAGTCACTTTTTCTGTCCTCATGTCCCGATGTATGCTTATATATCTTCAAAACCACACAACGGATTTTGATGCGATTTTTTTTAATAGATAGAGTGATTCAAGAGGAAGGTTTATATGTATAATACATGCACAATATACCGTGCGAAGCCGGGGCGGGTCGCTAGTAATAAATATAAATGTCGAAAAACCTTGAATACATAAAACATTAGATTGCCAAATTTAATGCAACCTACGTCAGCGTTTAATAAACTCATTGGCACATGCTTTTTTCTCCAGCAATCGTCAATTAGTACGTCTTATTGCATTCCTCGAACTTGTAGTTGTCGATTCGATTCCCTGTCGCAAAACATTCAGCTCTGTAATGTGATTGAATTGATAAATATTTATGAAGGATCTGCAAGGCAAGTTTTTGTATGGACATCGATTCTGAGGCGGAATATAAAGGAAGTTTAGAGGCGCATTCTTATGTTTGTGACAAACTCATGAGCTTTAAATTGAAAAAATAAATCAAATCCGCAGCAAGCAAAATAGGTACAGTCATGCCATATAGTTTGAAGCATCCAAGTCGACCAAATAGTAGTTCGATACACCAGAGATATTAACAGCGTGCCGAACTGTTTGGTCACTCAGGATTTTTTATACTATGTCGCTGACTGCAAAGATCAGCAGCAATTTTTTGTCAAATTATTTATTAGATATAATCATGTGTGTCGTTACTAGTAACACTGTCCTCCTGTCCGAATCCGACTACGGCAACTACTCTTATACATTATTAAATCGATCAATGTTTTATTACATTAGACCCAGGTAACTAACTGGCGGCCTGATTTTTTTTAATTTAAAAGTGTGAGGGTTTTTAAATCTCGATTTCTTAAAGTATAAAAATTCGACGAGATACATCTTCGCCTAGAAAAATAAAAATGCATTGCGTGTAATTACGGCGTATAATCTAAAGAACGCGTTTCATTAAGTCACGTAGGATGTAGGTATTTAAAGTTCCGACTAGTTTTTCTACTTAAACTATTTAACAACTTTTTGTTCTTTGTTCAATAACGGTAAATTTTTAATTAAACAACTACCGGTTTTAAAATTAATAAATAAAATAGACGCAGTCAAATATCTCGAAGCTCATCAAACGGAGTTATCGGTCAAATTAATCTATAAACAACAGATTGAAATGTCATGGTCACTATTAAATGTAATATGGGAGATGCCCCTGTGAGATTATTTGAGAATTGAAAGGTAAAATATAATAAAAAGTTGAATCAAACTTTTTTGGCTGATTCTTTGACGGTAGGTACTTTCCTTGATATCCTGTTACCCTAACATCATTAACATTCAGATGAACTATTTCAGATTCGTTTACTTTACATTGTTAACATGAAATATAATAAAGTTACTCACTATACTCACAAATACTTTTTATTGTTCACAGTGCCGAGCAAAATAGCAAAAGTGGCAATTTAATGAGCAAGATTTTGACTAAAACATCTTATTTACTTATTTAGCATTCAAAGGTAAAGATAAATGTCTTCGCGATTCTTGATAATCGATTAAACTCGCACAAGTAAGCTTTATTTCTCTGCGCAGCGCAGTGGTAACTAGCGCCATCTAGTATGGAAGCCTGTAGTTACATTCACTTCTCCAAACAGCGATAGATGCCGCTATGTGTCACTGATAAAACTATTCTCACAATGCACTTAGTATGAAATTCCACAAAGAGCTTGAAACCAAAAGAGTTTTAGTTCCATCACAACCTAAATACTGTTCTCACGTTCGGGTATGCCTAGATAAGATTAAAATTAGCCTACGGAAAATAAACTGCGAAGTGCAAGGCTAAGCCGTAAACAAAATAATTACTGTACTACCTACTGTTCAAAAGGTCAACCATAAAACTGTAGCACGGTAGTTCCATAAATCCGCGTACATTATCGTTTCTTTATTGCATCACGATGTCGAACGATAAAGACCTAAGTTGACCTAACGTCAAGCGAAGCCGCGGGCAGAAGCCAGTTCCGCAATAAACTTACATTGAAAGCCACACAAATAGCTGAGACGAGAATTCATAATGGATAATAAATCACTGTTTACAACTCTGCATTTACTTACCAAGTGGTTGCGACATTCGCGATGGTTCACTAACTGGATTCTAAACTGACGATCCATCCGCGAAAATTCGAAATTGTGCTGCAAGGCATTGTTTCTTTAATTCAATTCTCGGCATGTATTTTATTACCTTCTGATTTTACGTACACATGTCATGTACATATATGAGAATGATAACGTATTATTAAAGATCGTTTAGTTCATTGATAAGTACTAGAAACTTGTTTTGTAGCATCATGTATTGTTTCTGTTTATGCTCGAGGTGTGCCGTACTTCACTTCTGTCGTCTGTCTTTTGTTTCTACTTTAAAGGAGATGTAAAATTTCACGAACAATACCGTTAAAAACTAAGTTGCGGCCATTTTTAGTTTTGGTTGCAAGTAATCAACTACAAGACGATCCACGACTGTTTCATAATTTTCAAATAGAATGGGATGAACTCAGTAGACCATGGGATACCACAGTATGAAACAATATTTTAATAGAAATTTTAGGACTCGTTTAGTGGACTAAACAGTTGTAATGTGTTATTTTCTCAAAATGATATCTTATATATAATTATGAGATACTATCGGAAGAATTTACCGATTCCGATCGGAATTTAATAACGTCATAACAAATTAAACAAATGCCAAAAAAGTAATTGATTATAGGTAGTGAATAAAATAAAGATTTAGCATTAGGTATGAGCATTCCATCAGAACAGTATTTATAGAGAGTTTATTTTTTACGACTGAGAAAAAGGCGTCCATTAAAAAATAGCTTAAAGAGCACCCTGAAATAACGACATATTATAAATCGGGTAATTAACGTTTCTAAAGCGCACTAACGTGGACTTATGTCCCGTTTCCTCGGCTTTTAAATTAGACGTCTGAAGGGACTTTTGAAGAAGTGCCTAAAGAGCGTTTTAAGAGCAGAAGCGAGATGTCATTTGAATTAATTATCCCTGACGAAGTACTGCGGGGAATTATTTTGGACTCTATATTTTCTGCTCTTTGAGACATATCGTTGAACTTTGGCGATGAAGTTAGAACGTTAAGTTGTTTGAAGAGATTATTTTACATTTTAGTGGACACTTTTGAATAACGAATAATTATGATGGCCAGTTGCGAAACTAACCTGCATTTTTTTTAAATTATGGCAACAAGTTTTCTTAAAGAGTGAACTTCTGCACTAACTCAAGAAAACTAAAGTAATAGTTATAATAAAATTATTAAAAATAAATTCGTTGTAGAAAAAAAAGTGCTTAAACAGATTTATCTCACCAAGTCCTTTGGAGGCGGTATTATATGACCGTCGTGAGCAGTCTAAAAAAAATAATATAAAATACGCGACATATTTTTTATTAACTGCTTTCCTCTACACCGCATTATTTTGTACTTGCATTAAAATGAAAATCCGCCGAAAACCTTCAAATATTGAATGCTTAAACTGAACACTTGTTCCCACTGTATTCATAAAATGATAATAATATCAACATTTTATAGCTAATTTATTATCCTAACGAAGGCGAATGTCAAAATAATTGTTAAAGACAAATAATGCTTAATCATATGTTTAGTAACCGATAATGAGTATCGAAATATTTGTGTAAAGTTAATAAATAATGTTAATTTAGTGCTGTAACTAAATAGTAAAGAACATGTCAATAAACTCAGCAGTATTGGTATCAAAATTGATGAGAAAAGGCTACCGTTGATCGAAGACAAAGGAAACGTAGCGTGAAAGCACAATTAATCCTAAAGAACAACCGTCAACCGTCCGGAATTCAGGCGGATGTGATACAAAGTAACTTTAAATATTTTATTGTATTTGTAATATTTGTTGGACGTTAAGATGTTTACCAAGATTCTAAAATACTCAAATCTTATATCTATGTTGGATACACGGACCTATTTGTATGACAAATCTTGTTTAA
Source organism: Pandemis corylana (assembly GCA_949127965.1). Taxonomy (NCBI): domain Eukaryota; kingdom Metazoa; phylum Arthropoda; class Insecta; order Lepidoptera; family Tortricidae; genus Pandemis; species Pandemis corylana. Next base: position 5,820,633 of record OX421860.1, read on the forward strand.
GCCTGATCAGTCAAATTCTTAACTGTATTTTGTAGTACCTAGAGCTAATTTTCTTTATTTCTTCTAGCTATTTAGCTTTCGAAACTGTTTTTTCGACTGACAGTCGGAGAATCAACAACCACTGAGGAGGCTTCAGAAAGATGTTAGACGTCCGGGGTATTGCTTATTGCAGCAATGGTTTTGGTTATGGGTTTACTTGCTTTGGTTATGCATAAATAAAAAATATTCAGTGAAATGAAATGAAATGAAAATGTATTTTATTTAACATTCAGGAGTACATAATGAGAAGGTTAGGGACCTCCTAGTAGGTATGCAAGATACCTGTAACAGAAGACCCCACTTCTCCAATAAAATGCAGCAAGGTAATCAGACAATATTTTCTAAGATATGTCCAATTTCTAATATCAATTTACTTTAATTTTTATAAAGCATGACCAGAAGTAATTAAATAAAATTAAATTTATATAATATTAATATTAGCTAGCCTACATTATGTAGTGTACTAGGTCGCGTGGTATAGTAGTGCCTCTGTGTCATCGTACCTCAGGTCCTTTAACCACACGGTTAATAATGCAAGCGTGACTTGGTTTAACTCTCATCCATCCAGGTCTCTTCTGTATCCCAGTTCAGCATTAATTTAAAACCGAAACACTCACAGCCACAAGGCTTTCTGTAACCGCAACGCACAGCAATTATCGACTCGCGTCATAATTGACGACAAATTAATAGAGAGTGGCTTCGCCCGCCGCTAACTACTAATCACCTCTACAGCGTGAAATGGTGTGAAAATTCGAACGTTAATGCATGCGCGTATTAACACTGTCGATTATCGATGGTTAGCTTTGATCCTGCTTTGACGGCTGCGGCGAGCGAAACGACGGAGGAATTTATCGTGAATTCATGTAAATCATTCAATTAGTAGTTGTATATTTATGAGCCTCTGATTTCAGTTCTGAACTTTATACACGCTTAAATACTTACCCCCTTATTTACAAACGCTTTATAGGTTTCTGCTAACTTAGCAATCGTTTGTCCTTATCTGTGAAAGGTAAATGTCAAAGTGATAGATAAGGACAAACGATTGCTAAGTTAGCAGAGGTTTACAGAGCGTTTATGAATAAGGGGTTTTTTTAAGCCCCGACCCAAAAAGAGGGGTGCTATAAGTTTGAAGTCGATGTCTCTCTGACTCTCTCTCTCTCTCTCTCTCTCTCTTTCTGTGTGTGCGTGTCTGTGTATATATATCTGTGGCATCGTAGCTCTCCAGCGGATGGAACGATTTCGTTGCGATCTTTTTTCATTCGAATTGCGGTGTTCTTAGCCATGTTTGGTTAAAATCGACCCAGTAGTTTGAAGAGTATAATTTTTTTCCTAAATTATGTAAGGCATTTTAGCCTAAGATCGAATTATTTTTTTATTATCGCGTGGGCGGTTTCTAAAATATTGAAATTAATATTATTTTCATTTAAGTTAGGTTATGATGAATAGTAGTTCTTGTTATCACTTTCAGAATTTCAAAAAGTCCATGGACCCCTGTCTAAGCTTATAGCACAAGAAAACAAAATCTACCTATCTTTAAAATGTCACTAAGTAAATTATACTAATGTATAGTGTGTATCCGGCAATAAAGATTGTATTTCGGTCTTCGAAAGCACTTGGGCCGTAAGTTAGAGCGAGACAATGCTCTACCAAGCCGAAATCAGCCGAGAATCATTATGGCCGGGTACCTACTGCAAGTAATTGGTTTTTGGCAAAGCCCAATTATTTTGTACGTGCTAATAATATCAATAGCGGAAAACAAATGGTCAACACGGACAAACACTGCATACAATACTATTCTCGGCTCACAATCTGCATGCACAAATCTGAACGTCTTACTCGAGCTTCTACATAATAATACCTTTCCGTATTAAGTCCGGCTACTGAGATTTACACTGCATTGCGAACGCAGTTTATGGACAATCCTACTTTATGGGTGCATAACACCTACGCTGTGCAACAAAAGACAGTCGCTACGAATAACGAGAAACTGGGAATAAGATAAGTACTTAACTTTTTTTAACCTGTAACGTTGACAGACTTTGTAAATGATACGATTTTAATGCAATTTGCATACAACTACTTCTTAAATACACTTTATTGAACATTTTTATGATAATTTTTGGAATATAAACCGCGATTTCATTGGGTCAGTGCACGTAGCAGATGCGCTAGAAAGGCTAGACAGAGCTCGATCTATACAGCATTAAAATGCAGCCGCCATTTCTTTAGTCTACTTGTGATCGTTATGCAGCTGCGTCAATATATCGAGAGCTTATCAATATCACGTAGAAAATATATGGCAAATTAAGAAAAAAAAAAACGCTTCAATTTCGGAAAGATATAGGTACGGGTATTTTGTGTAAACACAAAAAACACTTACTGATTTTTGTAATACATTTAAAAGACACGTTTATTGACACAACATATTGAATTCATGTTCATAATAAAACGAACACACTAACCAAAAGTAGAGGATAAACTTTAAAAGCAGATCCAGACCCTAGACCTGGTACAGTAACGATATTAACGAACGATCATTTAAAGCCTTATCTCTGTAGCATACAGTAGAAAATGCGGGAGTTCTTGAAGCTGGAGCTGCATAAACGTTTATCGGCACCTCGGATGCAATGTAAAACGATTTCCACGGATAATGGCGAATTCACTTTGAATTGGAGGCTCGGCCTTTCCGTCTCATATGGACTTTATGTCTGAGCTTTACGAGCGCACATAAGTCTACAATTAGCTTTTGTTATGCGAAATGTGATTGTTTAGAAGTCAGGATTGTAAAGTTTATCGTCTATTATTCATAGACGAACAGCTTTTGTGAAGTGGGTGCCATTATGTTCAACGATAGACAGATTTGGGCGTCTGTATTTACTGTTCGAGCGGTTTCAGGATAATAATTACCTTGGCACTAACTCACATCACAACATTAACCTACTAAAAGTTCTTTATTTACGTCACCGTCATGCGGGAAAATTTGAGTTATTATGACCTTCCTGATTTGAATTGTTTCTCAATCTTGAACAAAACAACGCCAAACAATATTAAATTCTACGAAGGCATTGTCTTGAAAATTCGCGTTAAATTTAATAAAACTAAAGCTTTCCAGCGTCAAGGCTAGATTTATAACATGGCTGCGAAGCGTATAATCCCCACGGAACTACCTGAAACGTGTAAGCAGGATCGAGGCACTCGTTAAACTGTGATTGAGTATTAAACTAACCGACTTTGTCTTTAAGCTTTAGAATTTTCTATCGCTGTAAGAACAACTAGTGAACTAGAAACTAGTTTGTAAAAGTGCACTAAGCAAGTTTGATTATTGTTACGGTTCTGCATTTTGTTAGTTCTGGTGACAGTGGTAAACACTTTGAAGCGTTCCGACTTCTACATTACAATATTATTATTCTATTTTAGTAATCGTAATTCTTTATCGTTATAAAAAGTCACTTCTTGTTAAGAATATCAGTATGACTATATTTATTATCGATATGCCAGAAAAAAAACCAATCATCAAAGAACGCAAAATATCCTACATCTAGCTAGACCTAGATATAGGTATAAAAGTTCTTGTCGATTTCAAAGTACTGTAGTAGTGGTACCTATCCGTTGTAACAAAACATTCAAAACCTCGTAATTTAATATGGGCAAAGCGATATCCCCACATGCCATATTTGCTATTTTTATTATGGTATGATTTATAAGCCAATGAATATTAATTAAGCCATTACTTACACCGAAGATTATAGGGCAAGTTCCTATACTATTCCGGGGAAATTGAAATCGGAGATTATTCAATATCCCCTTGCCTTATTTGGGAGATTTTGTACCAAATCTTTGCCAAATTGGTACAATTTGATTTTCGACAGGGGAGGTAGTGGGCGTGCGAAATCAATGCAATCATTGATTCAATGAGGGACCTCATTATTATATTTGTTTTAGATATTGGTATAGTGGACTAAGGGGAGAAATAAAGTGAAAAAGTTAATGTCCAGTTCTACGTACAAAACTCGCCGTGGAAATGTAATTATCACGTTTCCAAAGTCAATCGGATTAAAATGTTGCAGCCGCGACTAAATTGAACTCTTACCAATTTAAATGCACATACACACTTACCAGACGAGTCGGGGCCCATAGCAGTTTATTAACACGGTTCGTGTGACGTCAAGTGCCAAATTGGACTGTCTCCAAGTGGGCTCTCCATCGGATTTGGCAAGATGTCTGATAGAACCAGATGTCACACAAACATGTTAAAACCTGGATGCTACTGCATGCGAAGCGGTGTCACATATTAAAATAGTACAACGTTCAGAATGGCCTCTGTCCTTTCCCTGAATGTGTGTATTTTGTGGGAAAAGCGTTTGGCCCCTCTGTGATGCATACAAGCATAGATTGATAAATGTCCGCAGTAGGAGGTTATAATTTTTTTCTTGAATCTGTACAATTGCAAGAAATAAAATTTGGTTAGGTATTAATTTTAAAGTAACTAGGTATGTACTTTTAAGGGTCTGTCTGTCATTATGGTTTATGTGGAGCCCATTAATCAAAATTCCATTTTAAAAACACCTAATCATAAATTGGACAACCCTAAAAAAGGCAGTACGCATATTATATAACCTACCTTACCTTCTCTTCAGCGCGCTTGCAGCGCAACGCTACGAAAACCAAAACTTTTGCAAATGTCCAGAAATATTTGGCAACCGATGATGTGCTTTAGAGATGACCAATTTCACTTTTACACGAGTTTCAAAACAAAAATATTAAAGAATAAATGTAAAAATCACCAATTGTTTTGTTATTTAAACGTTGCAGATCATCGCGTTGGAATTACTGGACTTGACAAGAACGGCATCATGTTCTTTCCTAAAATCAAACTACCCACACAATCTTTTTTTTGCAGTATTTTTTTAAAAGAAATGACACATAAATCACGCCCGTACCCCTTACGTGGTAGAGAGAGACTAAGGTAACAAAACCTAAAGTCCACTTTTTGCATGATTATGGATGTTTAGGTGGAAAGGGGAATCAAAATAGTGATGGGTAAAGAAATTATTTCTGTCTATTATAAAGAATCTCCTGTTTATAGCTTTAGCTTACCTGTATCGTGAATTATTCTGAGTCATTCTGAAGTCTTTTGTGACGTCGACTTGCCTAAGATAATAAGTTACCACAAAGCTTACTCTAGTCTCGATTTGATACAAAATAAGACAAAAATCTTTAGACATCTAACCTTGCAATTGGAAATAAACACGACTATAGCTGGCACATTTTTGTGGAAGTACGTCAAGCTTCATATTACTATATATAAACACAACAGTAAGACACAAGAGTGCTAGCTCTAAGTATAAGAAAATTAATCTATACCTAAATAAAAATTCCAAGCACATATGTTAAAACAAAACAACAAGAAAAAAGCGCGTCACTTTATCACTCTAACTGAATCCCGTGCAAGCATGTCCATAAATATTTACTCTTAAGTAACGTTCGCCATCTCATGTCGTAAAGAACATTATATAATCTGCATAAGAAGTTTGAATGGGCAAGGATGAAAGCTTTGCGTCTCGTCTGGCATGTGAATCGCTTTTTATACACGCTAATATTGACTCTGGGTACTCGGAGGAGGGAGACTGGGGATATTACAATTTTAACACTGAACACGACTTTCATACATCGTAGTAAGATGTTTTCAGCTCTTCTAGAAATATTGGCCTCGTACATTTTTACCTCTTTATTCATAAAATGTTACAAACTTTTTACGAAATAGGTTGCTTGTTACGTTAAGTTGACAGAAGCGTATCAAGCGTTTATGTTAGCCATGAACGAATCTTGACGTCTTTGAAAATTTTAGGTATTATTCAGTGTAAGATAATGTTTATCTACTATGGTTAACACATTTATTCGATCTAAAGAGCAAACTTAAGTCGGATTAGTGAGGAAATTCTTAACACGTTCCATACGCCATAACTTCAGGCAAACATGCGCTGCAGTGAGAATACCCATGGAAAGCCAACGAGGGTTTTGACTGGCAGTAACTATCACAACAATTATGGTTCCAGTTCTGAGTGCATTGCATACCATTCGTCCATTTTGATGATCATAATATTATCCAGAGCAATGAAACACGCGTAATATTTAATATAACAATTAAAGAATTAAAGTAAATAGAAAAGATGGACGCTTTCAGAACCAGAGCTGTCTTGTTGTACTTCCAGAAGAATACGTACGTATTTTGTCTGTTTTTTTTTCATATAAATTATAAATCAAAACAAAAGGCTCCTACTAGACGTCTAATCCCAGATTCAGATGAAGCGATACTGTGCAGTCTGTATCAAGTTGCAACTGTATAAAATCAAAAAAGCAGTTTCTTAAAAAAAAAACAGACGTGCTCTTCCATCTAGGCCAGGAACTTAAAGTACTAAAATTACTTCAAATTATACAAAATTACTAAATCTTGTATTGTAGAATAAAATAATTGTCGACATTTTCCTATTCTATAGTAATATATTTATCATTCTTGAATAGAGAGTAGCTCCTTTGCACCGCGCCCATATGTCTCGGATGGAACACGTTCCGTCTATCTAAGCAGTCATCATCACGATTCAGTAATTTGCATATAATGACTACTTAAAAAGTGACTAACATGAATTGTATAGCAGTTAAATGAATTCATATCATGGAATGTCAACACTTTGATGGTTGATAACTTTATAGCTCCGAAGCGCACAGAATTACAAAAGATTTCATGGTATGGAAATATGTCTGCTATTTTCATGGCTTTAGGAAATAATAAGGGGTAAAAGTCATATTTCTTTGCAGATAGGAGAACTAAAGCTTATTCGCACACAATTTATAAATTTACATCATTACATTACGTATTTTAAAGTTTCACAAACACATCATTCGGCAAACTTCTCTTTTTGCAGTAGTTTTTTGTAAATTAAATTAGTGAAAAAAATTGGTGAGTTGCTGAAATTATTTATGAGGCATAAAAGTCTAGCTAGGTGTTGTCTCTGGGAAAGCATTGAATAAATAAATATTAAAATTGTAACGCGGGTACCATCTCTCCAATGCACCGAAGTTGTAGGTTCGTTCGCCATGTTGACTTAATTGAACTGTTAAATGTGATAGTTTAGTATCTTTATAATTATGTGAGAAGTGTCAACGGGAACGATGTCGTCGTCGTAAAAAACGTCTGAAAAATGATGTAAATCGAATTCACGCGGGATTTCCTAGGACGAAAAGTATTATTTATGTCCGTCTCCGGGTCATTCCGAATCCGTGCCGCCATTTAAACGATGATGATGAGTGAGCCGAAAATACATAAATAAACCGACAAAATTATAAAGCTTCACATTTATAATTTTACGGAATTTTATCAATAAGTACCTGCTGTAAATAAAATAAATACGCAAATCGGGAGTACATCAATTTAAAATTTAAATTCAATGAAAGCTGCCTAATTAAGTATTTAAAAAACCAGCGAAGTTCGAGTCGAACTCGCATATTGAATATTCCGTACCTAACAACGTATATAATATTATCAGATTTTAACTGCAATAGCAGCGAGAAACAAAATGTTGTATAGGTAATAAAAAAAAACATGAAAACTGAAAGATAAACTTGATTTTTCAGCTATTGACTACCCCATCGAAATACGTTCTCAAATTAGAAATATAAGCTTGTTACCGCAATTTGATGTGTGTTATAGAGGTTAGAAATTAGAGATGTGCTGATTTTTTTTTCATGCGCTTGAAACTCATGCCTCTTGTACTTTTTTCATGTTTTTTTTGAGGCGTGGAACCCTAAAAGTGTCAGACCAGTATGAATAAGGTCGGGATTCATGGCGAGCGATTTTGCGGTATTTTGGACTAACGAGACCTCATTTCGGATTCATACAATACGAAAACGAGGTAACTCTTACGCAATAATGTATGCAACTCATTCATTATCCTTTCCCGGTTCGCATGATATTGCTTTTTTATTTTAGGGCACATTTTTGAAAATGTGCAGAAACAAGGGTATTGGGTATTGTTAACATTGCTATTCAAATATTTTCTCTTTTTTAAATGAGATTTTTCAAAAGATTTTTTAGCCTCGGGTCTAAAATCGTTTTAGCTAATCTTTCTGAGTAGGTACTAAGTTAGATTTATCAAATAGAGTAACCATTTTCGGATTGCCGACGAGTCGGTAACCCTGCCTTCACTTCACTCATTTACTACAAATAAATATATTATTATTATTATGAAGAAAAAATAGTCTGTCCAGGATTTTTTTAGCCAACCCATTTTTATTACATTTTCTAATATACTAAATTTATTATAAAATATGTTTCATTCTATTATCAGCTCGGTGAAGGTCGACGTTATATTCGGATCTTCGACTATATTGTCCATATCGGACAATTCAGAATAATATACAAAGACAGTCCTTAATATTGCGCTTCTGTATTTAAAAAAAATAGTTTGATAGTAAGCTTTAATAAACGTTAAACGCCTTTCTATCTAGCTCTCGCTTGTAACTCGGGCTAAACCTACCTTTTAAAGACCAGCTGCCAATTTTACCACAGTTTTTTAACATAAACAGTAATTTAAAATTTCCTGCATATAGTGAAACCGGATTTATGAATAAAACAGTAATACTAATTAGTAAGACAAGGAAGGAAAACGAGCAAGTGGGTCACCTGATGGTAAGGGAGCACCACCACATGGACGCCCGCGATTTGAAGGATTGAATGCGTTGCCAGCCTTACGGGCTATGATAGAATACCTCTTGTGCTAGTAATTTCATCGGCTGTCTTACTCTCCACGATGGAACACAGCAGCGCAAGCATGATTAGCGAGTAAGATGGTGGTAGCGATCCGCACGGACCTTGCACGAGGTCCTACCTACTAATAAGTTGCGGGTAACTTATTAGTTTAATTTAGTTTCGTTTATTATACGTTCAATATGAAAAATACATTAGTTTACATAAAATGTCAAGCAAAGATAATTCATGTTGAATTCGTCAGAAAATTAATAAAAAAAAAACTAAATATCACGAAAATAAAGAAATACCAATACAATATAAATAGAATATCAAATACAATATCATTATCAAGTACACGAGCAAACAATACAGTTACGCAATAAAGAACACAAGCATAGACATCGTTTTATCGAAAACTTAATATTTTATGTTTAGGCAGATATTATTTACATGGATATAAAATTATTATTTATTATTGCCTGGATAGGTGTTCCACTGCTGGGCAGTTAGGTCAATTTTGAAGTTAAGTAAAATAATTGTTAAACTGTTATGAAATGAACTTAGTCATGAACTTAATTTACTGTCGGTGACAGAATACTGTTCCAATATATCCCCTGTGATCAGGCTTAGGTCTTACTACACTAAGTTAAGTTTGAAGCTTTCCAGGTACCTCGCTTAATCCTATTGACCTGAGTTAATGGAGCTGATTTAACGTTAGATATTAACTAGTCAAATGCGTTTTAAAAACAGCTAAAGGTTAATTTATACTTATACACAGTGATTTAAGTCGTAATACATGTTGTGATCAAGAAATTTAATATATTGAAATTTGTTAGCCTTTTTTATTTTTTGACTCTAGGCATCTTTAAGAATTAACGCGAAAATTGGATTTTAAATTGAGTCGTGTCAACAAAATAAGCTTAGATTAAGTATACTAGATGTGATTTTTCAATTTTAAGATTTATCGTCAAAATCGTTATTTTCTTCGTTTTAAAATGATTAAATAATCGAACCCAAAGCTGACTTTTTAAATTAATCCTCAATATTAGAGTAAACAATGGACGCCCAGACTTACAAATAACCCAAAGGCACACTACTTTAAGTTCGGAAAATATTGACATCAATTTGCGGACGTTTACGCTAAAGCTAACCCTTGGCCTGAGAGGTCATGTCTGCCAGACGATTCTATAGCGCAGGGAAATACAGAAGGCTAGTGACGAAAAAAATAAGCAATATAATAATGTGACAAAAGACCTCGACGATTAAACAGAAAATAAAAAAAATAGATCTAGTAATTTATAAACAAAAAATAACGCTTATTGAGGACTAAAAGTATCACGATAATTTTATTACTCGAAACATAGTACGACAGTGCTCAGAAATTGAAATTGCTTTTGCTATTTAAAAAAAAGCATTTCAAAAATTCTCGCCAGAATGCCAGTCATAAAACTACAGTCCGCGTCCTACTGTCATTTTCACTACCGCCACCTCTATAGAGCCTTACATTGTAATCCGTGTCGGGTGGTCCTTTTGATCCCGTCATAGGCTTTCAAGGCACGACTACAGTGCGTTGCGGATTTCAACTGTTTAGCAGCGCGCTGGACGTAAGCCCGGCTTAGCCCTGTGTCGCATAGCCACTATGGTTGGCTAGTAATTAGAGCGAGTAATAGACTGTACGATGGTAGAGGAAAACATGACTGGAGCTCGTGCACGGTTGACAAATTTCGATCATACGATTCTAAATTATTGACTCAGTTTACGGTCTATTCTTGTGCGCTTTATTTCTCTATCCATCTAAGTCTCCTGTCAGATGGCTGGCGTGCGAATCTTAAATAATCACAGAAAAAAAAAAAATAATAATAATAATATCTTGGGACAATTGACCTAGCCTCAAACTAAGCAAAGCTTGTAATATGGGCACTAGACAACGGATAAACATACTTATATAGATAAACTAGTATTTCGCGTGGGGGCCGCGGGCCCCAAGGGCCCCGCGGAGGTCCCGTGCCACCCTGTTTTGTTTAAATATCCTAATCTTTTTTTTTTTTCTATATACTTTGGCCGCCTTTTTAATCCGGCACCTTCGAAAAGTGATTCGTACTATACCGCCCGGTTTTTTTTTCAAATATTTCTCACCTATTTCACTTTATTCTTTGGCCGCCATCTTTGGAAAAGCATTTTGCATGGAGGCCGCGGGCCCCACGGGACCCGCGGAGGGTACCCTACCGTCCTGTTATTTTTTCAAATTTTTCTAACCTATTTTTACTTTATTTTTTGGCCGCCATCTTGGGAAAAGCATTTCGCATGGGGGCCGCGGGCCCCACGGGACCCGCGGAGGGTACCCTACCGTCCTGATTTTTTTTCAAAAATTTCTAACCTATTTTTACTTTATTCTTTTGCCGCCATCTTGGGAAAAGCATTTCGCATGGGAGCCGCGGGCCCCACGGGACCCGCGGAGGGTACCCTACCGTCCTGTTATTTTTTCAAAAATTTCTAACCTATTTTTACTTTATTTTTTGGCCGCCATCTTGGGAAAAGCATTTCGCATGGGGGCCGCGGGCCCCACGGGACCCGCGGAGGGTACCCTACCGTCCTGTTTTTTTTTCAAAAATTTCTAACCTATTTTTACTTTATTCTTTGGCCGCCATCTTGGGAAAAGCATTTCGCATGGGGGCCGCGGGCCCCACGGGACCCGCGGAGGACACCCTACCGTCCTGTTTTTTGTTCCAAAAATTCTAACCTATTTTTATTTTATTCTTTGGCCGCCATCTTGGGAAAAGCATTTCGCATGGGGCCGCGGGCCCCACGGGGCCCGCGGAGGATACCCTGCCAGCCTGTTTTTTTTTCAAATTTTTCCAGACTTTTCTACTATATTCTTTGGCCGCCGTTTTGAACCGCCACCTTGTAAAAAAATTAGGTTCATTAGATTACTCTTTGCACCTAGAACGACACTTGGTCGAGCACAACCCATCTATCTCTACTGGCCACAGATATCCGCGTTTCAATTTTGTATGGCGGCCATTTTGTTTTAGCAATTTTGTAAAAAAAATACCGGTTCACCCAAAGGCTGGCTGTTCTGAGCGACTTTAGTTTCGGGCAAACTCGATAGGGCAAGTCGTTGCGGAGAACTGGCCCATGTGTCAGGTCAGTTTCCACGTTCAGGACAGTTTTGCATTTTTTTTGTACTTGTAATAAAATTTCTTATGCGATGGTGTATAAGGTCGAACCCTATTCCTAAAAGCTGCTATACAACACAAGTGAGTCTATGAGTCTGACATTACTTTGTATGGCGGCCATCTTGGAAAATGGCGGAATCGAAAAATTAATTATGCCGTTTGAATATGTGGCCTCAAACAGCCCCGGATGCAAAATTTCAATCGGATCGGAGTAAAAGAAACGTTGGCCGCCATTTTGAATCCGCCATTTTGGAAAAAAAATTAGGTTCATTTAATTACTCCGCTCACTTTGAACGATATTTGTTTGAGCACCACCCACCTGTTGCGACTGGCCTCTGAGATATTTGCGTTTCAATTTTGTATGGCGGCCATTTTGTTTTTGCAATTTTGAAAAAAAAATACTGGTTGTCCTATTGGCTGGCTGTTCTGAGTGACTTTTGTTCGGAGCAAACTCGATAGGGCAAGTCGTTTCGGAGAACTGGCCAATGTGTCAGGTCAGTTTCCACGTTCAGGTCGATTTTTCATTTTTTAGGTACTTATCATAAAGTTTACAAAGCGATAGTGTATAGAGCCGAACCCCACCTCTTATGGGTTCCTCAAAACAACAGATCAAAGATACAGAAATTACTTTGTATGGCGGCCATCTTGGAAAATGGCGGCACCGAAAAATAAAGTATGCCATTTGAATCTGTGGCCCTAAAGATCCCCGGATGCAAAATTTCAATCGGATCGGAGCAAAAAAAAATTTGGCCGCCATTTTGAATCCGCCATCTTGGAAAAAAAATTGCATAATCAGATTTCCCCCTCAACTCTGAATGACATTTGGTCAAGCACCACCCATCTATCGCGACTGGCCTCTGAGATATTCGCGTTTCAATTTTGTATGGCGGCCATCTTGTTTTCGCCATTTTGAAAATTTTTTGACCGGCTCACCCATTGGCTGGCTGTTCTGAGCGACTTCAGTTCCGGGCTAACTCGATCGGTCGAGCCGTTGCGGAGAACCGCCCCATGTGTCAGGTTAATTTCCACGTTCAGGTCGATTTCGTATTTTTCTGGTGGTCACGGTGGCATTTCTAATACGACAATGTACAGAGTCTAGCCTTACCTCTTATGGGTTCTTCAAAACAGCATGTCAATGAGTGAGTCAGTCAGTGAGTGGGTATTCAGCTATATATATTATAACTAGTATTTGCGTGGGGGCCGCGGGCCCCAAGGGCCCCGCGGAGGTCCCGTGCCACCCTGTTTTGTATTAATAATCCTAACCTTTTTTTTTTCTATATACTTTGGCCGCCTTTTTGAAACCGGCACCTTCGAAAAGTGATTCGTACTATACCGCCCTGTTTTTTTTTTTTCAAATATTTCTCACCTATTTTACTTTATTCTTTGGCCGCCATCTTTGGAAAAGCATTTCGCATGGGGGCCGCGGGCCCCACGGGACCCGCGGAAGGTACCCTGCCATCCTGTTTTTTTCAAATATTTCTAACCTTTTTTACTTTATTCTTTGGCCGCCACCTTGGAAAAAGTATTTCACATGAGGGCCGCGGCCCCCGCGGGGACCGCGGAGGGTAACCTACCAACCTGTATTTTTTTCAAATATATCTAACCTTTTTGACTTCATTCTTTGGCCGTCATTTTGAAAGCACTACCTTGGAAAAAGTATTTCGTGTGGGGGCCGCGGCCCCCGCGGGGACCGCGGAGGGTAACCTACCAACCTGTATTTTTTTTCAAATATTTCTAACCTTTTTTACTACATTCTTTGGCCGTCATTTTGGAACCACTAACTTGGAAAAAGTATTTCGCGTGGGGGCCGCGGACGGTAACCTACCACCCTGTACTTTTTTCAAATATTTTTAACCTTTTTTACTACATTCTTTGGCCGTCATTTTGGAACCACTAACTTGGAAAAAGTATTTCGCGTGGGGGCCGCGGTCCCCGCGGGGACCGCGGAGGGTAACCTACCACCCTGTATTTTGTTGAAATATTTCTAACCATTTTTTTATTTTTATCTTTGGCCGCCACCTTGGAAAAAGTACTTCCTGTGGGGGCCGCGGACCCCGCGGGGCCCGCGGAGGATAACATACCGCCCTATTTTTTTTTATATATATTTCTGACCATTTTTACTTTAATCTTTGGCCGCCATTTTGAATCCACCACCTTGGAAAAAAATTAGGTTCATTAGATTACTCCTCCCACCTAGAACGACACTTGGTCGAGTACAACCCATCTATCTCAACTGGCCACTGAGATATTCGCGTTTCAATTTTGTATGGCGGCCATTTTGTTTTCGCAATTTTGAAAAAAAAATACCGGTTCACCCATAGGCTGGCTGTTCTGAGTGACTTTAGTTCCGGGCAAACTCGATAGGGCAAGTCGTTTCGGAGAGCTGGCCCATGTGTTAGGTTAGTTTCCACGTTCAGGACAGTTTTGCATTTTTTTTATACTTGTGATAATATTTCTTATGCTATGGTGTATAAAGTGGAACCCTATTTCTAAAAGCTGCTATACAACACCAGTGAGTCTATGAGTCTGACATTACTTTGTATGGCGGCCATCTTGGAAAATGGCGGAATCGAAAAATCAAGTATGGCGTTTAAATTTGTGGCCTTGAAGAGCCCCGGATGCAAAATTTCAACCGGATCGGAGTAAAAAAATATTTTGCCGCCATTTTGTATCCGCCATCTTGGAAAAAAAATTTGCTCATCAGATTATCACTCCCACTTTGAACAACATTTGTTAGAGCACCACCCACCTATTGCGACTGACCTCTGAGATATTTGCGTTTCAATTTTGTATGGCGGCCATCTTGTTTTTGCAATTTTGAAAAAAAAATACCGGTTCACCTATTTGCCAACTGTTCTGGGCGACTTTTGTTCCGGGCAAACTCGATAGGGCTAGTCGTTGCGGAGAACTGGCCAATGTGTCAGGTCAGTTTCCACATTCAGGTCAATTTTGCTTTTTCTTTTACTTTTGATACATTATTTGATGCGATAGGATATAGAGTCGAACCCTACCTTTTATGGGCTCCTCAAAACAACAGGTCAAATATCCAGAAATGACATTGTATGGCGGCCATCTTGGAAAATGGCGGAACCGAAAAATAAAGTATGCTATTTGAATCTGTGGTCCGGAAGAGCCCCGGATGCAAATTTTCAATCAGATCAGATTAAAAAAAAATTTGGCCGCCATTTTGAATCCGCCATCTTGGAAAAAAAATGGCTTAGTCGGATTTCCCCCTCAACTCTGAATGACATTTGGTCGAGCACCACCCATCTATCGCAACTGGCCTCTGAGATATTCGCGTTTCAATTTTGTATGGCGGCCATCTTGTTTTCGCCATTTTGAAAAATCTTGGACCGGCTCACCCATTGGCTGGCTGTTCTGAGCGACTTTAGTTCCGGGCAAACTCGACAGGTCTAGCCGTTGCTGAGAACCGTCCCATGTGTCAGGTCAATTTCCACGTTCAGGTCGATTTCGTATTTTTCTGGTGGTCGTGGGAGCATTTCTAATACGACAATGTATAGAGTCTAACCTCAACTCTTACAGATTCTTCAAAACAGCATGTCAGTGAGTCAGTGAGTGAGTGGGTATTCAGCTATATATATTATAACTAGTATTTCGCGTGGGGGCCGCGGGCCCCAAGGGCCCCGCGGAGGTCCCTGCCACCCTGTTTTGTTTTAATAATCCTAACCTTTTTTTTACTATATACTTTGGCCGCCTTTTTGAAACCGCCACCATGGATAAAGTATTCTGCGTGGGGGCCGCGGAGGATACCCTGCCATTCTGTTGTTTTTCAAATATTTCAAACCTATTTTTACTTTATTCTTTGGCTGCCCTCTCGGGAAAAGCAATTCGCATGCGGGCCGCGGGCCCCACGGGACCCGCGGAGGGTACCCTGCCAGCCTGTTGTATTTTCAAATAATACTACATTCCATAGCCGTCATTTTGAAACCACTACCTTGGAAAAAGTAGGTACTTCACATGGGGGCCGCGGGCCCCACGGGACCCGCGGAGGGTACCCTGCCAGCCTGTTGTATTTTCAAATATTACTACATTCTTTGGCCGTCATTTTGAAACCACTACCTTGGAAAAAGTATTTCGCGTGGGGGCCGCGGCCCCCGCGGGGACCGCGGAGGGTAGCTTACCACCCTGTATTTTTTCAAATATTTCTAACCTTTTTTACTACATTCTTTGGCCATCATTTTGAAACCACTACCTTGGAAAAAGTATTTCGCGTGGGGGCCGCGGCCCCCGCGGGGACCGCGGAGGGTAACCTACCACCCTGTATTTTTTTCAAATATTTCTAACGTTTTTTACTACATTCTTTGGCCGTCATTTTGAGACCACCATCTTGGAAAAAGTATTTCGCGTGGGAGCCGCGGCCCCCGCGGGGACCGCGGAGGGTAACCTACCACCCTGTATGTCGCTTAGTCGAGCACAACCCATCTATCTCGACTGGCCTCTGAGATATTCGCGTTTCAATTTTGTATGGCGGCCATCTTGTTTTCGCAATTTTGAAAAAAAAATACCAGTTCACCCATACGCTGGCAGTTCTGAGCGACTTTAGTTCCAGGCAAGCTCGATAGGGCAAGTCGTTGCGGAGAGCTGGCCCATGTGTCAAGTCAGTTTCCACGTTATGGTCGTATTTGCATTTTTTTTTGTACTTGTGATAAAATTTCTTATGCAATCGTATATAAAGTCGAACCCTATTCCTAAAAGCTGCTTTACAACACAAGTGAGCCCATGAGTCTGACATTACTTTGTATGGCGGCCATCTTTGAAAATGGCGGAATCGAAAATTTTGGTATGGCGTTTGAATTTGTGGTCTCGAAGAGCCCCGGATGCAAAATTTCAATCGGATCGGAGTAAAAGAAACTTTGGCCGCCATTTTGAATCCGCCATTTTGGAAAAAAAAATAGGTTCATTAAATTACTCCGCTCACTTTGAGCGATATTTGTTTGAGCACCACCCACCTGTTGCGACTGGCCTCTGAGATATTTGCGTTTCAATTTTGTATGGCGGCCATTTTGTTTTTGCAATTTCGAAAAAAAAATACTGGTTCACCTATTGGCTGGCTGTTCTGAGTGACTTTTGTTCTGCGCAAACTCGATAGGGCAAGTCGTTGCGGAGAGCTGGCCCATGTGTCAGGTCAGTTTCCACATTCAGGTCAATTTTTCATTTTTTTGTACTAAGCATGAAATTTCTAAAGCGACGGTGTATAGAATCGAACCCCATCTCTTATGGGCTCTTCAAAACAACAGGTCAAATATCCAGAAATTACATTGTATGGCGGCCATCTTGGAAAATGGCGGAATCGAAAAATAAAGTATGCCATTAGAATCTGTGGCCTCAAAGAGCCCCGGATGCAAAATTTCAACCGGATCGGAGTAAAAAAAAATTTGGACGCCATTTTGAATCCGCCATCTTGGAAAAAAAAATACTTAGTCAGATTTCCCTCTCAACTCTGAATGACATTTGGTCGAGCTTCACCCACCTATCTCGACTGGCCTCTGAGATATTCGCGTTTCAATTTTGTATGGCGGCCATCTTGTTTTCGCCATTTTGAAAAAACTTTGACAGGCTCACCCATTGGCTAGCTGTTCTGAGCGACTTTAGTTCCGGGCAAACTCGATAGGTTGAGCCGTTGCGGAGAACCGCCCCATGTGTCAAGTCAATTTCCACGTTCAGGTCGGTTTCGTATTTTTCTGGTGGTCGTGGGGGCATTTCTGATACGACGATGTATAGAGTCGAGCCTTACCTCTTACGGGTTCTTCAAAACAGCATGTCAGTGAGTGAGTGAGTGGGTATTCAGCTATATATATTATAAACTAGTATTTCGCGTGGGGGCCGCGGGCCCCAAGGGCCCCGCGGAGGTCCCGTGCGTTCCTGTTTAGTTTAAATAATCCTAACTTTTTTTTTTTACTATATACTTTGGCCGCCTTTTTGAAACCGCCACCTTTGAAACAGTGATTCATACCCTACCGCCCTGTTTTTTTCAAATATTTCTAATCTATTTTTACTTTACTCTTTGGCCGCCATTTTGAAACCGCCACCTTCGAAAAGTGATTCGTACTATACCGCCGTTTTTTTTTTCAAATATTTCTAACCTTTTTACTTTATTATTATATGCGTTTGTTTGTTACCAATTTTACTTGTTCCGTTCGAAGAGCAGATTATTGCTACTGATTGGAGCTAAAAATGAAACCACAGCACAGCGTGCACCGACTATAGCCAAATATCAGACAGCTCGTGTGTTGCACATGACAGTATGTTCCCTTCCCAGTATGTCCTAAAGTCAAAACAGATTAGTTTCAGAATGTCTAAAATTTGTTTACACCTACTTCTTAAAATACCTGACTCTTGATAAGAAAATAATTCTGATTGACTTGATTGTTGTTTTTATTAATTTTCAATTCAACTACGTCCAAAAATTTCTTAAACTCAAATTAATTTCAAACTTATTTTCGGTAAAAGGTAAAGCATTTTAGTAACCAATGTTTTAAATTTTGGTAATTATAAAACTAATGAATTTTCACCTTCAGCCTGAATTTAATTCAGTATTTTAATGAATTATGTACTTTTTAATAACTATGCAATTTAGATAATGGATGTAACTAATGTATAAACGTCATTAAAACATTTTGTATTGAAAATATGTCTATTTGAGATTCTGGTAAATTTGGAACAAAGACAATTAAAGATGGAGTCGGGGTACGTATTAAAATACATAAAGTTTAAAATGTATAATGGGTTAAATTACATAATGGTTTATAATATATAATGCGATTTTCTAAGAAAGTTACAAATTAACAAGATTGTTATAAAACAAACCTAACCTAACCTAAACCAATCTATAGATTACGATATCAAAAAAGTTCATTTAGCTAATAGTTTTACAGAAAATTGCGTTATATATTTTGAACCATTATGTATTTTAACCCATTATACATTTTAAACTTTATGTATTCTGATCAGCTCCCATGGAGTCGAAATATTATGAATAGGGTTGGTATTAGCATATTTGATAGTATTAAACAGATTCCCTTCAAACAGAGCAGAGGGTAATAAAAAGAAATCTGCCTTTAATTTATAAGATTAGGTTTTGAAATGTGTTACGGGTGGTAGAACCTTGTGCAACGCCCGTCCTCGCTACCACCATTTTACTCACTAATCCTACCGCTAAGCAGCAGCGCTTGCACTGTTGTATTACGGTGTGGAGAAAATTACTGGCACAAGAAGCATTTCATCTTAGCCCTCTAGATAGGCAACGCAACTGCAATTCCTCTGGGGTCGCGGTTATCTATGGGCAGTGGTGATCACTTGCCATTAGGTGACTCACTTGCTCGTTTATCTTCCTTATCGTATAAAAAAAGTTGTATTTTAGATTGTTCAGAGATTGAATTGATTAATAAAAGGGTAGAAATAATAAAAAGTGAATAAATAATAAAAAACTTTTATTTCAGTTTTAACAGACATAGTTTTGGTCTACTCGCAGCCCATAGCTGTCCCCTTTTTCGAATACAAACATTAGGCCAGCACAACCCTCACTTAAGGCATGGATGCTGGACGAATCTCTTCTTCCTTCTCATTGATGGTTAATGTGACAGTGTTGGCCTTATCCCGAACGCGATGTTCCTTTGTTGCCTTTTAATTTCCTCATAGCCAATTGATGTGTCCAAGTATGATTCCATCGAAGACCTTAAACAATAAATACAGTTTATTAAGTTTACTTGATAAAAAACAGAGAACTGTAACCTAGCCTTTTTTTAATTTACTGGTATGCGTTCGTTTAAACTCTTTTTTTTGGTGTGGAAAACGCACCTTAAGTGCATACTGCGGTCGGGGCTCCGGAGCGTATGTAGGGTTACGTGTTGATCATTAATTATACTTACTATATTATGCAACATTACTACCGAATGTATCAATATTTGAATGCTAAAGTTCTGGATCTATTTTATTACTCAAATAAAGTTATTTTATAAACAAATTCTTAAAAGGAATGTTTTTTTTTTCAAATTACATTATTTAATTAATTACCTAGCTGATCAATTATATATCATAAAAAGAGGATAAAATGTAAACAACAATTAGTCAAGAATAAATAAATACCTTTGTAATGAATACATGCAGTGTTGTATCGTTGGACATCACATTTATTGCGTCGAGTTGGTGTAACAGTCGTCAATGGTTGAAAGTGTGCCGCATCTTCCTTTCTTTGGTAATTTCCAGTTTCGCTCCAAGTCATCTGTGCGACACAATAAAAACACATTACTGGAAAGTTTAGCAATAGATACCGCTCATTTAGCACCACCCAGGAGGCACGTGTAGGGCAAATGAGCGTGGACACATCAACCCGGAGTGGCGCCGCCCCACGCTGGCTTGCGGCGCACCCGATCGGTAATTGATAAATTTGATAATGCTAAGTTACGCTAAGTTCGTACGTGTTAGTGCAAAAAACGGGTAACTTTCGCTGTTTTAATGGAGCTGAGCCTCTAGTGTAAGTTTTCGCATACAAAAACGTCTCGAACGCATTCACGTAATCGTCTCAATTACGATGGAAAAATTAACAGCGCCAATTGAGGATTGAAACGGCAACAAACTGTTATCATAGTATTTGACATTTTAACGCAAATGCGTTCGAGACGTATTTTGTGACCGAAAACCTACTCTAAGCATACTGTTACCCACTGCCTGTTAACAAATTTAAAATTTAAAAATAGATGTTTGTAGAGTGAATCGATTAAAAGAAGTAAGTCATATTTTAAGGTTTACTTTTGCAGATGTAGCCTAATAAAACAGTAAAGGATTGAAATAAAAACACATCTTTATCAAATTGTGATAATGCCAAAGTCAACCTTTTTTTTCACTTATACGCATGAACTTAGCAACAGCGCAACGTAAACTGCCGAGCAGTGTGCCGTGAGCCGGCGCGGTGCACCGTAGCTGTCTACACGGTAACGTGGAACGGCAGGCCGTCGTGCCGTTTCGTTTCATGGTAGCGGCGTCGCACGGTGGTGATGTGTCCGCGCTCAATGGTAAACCCACGGACGCGAGCGGCGTTACCTCCCACTACGGTCCTACTACGTGTAATGTTACTACGTTTAATGTGTAAGCGAATGTGGGGATAATGCATGTCTGAAAAAGACCAACTACATACAGCGCAATTCAATTTATTCAAATAAATTAATACAAAAATAAAATAAATATAAATAAATGAACAAACCTACATAATATTCTGAATCTAATTATAAAAGCAGTCTAATTTAACTAATTAAATAAATAATATAAATAAATAAATATAAATAAATGAACAAACCTACATATTCTGTACCTAATTATAAAAGCAGTCTAATTAAACTAATTAAATAAAAATTAAAAATAAATAAATATATATTTTATGTGCAATAAACAGTTTACATACAAAAATACATATTTTAAACCTAATTAAAGCAGCCTAATTAGACTAATTCAACCTAACTAAACCTAGAACTAATTAACTAAACTAACTGCAGAAAACCCAAAACACGATAACTGCAACTACCTACATTGAAGAATGAAGTGTTTTGCATGGAAATGTAAATATTTAGGTAGTAAAGGTGTCTTAGGGTGGCGTGTATAGAATTAAAATTCAAAATCTATAATTCATGTAGCAATTGCATTCTCGCAAAAATGCTCGACTTTAGATTAACAAATAAAGTGTAACAAATACCTAATAAACCACCTACCAAGTATTGCCGCATACCAAAGTGTAACATCGTCATCGATTAAACGTTTCGTGATCGTTGCTGAAGGTAAGAACGGTCGAAAAAGTTGGGTTAAGCACATAAGAAATATAATAAAGAGTCGAGAACTCTGCAAGTTGGAGGGTAAGGGTGGCTGAGAGTTCAAAGTGATAACAGTATGGAAGCGAATACGAATGGGTTAGAGGCCATCAACGATTGCTAGGTGACACTGGGGATAATCCAGCCACCAAGTTGACGGACGAGCCGGCAGATTGGTCAGTTGGGTTAGAGATCAGTTGAGCTGTCGAAGAAGCCACTGCTGATCATCACCTTGGGAAGCAAAGGGTGACTCAGTTTTCGGAATGACTGCGAACGTTGATACCAACACTGCATTCTGTGGTTGTCGAGCGTGTGGTGGTAGACATACCTAGGTGAATGTTTATGTAGGTAAGGAAACAAAAAGTAAAAAAAAAACATTTTGAGGATTCCGTACCACAAAAGGAGAAATGGAAACGTTATAGGATCACTTTGTTGTCTGTCTGTCTGTCCGTCTCTCTGTCTGTCCATCAGTCTGTGAGGAACCTTTTCTCAGGATGACGTGGAGGTATCAAGCTGAAATTAATATCAAATATTCAAGTCTGCAACCCCTTGGAGTAGCAAGAAAATAAACTTCTAAGTTAACGCAATTAAAAGACAGTCATTTAAAAACTATGATATATAAATTGAATAGATAGATATGTTCTAAGCGTTCCAAAAGTGGGAAGCGAAAATAAGGTATTAAGTTTAGTTGCGATCAGTCGAAGCTAGCGGTAACGTGTGCCAAATATACGAAAGGCTTTTTGTTCGATTAAAACGTGTCTGTTAGTAAAACGTCATTTGCCGTGAATTGAATGAAACCTTACCGTAGCTTACAGGTAAGGGGCTGTCAATTAATCACGTGAGGCTCCGAAAGGGGGGGGGGGGGGGGGGGGGAAGAGAGCAAAAGTTCGGCAAAAATCACGAAAGATCACAAGAGTATGGGGTTGGGGTGTAGTAAGATATCACGTGTATTTATTTATTCGTCAAACGCGCGACTTAAACCGAAAAGCGGCGTGCCCATTAGTAAAGTCATTATTTAAAAAAGTGTCTCTATAAGTGTCTCTATAAAAATTGCCTAAAAATTGCTACCCTGGCTGCGCAGTCGCTTGAAGGCGTATTATATTATTATGTGTACGTTTATTATTATGGCCTATTACATGGCCTTTAGGTCTTGCTACAACACAAACAGAGCCTAAGGGCTCTGTTTGTTTGTTACATACATACTACATACATACATACTACATACATACACACTATGGGAAAAGAGGAGGAAAATAAAATGTTTGTTGTACAATTTGTAGGGTTAAAGGACAGGAGTTTAAGGACAAATATAAAGAAACAAGGACAATTAAAAAAAAAAAAAAAGAGTTAATACTGACATAATGCCCGTTTTATTACTAATTACTGATATTTCTAGCAACAACGCTGAATTATCTTACAACCATCCTCTCTCACGAGAGGAGGCGAAGAACAGGTTGTTGCTAAAAATATCAGTAATAAGTAATAAATAATTACATACTAAAAATACCGGGAGTGTCCGACTGTTTATATCTAATCACCTTATCTCCTTTCGGAGAGAAGGGATAGATACAGCAGAGCTCCCGGTATTGCCAGCAAATAAAATGGACATTGTGCAAATTGTAGGGTTAAGTAAGTAAGGAAATGCGTTATTGTACAAATATAAAGAAACAAGGACAATTAAAAAAAAAAAAAAAAAAAAAGTACTGACATGCCCGTTTTATTACTAATTACTGATATTTCTAGCAACAACGCTGAATTATCTTACAACCATCCTCTCTCGCGAGAGGAGGCGAAGAACAGGTTGTTGCTAAAAATATCAGTAATAAGTAATAAATAATTACATACTAAAAATACCGGGAGTGTCCGACTGTTTATATCTAATCACCTTATCTCCTTTCGGAGAGAAGGGATAGATACAGCAGAGCTCCCGGTATTGCCAGCAGATAAAATGGGCATTGTACAAATTGTATAATAAACATTTTATATTCCTCTTCTTTCCCGTAGCGGAGATATACATACATACATACATAAATCACGTCTTTCTCCCTTACGGGGTAGACAGAGATTAAGGTGACAAGACCCAAAGGCCACGCTTAGCATGACTGTGGGCATATAGGTGGAAAGGGGAATCAAAATAGTGATGGGTAGCTAGCCGCATCGCCTATATGATTCCTACGCCCATTCCCTCGATGGACTTTTACCATCTGCGCGGGAGGAGAAGCAACTGGTACATTCTATGTTTTTTTTTTACTCCCAGACCAGCATGGAAGAATACAAGTAAATGAAAAACATTAAATGAATTTAGAAGGATTTCGAAGTTATAGAACGCTTAAAATTCAAACATAACATCCCATCTTTTTTATAGATGATTGAGAATGGAGTTGAGCTATTATAATAATGTTACAAGCAAAATTTTGTAACTACGAACTAACTATGAACAGACTTGGTTAAAAATCTTATTCTATCGTAATAATTATAACATTTAATATGTGGTGTTGCAATACGCAGTTGACAATTCCAAAGCAGAACCATAAGAACCAAAATTCTTTTTCCATTTTTTGTATTTTTCTATGTATATTTTTTTATATATTTTTTTCATTTTTATTTATTTTTTTGTTTCTTTTTTTTAAGTTTTATTTTATGATTTATGATCTTTTGTGATTTTTTTTCTGGAACTTTGGAACTTTATGGTTCAGAATTTCAGTCTTCATCAATCTCTTACTTGAAGTACTTCAGGATCTTAGGGTTGCTTGATCTTCGGGAGACGTTTGCAATTGATGAAACAGTTATATAAAATCACTAAGCTCTTTGACCTGGGTTATCGCCTGGCAGCTTTAAGGGCAGTGTATCGTGTAAATTTCTTGTAAAATAAATGTGCCTCTGATTTATTTGTGATATTCAACGGAGTGCAAAGACGTATTCCGTTATTTGATGGCCTTGCGTTATGCCTGAAAGGCATGTAAACACATCAAGATGGAAAATCATACGGCAACTTAAATTGAACAATCGAGGTTCTTCCCCGGAAAGCTTTCAGAAGCCTTCAACTGCTCCAGCGGTTAAGTCTTCAGCGAAGTAACACTTTTCAGTGCAAGTACAGTGGTTATATATGTTGTCATAAAGGAATGTTTATCTTGCATCTTGTGTTGCATCTTGCATCTGGAGGACAGTGAAGTTTGCTGAGTTTTCATTTCTTCATATTGTAGTGATTTATTAAAAAATAATGTCTACATAATGCGTACCTACTTGTAAAACTACTTATAAACAAAATTCAAATGAAACCTAGTGCACTTTAAATGGTTACAAATTATAATCCATAAAATTGTTTTACCTAATGCCGATATACCTAACGACAATATACCAATTTTTTTGAATATCTAATGAACATTTCACAAGTTGATAATGTTTAATGAATCACAATACGTAATGAATGTTTTACCTAAAGTTGGTTAGCTTAAAGGTGCTGATTCACTTGAGCATTCGCTTACACAACATTCGCCGTTTTTAACTTTGTCAAACTGATGTTCGCTAAAACGCTTCTTTTATTTTGTTAGCTTATAAGCTGTAATGTAACATTCGCTAGAATGCTCATTATAAATGAATGCTCAAGTGTATCTATTTTCTTCTTTGTAATTGAATTATTATTACGTACCAGTTCAAATCAACCATTAAAAACGTTTTAATTACTCGAACATGTAATAAGAGTTATTATTGGCCTCTTTAGTTTACAGATATTGACTTGATATTGATTCTGAAGTTGAGACGACGAGTACTTACGAAAAACAAAATTGACTGTTAAAGTCATATTAAAAAGAAGATTGCTGAAGACAATAACAAATTTATATAGAATTAGTTTTTTATTCGTAATTCTCGACTATAAATATTGTAAATATAACCACAACATTATTGTTTCGCTTGAGCCAAGTTGCTGACTCCATGCATGGAGTACAGTCGTATTTGCAGAAGTTTTTTTTTTATTGTAAATAATGAAAAATATAATATACTTCGAAATCCTTCTAAATTTCATTTAATGTTTTTAATTTACTTGTTGAAATATATACTTTACTATATTACGATATCATTATAGCATTATTAAGAATCAGTGGGGTGATATATGTGAATTTGCGTCATAATGACGTGATCCGCACCAAAGTTTCGCTCCCTGGTTATCAGGGCTCTGCTAACATAGGGCCAGTGTTAGCAGAGCCGTGCTCGAAAGCAAAATGTACGCAGTGCATTTTATATTGGTTATTATATAGATAGACAGACATAAAAAAAAACGGATTTATTTAATTACTTGTGCTATAAGAGCTATCTTGATACCAAATTTCAAGTATCTAAGCAACTTTTATTTTGAAAGCACCTTATAGGTTTTCAATTCTCGGCAATTTTTATGGATACACTTTTTAATAACTTGATAGAGGAACTCAGCGCCACCAGCGTCGATTGCCACATGAATAACCATTATGTTAATAATTTAAGCTACGCGGATGACGTGATGTTGCTGTATCCCTCTGTCAGGGCGTTGAAGTAGTTAGTAAAAACGTGTGTGAAAAGTACATGGAAAGACACGGTCTGGAATATAATATAAGAAAAACAGAAATGAAATGATGCTATTTAAACACGGAAAAGGTTCTGATCATGTCGCCGCTGTTAAGTTGCAAAACATACCGATCGACATGAGTCAACAGGCATGCGTCATTTCTGACAATATTAAAAAAAACACTCAATAAATAGCACATGAAGGGCGATATGCGGAAGCACACAAACACATCACGTATGGTCCTTTATTATTAATCAATGACGTTTTATAGTTTGTTTCAGTTAAAATGTCGAAAATGCACGTAATGTGGGATTTTACAAATTCTTTTGTTGCTGAATATGAAAGGAAAAGATAACAAAGAGACGTAATAAAACAGACCGAAGTATGGCACGTGTACTGGAGTAGCTCAACCCTTCTTGATCTTTGAAATGAAAGATTTTAAAATTTATTTAAAGTAATCAAAGTCCAGTAAAGTATAGCCAGGTTGTAAAAAAGAGACTATTTTTGCAAATATAACACATGTACTAAAAGAGTGAAAGCCAGTTACTCGTAGACGCTAACAAAATGTTGCACTTAAGCCTAGAAAGTATCCCCTCCTATTGATTATTGTTTTTTACCTGAACTGGACACTCAAGTATAATAGGTGTATTGTTTTCCAAATACATCAAACTATCAAGATTGTTTGTTCACGGTATACTTTGGGCCTACCGATAAGCCTGCATAATTGTTTTACAACCCCACTTGAAGATAACAATTAAACAATAGATGTTGGTTTTAAGTAGGGGGAGCTGTTGTACCCTGGACATAGTTTTACCTAGGACAGTTGTCAATATTTAGAAACTACCATGCTCTTTTTATATCTTATCTGTACCATTTAGAACGTTATCTGTGACTATAGAAGTGAAGTTAGTTACGAATCTCATGAGTGGCGTGGGGTACGTATCATAATGCATAAAATTAAAATGTATGTATACGTACGTTGACAATGTATACGTTCAAAACATATAAAATCATACAATATAATGTATTAAAATATATACTATTTATTGACATAAGTTTCAAATTCATAAAGTTATAATACATAATGGTTAAAATATATAACTGTGCTAATGCATAACGGTTCCTACTCATATTGGACAAAGTTAATATTTTTACAATGAATACGTTCGAAATACATAAAAATGTAATGAATTATGGATTAAAATACGTAAAGTTTAAAATGCATAATAAATATATAATCGACACCAAGTAAAAATACATTATTTTTAACGCGAACGAGTCGACGGAGCTCCGCTTCGCTTCGCTCCTATTTCCGCTCAGTTTGGGCCTTCAGTCCTGACACAATTCTAACCTAACCTAACCTATCAGTTAAAAAGTCCATCTTTCACCTTCCAAAAACATAAAAACACATTTTAGTGAATAGATTAGGCTAGGTTAGAATTGCTTCAGGGCCAAAGGCCCAAACTGGGCAGGCATAGGAGCGGAGTGAAGCGCAGCTTCGTCGACTCCGCAACATAACTGACTTTAAATCACACAAATTTTAATTAAAAGACATAATATATATGTTGTAAATATAAATTTTGGATGTGAACATTTAAGTAAGAATTTAGATTTTATGTATTTCGACCATTATGTAAAACGTACTTTATGAATTTGGATTGTTATTTAATTTACCTAATATATCTTATGATTGTATTTTTTTTTAAAGTATACATTGTGAACTTATGTATTTTAATTATATGTATTTCGACCATTATGTAAAACGTGCTTTATGACTTTTGATAGTTATTTCTTTTATCATTTATATTTTATGATTTTATCTATTTTGAACGTATACATTTTAATTTTATGCATTATGATACGTACCTGTGGCGTGTGTGTCGAGAAATTAATAAAAATAAAAATTCTGGTATAAAAAGTGAGTATTTTGAACTTTGTGTTTTGCTTGCTTGCTTAATGTCTCGCTAGTTAATGATAAAACTTTATAAATACAGTTAAAGTTGTGTTAAATGGCTGCCAAGTTCATTATTATTTTATAGGTAGAAAGAAAATATGACCTTATATTTTTAACGGAATTTGTACTGGATTAATCTGTGGAGAGAGATATATGGAAAAAATGTGTTATTTCGTCAATGTGTCAAGAAATAAATACATTATGTGACAAAGGTACAACGGCGAATATCCAAGGTCCCTTCCCCTTTTTTTTCTTAGGCAGTCCTATGAAAATTAATTAACAAATCGCTTAATTTTATATTGCATAATGTAGTTCAATAGTGTAACTTTCGATATGTGCATATTAATATTTTTACTAAAAATAGAAAATAAAAAAACTGTCCGGGGTACAACAGCTTCCCCTACATTTCGTCATTTTAACTAAAACAAACTATACTAATAGACACGTTTTAGTCGAACAAAACGCCTTTCGTATTTGGCATACGTCACCGCTAGTGTGGACTGAACGCAACTAAACAAAATCAAGGTAAATTACCTTATATTCGCTTCCAACTTTTGAAACGCTTAGAACGTATCCATCCATCTACTCAATTTATGTAGGTATCATAGTTTTTAAATGAGAGGTTTCAGCACAGTCGACCATATTCATTCACTGGAACTACTATTTGAGAAATATCAAGTTTCAAAGACCGCTATATATGATATTTATTGACTACCAGAAAGTTTTTGATACAATAACCCATTCTTCGATATGGGAGGCTCTAAAGATACAAAATGTAGAAGTTCTGGACGCAAAAGGAAGTTCTGAAGGGTAAATTAGCACTACGACTAAAGAAGGAAGTAATGGACACATGCCTCTAACCATCACTAACATACGCCTGCCAAACCTGGAAATTTACTCGACGGGTGAAAAATAAAATTACAACTTGTCAGCGAAGTATGGAGAGAAGTATATTAAAAATAAGAAAAATCCATAAAATACGTCACACCATCATACGACAAAAAACAAAAGTTACCGATGCGTTGGGCTACGCCCAGAAGCTAAAATGGCGATGGACGGGTCACGTAGCCAGATTGGCCGACGATCGCTGGACAGGACGCATAACATCATGGTCGGGCGGGCCCCACGGGGACCAGAAAACGAGGCAGACCGGTAAAGAGATTTTGACATTTAAACTGAATTGACATTTAAATTGAATAATTATTGCATGGAAATAATGTTTAGAATTATTTTAATATTATCTATTGTTATGACATAGTCAACTAAAAACTAAAAGAACAATGTATTATCAACTAAGGGGCCGTTCAAGTATTACGTAAGCACAATGGGGGGGGGGGGGGGGGGGGTGTTTTGCTTATTTTGAATGACATGGGGGGTGGGGGAGTCTAGATGGTGATTACGTCATCGGTAGTTATTTACTTTTTTACACGAATGGCAACCCTCACATTGTCTATGCTTGAAAACGAAACGCATTTTCGGGGATTTCCGCAAATAATGCATACGTTTAGGCTTTCGCTTTAGAACCGATTAGGGGAATTACCGCGCGCTATTCACTTGTCTAAATTTCCTCTGTCAGTGTATTGAAGATCCATAAAAAAGTAAACGCGCACACTGATAGGAAAGTTAGACCTGTAAGAATCGCTGCTCGTCGTGCTAATGAACTGATGTGCATTATTCAAAATTTAGGGCAACATGATGTTGAATGGCTCGATGAGAACGACGTAGACATTCCAAAATCGAATGAAAGTGAGTAGACTCTCAACACTGAGCAGCAATCCAAGCAATCCAATGTCATCGAAAAGTTAGAATCATGGATTCGGGTTTCATGGACTGAAGGCTGTTAATTTGAATTTAATATGTGTACCAAAAATTTAAAATAAGATTGTTATGTTCGTAAGATTAAAATATTTTTGTCCCTTACTCTATGTTGAATACTGTATCAGTAAAATCTAATCACTATCCTAAATCTATTTCTTGTTTTTAAAATTATAATTATAACATTATAATTATAGTATTAAAAAAATACATTTATAATTGAAAAATGTTTACGTAAGCATGGGGGGGAGGGGGTAAGAGCTTTGCTTACTTTTGCTGACAAGGGGGACGGGGGGGTAAATAATTGTAATAAATCAGCTTACGTAATATTTGAACGGCCCCTAATAACTGCTAAAAAATATTTATTTGTTTGTGATAATGAGCGCTAAATTACTGTTAGAAATAAAGCTGCTCCAAGGGGTTGCAGACTCGAGTATGTGATATTAATTTCAGATTGATACCTCCACGTGATCCTGAGAAAAGGGATCTCACAGACGGAAGGACAGACAGAGAGACAGACAGGCAGACAGACAACAAAGTGATCCTATAACGGTTCCATTTCTTCTTCTGTGGTACGGAACCCTAAAAATATATGTTTTTTTTTTACTTTTTGCTTCCTAACCTACCTACATAAACATTCACCTAGGTGTCTGCCACCACACGCTCGACAGCCACAAAATGCAGTGTTGATATCAACGTTCGCAGTCATTCCGAAAACTGAGTCACCCTTTGCTTCCCAAGGTGATGATCAGCAGTGGCTTCTTCGACAGCTCAACTGATCTCTAACCGAACTGACCAATCTGCCGGCTGGTCCGTCGACTTAGAGGTTGGATCATCTTCAGTGTAACCTGGCAATCGGTGGCCTCTACAACCCATCCGTTATATCGCTTACCATATTGCCATCACTTTGACGCTACAGCCCCCACGACCTCCCTCTAACCCCCTCACCTTCCAACTTTTAGAGTCCATACGACGGATAAATTATACGGTCTTATGTGAAAATCCAATTGTCTCAACAGTTCTTACTTCGTCAACGATAAAGAATCGTTATTATCAATGAAAAATGTACACAAGGTGGTACACGCCTACTTGGAATACGCGATTTACCATTGATTTGTGACGCAATATTTAATTATCTAAATCATAACACTCTTTTGAAAAAGTCAATTGTATCATGACTATAGAATGAGAATTAAAATCCTATCCTGTTAGTGTAGTGTATGAAAAAGTGTCTCGTGTGTACTACAAAAAAATATATAAAAACTCGCATGAATAGCCATGTCAACATGATTTTTTGGAATAATCTAACCTAATAAAACATGATTACGATTGCCATCCTATATAATAGAGACGAACAATTCAACTTAACAGGAAGTGCTAAAAGATCTGATTATTTAATGATGGAAGTTAGAGCAATTCAGGAATCACGACATTTATCGCGCAGGGTCTTTGATTTTGTATACGATCGCGGTGCACTAAAATTTTAAGATTATTTAATTCACGTACTCTTCCCAGCGCGACGTACAATTGCCCGTGACTAAAGATGTCGGACCTCAAGTCTACTCCGACGCGACCGATGGTTTGCCCCTGACTTTTGTGAATAGTCATCGCGTAACTTAAACGCAACGGGAATTGACGGCGACACAATTCGAACGGGCTTCGCGGATCAATCTGCTGTTTGAAAAGAATACGCGGAATTAGAAATTCATCCGACGATTCGGGTTTTCGTACCGTTATTAGCCGAGCCGAACACCTAACGATTATAACTTTGGTCCCGTTCACCAACCCATCTTCAAAACTAAGGTTACGCATAATCATACATACACATCCTACTTTTAACTTTAGCTCGTGATGTGGAACACCCGTGATCTCGATGCGATTTAATGCGTCAATGCCATAGAAAACTTGGTCGACATTATTATCGTTGTCTACTTTGTCGCAGGAATAGAATCGTAACACGTCTCCCGTAACCCGGTCTAAGATGGCATTATTTATATCATTCACGGCATCATTACGAGTGCAGAGAATGGCTCTACGCGCGCATTCGTCGGGCCTATTGATGGTTTCTGACGGGAACACGAAATCAATCAGATCACTCAGTTCTGTTACGTGATCAATCAAACTTAAATCGATTAAATTTTTAATGTTACCGTCAGAGACAGAAGTTAAGCGGTTGGAACCTAATTCCAACAGAAAGTTTGCAAATACTGAATCTACTCTACATCTTTGAGACGTTACCAAAGAAAATAATTGAAGCCTTTGCCACACGGGAGACGATTTTACCGAGCAATTAAATATGTCCGAATTGCTTCGCGCATTAGAAACAACGGGCGGAATTTGGCGGAAATCACCAGCAAAAATTATAATTTTTCCACCGAAATCTTTGTCACTTCGCATTAAATCACGCAACGAGCGATCTAGCAAATGAATTAAATACTTGTGAGCCATTGGCGCTTCATCATAAATTATAACTTGCGCGTTTGCTATCAATTCAGCTCTCTGAGTGCCGTTGGTAATGTTCCAGTAACCGAGGTCGTCGACTATGTCTATCGGGTATCTAAACATACTATGCGCAGTAGTTCCCCCTTCGTAGTTCTGAGCGGCGATAGCAGAACTCGCAGTACATAGTACGACGCCCTTCAAAGCACCACGCACGTGCGCTGTAACGACGTTGAGTAATAGGGTTTTGCCGGTGCCCGCGGGACCATCGATGAATATTGCGGAATTTGCTGTATCGCGAAAAGAATCATCAACGCATAGCCTATTGATGTAATCGAAAACAACGCGTTGGTCAGATGATAAACGCGGCAGCCACTCGTCGACGTAGGCTTCGAGACGGTTCGTACTGTATTCAACGCGTTCGCGGCTCAACTCTGTGGTAAGATCGTGCACTTGCGGCAAACCGTGTTCTATAAGCGAACTCCCGTGTTTTCGGAGGATTCTATTAACTTCCATCAACGCTAAATTATACGCCATATCAGCGTTTCCCGGATTCCGGTGAAGAAAATCTTCACTAAGTTGGTTTTTAAATGTGTCCCACAGTAGCGCAACTGGAGCACCGTTACAAGCTAAAAGTACGAAAAAGCTACGAAGGCGTGGTCCTGTATAGAAAGTTGAAGCTTCCAACATGGCCCTTTCGTACTCTACTTCGTCGTCCGCGAGTCCAACAATTTTAGCAGCTTCCTGAAAAGTGCTGCAATTAGGACCACCAAGACTAATTAGTTCCGCGTAACTTCGAGCCGGGTAAGACTTTAACAGAATTCTTAAGTAGAATTGTTCACCTCTATTAGGCGCGACCCAAAATAGACGCGCTACAAGCTCTCCGCGTTGCCGTTTCGTCACAAACCTGTTGTTACCGGTTTCGTAAATTTGGGTATTTTTTGTATTTGGTCGCGACGCGTGAACTAAATATTGTTCATAAAATTGGCAATATGTTAAGCGGTCAAACTCTTCACCGGCGGGACGGTTAAAATATGTGAGCAGATTAGACGTTGATTGTTGCGCGGATTCTACTTCAGTGCCTGGTCGAAAATAAACGTTGTGACGGTTTTCGAGATGCACGGCCAATTGTTTGACGTTAGGTTCGCGGGCCGTCACGTCAAACTCTAAGGTCCTCCACGCCGCCTCACCCGATCCTAAATATCGCTTAGTGACGTACTGTTCTACCTCGTCATTTAAATGCTCCTCGGACACAACAGCTACTCGTGATTCGTCCGGACCTTTGGTCATATACTTAAACAGATATTTAACAATCGTACGCTGCGACGAAACCTCCAAATTCATGTGGGCATCATATTTTAATAAAAGAGCCGCATTGTATGGCACGACCCATAAATCGCTGACAACCAGTTCGCGCCTGTTATACGTGATCGTAGCTTCGTTCTTACTGTCGCGGCGTAAGTTTATAAAACCTTTGTCGTCAGCGAATGTAACGGCGGTTTCGCATTTTGGAAAAAATTTTGTACACTTGCGCAGTTCTTTATCCCAACACGGTAAATTTTCCCTATGTGGAGGACCGCACGGACCGTGGATCATGTGTTTCAAAACCGTCGTTCTCAATTTACCGTCAGCTTCCGACGAGTTGGGAATATCCGCTCGAACTACTTTATCTATATCTACATTGTGTATCGGGCCGTTCTCTACTTTAAAACAGATATGCGCGTGGGGCAAACCGCGTTTCTGAAATTCAATTACATGAAACATGTACAAACATTTGCCAAACCACCGACCGGACCGGATATCGCGTAAAAGTTGCGCTAATTTCAGATTAAAAACGCGAGCACATATAAGTGGGTCTGCCAGCTGACCTGCTTCGAGAGATTGTTTAATTTCGGGCCAATTGCGATTACATGTAAAAGTTAGAAAATACGTGGGAGTACCCAACGTATTTACTATTGCAATCGCATCCATGTACTTCACTTTCATATATCTCGGACATCCCGTGAAACTATAAGGCAAATATATGCGACCAGGGACATAACCCTCCCCTTCTATGGTCTCATCGTTGCGAATTTGTTGTACACTAATTTCTATTTCTTCGAGTGGAGCAGTTCTTAATGCATTATTTGAATTTTGTTTTTGCATGTTGGTGATGTAGCGGAGACGCTCTTCACAAATTCTACAGTAAACATCTACCAACCACTCCTCGGACAGTCTACCCAATTTTGAAAAACGCGTCTCCGACAGCAGTAAGCACCGGATATATTTTACTTGTGATAATTTATTTTGATTATTGTCCAATTTATTCGGAAACCAACCCGCATTACCTTCGGGGTAAAGCAATGGATATTGAAAAGCTTCGTACAATGGATTCATAATATCTACAGTGTGTGGTTTCTTATGGCCTACTTTCCAGATGGCTATACAATGAGGTTGGAAAGTTTCTCTCTCAGTGCTTATTATGGCAGCCACTTCTGTGCCTAAAGGTAAGTCGCCCAAAATGTTACCATGCGTTGCGCGTGTAGTTCTTTCGAACCTTATGTACGCTTGATCGGACGTTTCCCGACTCAAGCGTTTAAAGCATTCTATAAACGGATTGACATTGTGCAAATAATTTGTGATGGAAACAATAACATCCCTATTGAGCCGTTGACTTTGTGCTATACTATCGCGTTCGTTATTGTCATTAATGTAAAGCCCGATATTGTTAGTGGTTTCTTCATACGAAAGATCGAAAACGCGGTGGTAAATACGTCCTTGAATTTTTAAAAAGGATATACCCTGCTCGGGATGCTGATAACCATGAGAGACGCCTAAGGCACTGAAGGCAAACAAATTATTGTACGCTCGCGGTGCACGCAAAAACGAGGGATCAGAATAGAAATCTTCCGACAAAGGCGAAAACTGTTGAACGTTGTACGCTCCGGACCCACAACACCACTGTTTACGACCCCGCTCTTCCTCAAAAAGACGCGCGTTACAGTTCGGACACGAAAAAATATCTGCAGCCAGCAAAGACGGCTTTTTTAAAGAAAACAGCGGCATATTGGCAAGTTCCGACTCCCTCCACTCCCCAATTAAGTTTGTTGGCCGCCGTAATTCTACTTCAACGTCACGACTAACTGTGGTATATCTCTCAACAGCGGCACGGTTTATGTCAGGGTTCCGTTGCGAATAATTTTCGACTGCGGCGCGATTAACCTCGGGGTTGTTTTTCGTATACTTTTCGACTGCGGCGCGATTAACCTCGGGATTATTTTTTGTATATTTATCAACTGCGACGCGATGAATTTCGGGATGTTTTTCGACGTATTTTTTGACCGCTTCACGATGAATTTCGGGATATTTTTCGACATATTTTTTAACCGCTTCACGATTAACGTGAGGATTTTTCTTTGCGTATTTTTTGACCGCATCTAAATGAGCATTAGTTTTGGATTCTCGTTTTTGTTTTTTGGGCCGGCCTCTACCTCTGTTAGCAGTTGCCGTATCGACATTTGATTGATTGTCATCTAACGGTAATTCCGAAAACATATTGTGGACGATGACAACAGGATTTAACACGTACAGTTTAAAATCGTCTACTCTATCGACTACAACCACTGGATTAAAGTTTGTACGTTTTGATTTTGTTTGGGGTTGCGCGGCATCGATATTTGTCGTGGTTGCAGAAGTTTGCGATACGGAATTGACACGCTCACAAGAATTCTTCGCACAAACCTCGGCATAGGTGGGCGAACGTGGCCGAGATAGATCCGACTGTGAGAGCGATTCCGTGAATGTCGGAGATATCACCTCAGTGGCAGGATGCGACAATGAGCTGATCAGCGACGACGCTGTGAACGTGGGAGATGATGGTGTGAAAGTTTTCACACGAATTCTGTGCAAGGAGTATTCCGTATCTCGTATATTTTTTGGAAAGCGACTATTCGTGAAAAGATAGTCCACCAGCTTTTGCATCGAATTACATTTGAACAACCGCGCACATTCGTCTGCTGTACGATTATTAAAATCTACCCCGTGACTATTGAATAAGTAAAATGAATTCTGATGTCTCCAGAACGAAACGGTGTAACTTTGACCGGTAAAAAGGATACTATCGGTTGCATCGATATGATCCGATGTAAAAACTTGCGTCTGAAGAATATTCACCAGGTCTCTCTTTTTTCCATTAACGTTATGAATATTTACTGGATATAAACCATTAGCGATCCAATTGTTGTCATCTTCCATTGGTTCTATTTCTGCCGAAAAGTTCCCGGAGCGAATATGGGATGGCAATTGTTCTGGCTGTAAATATATTTGATTTTCTCGTTCTAACATAGGTAACAATTGCATGTACAATTCGTCGCCACTCTTAAGTATGACATCAACGTCAAAATCGCGATAATTTCTAGAACTACAGACCGAGTACACGCAAGCACACGCTGACATGGCTACGCATTGCGAGTTGTTACCTCTAAAAACTGATGCCCCTTGGTGCATCGTGCCTATCAAAATAAAAGATAATAGTAGTGAAAGAAAACGGTATTATTTATTGTTTTAAACGGTTTGTATTGCTCCTAGTAATCTTTGATTAGTGTTCAGTTACTCTTCAGTAGTTGCGTTGCGTTTTAAATTTAAGTTTCAACTTCAGGACAAAGGTCTAATTTACGACATGGATTCATTTTGTGAGAAAAGTCATCTAATTTAGATAAATGTTAAGATAAAATGTGTTAAAAAAGTTTTTCATTTAAACGCTTTAATTGAAAAAAAAAACCGGCCAAGTGCGTACCATTATCTATAAATATCTATAAACCAGTGTAAGCAGAAACCTGCTCCAACCTTACCTTGGGCAACGCAGTAACCGGCTGGTTCAGCGCCGTCTCCGTAGCTCTCGCCCGCTGCAAAAAATATTTTTGAACATGAATCTATGCATGTATGTCCCATATCTTTTAGATGATACGGCCACTGTATTCAGGGGCATGCAGTGGATTTTGGACAGAGGATAGGCATATTGCCAACAAAATCCGTATTGGTACGAAGAGTGTCGGGCACATTTACGAATGCTTACAAGCACTGCTTATATGCCTGTAAGGGATGAACGCGTCTGACTGTATTGCGATAAGGCAAAATTCGATTTAAACTTTTTTTACAAATAGGCCTCGAAGGGCTCTTTTACATGTCTTTTTTTAGATAACCAGCGCTTTCGGAAAGATCATCTGCCAAAAAAGAATGCGCCGCAAGAAACCTGGTAGAAAGGCATTTTTTCAAAATAAAAAGCAGTACCTACCTATACTTATAAAATTAACTTAACTATTATTTAATACAACTGACCTACTGACCAAAATAACAAACTTGGTTAAACATCTAATTTAAATGTAGCCTAAATACGCCTATACATTTCATAATAATACATACATACATACAAACACAAATCACGTCTTTATCCCTTACGGGGTAGACAGAGCCTAAGGTAAATAATAATAAATTGTATTAATTACGCTACTTTAGAAATTTTGTCAAATTAACAATATTATTTGGTGAGTGCTACCTACTTATTTATATGTTTGACGTCGGTGCCTCAGCTCAGCTCGCGCCATTACCCACACTCCCATCATAACATCGTTATGTTTATCTGTGGCATGCGTGGCAGAAAGGGGCCATTCAAGTATTACGTAAGCAGATTTTTTTACAATTATTTACCCCCCCCCCTCCTACCCTTGTCAGCGAAAGTATGCAAATCCCTTACCCCCCCCCCCCTCCCATGCTTACGTAATTATTGGTAGGAACCTAAGCATTATTCTTTTAATGGATTCTGTTTTTTATTGATTCGTGAGCAGCAGTTCGAATCAAAACTGCTGACGTAATCACCATATCAACCCCCCTACCCACCATGTCATCTAAAATAAGCAAAGCAAAGACCCCCCGCCCCCCTCAAGCGCTTACGTAATTCTCAAACGCCCCCAAAGTATCTAGTCTATGTGCCTATATAGTACCTATATTATATATTCGGCTTAGAACTATTTGAGCTGAGGCACCGACTTCACACTCCACACGTATAAATAAGCACATACATACATACACACATACACAAATCACGTCTTTATCCCTTACGCGGTAGACAGAGCCTAAGGTAACAAGACCTACAGGCCGCGTTTAGCAAGACCCTGAGGGTGTAGAGGTGGAAAGTGGAATCAAAATAGTGATGCGTTGCTAGCCGCATCGCCTATAACATGATCCCTATGATTTTCGCCCATTCCCTCGATGGGTTTTTACCATTTGCGCGGGAAGAGCAGCAACTGGTACATTCTATGTTTTTTCTTTGCTCCCAGACCAGCATGGAACACATAATACATACATACATCCTTATCCTTTCAGTTTTAGTTTCAGTTTCTTTATATGCTTTCAAAAGATACAATTATCATGCAAAATTGTGTACAATAAAATAAAATAAAATAAACTTAGCCGAAATCATTCATACAATTCAAAATTAAATTCAGAATAACATTTAAAAAAGATTGATACATAGAAGGTACCAGTTGCATCTCTTCCCGCGCAGATGGTAAAAGCCCATCGAGGGAATGGGCGAAAGTCGTAGGAATCATGTTATAGGCGATGAGGCTAGCAACCCATCACTATTTTGTACCCTTTTTCCATCTGCTATACGCCCACAATCTTGCTTAACGTGGCATGCAGGTCTTGTCACCTTAGGCTCTGTCTACCCCGTTAAGAGATAAAGACGTGATTCATGTATCTGTATCTGTATCTGATACATATTTTAAGTAACTATTCTTTAAATCCTTATCCTTATCCTTATCCTTACTAAAATTATAAATGCGAAAATAACTCTGTCTGTCTGTCTGTTACTTTGTCACGCTTAAGCCGCAGAACCGATTTAGTTAAAATTTAGTATACAGATAATTTGAGTCCCGGGAAAGAGCATAGGATAGTTTTTATCCCGGCAAATTGCATAGTTTCCGCGGGATAGCGATAAGCGTCTTCTTCGCAGACGGAGTCGCGGACAACAGCTAGTACATACACAAATCACGCCTTGATTCCTTACGGGGTAGACAGTGCCCAAGGTAACAAGACCAAAAGGCCACGTTTAGCATGATTATGTTTGAACAGGTGGAAAGGAGGAATCAAAATAGTGATGGGTTGCTAGCCGCATCGCCTATAACATGATTCTAAAGATTTTAGTCCATTCCCTCGATGGGCTTTTACCATCTGCGCGGGAAGAGAAGCAACGCAACGGGTACATTCTATGTTTTTTCTTTACCCCCAGACCAGCATGGAAGTATTACAGCTGGATAATACATCACACACACACACACACACACACACACACACACACACACACACACACACACACACCACGTCTTGATCCCTTAGGGGGTAGACAGTGCCCAAGGTAACAAGACCTAAAGGCCACGTTTAGCATTATTGTGTTTGTATAGGTGGAAAGGAGGAATCAAAATAGTGATGGGTTGCTAGCCGCATCGCCTATAACATGATCCTTAAGATTTTTGTCCATTCCCTCGATGGGCTTTTACCATCTGCGCGAAAAGAAAAGCATCGGGTACATTCCATCTTTTTTCTTTACTCCCAGACCAGCATGGAAGTATTATAGCTGGATAATGACACCCTAAAATTGCAAAAAAAAACTTCTTTTAGATTTTAATATGGAAAGTGTATTAAAAGACGTTTTATATCGCACGGAAAAAGACTGAACTACTTTAATAGGTATGCCAAATATTTACTATCAAACTGGGAGGTTATTGTAAATGGATCTAATAAAAAAGGTACTTAACTTAAACTATGTGATGTCTAAAGAAAAAAAGAACTGCTGCTCTGCCTACAAATGTGAAATGTGCGTAATTAAATGTTTTTCTCTCTCTCTTTCTCTCTCTCTCAAAATATACATACATACATACATACATACATACATACACACATACACAAATCACGACTTTATCCCTTTGGGGTAGAGAGAGCCTAAGGTAACAGATACCTACAGGCCACATTTAGCAAGATTGTGGGCGTATAGGTGAAAAATGAAATCAAAATAGTGATGAGTTGCTAGCCTCATCGCCTATAACATGATTCCTATGATTTTCGCCCATTCCCTCGATGGACTTTTACCATCTGCGCGGGTAGAGAAGCAACTGGTATATTTTAAAGAACATAGGATAGTTTTTATCCCGGAAAATTGCATAGTTTCCGCGGGATAGCGATAACCGTCTTCTTCGCAGACGGAGTCGCGGGCAACAGCTAGTACATACATAAATCACGTCTTCGTCCCTTACGGGATAGACCTCAGAACAATAACTAAAGCATAGAACCCGGACTAAAATAAAAACTAATTATTATAGTGCGTTGCTTCTTCTTCCAGTGCACTAAAACAATAAGTTAAAAAGAGACAAAGATGCTATTCACGAGACAGTCGTCTGTCTGTTCCGTACCAGGGTAACCTATACAAAGCGCTTTAAATTATACATGTATATATTTCGCTAGTGTAGGGAACAAACCGTCATTGATTAGTCTTCGTTCGATATTTTTTATGGGTATCGGGACGGTCGTGGATATTAATACATATTAAACGGATATCATTATAATGAAAAAAAAATCTATTATGAAAATCGGCCAAGTGCGAGTCGGACTCGCGCACCGAGAATTCCGTTTCACCGTACAACAAAAACACATTTTTGTCCGTTCGTATTTGAATTGGTTGGTAACAAAACAACGGCAAAAAATCACGTTTGTTGTATGGGACCCGGTAAATATTAATTTTATTTTGATTTAATTATCTATTTTTAAAGTGAATATGAAACTGAATATTTCAAGCGTCTACCTGTTGCCGCTATTGATATCGAACAAATATCGCAAAAAAAAACGTTTGTGGTATGGGAGCCCCCCTTAAATATTCATTTTATTGTTATATTCATATGTGTTTTATTCATAGTATTTTTTGCTATAGCGGCAACAGAAATACATCATCTGTGAAACTTTCAACTGTCGAGCTATCACGGCTCATGAACAACCTGTTGATAGACGGACAGCGAAGTCTTAGTAATAGTCCCGTTTTTACCTTTTGGATACGGAACCCTATAAAAGGAACATTTATGCATACCTATAGATTAGTAAAAACTTGCCAAGTCAAAAAAAAGTGAAATAGTAAAGTTATGGCCAAAGAAAGGGAACAATATGGAACAATAATGGAGTCGGAAAACTGAAAGAATTAAACATATTTAATTATATCTCTATATTTACATTTAATATCGATTGACAGTTTAGTCGATATCACAGGCACATCACTAAGATAACCTATACTGTTTTCATATTTTCTTTAAAATAATATGTAAATAGGGATATCTTTGACAAACAGGATTCAATAATGGTGTTATTTTATAGAACACACTCTCAATATAGTTTAATGCGACCCTGAAGCTGATTAAAATCACTTAACGATGATAACTTATAAACGCATTATCATTTTGTTTTCTGGACGCATTAGATTTACATCCTGGCACTGCACAAGACATTTTCTAGTTTCACTAAGTAATTGGCTTTACCAATACTCGTTATTTAATCAATTTTTAACAATAATAAATAAAAAATTCTCCAAAAGTTGTCCGTCATTCACGCATCCGAAGCACAATAAGCACATACAGACAAGTTAAGTTGACACTCAACACAAGTCATTGGGCTAAGAAATCTGACTCTTGAAATCGGCATCATATATCGGAACCAAGTGACGTAAAGGAACCAAGTTTGACGTTTGGACTGGTACGAAACAGAAAAATAAGAACAAACTGACAAGTTTGTTCTCTTTTTAACTTATCGTTTCAGTACACTGGAATAAGAAGCAACGCACTATAATAATTAGTTTTTATTTTAGTCCGGGTTCTATGCTTTAGTTATTGTTCTGAGGGATAGACAAAGCCTAAGGTAACAGGTACCTACAGGCCACATTTAGCACGATTGTGTTTGTATAGGGGGAAAGGAGGAATCAAAATAGCGATGGGTTGCTAGCCGCATCATCTATAACATGATTCTTAAGATTTTTGTTCATTCCCTCGATGGGCTTTTACCATCAGCGCGGGAAGAGAAGCAACGGATACATTCTATGTTTTCTTTTACTCCCAGACCAGCATGGAAGTATTATAGCTGGATAATACACACACACACACACACACACAAATCACGTCTTGATCCCTTACGGGGTAGACAGTGACCAAGGTAACAAGACCTAAAGACCACGGTTTAGCATTATTGTGTTTGTATAGGTGGAAAGGAGCAATCAAAATAGTGATGGGTTGTTAGCCGCATCGCCTATAACATGATTCTTAAGATTCTTGTCCATTCCCTAGATGGGCTTTTACCATCTGCGCGGGAAGAGACGCAACGGGTACATTCTATGTTTTCTTTTACTCCCAGACCAGCATGGATGTATTATAGCTGGATAATACACACACACACACACAAATCATGTCTTGATCTCTTACGGGGTAGAACAGTGCCCAAGGTAACAAGACCTAAAGACCACGTTTAGCATTATTGCGTTTGTATAGGGGGAAAGGAGGAATCAAAATAGCGATGGGTTGCTAGCCGCATCATCTATAACATGATTCTTAAGATTTTTGTTCATTCCCTCGATGGGCTTTTATCATCTGCGCGGGAAGAGAAGCAACGGGTACATTCTATGTTTTCTTTTACTCCCAGACCAGCATGGAAGTATTATAGCTGGATAATACACACACACACACAAATCACGTCTTGATCCCTTACGGGGTAGACAGTGACCAAGGTAACAAGACCTAAAGACCACGGTTTAGCATTATTGTGTTTGTATAGGTGGAAAGGAGCAATCAAAATAGTGATGGGTTGCTAGCCGCATCGCCTATAACAGGGGTTCTCAAACTTATTCATTACGCGCCCCCTCTCTAAAAAAATAAAACTCTGTGCCCCCCCCGCCCCCCAATAATTCAGCCGTAGGCTGTTAAGCATAAACACAAGGAATTTGTTAATAAGGTTCTATAAGGTCCTGTATCGTAACCCACGCCCCCCTTTGCAGGTCACTGCGCCCCCCTAGGGGGGCGCGCCCCCCACTTTGAAAATCACTGGCCTATAACATGATTCTTAAGATTCTTGTCCATTCCTTAGATGGGCTTTTACCATCTGCGCGGGAAGAGACGCAACGGGTACATTCTATGTTTTCTTTTACTCCCAGACCAGCATGGATGTATTATAGCTGGATAATACACACACACACACACACACACACACACACACACACACACACACACACACACACACACACACACACACACACACACACACACACACACACACACACACACACACACACACACACACACACACAAATCACGCCTTGATCCCTTACGGGGTAGACAGTGACCAAGGTAACAAGACCTAAAGACCACGTTTAGCATTATTGTGTTTGTATAGGGGGGAAAGGAGGAATCAAAATAGCGATGGGCTGCTAGCCGCATCGCATAAAACACGACTCTTAAGATTTTTGTTCGTTCCCTCGATGGGCTTTTACCATCTGCGCGGGAAGAGAAGCAACGGGTACATTCTATGTTTTTTCTATACTCCCATACCAGCATGGCAGTATTATAGCTGGATAATGACTGCCTACCCCTTTAAAGATACTCGCGTGAAAATATACATACAAACATACACACTTATACAAATCACGTCGTTATCCCTTAAGGGGTAGACAGAGCCCAAGGTAACAAGACCTAAAGACCACGTTTAGCATTATTGCGTTTGTATAGGGCAGGGGTGGCCAACGGGTCGATCGCGATCGACCGGTCGATCACGCCTGTTAGTCCAGTCGATCGCGGCAAGGCAAAAAATATAAATATGTGGACCAGACTGCGCAACGTAATCACCTACTGCAGATTTAAAGTTTCATGAAGTATGTAATTGGTAGATCGCACAAGGTTTCGTTAGTAAACAGGAGATCTTGGGTCTAATCAAGTTGGCCACCCCTGGTATAGGGGGAAAGGAGGAATCAAAATAGCGATGGGTTGCTAGCCGCATCATCTATAACATGATTCTTAAGATTTTTGTCCATTCCTCGATGGGCTTTTACCATCTGCGCGGGAAGAGAAGCAACGGGTACATTCTATGTTTTCTTTTACTCCCAGACCAGCATA
The DNA here is from genome assembly GCA_949127965.1 of Pandemis corylana. Classification (NCBI taxonomy): domain Eukaryota; kingdom Metazoa; phylum Arthropoda; class Insecta; order Lepidoptera; family Tortricidae; genus Pandemis; species Pandemis corylana. The sequence continues at coordinate 5,865,327 of OX421860.1, forward strand.
GAAGCATTATAGCTGGATAATACACACACACACACACACACACAAATCACGTCTTGATCCCTTACGGGGTAGACAGTGCCCAAGGTAACAAGACCTAAAGACCACGTTTAGCATTATTGTGTTTCTATAGGTGGAAAGGAGCAATCAAAATAGTGATGGGTTGCTAGCCGCATCGCCTATAACATGATTCTTAAGATTTTTGTCCATTCCCTCGATGGGCTTTTACCATCTGCGCGGGAAGAGACGTAACGGGTACATTCTATGTTTTTTTTACTCCCAGACCAGCATGGAAGCATTATAACTGGATAATACAACAAACACACACACACACACACACACACACACATTCTAAGTATTTTTTACCATCAGACCAGCGTGGAAGCATTATTAGCTGGATAATACATACACACACACACACACACACACACACACACACACACACACACACACACACACACACACACACACACACACACACACACACACACACACACACACACACACACACACACACACACACACACACAAATCACGCCTTGATCCCTTACGGGGTAGACAGTGACCAAGGTAACAAGACCTAAAGACCACGTTTAGCATTATTGTGTTTGTATAGGGGGGAAAGGAGGAATCAAAATAGCGATGGGCTGCTAGCCGCATCGCATAAAACACGACTCTTAAGATTTTTGTTCGTTCCCTCGATGGGCTTTTACCATCTGCGCGGGAAGAGAAGCAACGGGTACATTCTATGTTTTTTCTATACTCCCATACCAGCATGGCAGTATTATAGCTGGATAATGACTGCCTACCCCTTTAAAGATACTCGCGTGAAAATATACATACAAACATACACACTTATACAAATCACGTCGTTATCCCTTAAGGGGTAGACAGAGCCCAAGGTAACAAGACCTAAAGACCACGTTTAGCATTATTGCGTTTGTATAGGGCAGGGGTGGCCAACGGGTCGATCGCGATCGACCGGTCGATCACGCCTGTTAGTCCAGTCGATCGCGGCAAGGCAAAAAATATAAATATGTGGACCAGACTGCGCAACGTAATCACCTACTGCAGATTTAAAGTTTCATGAAGTATGTAATTGGTAGATCGCACAAGGTTTCGTTAGTAAACAGGAGATCTTGGGTCTAATCAAGTTGGCCACCCCTGGTATAGGGGGAAAGGAGGAATCAAAATAGCGATGGGTTGCTAGCCGCATCATCTATAACATGATTCTTAAGATTTTTGTCCATTCCTCGATGGGCTTTTACCATCTGCGCGGGAAGAGAAGCAACGGGTACATTCTATGTTTTCTTTTACTCCCAGACCAGCATAGAAGCATTATAGCTGGATAATACACACACACACACACACACACAAATCACGTCTTGATCCCTTACGGGGTAGACAGTGCCCAAGGTAACAAGACCTAAAGACCACGTTTAGCATTATTGTGTTTCTATAGGTGGAAAGGAGCAATCAAAATAGTGATGGGTTGCTAGCCGCATCGCCTATAACATGATTCTTAAGATTTTTGTCCATTCCCTCGATGGGCTTTTACCATCTGCGCGGGAAGAGACGTAACGGGTACATTCTATGTTTTTTTTACTCCCAGACCAGCATGGAAGCATTATAACTGGATAATACAACAAACACACACACACACACACACACACACACATTCTAAGTATTTTTTACCATCAGACCAGCGTGGAAGCATTATTAGCTGGATAATACATACACACACACACACACACACACACACACACACACACACACATACACACACACACACACAAATCACGTCTTGATCCCTTACGGGGTAGACAGTGCCCAAGGTAACATACCTAAAGACCACGTTTAGCATTATTGTGTTTGTATAGGTGGAAAGGAGGAATCAAAATAGTGATGGGTTGCTAGCCACATCGCCTATAACATGATTCTTATGATTTTTGTCCATTCCCTCGATAGGCTTTTACCATCTGCACGGGAAGAGAAGCAACAGGTACATTCTATGTTTTTTTTTACTCCCAGACCAGCATGGAAGCATTATAACTGGATAATACACACAAATACACACAGACACACACAGACACACACACACACACACACACATTCTAAGTTTTTTTTTACTCCCAGACCAGCATGGAAGCATTATAGCTGGATAATGACACCCTGAATAGCAAAACAAACTTATTTTCGATTTTATAATCGAAAGTGTATTAAAGATGTTTTATATCGCATGGAAAAAAGACTGGACTACTTTAACAGGTATGCCAAATATTTATTAACAAACTGGGCGGTTATTGTAAAAGGATGTAACAATAATGGTAACTTAAAAAATAACAATGTGATGTTTAAAGAAAAAAAATCTGCCTGTCTACCTACCTCTTAGAGATACTGACGTTAAAATATAATTACCAAATAATAATTTATCTAAAACAGTGCCATTATATTTATAAATATTAACAAGCTTTTTATTAATTTGCAACATATGTATGTATGTGGAACAAAGTAGTCTCTGTCTACCCCTGTGGGAAAGAGGCGTGACGGTATGTATGTATGTATATTTGTCCGGGTGGAATCTTGTGACTCAATTTTGAAGCAAATATCTTCATCCGATTCAGCTGAAATTTTGCATACTTGTGCAAGTCAGATGACAATACAATAATCTGGCAGTAAAATTCTGCTGGTAAAGCCAGGATTGTCTCCGCAGGAGGGAACTCTTAAACGGTTGGTCCGATTTGACTTGAAATTTGTACACATATGTAGAATGAATGACAATGCAAGTTTTGGTTGTTATATGTGGTATTCAATAAAGAGTTATTGTATTGTATTGTAAAGGAAATATTTGATTGTTTGTTTGTATGATTGTTTGTTTGAATTGAATAGGCTCCAAAACTACTGGACTGATTTGAAAAATTCTTTCACCGTTAGAATCCTACATTATCCCTGATGAATATAGGCTATACATATTATATTATAAATAAATCAAGGGTCCTTACTAAAACTCCATTCATCTAACTAACCCGATGGTGAAAAAATTTCAACTGTCTAGCTATCACGGTCAGTTCATAACACACAGCCTGGTGTTGGAGACAGACAGACAGACAGACAGACGGACAGACAGTGAAGTCTTGGTAATAAGGTCCCGTTTTTGTTCTTTGTGTACTGAATGAACCTTAAAAAGGTTCATTAGGTTATCAGTTCAAAGCACACCAACACAGAAAATAAAAAAAAATACATCTGCATGTATCAAAGTCGAGCATATTATAGGTTTGGGAAAAACATTGAATATTCTTAGTAATAAGCTATCATCTAATTTGGTACCACATACAATGAATGCATATGCGAGAGCTCTCATTGCTACAACATGATTCTCTTGGAACTTTCGAGAACAAGACAGAATAATTGGTAATTTAAATTTGTAATACTTACAGGAACGTCTGCGAACAGCACGCTGCACAGTAATAATCTCAACACCTCGTTTCATCTGAAAATAATAAGTAATATGGTTAATTACCAAAGTACATGATATCATTCGCCATTAATGTTTACGTTAAAGTTATGTCTTAATTTAGGATGTACAACAAATCCTACCGGACTACTTTTCAGCCAGCGTTAGTTTTGTAAATCATTACACACAATGGCGTCCAATAATGCTAGCAAATTTAACACTTTTCATTGAAAACTGTTGAAGTAGGTAGTAGATATATGTACTTATGTTAAATTAAGTTACATAGATCATAATAAACTATTGTATTATATCTATGTACTGTTTTTTCTCGAAATAAAACAATAAAACGCTTACCTTGTCGGGATTCAATATGACGTCTTCACTTTAGTTTAGTTAGCAATTTCGCGGCAAAAGTAACTGAACAAAAGACAATCGTCTTTTTTTTTTTTTTTGTCAACGCGGCCAGTTATAAATTCATAAAAAGTCATTGCACAGAAAAGTGAATAATAAGAAATTAATTTTGATATTTTCTCATATAATTCAGTCCTTTAATTTAAATTAATTTTTGAAAATATTTTGGCTAGTGACGTTAGAGTTTAATCTGGCTCGCCTACAAAGCTGCTTAATTGCCTTTGGTTAGAAAAAAAATATATTTAATAATTTTTTCTTACATATTAGGCCAGTTTGGGAAATTTATTTGAATATTTTAAAATTTTATTATTTAACTACAGGATATGGTCGACTGGATACATGACAATGTGATCAGTGGCACGAAACTCCCTTTGCTCATCTGCTTAGAGAAAAATACTGTTATCTGTCGTTCGTACGTCAAAGTCATCATTTGTCATTTGATCCGGACAGTTTCTCTTTAAGTTTTTAACCTTCTGAAAGTGTATTTTCCACGATAACTTATGAAAATGCTTACCAGAGGAGACTCCGGTGAAATATTTGTCAAGACTAAAACGCTCCATCTACGAAAATTGCGAAATGTGTCTACTTTGGAGTACGATATGCACAATATTGCTGAAATAGGGGGGCTTAGATGCTCATGTGAGTATTTACCTGTTCAATCATCAACATTGAGTGCATATATGAAATAATACTCGCATACTGTATTCTATACAATAGTTACTTATTATCTTTTCATTCTGTTGTAGGTGGTTGTAAGAATGTTCTATTGCTTCTGTTTTGGCTGGCCAAGAAAAGTGAAGAAATCTTCAACATCCATACAATGCTACTGGACAGTGGCGGACTAACAGGGGGGCGGAAGGGGCGGCCCGCCCCGGGCCCCCAGTCTTTGGCGGGCCCCAAATGCCTCCGCGTTCTCCTGATCAAATCCTAAACAAGACTTTAAAAATGTGCTTAGCAGTTAGTACCTACATAATGTCATCAAGATCAAAACACTACAGCCATCTAGAATTTTTACACAGTACTAATGTTCTTTTAACTTTGCTGAACGCGTCCAATACGCTGAGGGAGGGGATTTCCATCTCTGTGTACGGAGAAAAACTACATATTTTTTTAAGCTAGGGGGCCTCATTTAGTTTTGTCGCCCCGGGCCTCTGACGGGCTTAATGCGCCACTGCTACTGGACAAAGCCAACACCGAGCATGATTGTTTTATGTACCAGATCCTAGCTCCGAAAGAACCAAAAAAGTCCACATGTACCTACTGGGGAGATTATGATGAGGTTAATACTGCGAAAATGTTTTTATTTCTCATGTCTTTATTAGTTGATATAAGAGGGGAATTACAATGGGTCCCTTCATGAGAGCCTTGTCGCCCCGGCTGATAGAGACCTCAGGAGACCCCAGAGCTGGCGCTTACCTCTCCCAGCGAATTTCTCTGGCTGTACAGAGAGGTAATGCCGCCAGTGTGTTGGGGTCTATGCCGCAGGAGGGCCTTTTAGATGGTGTTTTCTTTTTATAGTTTGGTATATTTATTTAGTTTTAAGTTTTGTATATTTAGTTAACTTTTAGATTTTATCATAGTTTAACTTTTTTTTATATTTCTTAAATTGTTAGCAAGCGCTAAAAATAAATAATTACAAATTGTTTGTTTTTTTTATTATTTCACCTTGAATATATTAATTATAGGGATTATAGGGACGTTATGATATGGGTGTGGATGAATATATTTACAGTTTGTTATGTGATTTAGGTTTAACAAGGAAAAATAAGTGTCAGTCGTCTTTATATTGTTAACCATTTAATAAAATGTTAAAACGTTATTTTATTGAAAAACAGTACAAGTAATGTGATGTAGGTTTAATAGCCAAAGCAAACAAGTCGTAAGGAACATTATGTATTTTATTAGGTACTAATATTACAATAATAATGACTAAAAAAATATTTGCAGATGCATATTCTTTTTTTTTAAATATGAAGTGTTTGTGGCTTAGTGGAACTGGTAGGCTCTTAATTCAGAAATTGCGGGTTCAATACCAGGCCAGGCCTGTAGGTTGAGAGGAGGAGAGTTGCCCCGGCAACGGCGATGTATGAAATATGGGAGGCTGTTAATTTACCAATACACAGAGGTTTTGATTTACAATTCATTTAAACAAAGTAGACAACCCCATTGAGGTTGGATCGGTTGGATAATTTTATTAGCAGACTGATTTATCCTGTTGGACAGTTGTTCAAGAAATAGTGATTCATAAACAATATAAGCATAAAAATGTTGCTGCAATCTCCTCACTCTTATGTTTTTGCTCTAACCAAGTCGATGTGATATTTGTTGCTATGTCTGTCTGTCAGTTGCCTTCAGAACCGACCAGGGGGCGCGACATTCGCTCTTTCTCGTTGCTTCGCAAGTCGAGAGCGTGACGTCATTAGGCGCGGCTTTATAAGGACGGCGCCCGGTAGTCTTTTTCGGCTGCCGCAGAACGCAATATTCAGTTGTGACCGCGCTCCGAGCTCCTTCGATTTAAATTAAAGTTTCGCCATGATTCCTTCGACGTGTGGTGAGTAATCGCGTTGGCGATGGACTTTTAAAGTCCTTTAATTAACCTTCAGTCAGATGTCGCATTTGCTGTTAATCCCGTAATGTGAGTATCCACGTTTTTCTCTGGGCTCTAGTTATTTATGCCACGTCAGGCTCTCACAGAATCCTAAAATCTAAAGTATTTTCTGTTGGTTTTAGGGGCCCTTAGTTCCGGCTCATCCTTAGTTCCGGCTCATCCTTGGTTCCGGCTCATCCTTGGTTCCGGCTCATCCTAAGTTAGGCTTTTGTCTAATCTGCATTGGAAGTGGATTGCCACCGTGTGCTAAACCACTGTTGCTTCCAACCTTAACCAATTGGCTCTAATACTGGAGGGTCTGTCTGGGCCAAGGAGACGAAATATCGTGCCCACACCTGCTATATCTGCCCCTACGTGCGGAGGACGAAGTAGGAAGCCTATTTTATTCTGTGAAACCTAAATTTAATAGCAGCCAAGCTTAGGTCAGTAAGCTTTCCTGGTTTTGATAACGCCGGCACACCGGTGATCCTAATTGTTACTTTAAAAACTATATTTAATTAGATTCTAACAACGACATCTGATTTTTCCATCATCAACTTTCTGTATAATATGCCTGACGTATAGGAGGTAGATAAATAAATAATCTCGTTAGTATAATCCTTTTGTTTTCTTTGGAACTCCTATCATAGCGCGCCCTGGGTAATTTTTTAATCTAGTTCTTCGAGTCTCATGTTAACCGGCTGGGTAAGTTGGTGAGTAATTGAGGCGTAAAAACCACCGTTACAAGTTTAGTTTCTATTTCTAACGATTTTAAAAATGAATACCACTATGTTCTACCTACTTAAAAAATACATGTATAAAGTTATGTCACCCACCACTATTTTGATTTCATTTTCCACCTATACGCCCACAATCTTGCTAAATGTGGCCTGTTGGTAGGTACCTGTTACCTTAGGCTCTGTCTACCCCGTAAGGGATAAAGACGTAATTTGTGTATGTGTATAAAGTTATGTTTATTTCGAAAGAAAATATTGTGTATTCTTTGCTTATTTTTATTTCACTTTTACTTTTTGCAAGCTTAGTTCGGTTCTGGCGCTTCGCCGGCCGCTACCGCGGCACGCTCGCTCCGCTCGCTCGGCTCGCGCAAGGGGTCGCAAAAACCTAACCCTCCTCCTCGCTTTGCTCGTCGTCGTACCCTAACTCTTCTGACTCTTTTTCAAATTTACCAGGTACTTTAGAAACAAAGTATATCACTTAATAATATTATATATTATCATAAGAAAATTATTTATTACGTACACGGTATTATAAACGGTACACTTTATGTGTATGTTATATAAAATTCAATTGGAAACCTTGTTCGATGAGGTCCTCGACGATCTCCTACCTACAGCATAATGTTGGCCAGGAGGCTTCGGTTGCCGACCTTGAGTTAGAGCTTTACCTGCAACACGTAGCAGTACCGTGCCACGGCAGGCCGGTGGTAGCACGAGGTCGGTCAGGTAATCGTCCTCCCCTCGTGGCGTAAATGTGATACCCCTTCCACTGGGCACGGAGATCGGGGGGTGGCCCAGCTCCTCCCGCAGCTTGCGGATGTGCTTGGGCCTCTCGGGCAGCACGTCCACTGCGAGGGGCGGGTAGCGCTCTCTAGACGCGGATGGTCAGCATCTCCGCCATTGCTTGCAAGCCAGGATGGGGCGATGGTGCGTGCGTAGCTGGTACTGCAATGGGCTCGAGCTTGGCTGGTCGTGCGGCAGGTGTCGCGGGAGCGGCCCCGGTCGCCACACAGGGTGCGGGCGTCACGTGGACCAGCGACTTGACGCGAGGCGCCGGCGGCGTGGGTGGCAGGCGGGACGCGGTAGTCGTGGGCTGGGCAGGTGTTGCGGGCGGCGCTCTAAAGGCTAGAGGTGAACGGGGTGTGGACTTGGGCGTAAATTCCTGTTCCCGGCTATCCGCAATAACGTTAAGCGGTTGAACACTTCACTGGCGATTGGACGTAGATTGTTGCACGGACTCTATTAAAATATGCTTGGTCATTTAGGGGTCTAAACTTGAATGATACTTGTTCGAATATTTACGTCTATTGCGACTGGCCTCTGAGATATTCGCGTTTCAATTTTGTATGGCGGCCATCTTGTTTTCGCAATTTTGAAAAAAAAATACCGGTTCACCCATAGGCTGGCTGTTCTGAGCGACTTTAGTTCCAGGCAAGCTCGTTAGGGCAAGTCGTTGCGGAGAACTGGCCCATGTGTCAGGTCAGTTTCCACGTTAAGGTTGGCTTTGCATTTTTTTTGTACTTGTGACAAAATTTCTTATGCTATGGTGTATAAAGTCGAACCCTTTTTCTAAAAGCTGCTATACAACACAAGTGAGTCTGTGAGTCTGACATTACTTTGTATGGCGGCCATCTTGGAAAATGGCGGAATCGAAAAATTAAGTATGGCGTTTGAATATGTGGTCTCGAAGAGCCCCGGATGCAAAATTTCAATCGGATCGGAGTAAAAGAAACTTTGGCCGCCATTTTGAATCCGCCATCTTGGAAAAAAAAATGGGTCATCCGATTACTACTCCCATCTTGAACAATATTTGGTCGAGCACCACCCACCTATTGTGATTGGCCTCTGAGATATTTGCGTTTCAATTTTGTATGGCGGCCATCTTGTTTTTGCAATTTTGAAAAAAAAATACTGGTTCACCCATTGGCTGGCTGTTCTGAGTGACTTTTGTTCCGGACAAACTCGGTAGGGCAAGTCGTTGCGGAGAGCTGGCCCATGTGTCAGGTCAGTTTCCACATTCAGGTCAATTTTTCATTTTTTGGTACTAAGCATGAAATTTCTAAAGCGACGGTGTATAGAATCGAACCCCACCTCTTATGGGCTCTTCAAAACAACAGGTCAAAGATACAGAAATTACTTTGTATGGCGGCCATCTTGGAAAATGGCGGAATCGAAAAATAAAGTATGCGGTTGGAATCTGTGGCCTAAAAGAGCCCCGGATGCAAAATTTCAATCGGATCGGAGCAAAAAAAAATTTGGCCGCCATTTTGAATCCGCCATCTTGGAAAAAAAAATGCATAGTCAGATTTCCCTCTCAACTCTGAATGACATTTGGTCGAGCACTACCCATCTATCTCGACTGGCCTCTGAGATATTCGCGTTTCAATTTTGTATGGCGGCCATCTTGTTTTCGCCATTTTGAAAAATCTTGGACCGGCTCACCCATTGGCCGGCTGTTCTGAGTGGCTTTAGTTCCGGGCAAACTCGACAGGTCGAGCCGTCGCGGAGAACCGTCCCATGTGTCAAGTCAGTTTCCACGTTCAGGTCGATTTCGTATTTTTCTGGTGGTCGTGGGAGCATTTCTGATACGATGGTGTATAGAGTCGAGCCTTACCTCTTACAGGTTCTTCAAAACAGCATGTCAGTGAGTCAGTCAGTGAGTGAGTGGGTATTCAGCTATATATATTATAATAAATAAAATAAAACTAGTATTTCGCGTGGGGGCCGCGGGCCCCAAGGGCCCCGCGGAGGTACAGTGTTGCCGTTTTTTTTAATAATTCTAACCTTTTTTTACTTTATTCTTTGGCCGCAATTTCGAATCCGCCATCTCGGGAAAAGCGTTTCGCGTGGGGGCCGCGGGCCCCGCGGGACCCGCGGAGTCACCCTGCCACCCTGTTTTTTTTTTCAAATATTTCTGACCTTTTTTTACTTTATTCTTTGGCCGCAATTTCTAATCCGCCATCTTGGGAAAAGCGTTTCACCCGGCCACCCTGTTTTTCTTTCAAATATTTGTAGCCTTTTTTAGTATATTCTTTGGCCGCCATCTTGGGGACAGCATTTCGCATGGAGGCCGCGGGCCCCACGGGACCCGCGGAGGGTACCCTGCCAGCCTGCTTTTTTTTCAAATTTTTCCAGCCTTTTCTACTATATTCTTTGGCCGCCGTTTTGAAACCGTCACCTTGGAAAAAGTACTTCGCGTGTGGGCCGCGGGCCCCACGGGACCCGCGGAGATATTCTTTGGCCGCCATCTTGGGGACAGCATTTCGCATGGAGGCCGCGGGCCCCACGGGACCCGCGGAGGGTACCCTGCCAGCCTGCTTTTTTTTCAAATTTTTCCAGCCTTTTCTACTATATTCTTTGGCCGCCGTTTTGAAACCGTCACCTTGGAAAAAGTACTTCGCGTGTGGGCCGCGGGCCCCACGGGACCCGCGGAGGGTTTCCTGGCACCCTGTGTTTTTTTTTCAAATATATCTAACCATTTTTTTACTTTATTCTGTGGCCGCCATCTTGGAAACAGCATTTCGCATGGAGGCCGCGGGCCCCACGGAACCCGCGGAGGGTACCCTGCTAGCCTGTTTTTCTTTTTCAAATATTTCTAGCCTTTATTACTATATTCATTGGCCGCCGTTTTGAAATCGCCACCTTGGAAAAAGTACTTCGCGTGGGTGCCGCGGACCCCACGGGGCCCGCGGAGGATAACCTATCACCCTATTTTTTTTCATATATTTCTAAACCTTTTTTACTTTAATCTTTGGCCGCCATTTTGAATCCACCACCTTGGAAAAAATTAGGTTCATTAGATTACTCCTCCCACCTAGAACGACACTTGGTCGAGTACAACCCATCTATCTCGACTGGCCACTGAGATATACGCGTTTCAATTTTGTATGGCGGCCATTTTGTTTTCGCTATTTTGTAAAAAAAAATACCGGTTCACCCATAGGCTAGCTGTTCTGAGCGACTTTAGTTCCGGGCAAACTCGATAGGGCAAGTCATTGCGGAGAACTGGCCCATGAGTCAGGTCAGTTTCCACGTTCAGGACAGGTTTGCATTTTTTTTATACTTGTGATAAAATTTCTTATGCTATGGTGTATAAAGTCGAACCCTATTTCTAAAAGCTGCTATACAACACAAGTGAGTCTATGAGTCTGACATTACTTTGTATGGCCGCCATCTTGGTAAATGGCGGAATCGAAAAATTAAGTACAACGTTTGAATTTGTTGCCTCGAAGATCCCCGGATGCAAAATTTCAATCGGATCGGAGTAAAAAACATTTCGGCCGCCATTTTGAATCCGCCATTTTGGAAAAAAAAATTGGTCCATTAAATTACTCCGCCGACTGAACAACATTTGTTCGAGCACCACCCACCTGTTGCGACTGGCCTCTGAGATATTTGCGTTTCAATTTTGTATGGCGGCCATTTTGTTTTTGCAATTTTGAAAAAAAAATACTGGTTCACCTATTGGCTGGCTGTTCTGAGTGACTTTTGTTCCGGGCAAACTCGATAGGGCAAGTCGTTGCGGAGAGCTGGCCCATGTGTCAGGTCAGTTTCCACATTCAGGTCAATTTTTCATTTTTTGGTACTAAACATGAAATTTGTAAAGCGACGGTGTATAGAATCGAACCCCATCTCTTATGGGCTCTTCAAAACAACAGGTCAAAGATACAGAAATTACTTTGCATGGCGGCCATCTTGGAAAATGGCGGAATCGAAAAATAAAGTATGCCATTTTAATCTGTGGCCTCGAAGAACCCCGGATGCAAAATTTCAGTCTGATAGGAGAAAAAAAAAATTTGGCCGCCATTTTGAATCCGCCATCTTGGAAAAAAAATTACTTAGTCGGATTTCCCCCTCAACTCTGAATGACATTTGGTCGAGCACCACCCACCTATCTCGACTGGCCTCTGAGATATTCGCGTTTCAATTTTGTATGGCGGCCATCTTGTTTTCGCCATTTTGAAAAATCTTGGACCGGCTCGCCCATTGGCCGGCTGTTCTGAGCGACTTTAGTTCGGGGCAAACTCGATAGGTCGAGCCGTCGCGGAGAGCCGCCCTATGTGTCGGGTCAGTTTCCACGTTCAGGTCGATTTCGTATTTTTCTGGTGGTCGTGGAGTCATTTCTGATACGACGGTGTATAAAGTCGAGACGTACCTCTTACGGGTTCTTCAAAACAGCATGTCAGTCAGTGAGTCAGTCAGTGGGTATTCAGCTATATATATTATAACTAGTATTTCGCGTGGGGGCCGCGGGCCCCAAGGGCCCCGCGGAGGTCCCGTGCCACCCTGTGTTGTTTAATAATCCTAACCTTTTTTATTTTATTCTTAGGCCGCAATTTCGAATCCGCCATCTTGGGAAAAGCGTTTCGCGTGGGGGCCGCGGGCCCCCCGGGACCCGCGGAGTCACCCTGCCACCCTGTTATTTTTCAAATATTTCTGACCTTTTTTTACTTTATTCTTTGGCCGCAATTCCGAATCCGCCATCTTGGGAAAAGCGTTTCGCGTGGGGGCCGCGGGCCCCGCGGGACCCGCGGAGTCACCCTGCCACCCTGTTTTTATTTCAAATATTTGTAACCGTTTTTAGTATATTCTTTGGCCGCCATCTTGGGAACAGCATTTCGCATGGAGGCCGCGGGCCCCACGGGACCCGCGGAGGGTACCCTGCCAGCCTGCTTTTTTTTCAAATTTTTCCAGCTTTTTCTACTATATTCTTTGGCCGCCGTTTTGAAACCGGCACCTTGGAAAAAGTACTTCGTGTGGGGAACGCGGGCCCCGCGGGACCCGCGGAGTCACCCTGCCACCCTGTTTTTTTTTTCAAATATTTCTGTCATTTTTTTACTTTATTCTTCGGCCGCAATTTCAAATCCGCCATCTTGAGAAAAGCGTTTCGCGTGGGGGCCGCGGGCCCCGCGGGACCCGCGGAGTCACCCTGCCACCCTATTTTTCTTTCAAATATTTGTAACCTTTTTTAGTACATTCTTTGGCCGCCATCTTGGGAACAGCATTTCGCATGGAGGCCGCGGGCCCCACGGGACCCGCGGAGGGTACCCTGCCAGCCTGCTTTTTTTTTCAAATTTTTCCAGCTTTTTCGACTATATTCTTTGGCCGCCGTTTTGAAACCGCCACCTTGGAAAAAGTACTTCGCGTGGGGGCCGCGGGCCCCGCGGGACCCGCGGAGTTTTTCTTTCAAATATTTGTAACCTTTTTTAGTATATTTCAATTTGGTATGGCGGCCATTTTGTTTTAGCAATTTTGTAAAAAAAAATACCGGTTCACCCAAAAGCTGGCTGTTCTGAGCGACTTTAGTTTCGGGCAAACTCGATAGGGCAAGTCGTTGCGGAGAACTGGCCCATGTGTCAGGTCAGTTTCCACGTTCAGGACAGTTTTGCATTTTTTTTGTACTTGTGATAAAATTTCTTATGCGATGGTGTATAAGGTCGAACCCTATTCCTAAAAGCTGCTATACAACACAAGTGAGTCTATGAGTCTGACATTACTTTGTATGGCGGCCATGTTGGAAAATGGCGGAATCGAAAAATTAATTATGCCGTTTGAATATGTGGCCTCAAACAGCCCCGGATGCAAAATTTCAATCGGATCGGAGTAAAAGAAACTTTAGCCGCCATTTTGAATCCGCCATTTTGGAAAAAAAAATAGGTTCATTTAATTACTCCGCTCACTTTGAACGATATTTGTTTGAGCACAACCCACCTGTTGCGACTGGCTTTTGAGATATTTGTGTTTCAATTTTGTATGGCGGCCATTTTGTTTTTGCAATTTTGAAAAAAAAATACTGGTTGTCCTATTGGCTGGCTGTTCTGAGTGACCTTTGTTCCGGGAAAACTCGATAGGGCAAGTCGTTGCGGAGAGCTGGCCCATGTGTCAGGTCAGTTTCCACATTCAGGTCAATTTTTAATTTTTTGGTACTAAGCATGAAATTTTTAAAGCGACGGTGTATAGAATCGAACCCCATCTCTTATGGGCTCTTCAAAACAACAGGTCAAATATCCAGAAATTACATTGTATGGCGGCCATCTTGGAAAATAGCGGAATCGAAAAATAAAGTATGCCATTAGAATCTGTGGCCTCGAAGAGCCCCGGATGCAAAATTTCAACCGGATCGGAGTAAAAAAAAATTTGGACGCCATTTTGAATCCGCCATCTTGGAAAAAAAATTGCATAGTCAGATTTTCCCCTCAACTCTGAATGACATTTGGTCGAGCACCACCCATCTATCGCGACTGGCCTCTGAGATATTCGCGTTTCAATTTTGTATGGCGGCCATCTTGTTTTCGCCATTTTGAAAAATCTTGGACCGGCTCACCTATTGGCCGGCTGTTCTGAGCGACTTTAGTTCCAGGCAAACTCGATAGGTCGAGCCGTCGCGGAGAACCGGCCCATGTGTCGGGTCAGTTTCCACGTTCAGGTCGATTTCGTATTTTTCTGGTGGTCACGGCGGCATTTCTGATGCGATGGTGTATAGAGTTTAGCCACACCTCTTATAGGTTCTTCAAAACAGCATGTCAGTCAGTGAGTCAGTGAGTGGGTATTCAGCTATATATATTATAACTAGTATTTCGCGTGGGGGCCGCGGGCCCCAAGGGCCCCGCGGAGGTCCCGTGCCACCCTGTTTTGTTTAAATATCCTAATCTTTTTTTTTTACTATATACTTTGGCCGCCTTTTTAATCCGGCACCTTCGAAAAGTGATTCGTACTATACCGCCCTGTTTTTTTTTCAAATATTTCTCACCTATTTTACTTTATTCTTTGGCCGCCATCTTTGGAAAAGCATTTCGCATGGGGGCCGCGGGCCCCACGGGACCCGCGGAGGGTACCCTACCGTCCTGTTATTTTTTCAAAATGTTCTAACCTATTTTTACTTTATTTTTTGGCCGCCATCTTGGGAAAAGCATTTCGCATGGGGGCCGCGGGCCCCACGGGACCCGCGGAGGGTACCCTACCGTCCTGATTTTTTTCCAAAAATTTCTAACCTATTTTTACTTTATTCTTTGGCCGCCATCTTGGGAAAAGCATTTCGCATGGGAGCCGCGGGCCCCACGGGACCCGCGGAGGGTACCCTACCGTCCTGTTATTTTTTCAAAAATTTCTAACCTATTTTTACTTTATTTTTTGGCCGCCATCTTGGGAAAAGCATTTCGCATGGGGGCCGCGGGCCCCACGGGACCCGCGGAGGACACCCTACCGTCCTGTTTTTTGTTCAAAAATTTCTAACCTATTTTTACTTTATTCTTTGGCCGCCATCTTGGGAAAAGCATTTCGCATGGGGGCCGCGGGCCCCACGGGACCCGCGGAGGACACCCTACCGTCCTGTTTTTTGTTCAAAAATTTGTAACCTATTTTTATTTTATTCTTTGGCCGCCATCTTGGGAAAAGCATTTCGCATGGGGCCGCGGGCCCCACGAGACCCGCGGAGGATACCCTGCCAGCCTGTTTTTTTTTCAAATTTTTCCAGACTTTTCTACTATATTCTTTGGTCGCCGTTTTGAAACCGCCACCTTGTAAAAAAATTAGGTTCATTAGATTACTCCTTGCACATAGAACGACACTTGGTCGAGCACAACCCATCTATCTCTACTGGCCACAGATATCCGCGTTTCAATTTTGTATGGCGGCCATTTTGTTTTAGCAATTTTGTAAAAAAAAATACCGGTTCACCCAAAGGCTGGCTGTTCTGAGCGACTTTAGTTTCGGGCAAACTCGATAGGGCAAGTCGTTGCGGAGAACTGGCCAATGTGTCAGGTCAGTTTCCACGTTCAGGACAGTTTTGCATTTTTTTTGTACTTGTGATAAAATTTCTTATGCGATGATGTATAAGGTCGAACCCTATTCCTAAAAGCTGCTATACAACACAAGTGAGTCTATGAGTCTGACATTACTTTGTATGGCGGCCATCTTGGAAAATGGCGGAATCGAAAAATTAATTATGCCGTTTGAATATGTGGCCTCAAACAGCCCCGGATGCAAAATTTCAATCGGATCGGAGTAAAAGAAACTTTGGCCGCCATTTTGAATCCGCCATTTTTGAAAAAAAATTAGGTTCATTAAATTACTCCGCTCACTTTGAACGATATTTGTTTGAGCACCACCCACCTGTTGCGACTGGCCTCTGAGATATTTGCGTTTCAATTTTGTATGGCGGCCATTTTGTTTTTGCAAATTTGAAAAAAAAAATACAGGTTCACCTATTGGCTGGCTGTTCCGAGTGACTTTTGTTCCGGGAAAACTCGATAGGGCAAGTCGTTGCGGAGAGCTGGCCCATGTGTCAGGTCAGTTTCCACATTCAGGTCAATTTTTCATTTTTTGGTACTTAGCATGAAACTTCTAAAGCGACAGTGTATACAATGGAACCCCACCTCTTATGGGCTCTTCAAAACAACAGGTCAAAGATACAGAAATTACTTTGTATGGCGGCCATCTTGGAAAATGGCGGAATCGAAAAATAAAGTATGCCGTTGGAATCTGTGGCCTAGAAGAGCCCCGGATGCAAAATTTCAATCGGATCGGATTAAAAAAAAATTTGGCCGCCATTTTGAATCCGCCATCTTAGAAAAAAAATTGCTTAGTCAGATTTCCCCCTCAACTCTGAATGACATTTGGTCGAGCACCACCCACCTTTCTCGACTGACCTCTGAGATATTCGCGTTTCAATTTTGTATGGCGGCCATCTTGTTTTCGCCATTTTGAAAAAACTTTGACCGGCTCACCCATTGGCTGGCTGTTCTGAGCGACTTTAGTTCCGGGCAAACTCGATAGGTCGAGCCGTTGCGGAGAACCGCCCCATGTGTCAGGTCAATTTCCACGTTCAGGTCGATTTCGTATTTTTCTGGTGGTCGGGCAAGCATTTCTGATACAACGATGTATAGAGTCTAACCTCACCTATTACAGGTTCCTCCAAACAACTCTGGGGTGAGTCAGTCAGTCAGTCAGTCAGTGAGTGGGTATTCAGCTATATATATTATAACTAGTATTTCGCGTGGGGGCCGCGGGCCCCAAGGGCCCCGCGGAGGTCCCGTGCCACCCTGTTTTGTTTTAATAATCCTAACCTTTTTTATTTTATTCTTAGGCCGCAATTTCGAATCCGCCATCTTGTGAAAAGCGTTTCGCGTGGGGGCCGCGGGCCCCGCGGGACCCGCGGAGTCACCCTGCCACCCTGTTCTTTTTTCAAATATTTCTGACCTTTTTTTACTTTATTCTTTGGCCGCAATTTCGAATCCGCCATCTCGGGAAAAGCGTTTCGCGTGGGGGCCGCGGGACCCGCGGAGTCACCCTGCCACCCTGTTATTTTTCAAATATTTCTGACCTTTTTTTACTTTATTCTTTGGCTGCAATTTCGAATCCGCCATCTCGGGAAAAGCGTTTCGCGTGGGGGCCGCGGGCCCCGCGGGACCCGCGGAGTCACCCTGCCACCCTGTTTTTCTTTCAAATATTTCTGACCTTTTTTTACTTTATTCTTTGGCCGCAATTTCGAATCCGCCCTCTCGGGAAAAGCATTTCGCATGCGGGCCGCGGGCCCCACGGGACCCGCGGAGGGTACCCTGCCAGCCTGTTGTATTTTCAAATATTACTACCTTGGAAAAAGTACTTCACATGGGGGCCGCGGGCCCCACGGGACCCGCGGAGGGTACCCTGCCAGCCTGTTGTATTTTCAAATATTACTACATTCTTTGGCCGTCATTTTGAAACCACTACCTTGGAAAAAGTATTTCGCGTGGGGGCCGCGGCCCCCGCGGGGACCGCGGAGGGTAACCTACCACCCTGTATTTTTTTCAAATATTTCTAACGTTTTTTACTACATTCTTTGGCCGTCATTTTTAGACCACCATCTTGAAAAAAGTATTTCGCGTGGGGGCCGCGGCCCCCGCGGGGACCGCGGAGGGTAACCTACCACCCTGTATGTCACTTAGTCGAGCACAACCCATCCATCTCGACTGGCCTCTGAGATATTCGCGTTTCAATTTTGTATGGCGGCCATCTTGTTTTCGCCATTTTGAAAAAACTTTGACCGGCTTACCCATTGGCTGGCTGTTCTAAGCATTTTTAGTTTCGGGCAAACTCGATAGGCCGAGCCGTTGCGGAGAACCGCCCCATGTGTCAAGTCAGTTTCCACGTTCAGGTCGATTTCGTATTTTTCTGGTGGTCGGGCAAGCATTTTTGATACGAAGATGTATAGAGTAAAACCCCACCTCTTACCGGTTCTTCCAAACAACTCTGGGGTGAGTCAGTGAGTGAGTCAGTGAGTGGGTATTCAGCTATATATATTATAACTAGTATTTCGCGTGGGGGCCGCGGGCCCCAAGGGCCCCGCGGAGGTACAGTGTTGCCGTTTTTTTTAATAATTCTAACCTTTTTTATTTTATTCTTAGGCCGCAATTTCGAATCCGCCATCTTGGGGAAACCGTTTCGCGTGGGGGCCGCGGGCCCCGCGGGACCCGCGGAGTCACCCTGCCACCCTGTTTTTTTTTCAAATAATTCTGACCTTTTTTTACTTTATTCTTTGGCCGCAATTTCGAATCCGCCATCTTGGGAAAAGCGTTTCGCGTGGGAGCCGCGGGCCCCGCGGGACCCGCGGAGTCACCCTGCCACCCTGTTTTTCTTTCAAATATTTGTAACTTTTTTTAGTATATTCTTTGGCCGCCATCTTGGAAAAAGTATTTCGCGTGGGGGCCGCAATTTTGAATCCGCCATCTTGGGAGAAGCGTTTCACATGGGAGCCGCGGGCCCCGCGGGGCCCGCGGAGGTTACTCTTCCACCATGTCTTTCTTTCAAATATTTCTAACAAAAAAATATTCTTTGACCGCCAATTTAAAACCGCCACCTTGGAAAGAGTATTTGGCGTGGAGGCCGCGGGCCCCACGAGTCCCGCGGAGTCACCCTGCCACCCTGTTTTTTTTTCAAATATTTCTGACCTTTTTTTACTTTATTCTTTGGCCGCAATTTCGAATCCGCTATCTTGGCAAAAGCGTTTCACGTGGGTGCCGCGGGCCCCGCGGGACCCGCGAAGTCACCCAGCCACTGTTTTTTTTTTCAAATATTTCTGACCTTTTTTTACTTTATTCTTTGGCCACCATTTTGAATTTGCCAACTTGGGAAAAGCGTTTCGCATGGGAGCCGCGGGCCCCACGGGACCCGCAGAGGTCACCCTGCTACCCTGTTTTTCTTTCAAATATTTCTAACCTTTTTTTACTTTATTCTCTGGCCGCCGTCTTGGGAAAAGCATTTCGCAAGGGGGCCGCGGGCCCCACGGAACCCGCGGAGGATAACCTATCGCCCTAATTTTTCTCATATATATATATTATTTTTTACTATGTTCTTTGGCCGCCATTTTGAATCCACCACCTTGGAAAAAAATAGGTTCATTAGATTACTCCTCCCACCTACAACGACTTGCTCGAGCATAACCCATCTATCTCGACTGGCCACTGAGATATTCGCGTTTCAATTTTGTATGGCAGCCATCTTGTTTTCGCAATTTTGAAAAAAAATTATCGGTTTACTCATAGGCTGGCTGTTCTGAGCGACTTTAGTTCCGGGCAAACTCGATAGGGCAAGTCGTTGCGGAGAACTGGCCCATGTGTCAGGTCAGTTTCCACGTTCAGGACAGTTTTACATTTTTTTTTTTCTTATGCTATGGTGTATAAAGTCGAACCCTATTTCTAAAAGCTGCTATACAACACAAGTGAGTCTGTGAGTCTGACATTACTTTGTATGGCGGCCATCTTGGAAAATGGCGGAATCGAAAAATTAAGTATAGCGTTTGAATTTGTGGCCTCGAAGAGCCCCGGATGCAAAATTTCAATCGGATCGGAGTAAAAGAAACTTTGGCCGCCATTTTGAATCCGCCATTTTGGAAAAAAAATTAGGTTCATTAAATTACTCCGCTCACTTTGAACGATATTTGTTTGAGCACCACCCACCTGTTGCGACTGGCCTCTGAGATATTTGCGTTTCAATTTTGTATGGCGGCCATTTTGTTTTTGCAATTTTGAAAAAAAAAAACTGGTTCACCTATTGGCTGGCTGTTCTGAGTGACTTTTGTTCCGGGCAAACTCGATAGAGCAAGTCGTTGCGGAGAGCTGGCCCATGTGTCAGGTCAGTTTCCACATTCAGGTCAGTTTTTCATTTTTTGGTACTTACCATGAAATTTTTAAAGCGACGGTGTATAGAATCGAAACCCACCTCTTATGGGCTCTTCAAAACAACAGGTCAAAGATACAGAAATTACTTTGTATAGCGGCCATCTTGGAAAATGGCGCAATCGAAAAATAAAGTATGCAGTTGGAATCTGTGGCCTAGAAGAACCCCGGATGCAAGCTTTCAATCGGATCGGAGCAAAAAAAAATTTGGCCGCCATTTTGAATCCGCCATCTTGGAAAAAAAATTGCATCGTCAGATTTCCCCTTCAACCCTGAATGACATTTGGTCGAGCACCACCCATCTATCGCGACTGGCCTCTGAGATATTCGCGTTTCAATTTTGTATGGCGGCCATCTTGTTTTCGCCATTTTGAAAAAACTTTGACCGGCTCACCCATTGGCTGGCTGTTCTGAGCGACTTTAGTTCCAGGCAAACTCGATAGGTCGAGCCGTTGCGGAGAACCGCCCCATGTGTCAAGTCAATTTCCACGTTCAGGTCGATTTCGTATTTTTCTGGTGGTCGGGCAAGCAATTCTGATACGACAATGTATAGAGTCTAACCTCAACTCTTACAGGTTCCTCCAAACAACTCTGGGGTGAGTCAGTGAGTGAGTCAGTGAGTCAGTGGGTGTTCAGCTATATATATTATAACTAGTATTTCGCGTGGGGGCCGCGGGCCCCAAGGGCCCCGCGGAGGTCCCTGCCACCCTGTTTTGTTTTAATAATCCTAACCTTTTTTTTTTACTATATACTTTGGCCGCCTTTTTGAAACCACCACTTTGAAAACAGTGATTCATAACCTACCGCCCTGTTTATTTCAAATATTTCTAACAATTTTTTACTTTAATCTTTGGCCGCCATTTTGTATCCGCCATGTTGGAAAAAGTATTTCGCGTGGGGGCCTGGGGGCCGCGGCCCCCGCGGGGACCGCGGAGGGTAACACCACCCTGTATTTGGAGGCCGCTAAGGGTACCCTGCCATCCTGTTTTTTCTTCAAATATTTCTAACCTATTTTTACTTTATTCTTTGGCCGCCCTCTCGGGAAAAGCATTTCGCAGTTCCCTGCCACCCTGTTTTGTTTTAATAATCCTAACCTTTTTTTTACTATAAGCTTTGGCCGCCTTTTTGAAACCGCCACCTTGGAAACAGTGATTCATACCCTACCGCCCTGTTTTTTTTCAAATATTTCTAACCATTTTTACTTTATTTTTTGGCCGCCATCTTAGGAAAAGAATTTCGCATGGGGGCCGCGGGCCCCACGGGACCCGCGGAGGGTAACCTACCACCCTGTATTTTTTCAAATGTTTCTAACCTTTTTTTACTACATTATTTGGCCGTCATTTTGAAACAACTACCTTGGAAAAAGTATTTCGCGTGGGGGCCTGGGGGCCGCGGCCCCCGCGGGGACCGCGGAGGGTTACCTACCATCCTGTATTTTTTCAAATATTTCTAACCTTTTTTACTACATTCTTTGGCCGTCATTTTGAAACCGCTACCTTGGAAAAAGTATTTCGCGTGGGGGCCTGGGGGCCGCGGTCCCCGCGGGGACCGCGGAGGGTAACACCACCCTGTATTTTTTTTTTAATATTTCTAACCTTTTTTACTACATTCTTTGGCCGTCACTTTGATACCACCACTTTGGAAAACGTACTTCGCGTTGACGCCGCGGCCCCCGCGGGGACCGCGGAGGGTAATCTGCCACCCTGTATTTTTTCAAATATTTCTAACCTTTTTTACTACATTTTTGGCCGCCATTTTGAAACCACCACCTTGGGAAAAGTCTTTCGCGCGGGCCCCGCGGAGGGTACTCTGCCACCCTGTTTTAATTTCCAAAAATGCCTAACCTTTTTTACTTTAATCTTTGGCCGCCATTTTGAATCCGCCATCTTGGACAAAAATTTGGTTCATTAGATTACCCCTCCCGTCTTGAACGTCACTTGGTCGAGCACAACCCATCCATCTCGACTGGCCTCTGAGATATTGGCGTTTCAATTTTGTATGGCGGCCATCTTGTTTCGCGCTTTTGAAAAAAAAAACACCGGCTTACCCATTGGCTGGCTGTTCTGAGCGACTTTAGTTCCGGGCAAACTCGATAGGGCAAGTCGTTGCGGAGAGCTGGCCCATGTGTCAAGTCAGTTTCCACGTTAAGGTCGGTTTTGCATTTATTTTGTACTTGTGATCAAATTTCTTATGCGATGGTGTAAAAGCTGCTATACAACACAAGTGAGTCTATGAGTCTGACATTACTTTGTATGGCGGCCATCTTGGAAAATGGCGGAATCGAAAAATAAATTCTGACGTTGGAATTTTTGGCCTTAAAGAGCCCCGGATGCAAAATTTCAATCGGAACGGACTCAAAAAAAATTTGGCCGCCATTTTGAATCCGCCATCTTGTAAAAACAATAATCTCATAGGATAACCACGCCCACTTTGAACGATATTTGTTGAAACACCACCCATCTATTGCGACTGGCCTCTGAGATATTCGCGTTTCAATTTTGTATGGCGGCCATCTTGTTTTTGCAATTTTGAAAAAAAAATACCTGTTCACCTATTGGCTGGCTGTTCTGAGCGACTTTTGTTTCGGGCAAACTCGATAGGGCAAGTCATCGCGGAGAGCTGCCCTATGTGTCAAGTCAGTTTCTACGTTCAGGTAAATTTTTCAATTTAATGGTACTTATCATCAAATTTCTGACGCGATAGTGTATAGAATCGAACCCCACCTTTTATGGGCTCTTCAAAACAACAGGTCAAAGATACAGAAATTACTTTGTATGGCGGCCATCTTGGAAAATGGCGGAATCGAAAAATAAAGTATGCGGTTGGAATCTGTGGCCTAGAAGAGCCCCGGATGCAAAATTCCAATCGGATCGGAGCAAAAAAAAATTTGGCCGCCATTTTGAATCCGCCATCTTGGAAAAAAAATTGCATAGTCAGATTTCCCCTTCAACTCTGAATGACATTTGGTCGAGCACCACCCATCTATCGCGACTGGCCTCTGAGATATTCGCGTTTCAATTTTGTATGGCGGCCATCTTGTTTTCGCCATTTTGAAAAATCTTGGACCGGCTCACCCATTGGCTGGCTGTTCTGAGCGACTTTAGTTCCGGGCAAACTCGACAGGTCGAGCCGTCGCGGAGAACCGCCCCATGTGTTAAGTCAATTTCCACGTTCAGGTCGATTTCGTATTTTTCTGGTGGTCGAGGGGGCATTTCTGATACGATGGTGTATAGAGTCAAACCGCACCTCTTGTGGGTTCTTCAAAACAGCATGTCAGTGAGTGAGTGAGTGAGTCAGTGGGTATTCAGCTATATATATTATAATAATAATACATACTTAAATACATATTAAACATCCAAGACTCGAGAACAAACATTCGTATTTTTCATACAAATATCTGCCCCGACCGGGGATTGAACCCGGGACCTCAAGCTTCATAGTCAGGTTCTCTAACCACTGGGCCATCCGGTCGTCAAAAAGGACTGACTGGCAGTTAATCTCGTAATCAGTGTTTTATACTTAAGTTGAGAATGACGCGGGAAATGGAGAGAGCTGTATTGACCGAACCAGGGGAGGCTATTTCCTTCCATTGTTATCTAATCCGCACCTAGGCTAGCACCAAAAGCACTGAAAAATTGCAATACCTAATTGCGAGACCGAATGATTGAATGATTCAAGTTCGCCGTTCATTGTCTGCGGCATACGGGCTGTCGGGGCGGCCAGGCCGGCCACCATTAGTCAGGCGACGTCGTTTGTCGTGCGTCGGGTACATAACTAATTGCAGCTGTAAATCGTCCCCGCACGCGACGCGACGCTGTCGTCTCGTGAGTGTGTGAAAAAATTGCGACGCGATGAAATTTTTTGGGAACTATTTTTGGGTTTGTAACCAAATAAACCAATCAAACAAAATCAAACATTGTTAATTTACCGCCAACAAATTTACACAATGGAAATTAGAACGCATTAAAAGGTCATAAATACATAGGACCTTATGCAGTGGCGTGCACAGAGTCTTGAGATAGGTCAGACAAAAAAAAAAAACTACTAGGTACCTAACTTACCAAAAATTCTGCTTGTTCATTTTGTTGTCAAGTCGGTTAATTATGACGTAAGTGATTAACCACCTCAAATATCCGAAAACAGATGGCAATTACAGCAGCATATACTAGGGTGACGGCACCAGTAATGGACATGGACCCCTTTAAATTAAGAATGAAGTGTATATTACTGGTGCTTGCCCGCTTAAAGTGTCCAACACTGGTGCCATCACCTAGGTCTTTTTGTCTTTATGAAATGCGCGCGACTGACCTTGTGTAAGTTTCGTTTTGATTACTACCACCATCTTACTCGCTAATCCTGCCGCCAAGTAGCAGTGTTTGCTCCACTGCGTACCGGCGTAAAGAGTAAGGCAGATGGCAAAAGTATTGGCACGTGAGGTGTTCTGCAATGCACTTGTGTTGCTATTGTACGCAGTGATGACACACTTGCTTATTTGTCTTGTCCGTATAAAAAACCAGACGCATGAAAGACTTCAACAAACAGTGTATAACTCAAAAGCAGATGATGTAATGTTTTAAACTTACTTCTATGACAATACAACAATTAGCCAATTCTCACTGCTTTGTATCATAGCCTTAGTTAGCTCTCAGGTAATCCGGCTGCATCGACCTTTTGCGTCACCATTTTGCGCCAGTATGACTCAGGTTCCAGGCACTCTAAGCAGTGTTGACTTCACAGTTTGAGTGTCGCCGCCTACGGCTAACATGTCCATCTAATTTTGAGGTTTCGTTGCTGAATGTTTTGGGACTAAGTTTAAAAGACCACTTACAACTCCTATCCAAACTCAAAGCAAAATTTAAAAACATTAGACAGAAATCAAAACATTAGCCCACAATCACTTGCATTGTCGCACTTCTTTGGAACTGTGGGAATTATTCATTCTAAGCCCTCTGTTTTGGAGCTAGGAGTAGTAGCTATATGCTGAATACGATGATCATGACTTGTATTGTAACAAAATGAAAATTCCTTTCCTAAAAGGAAAGTATAGTCATGTCTTTTTTCAAAAAACTTTAGTACTCACTACTCATCGAGCCTCATAAAACTCTCCATGTTTCTGTATAAATAACATCGACACTTATAAAGATAACCATAAAACGTTACTTGCATACATTGTAATGATCTGTCGGTGTAGGTGTGGCGGTGATAAATGGCCCGAATTAGTATTGTGACAGACGCATTCTGCGTGTGGATTGACGGATGCTAGCACGTGTCGGGACGTTTTCTTGTTAAAGCACTTGTGATTTAAAACATTAATTGAATTTTATTTTGATTGAGTTTTGTAAATACATAACTCAGGGGATCAAAATTAGAAAGAAAGAAAGAATGTCTTCTTTTATTCCTTTTTGCAAGACACACAAATATAAGAGAAAAAAAACAAGAAAAAAACACAGACATGAAA
This sequence comes from Pandemis corylana, assembly GCA_949127965.1. Lineage (NCBI taxonomy): Eukaryota > Metazoa > Arthropoda > Insecta > Lepidoptera > Tortricidae > Pandemis > Pandemis corylana. The sequence continues at coordinate 5,891,125 of OX421860.1, forward strand.
AATAGATCATCAGCGTTGTGTGTGTCTTCGAAAAGTGAAACGGTCGCTGGCTCAGCATTACGCTGAGGTGTTAGACACCTGCGGCACTGATTTTCAGTCAGAACCGTCTGTTACTCACGAAACGATACCTATACAGATAAAATGGGTATATAAATTAATGAAATAGGTAGTTCACAATAAACAAAAAATAAAAAGGAGGAAAAACGAAATTGTTCAAAAACTACAGGCTGGCATCTTAAATAGCATTATAAAGGTTCAAAAAAGGCATTTCCATTTATTGTTGTTGAACGGCTTACGTGTGTAGGTATTGACACTACGTACGATTCCTGGTACCATCAATTCCATTAAAGCTACGACTCCCCTCGTTGATGGTCATACATGCATCACCATGAATGCGTTGGGCCATTATTTTACGAAAATTTATAGCTTCGTCGACGGAAAACAGCTCGTATTTATACGTAAAACAAGATAACAATGGATCGTAATAGTTTTTACCATTTACATTTTGTTACATTTTATCTATTACCTCCTCTGGTGACAGGAATATAGTGCGTTGGATTCAGTATTTTCTGCCAAAGTCTGCATGCGTACTGGCTGAAAAAAAAACTCAGTGTCAACTTTTGTTTGTCTTTGTTTACATTTCAAACTAGCCAGTTCGAAATAAATGAAAACATAAACGTGGCAAATTGAGTTACGATGTACTAGATTCGAATGTCGTGCGTAGTGTGAGAGAATTGTGATAAATGAAGCGTCCTCACATTTGGTTGGGGCACCAATGAAGGAAATACAGTAGGAATGAAATTTATTACATTACACTTATTTTCTATGGAACATAGACCACGATTACCTTTCATGAGCTACCAGTGTATATTCATTTGATCAAAATGTGTGATGTAAATAACTGTGAATAGTTGATTGAAAACCGAAGTTACTGTGTAAGCTTACTTTATTATTGACACAGACGATGGAACGAACATAGAATGTATAATTATGTCTATTACACTGACTGATAACAAGTCTTCACCAATAATTTCTGAACAAAAGATCCGAAAAACTACTGGAAGATGCAAATTCATCTCTCCACATGAAATTAGTTAGGGAAAGATGTAGCTAGCGCCGTGCCCGGTTTTATAATGGGAGAGACCTGTCTCTGTCGGTGAGGGATCTGAGATCTGTGAGGGTGATCAACAGCGCTCTCTGTTGCCAACTGCGAACTCCAGAGTCCAGCACTGCGGTGTGGAAGGGACGACTTTCCCAAGAAAGTAGTTGTGAAGGTTCGGATTCTCAACGACGAAAACGACTTAGAAGAGATAGGTACAAGATGTGGCAATTTAATGGAAAATATCATTATCGACATTATCTAGCAACCCATCACTATTTTGATTCCCCTTTCCACCTATACGCCTACAATCATGCTAAACGTAGCCCTTAGGTCTTGTTACCTCAGGCTCTGTCTACCCCGTAAGGGATATAGATGTAATTTGTGTGTGTCCCAACCCTAAACACAATTTAATGATTTACAGTATAAAAAGCATAACTATCATGTGAATACAAATTTATCTGCTTACTTACTGTATTTATTTTTCTTTTATAGTAGAGATGGAGATTGACGCGTGGTGTTCCGAGATGCTCACTGTCGTGGCGACAGGCCCTGATCTGATAATGGACGATGTAAAAGATTTTTTACAAGATTTTCCGTTTGCATTCGCTCTTGGGACTATGCCGAAAATGTGGGTTACGAGTGAGATACCTGTATATAGCCCTAACAAAATATAGATTTTGCAACTAACTATTTTTATTCGCATGCTAGGCACGGGGCCAACTCTTAGTTCAAAAAAAAACACAAGTTTGATGACTAGTCTGGATATACAACAATTTACAACAATTTTCTATTCTCTTGCCGTCTAAAAGCCTTTTAAAAGGTCATCAACCTTGTTGAAAAATGAAACTTGTACCAAGAACTTAAGGTTGTAATGAAAATATTGATTACAGAACCCTGGGTGCCAGGAAGCTATGAGCCCTAATCTGGCGCGCTAGACCTAAGAACTAAGTTTTAAAATATCCTATCACAGGTGACACATCAGAGCGGGCCTTGTGAATTGTAGGTATACATAGTTTTAGGAAGGCTTAGATCTAACTAAATTTAACTACTATACCCAGTTTTTTCATAAAGTTTTTCAGTTTTTTCAGTTCTTCAATGGTCTTTCCTAATCATTAATTCATTCATTTTTTCATTCATTGCAGTTTTTTGAAATGCAACGGAAGCAATCCAAGTCGCAGTCAGTCTTCATACATCTTTTAGGACACAAAATAATGATCAAAGAACTAATTCCAGGATATTATATCGTCAAGGCGTTTAGCAGATGGCGCCAGGCGTCAGCATCTGAAATATGACTTAATTAATGTAAACAAGAGTTAATTACGATGCAACTCTATACACGATGCTAATACTGAAGTGTTAAGGTTTAGATTTCTCTTTAAATATGGGGATTGCATATGCTAAGTGCGGTGCGGTAAATCAAATGGTCCGTGGTGAGTGGAACAGCAATCAACATTCTCTAACGTCTGACCCCTCAGGACACCTAGCTTACGGAGACATTTTATTTGACAAATGCCATTAGTGCAACTAATTTTATAAATGCCATATGTGTTTTAATGATCTCACAATCAGGTATCGATGATAGAACTTACATACTCGTACTTCATACAGAACTGTTGCATAATTGTGCTTGACCGACTTGAAAAAATAAGAAAAAATAGAATAATAGAATAGAATAGAAGAAAATTTTATTCATCAACACAAAAAATTCTCAAAAATTCAAAAATTACAAAGTAGAAAAATAACCATGAGAAAGAAAAGTAACAAATCTTCATTCACTCAAATTCTCCTTTACCGTTTATGTCGACTTTTGCCTGTGCAAATACCTAAGTTCATTTGTCTATGAGACACTATTGACACATAGTAAAGAACATAAAAAGAGCATCTTAAACCTTTGACGGCGAACTGCATCGATAGACAATGGATTGTTTGGCTTTTGCAGTGCACCGTAAAGCGACGTCGTACTTTCTTTGTAAGCATTTTCCAGCTAGTAAAAAGTATTTGCCGTATTGTGAAGTCTTTTGGTTTACGTCTTCATGACATGAGCCGTCTCAGTACTTTGTAAGTGCTTTTGCCTTTTGTTTATTCTGAAATACGCAGCGAAGTGTGTCAAACTGTATCGTAAAGTTTTCGAGAGACAGAATTTTGCTGTTATATGTAGGTACGTTTAAATTTTCTAGACCAAGAATAATCTCTTATTTGTCACAGTAAATAATCAACTTTTCTTAATATCGGCCACTAAAGTATTTTGATACCGCAAAACAAAAAGTACTCGGAGGACATCGAAAGTTATATCCCTTTGACATATGATGTTTTAATGATACCAACAATAAGCTAGTCGAGCGCAAACACAAACAATCACGCTCCCTTTTTTCTGTCAACGAGACATCTCTCAAGAGAAATAAAATAGCCTCATTTGAGACACCGACGCAATCCGTTTAATTCGTTACGCAGCAACCCCCCAATGATTACCATCGAGGCGTTTGGGATTAAAAGAAAATTAAACGTTGGAGACTAACGTCAACCCCACGAAACGAAAACTGCGCACAATTTTGGATACACTCAACAAACTCTAACACGCAAACAGCAGAGCTCAAGTCACGCATAAATGGGTGTACGGATTTGTTGGTACGATATCACCACAGGCATTGTGGGACCAAGTTCAGCCCCTCAAGAATTTATTTCACGTTCGGGGCGTTTCTTTGGTAACGGCTGCTGATTGTGTGGCTTAATTAAACTGCATTATAGTGGATCTGTGCAATTTCATCGAGGATTTAAGATAAATACGAAGGAACGCCTTGCAGCTATGTTGCCTGTTTATAGGGAAGCGAAGATGAGACAGTGTGATAGATGTGCTAACCTCAGGGGTCCAAACTGGTAGCTGTAAGAACTGTCGATAGAAACCTGTCTACCGCATGAAGCTAACTTAAAATAAAAGGCAAACAAAATATAAACTTTCATTTAATGGTTCAAAAATAATCAATGAAAATACTGCACCGCGAACTCAAACTTTTTGTCAATGAAAGACAACAGCATCATGACATATTTTTATGTAAAAAAAACCTTAAGAGTCTTTTATATAATCGATTTAAATACTCGTGCCTATTTTTCCCTTTTGCCTAGTAACTTGTAATTTCTTAAACGTTTCAATAACACTGTTATAATAAAATTAAAAAAAAGTGCCCGTTTATCTCGTGGTGTGCGATCATATTCACTGCCCATAAAACAGTTAAATGAAGGTATGAAGGCAACATAATATGCCTGGTAACTTCTTATTACTATAATTTGCTTGAAGTATTGCCTTATTTACGCCATTTAACTTATTTGTTGCAAATAATGGTGGCAATTACTTATTATTGTATCATGTTTTCACCATATGCCGGACATACGGTTCCAACTCGCATCTTGCGCAGTCAGTCCGTGTATAAAATTTTATTTTAAGCCGATTTGATTGAACAATGGAGCCTTTCAAATGGAATATAATATGTAATGTACGTAGGTGCTTACTTTAAGTTACAATTATACGGCCGACAGGTCCTTACAAGATGAAAGAAAACAAACAGACTGCTTATTAAGGCCGCTGGTTTTATCATATGTATTTATTAATCGTTGAGCGTAAGGAGGTTGGTAGCTACTCCTGATAGTAACATTTTGAAATACGCTACTCCACATCTTAATTGAACCACCTTAAATTTTAGTCTACCTTTAGAATCCAGGTCAATAAGTATAAAAACAAGGTGGTCGATCCTGATTTAATATGGATCATATTTCTGCGTAAATCATACGAAACAAAAGTAAAAAACTAAAAGATAATCGGTAATTCTCAAAAAAATGGCACCGCAACCTGTCAATCAGTTTTTGAATAAAAAGTATGCTTGAATCGTATTTTTTTGATAGAGTAAGATTTTTATTTGGTAAATATAAATGTCGTATATTGAGGCCAACTGTCATAATAACATTTTAGCGAACCCAAAATTAATTAAAAATACATAAAGTACCTTATTTACTTTAACCTGTCGTGTCCAAATCGATATCCCTCAACTGATTTGCTCTAAACACCACTTTTACCAGATTTATACAAATGTTTACTTTACAGCCAATGTTATGGACATACTAAGGCGTTGTTTAATTGATAAATTACGTTGATTACTCCAACCACTCAGAAAAATATTTAATTTCAAAGTTTGTCCAGCGATATTTTTACTTTATCCTGGTTTCGCCTTGGTGTGCGCCTGGCGTCGTGACATTAATCGAGCTACACATAATACTACCCGTTAAAATATTACTCAAGTACCCTGCTAGCCCCCCCAAAGATCAGACTCTGTTAATCTTAAGTTGTTTTTCTTTAAATTAATATTGAAGTCACAATTCTGGAGTACGGAACAGGTATGTTAACTTTTTTCTGTCTTAGTTACTATGCATTTTTAGTACCAGACTGTCTTTGTTTTTTTATTTTTGTATAGCTAATTACGTGCCTAATTATGTGTAAAAAATGTGGAAACGTATTTTCCAAAATTTTGGAGTAATTTTATAAAGTATCCAATTTTCACTTTAGCCTGCCTAACTTTAACCTGTAATGATCTGCCAGGTTATAGAGATATTTGACAGGTTGAAGAGAAATTACTAATATTTGCTCATTTTTATTCAACAATAACTTCAAATTGATCTGTACATGTCTCCTACCGTGATCAAAACTAGCTACTTTTTACTACAAAAACTAAAAATTACTACAAAGCGCGAAGCAAACACTGCCGTACCATCCTTTACTGGAACCATTTCACCGCATTTTCAGGCCCCTATTTGAGAACCTCTGGATATGACCAGAACGCAGAAATTTTCGTCATCCAGTAAGCTATAATCACATACTTAAAATCCAAAATTTCAAGTCTGTTGGTCTTTTAGTTCCAAAGTTAAGCGAAAGCAAAGTTTCCCATTTATGACACTCACTCACTCACTCGCTCACTCATGATCATCAAAATAGAACTAGTACTTCCCATAAACTCAGAGAGCTGAAATTTGGTACAGACATACATACATACATACATACATAAATCACGTCTTTGTCCTTTACGGGGTTGACAGAGCCTTTTTTTTTAACAGAGAGGAAATCTTTATGGATGCCCTATACGCACGGGCATGCCTAGGGTTATGTGGGACTCCCCCCCGAAGGGGTATACCCGAACTAAAAACTCTCCGGCGTTGCCTCAATCGGTGTGACGGGGACGCAGTGGGATGCCACTAGGGTTTCACCACAAACACCCCCCCGGTGGCCCCGGCTTCCGCCAGGACCGCGCCAAGAAGGGGAGGGCCCGTACGCTGGGCCCGTCTTCCCTTAGACAATGAGAACGGTCTCATTGCACGGGCAATGCAGGTAGGTAATGCCCCGTTACCGTTCCCGCTGGCCCCAAGGGATCGGGCGAGCGGTACAAGCACCGAGTTCGCCCTTTCCCCCCTCGTCTGCGCAAGGAGCGGTTGCAACGAGGTCAATGTGAGTCCGCCCCCCGAACCTCTTGCGAAGTCCTCCCGAGGAATAGTGCCCAACGACGACCTCTTCGCCGCCGTTGCTTCCTCCTTGGGGCTTGGGGCGCATCCGGGTATGCCTCCCATCAGCTTCCCCTCACCCCGAACCCTCATAAGAGGTACGACATTCCTCCAGGGTGCCACCCCCTTCGCAATCTCGTACCCCTTCCCCTCTATCAGGGCGTGGGGCGCATCCGGGATAGGTGCAATACTGCCGCACTTTTCGCTACCTCCAGGTCGTGGCCCCACACGGCGGGAGCAGTTACTTAGTGGGCAGCTGCAGAGCTAACCCCATCAGCTTCCCCGTACCCGGACCCTCATATGCCCGAAGGCCCCTCAAACCGCCCGAAGGCCTCGCCGAAGCGCCGCCACATCCCAAGTACCCTCTGCTATGCCCCTAAAGGCCAGAGGGATACTGGGAGCAGCACTCAGGGTACCTAAGCACCCGCCGCAAGTCGGCCACATGACTTGTGACAGGTGGGTCCCATCCCTCGAACCCCCCCCTGGTGTTTGGTTCGCGGGGACCCTTATCCACCACCCAGGGACGCGCCACGTTGGAGTACACCTCTCCACCCACTTAGACACCTAAGCAGGTCCGTGGGGTAGACAGAGCCAAGGATGACAAGACCTAAAGACCACGTTTAGCATGATTTGGTACAGAGTTAGGGTTTAATGGCCACATAAAGGGAAAACCATAAAAACTAGGATAATCATAGATCTGGAGTACCTGGTGACCCTGATTAGAAAACACAAGAGCAACCAAACTATTAGAGATCGACGTACCGCCTATACAAAAAATATTCAACTTGGTGGGCCGCTTCATTTGATGTTTGGAAAAAACTACACCTCAAAAGAAAAAAAATGTGTCAAATAAGAAAATCTAATAAAATAAATCAATATGCCCACGTTTCTACAAAAAGAAGTGAAATCCCACCAAAAACATTTTGTAAAAAACTAGCCAAGTCTCGATGGAGCTGCTTGTTTATCTCTAAAAAGTAATGAAATGTAGACAAAGTCGTGCCAAGTCTAAGGCTCCTTACTGCGATTTCTTTATTATTATAGTTAATGTTGTGTGACTTGGCCGTTGAAGGGTACACAAGGGTACAAAACCAGGTGCTCCATGACACCATTGCACCAATCTGTCGCCAGAACCGCTATACCCATTGACGATGGAAAATTGCCCAACAAGTTCTGAAGCTTCTTCGCCAAGCTCTTGTGGAAGTGGGTCTCCTCGAACTCGGCAAATAATCCGTAAATTAAGGTACAAAAAAGACAAAGAGATAAGAGTCCTTAAGGAATCAATTTTCTATTATTTATTTTGTTCTTATTTGTAACCTGTGTCTATTTAACCTGTCGTGATTTTCACTTTAACCTGCCTGCTTTAACTTTACCCTGTATCATTAATATTTCATTATCCTGTAACTTCGTAACGGTTTCGAATATTCCGTTCCCTCTTACAATTTTGAAATTGTAGATTTTTTTGTAAAATTATTTAAAAAAAAAAACTCAAAATTTGAAAACTTTTTGAAAAATATTAACTTTACCCTGCCGGTGCCACTTTTTTGAGAATGACTCTAATACATACTTCTCTTCTTGTGATATGTTTGAGATAAAATAAATGTTTAGTTAAGTCTTTTTTTGGGAATACAAAAGTTTTTTCACAACCTATATTCCTGAGAACACGAAGATTTTATGAGAAATTCCAGCTCCGATCCTCGGAAAACATGATTGACATTTCCTTTAGCTCGGTGTAACCCTAAAGAATATTTGAGAATGTTCGTACTTAGGGCTGCGAGTGTTTAAGAAGCGCGGGCTATTCAATTTGCTTTGGTCATTTTGAAGCTACATTTAATGTCTATAGGCATATGCCTTACTTGAAGGTCAGGGTAAAAGAGATTTGGGAAGGTTGAAGGATGTCGATCCCCTAATTGACTTTGTCTCCGGCTGACAGGTAAGTTGTTTGCGACTAAAGGGCAATTTAGAAATAATAAGTCTGTGCATTAATTACCGACGTACTAAGTCTTCATATACACCAGATTTAAAATTGTCCTCTATACATATATACGTTTTTAAGTCGGTTATTGTCCACGCGCGACTCTAAGAAATTTTAAGATTGTATTAGTGACACATTTTCGAGCGGCTAAACGTAATATGTAATCTTGAATTAAAATAATCGATGCTCGTCCTGAATTTCACTGCGAGCTGCATTTAGGTACCCCAATTTCGTCTTCACCATTGTTTTCAACTTGTCTTACTATTCTCTGCTTAGTACAGACCTCTTCTACGCATGGAAGGCACTATGCCACGTGCGAAATACACAATCAGATTCATTACGGCTTTGGAAATTCACAAACTGAAAAATTACTTAGTCAAATTGCTGTAATTCAAACCTCAGGAGCCGACAGTGATAAAGAAAATACATTTAAAGGTAATTCATTTGTTAAATATAACAAAAAGTGCTCTATATCGTGAACGACACTCGGAATGTTGAAATCAAAGTATACATGTCATAAAAAAGTATACAATAATTTTTGTGTTCGCCACGAATACTGTAAAAATTTCATATGACACATCCCTACTCGTACTAGTAAGGCGCGTGAGTTGCAACTCTGCGATATTGATACAAGAGCCCCGTTAAACTATGATTGATAGTGTTCCACTGAATAGAGCCTTGTCTGTGAATCTCGCGCGGAGGCTTACGGCCGATTTGTTAGGATATTACGTTTTTATCAAAGGCGTTTTAAGATAGGATTTTTTATAGTGTATGTTGTGCTAGAGCGTCACACCGGTACTTTTTGAGAGGTGCTCGAATACAGTGAAAAACATGGTCTCGTTTTATGTCAGTCAGTACAGTCAATATTTACCATCTCATACCTATATGTACATCATAACTTGGTATTTTATACGTTGTATGAGCGAATGAGATACTTTACGGAACTTTGGTTTAGATAAACAAATATTTGAAAAGAGACACTGAAGAGGGAGAACTTAGACAAAACTTCTTACGTGCAATAAAAAAACATAGTCATCTCATATTATGTCCTAAAGATACCAAAATTTTATTTGTTTGTAGCTATGCGTGTAAAATACATACCCCAAAACATGTTATCAGTATTTTATTGAATCCAATAACACTTGCGCTTAGTGCGCTAAACTAAGAGAAATCGTACTCGACTAACTTCCGTAACATTAAATTTGATTTAATAGGCTTTGTAATGGTTAGTCATTTCTAGCCATAAGCTTGTTACGTTTTAACTACTGAGGAAGCTGAGATGTAAACGTATTATAGCCGGAGAGAACGATAGGATAGCCTATTAAAACACATCCCACGCAAAAGGCAAACCTGCAAATATTGAATCTGCACTCCAAATATCAAAGTTGACTCGGATCTTGGACAGTTCACTTCACATCCGGACTCCAAGAACGGCTTATAATCATGCCGTTACTGATTTACAATAGTCTAATTCAATATTAACATGGCATAATTTGGAGATCTGTTAATCATCTGTCTGTAAATATAAATTTTGCAGTAGTATCGTATTTAATGATATTCTTTTGCTTTTCCGTGTATCTAATTTTTAATGCATTAAGAATTTAAGAATTTTCGTTGTAGGACAGTATTGGGTGAAAACCCGCTCACTGCTAAAAGTCAACAATTTCTTTTACGAATTCATAATTTTAGAAGTTTCATATCGTGATTTTCCTTGTTATTTTTAATAATTTTCAACTCGAGCAATTCCATTTTCATTTAAGAAATGGCGTAGTTAAAAGTATCGTTTTACAGCCGCCCGACTCGGGCTAACTTCACTATAAATTTTCTCGCAATAGCCATTAAGATAACGGCTGCATGGGACAAAACACGACACTATGAATTACATACTTAAAATAATCAGTCACAGCACTACCGAATGTGGGCGAATTAGGTCTAATCTCGTTGTTTATCTTTAAAGAGATGCTTTTACCCGCCATGGCTTCATTTGGTAAATATTTTGGTCTAAAACAAACATTAAGATGATAACCACTATCTTAATGACGACTTAATATAGCAGTGAAGAGATTAAATTATTATTTATCGTCACTAGGACACTTCCTTTGTACTGTTTTGTCGGGTTACCGTTTTATAGCAGTAACCACGTGTATTACACTGGTCATTTTGTTAATAAAGTAGATCTGTCAAAAAGATAGAGCTTTTAGTTTGCTGTCGTAATAGAAGCTTACCTATTCTTTATAGCTCGGTTAGTCAAACAATAGCATTACGCCCACAGACGGTTGCAACGGATTTTCGCCCTCCCGAGTCTCAAATTTGTGGTTCGTGTAAGTATAAATAATATGTCAGAGCCGTAATAAAATACAACGTTAATAGCAATAAATATAGTGACACTGTAACCGCAGAGATCATAAAATTTGAAACTTTTTTATGTAGCTAGGTGATGTTTTTCTCACTGAGTCACTGAGTTCTCGTTAGGGATATTGGGCCGGAAATCATCTTATTTTTACAAGCCTTTATTTGACTGGCCATTTTTTAGCATGAGCTCGCGAAATACTATATCCTGAGTGTTACGGCAGTTGTCTATATAAAATTGTCTAATGTTATATCTATAATCAGAACAAAACGGGCTGCAATCAAAAATATCACATTAACATTGTTTTATTTTAATAAGCTCCACGACAAATCACTGACCACTTAGCTAAAACACTCCCATTTTTTTTTCAACGTCAAAGAATCACTTAGGTCGTCGCGTTGGATCTAAAGATATCAGACCTCTTCATAATATCTATGAATAATACAAGGGCGTTTTTATGGCAATCTTGCCACTTGTTTAGCAATATGGCGACCACAGGAATGTACTCCGAACGATTAGTCACGCGTCTCTTGATTCAATATCTGGTGTGCGGTGAGACCCATGTCTCGCTCTTTGTCGGTCGCTATTGTGTTCGAAATAATCCTTTTTTACTTTAATATGCGGAGCTAATTTATATTGATTCTGTGGCGAATTTCGGCGAATAGATTTTTTGTTCGGACATCCGTTTTCGTGTTGGTGTTTTAAAGTAGGGCGTGGAATTTTACGCTTTTGGGTCAAAGGGTATTACTTATTTTTAGGTTTTTTGTTATTATGTGATTATTTTTGTGGTGAGAAGCGCTTGTACACTGTTGTTTTGTGTATTATTTGGTTATCGTGAGTTTTAGTGAGGCAACTATAATCACATTTAACTTGCATCTAACTAGTGTACGCCATCGGTTTCGTTCTCATTGCAGAACTCAGAAAAGTTCGTTCATAAATCAGTCAGTCAAGACGAACTATTTAAAAGTAGGTACAAAATATGACATGTAGTTAATACACTAATATTAATTGCAAGACTTCTAAGTACAGTAGTATATTAGTAGGTAAGTAGTTTTTAAAGATTTTATTCAACAAAATATTTTCTGTGGAATAAATGAAAACGTTAAATACATAAGTCATATGCATTCCATTTTCCATCTGTACGCCCATGATCTTGATAAACGCGGCCTGTAGGTTTTGTCACCTTAGGCTCTGCCTATCTCGTAAAGGATAAAGAACTGATTTGTGTATTTATGTGTATACGCATTTTGTAACAGTTAATTTGCCTCCAGCCGAACCCCGAACTGGAACAGGTTGGGATCGACTGTCATTATCCCGGCCAATATATTAAAAATATTCAAATTTCGAACTCACATCTTTCAACGCGCCTGTGATGAATTTGAAAAATAAACCGAAACAGAGTGTATTATTAATAATTCAAAGGCAATTTATTGTATTTGTTGAGTAATAAATAATATCGGGGCTTGTTAGCGTGACTGGGGTTACTGGCAACCTATAAAAATAATTACACAGACTAAAAATTTTTGCCCGCGGAGACCACCCGTCGGCCGCCGTCAGTTTGGATTTGGGCTCGTTATTTATTATTGTTGTGTGAAACTCTAAAAAGGAAGCATGCAATTCTTATTGCAATTTTATTCCAATAAGATTAGGTAAGAACTAAAATAGTTTGTTTCGTTCAGTTGATTTTTGAAATCAAGAAGAAACAATACTTTTTTTTTCAAAAGAAAGTTGGCAGAGGTCATGAAATGCACTATGATGACAATTGTGATATTAAAAACCGCTAAGTGCAAGCTGCTAATGAATGTTTCCATATTAGGTATAATATCGAAAACCAACGTTTCTTGTGAGGGGACACTTTAAATTGCATTATTAATTTATTTGTTGTTACAATAATAAAAAAAAAACAAGTGGTTTACTGGACTAATACTCCGTTTTATTGGCACCCTTTGGATATGAACCTTACAAACACACAAATATTACCAGTAGGTATGTAACTATGCCACTTAATACCTACTCTTTTGAACAATGAACAAAAAATATTTACCTTGCTACTACTACTTATGTGTAAGATAACGAAGCCTGTGCGAAATATATATGTTTTTCAAGCAAGCTCTCCTTCCACTACTCCCACATAAAACACATATAAATCCACAAATTTACCTATCCCTTACACCACACTTCTTCTCAAAGTGAGCACCTACTTTTTTGCTTATGTAACCGTAATTGTACCAAACATTTGTAAAAAGAACAGAACAAACATTTCAGCAGCACAGTAACTCTGATTCTATTTTCTTTAACTTATTTCACAAACTGACGTAGAGTTTTCACTTTCCTTTGAGAAGCAGTTGAAATTAGGGACTCATGCTGCCATCTCTTGGATTAACTCGGAATTACGTGCACACGTCACGTAGGTTGAAGGCCGTTAAGCTACGAAGAAGCTTTCTTATTGGAGTTAGTATTCGCGTCACGGAGTTACGAATGCGATCTTTGAGACTGTGCACATTACTTTTTAAAAGCTTTTTAAATATTTATGAACACAAAAATCAAGTTTTTAGAAAAGAACTAAACTAAGTTATGGGATTGTTATTTGTAATAGAATAGATACATTGAAATAAATAGTTAAATTTTATTATTCCCAAAATGCTTGTTAAATGCTTAGTGTTTTGACAAATTGACACAAATTATTAGCTACGTTTGGTTGGCTTGGCTGTTTGACTCGTAAAAACAAAAGCAATGCAATTTATTCACTGCGCATTTGTTTTAAAAATACATTAAAGCTTTAAAAAGATCGGTAACTAATAGATGTTAGTCTCACGTTATTCCTACTTAACTAAATACCGCGTTGTTAATACCTATTAACTAAGGGTTGACAGTGCGTGCGGAGTGTCCAAAGTTACAGTTAAATTAACTTAAATAGCACCAAAGTGACCTTAAGAATAATTTAGCAGGGTCTCTCATCCTTTAATGAAGAATAGTGTTCTCTAGACAGCTGTTTGAACTGAACTTGCACCATTAAGACATTAGTAAGTCGCGTTTACGCTGGAAATGTTAAGTGCTTCAGCTACTAATAACTTTTTAATAAAAATAAGCGGGAATTACCGACCAGGGGCACTTTTATGAAGTCTTTGATAAACTGCATTTAATTAAAAGGAAGAATTGCAACTAGTATGTTAATTGCATACTTTTACACTTGGGGTTCAAGCGACTCTTGTCTGCTAAATGTTATTGTTAATTCAGAATTCACATAGACTTATAAGTAAATTAAAATAGAATTTCAATAAAATTTGTTACGTTGAAATTAAAACTACAGTTTTGTAAATAAATGTCATTGGCCCTTTTCGCTTTAAAATGAAAACAGGTATGCTATTTTGAATGTTCCATTTTGATACAACTTTTGTTTGAATAAGCTAGACGAGGACACTTAAAAACCCATGATTTGTGATTGGCTGAATTATCTACACATTGTTGCTCATTATTATGACAATCATTATTATTTTATCGGTTGTCCTCGGGACACAATAAAAAGTATCGATTGGGTCGATGTATTATGTTCACTTCATTACGTTAACAAGTTAGCTAAGCTTCAGGACATCAAGGTAATAAATTGGCGATTTGTAAACGCGTCACGCGTTTACCTAATAAATCGCTACCCACCGTCATATATCATTAGAACGACGCGTTCATTCTATTCGATTCGATTAAAATGTCGAAACAAACAATTATAAACAGTTATCAGAATAAACATCGTAAATTCGGTGCTATCTCCAAACGGAGCCGCCCAATAAATCAGTAGAGTTATCTTTTATGTTACAAAATAATTAGAGGAACTCGCTTAATTATTCTGGTTTTGCTTTAATAATATAATACTCTGATAAAGAGTCAGAGTTAGTTGGATAATTACTCGTTTGATGTCTCGAATCATTTTGTCATAACAAGCTGTACGGGATGGAATGAAAAGCTGTAAAAAGTTTTACGCAGCGAATAAAGGTGATTGACTAATCTACACATTTCGACATAATCTGAATGGTGAACTAATTCGTTCTGCTATCGTATATATTGCAAAATGATATCAGCTCAATATTGTGAACGAAATTTCGTTTATCTTAACTGCCACACATTTTTAGCGAGTCGGATTCCATATTGATGAAATGATGCCCCCAAGG
Organism: Pandemis corylana; assembly: GCA_949127965.1. Taxonomy (NCBI): domain Eukaryota; kingdom Metazoa; phylum Arthropoda; class Insecta; order Lepidoptera; family Tortricidae; genus Pandemis; species Pandemis corylana. The sequence continues at coordinate 5,906,250 of OX421860.1, forward strand.
TTAGATTAAACTACCAATGAAAACGCCAGTCCATTTAATAGTTTTCAAGATTGGCGTGAACAAACAGGCAGTCCAAAAAATGGGCAAGAATTCTAAAAACAGCTTCTAATTCAAACGATTTCTTCTGTGAGACTGGTTTTAGTGTAACAGTTTTTTATCAAAAGTTAATTCAAACAACGTATAGTCCGGTATAGTCCGAACAAAGCATGTTTTATACAATAATTGTATAATTTTTTGGTGCATTGCTATGTGTTAGCTATAATTATTAATTATAAGTTGCTACGTCCTATCAGGGCATCATTGTATACAAAACTTTGTAAAAAATGTTGCAATTGAATAAATACTGAATACTGAATACTGAATACTGAACGTTCCCGAGTCACCGTGAAAAGCAACACAACTAAGTACAGAAAACAAGCGTAAGGCCGTAATAAGAAGCTTACGGTTCTAATTTAGCCCATTGAGTCCACTCCGACCCCTGGCGTCCCCTTGATCATCGTCGACGTCAGGGTCCCATTTCAAAGGCTTGAGGAGGTCATCCGATATGTGAGCGAATACTTGCCGGCCTAAGAGGTTTGTATCTGAGGCGTTATGAGTTTTATAATGAGTCACCAGATTCTGGGAACTATTCCGGCTCACGAAAAGAAATGTTATTCCTGTTGCACATCCGTAAGATCTTTGTAAGTTAAGTTAAGTTATGTCTGAAGAAAAAAAAACAATTGAAGTTACCTACTACCCATTTTGTGACAATTTATTTATTTTGCTTATTTTATTACATTTGATGTTTTTTGACTGTCGTTGATTGTCATAAATAAACTTTTTTTCTTTCTTTTCTTTCTTTCTTTTAGTTTAGCTTCTTAGCGTAGCTTTCCTATCGGTTTCCTGAAGCATCGCTCCACTGATTCACACGCTCTGGTAGGCACTTACGCTACCTAATTCGGGTAGTAAGTGGCATACAGCCAAATTACTGTAAATACCTACTAGAGAATTTATAAATGTTACTAATAAGTTGGATTACACTATAGTTACAAGCTACCACTAGTTAGTACCACTACTGGCTACTAGTCACGGGAAGTTCTACATTGACTAGTAGAGGCTTTATACATCTCTGCTATAGACTAATATAATTTAAGGCTCAGGGACCTTATACATCCCTTTTATAAATGTATTTAATTTATGTATTGTAGTAAGTTAATGTATTTTATTTTGAAAAAATAACTTTCTGCCAAGTTTCTTGCGATGCATTCGTCTTGGCAATGATGGTCTTTCCGAATGCGTTGGTAGTTTCTAAAAAGACATGTAAAAGAGCTCTTGGCGGCCAATTTGCAAAAACAAATTTTGAATTGATAGGTTCATTTTTCTTTACTGTTTTCATTATTTTTGATGGTAAAAATAGTTGCGGTAACATCATATAAGTCAGCCGGTGTTGTTTGAAACTGATACAAATGTTATGTACGTAATTTTAAACTTGATTTTAATAAATTATTTGCAACATGAGGCTCGACGGTGTCTTTGAGTCATATTAAAGTTCATAATATTAAAATAAGTGTTATTTACTTACGCAATTTGAGACCAATGTCGAATATGAAACATTAGAATGAAATGACGGTTAACCACGCATGGGTTATCAAAGATAACACTGTTGTAACTTCGACTATTTTTTTTAATAAGGGGGATACAGTATCACGAGCCTATAGGATACTTAAACTATCTAAATTTACCACCCATACATACAACATACATACATACGTGTACATACATATTTCATGTCTTTATCCCTTACTAGGTAGACCGAGCTTAAGGTAACAAAACCTTAAGGCCACGTTTAGCATGATTAAGGGCGTATAGGTGGAAAGGGAAATCAAAATAGTGATGGGTTGTTAGCCGCATCGCCTATAACATGATTCCTAAGACTTTCGCCCATTCTCTTGATGAAGAGAAGCAACTGGTAAATTCTATGTTTATTCCTTACTCCCAGATCAGCAAGGAAGAATACATACTACACAACCATAAAATTCAACTTTCGGACCAGGAAAAAGAACAAATTTTGGGTCACACTGCAAGCTTCGCTCGTAATCTGTGTTCAGGCGGGAGCAACGCGTGATTTGTTTCATTTTCTTTACCCCCTAGGTGAGTAATGTGCTAAAATTAAACTTCAAACAAAACTCGTTTTTCCTGTCACCACTCGTAGGGTTAATTACAAAGGCAAATGTCCACAGAACAGGTCGGCAGTTCAAACACTGCCCGCGATTAACCCGCAATCACGTATGGACTAATGGCGTTAATGTATGCGGAGCATTATAGTACAAAGCTTTGCTACAATGGGTGCACTTGGCCTCGTTTTGTGAATTTGCGTTAAGAATAACGGCAATAGTACTTTATTGCGCTTTTTAGGGTTCCGTACCCAACGCGTTAAAACGGGTCCCATACTAAGACTTCGCTGTCCGTCCGTCTGTCTGTCCGTCTGTCAGGCTGTATCTGATGAACCGTGATAGGCATAATATTAAAAACAATATTTTTATGTCTGTGTCTATGTAAATGACCAATATAAAATGACCTCACACTGCTTATAATAGGAGCAGGCCTTTGCTGAGACTGGATTTTATATTAACTTCGCGAATTCGTATGGAACTCTCAGAAAACAGGCATCAAAGGGTCCAAAGTTACCCATTTTTGTAGAAACCACATCATGATAAGCACATTTTGTTCCCCTGCATTCATCAATTCAAATTAATATCGATAATCAATCTAAAGAAGTCGCATCAAGAAGTAATCTCGGATCCTTAATTATTTTAATTGAAAATAATTTAAAATAGAACGCGTATAGGTACGTAATTTGTTGCGGTGCACGTACAGTCAAGCGCATAAATATATGTACCTTACCAATACGTCAAAAACATCTATACAGCTTTGTGCCACAATCAATAAGGTCAGTGACACATATATTTGCCATGATGGCTGTATCGACATTTATGCCTCTGACTGTACCTTCTCCTGGATCCTGTTTTGTAGAGATCTGCCTCAATTTTCTAAGTACTTAAGAATACTTAAGAATTTTTCAGTGTAGTTCAGGTTGAAGTGCGACTTCTTTGCCTCTCGATAATACAATCATTAATTTGCAAATTATTTGCCTGTTGATTATCATGTTAATGTTTTAATCAGCACTGTGCAAAAATTTTACAGCAAATGTAAAGTTAAATTAGCAAAACAATTGCAAACCACTTTTAATACTTTAAATAAGTCACGCGTAGTAAATGATACAAATAAAAATAACCGCCAAAATTTACGGTTTCAGCAGCTCACTGTTAAATTAAAACAAAATAAAATCGCAGCAATTTGTGCTACAAATACGGACGCCGGAATCATCGAGCGTTTTAAAGCACAACAGACTATACAATTGCAATATTTACCTGGCGTGTTATTGTTAGGAGCAAAAGGAATAATATCGCTTTACGAGCGTCGGCTCCTGTTTCAGATTCAATTTTCCTCCTGCTGCCGACAGCGTTGGATTTTGTTTGTGTTGACATTTATTTTTAGTTAAATTATCCTTGTCATCTTCATGGAGATTAAGAATTAATCAGTAGTGGATCCAGGATCTTGATTTGGGAGGCTTGAGCAGGGCAGGACCAGTGGCAGTCCGAGAGGTGTCGAAGGGCGTGGGGGACACGACCCCCCCACAAATCTTACACACACTCGTTATAAGAAACCTCCTAAGATAGGTAATTACAGATACTTCAGACGGTCATCCGTTCCAGAATTTTGAGTTACGACCGTGCTTGGCTGAAGTTATATCATCTAGGTACCTTTCACCGCTTAATTATGTTTTGTGTACGTCTGAAAAATTCCAATGTCAGTGTGAAAAAGACAAAATAAGCCAGTTTACAAGGCTCCGTATATAACATAAATTTCGTGGTTCATTCTTCTATCATTTTATTTGGATTATAATGGCTTCACTTTTGATCGAATCAGCAATCACTCGTGACCACGGCCGATGAAATACGTTCCAGGCGTCAACTGTTGGGAGTGTCAAACACACTAAAACATTATAAAACATCTAACTATCCAATGACAGGCTCGAAACTAAAGCACACTGAGTAATTGCTACTATCAAAGAATCCAGATGAACCGTAGAAAATGGCAAATGAGTTCCAAGTAGAGGCACATATCCTGTTTCCATCTCAGTCGCCGGGCTAACTTATCACGCTCTAAATAAATACAAACACGGCTAACGAAGTGCTGAAGGAAAGTTAAAAGCAGACGGCAAGGAGTTTAGCCCCTACTAAAGTTTACATTTTAAGGAAGCGAGGTTGGCATGTGATTTGATGTTGAATTTGATGACAAAAAAGTAACCAACTCAACCATCAGACAGTTTAAAGCTCAAAGTGGAATCAAACTCTTCAAACCTAGCTACTATAATGTTCTAAAGGTTGTAAATAAACATGGTGTGGTTGCTAAAATACGAGCAATTACACAATCTACAAGTTATCTATTTACTTCAGATAGTATTTGACACTTATATTGTATGACGCCGCAGATAGGTCTCGAGCAGCCTAAAAAGTACTCAAGAATAGAATAGTTTTCTTGACATGCCTAAGGTCGCTCATACTGAAGAATTCTCGGTCAAAAGTTATTCAGGGTAAAATTTGATATAAATAAAGTACTATCAAATGAATCAAGAATTTTAATTCTTGATTTTTCATGTTTACTTGTGCTTGGAATGTGTAGAGATATTTAATAGCTCCTACATACAAACAAACAAAACCTACCTTACTTCTAATATATTTAAGAAATTCCATAAAGGAAGACTGAATGGGTTCAATAATAATGAAGTTAAGAGTATCATCACAAGTATTCGTTTAAGTAACCACAGTTGCCTATTTGAAAAATGTAATTCGCTCTATATTTTTATAGCTTATGCCTTGTAGTTTTTTCAATCGGTGAGTAAAAAGTGTGAATTCAGAGTTGGGGCGTTGAATTTATTAATGTTAACGAACCTCTCGCCACTCCATTAAATCATATCTGACCGAGCGGCTAAAAAGTCGATGCGACAAACGCTTATTTTTAGAGTTTATCTAATTTTTGGCTCCTTTCATGATTATCCGACGGCCGGTGACTGTAACGTACTTAACTCTTTTGTAGTATTTGGTTTGATTAAGAATCCTTTTGAAGTAAGTAAGAATTTGTCAATATCTATTTTTGTTTTCAAAATATTCAAAAACTTCATCGGAATTCTCAATATCACTCACCAAAATTATTTATACTTACGTTTATGATCAAACGTTGTCGTTGTGTCGTGATGTCACCGATTTAATTGAGGTCACTGTGACTGATGTTCATGATTTAAAATGATCGTCAATTGTTGCATGCGTCTGTTATTTAGAGTGATGATGTAGGTAGCACTAATCGAATGCGGCTTGGATTTCATAATGAATGACAGGACAAACATGACGTGACTTCGCACGCTGATTGTAGTTCGGAATCTAAAGGTTAAATGATTTGACACTGATTCCTTCGCTCTTTCGCTCTCGTTACCATTGCATTTGCGTCTCATTCTATCTGTTCCAACGGCGACGAGATTGCAGATGATCTCAGCTTTCTAGAAAAGGTTTTCTTTCAATCCGAATACCAAAGCGTTTCATTAAAATAATTCACTGCAATATTTTTCTAGGTCATACCGAGTATTTTGTGTCAAGAAGATTTGCTTTAGCGAGAACGTTTCGGATTTAATAGCAAAGCTGATAAGTACCACATGATCCTCTTTTCATCTTTCGAGTGTTATGATAACAATTACTATTGTTGTTCAGCCTTGGGCTGATTTTGAACGCGTAACAAAACGAGCTTACGTCAAATTTCACAATCATATTTATTTATGTTGGTGTACGATCTTGTCCAAACAGACTGTGTACTCGACATTTCATCTCGCGTTTATCATGTTCGTTAAATTTATTTGGAACTTGTCACGACTTCACATGAAGTGGGTCATTTATTTATATTCATACTTACGTATCGGTTTGTTGATATGATAGCCGTGCCTATCTCTAACTACCGAAACCCACGACTAGCACAGCCTTGGCATAGATACAAAAAAATAACATCTGATCAACTCTATTTAAACACAACATGAAGCTTGAATTGCGCATATTAGTGTCAATTTACGCAACTTCCAAATCAAGTAACAAGCAAAATATAAGTCGCTATTCTACAGAATTTGATACCAACATCATAACATAGATAGTGCATTATTTTAAAACACGTTATTTAGCTTGAACAGTGAAGAATGGAATATAATAAATTCCCAAACATCTCAGACAATTTTGCTCTTATTACTTAACACGCCCACACATACTTACCGACATAATTAATGAACACTTAATATGACGACACCAATTTTCGAGAAGTCAGCGGTAAAGTATAACCATACCTCTAATAGGTCCGGTGCCTCGTAAACTTAATCTCGGAATATAACTTTAATAGTCTCATTTATACGTGATAAAACGAACTATAAAAATTCAATGTCTCATGTAGGCAAAGCTTTTGAGTCGTTCTAAATCGGTTACAATTGAAGCTCGTGGTTACGTGACCGTGGAGAATCGGTCAAATTGATACCACAAAGGAAGACTTACGGCTGCTTAATATGCGTTTTAAAATCATGTAGGTCACTGAGGGACTTAAATAGAATTAAATTTGAAGCAGGGTTCAAAGGCATGCTAGTACATCGATTTAAAATGTACGTATCTAGTGTATATATGCTTATATAGGCAGTTCCTTGTCGTTTAATAAGTTCGTTACCACAGTGCTTCACAAGGAGAGTAAAAATTATGTGTTAGTAATAAGAATATTTTTGTTTCTCTTATAAGATGAACTTCTGTATTATGGAAATATTTACAATTCTTATTGGACACTGGGTGTAACGAATGCTCTATGGTTTTACTCGTAGTAGTCTGTATTTAAAATGCTAGTAAAATTTGAACGACCGGCAACGATGTTAGCTAACGTGATTAGTTGTAAACTCTGGGACACCTTTACTATTAATCAGAAACGTTAGCAATTATCATGAGAAAAATAGGGAAGATAAAATTAATTGGGCTTCCGAAACACTAACCGAGGCGCATTAATAAAGCGTAAATTCTATGTAAAATCGAAACAATAAAATTGAAATTTAAAGATAAGAATGTATAAAATAACAGCGCAACCAATAAAAAAGAAGAAAAACATCGTTAACATTTAAATAAGCTTGTCAATGTGGCGCGTGGCCGCGGCCGCGACTTCTCTCGTTCCGCTGCAACCGCAAAATTACGCGCTCGAGCGACCCGCACTGATGGTCAAGTAATGACGTCTGTGGTGGTAAGCGATAGCCTACTGTAGGACAGTCTCTCAGACTCTCAACGAGACTGAACATGAACGATCGGCAACTATTTGTATACCTTACTTGATTAGCAGTATCGCTTCCTTATGCACTTTATACGAATAGCAATGACGTTGGTCACATGACGATAAGTAAAACCTCATTGACGCCTATACTATCCCAGAAATGTTACCAGTTATTGGCAGGAAAACGGGAAGATAAAGGAAAACAGAATTAGGGCAATATTGCGCGCTCGTAAGGCCCACACTTAGGTCAAGTAGTGAAGTCTGTGGTGGTAAGTTAGCCTGCTGTAAGACAGTCTCTTGACAAGACTTTACTGAACATTTTTGAAGTCCGCGGCTACATCATTGACATCACGGCTCACTCGTTGTCCGTCCCTAGTATAATATTCCTCTCATCTATGTATGTATGTATAACTCTTTACTTCTCTGATTCTTCTTTTTTCTTTTATCTCAAAGGTAGAATGGATATGTCTGCCTTCGTGCATGTATCTCAATTTTTATTTTGCACAATATAGAGTTTACATCTACGCAGAATTCAGAAATCGCTATCTTGCGGAAACTAGGTAACCTATACAATAAAAAGTATCAGGGTCATTAAAATTTGGATTTCTAATCTAAAGCTTCTCCCATTTCTGCGCTCAATATTTAGGTACAAACAGCCTCAAAATGTCCTCACTACTGTCACATGATATGGTCATTGCAACCGATAAGGACGGGTACAGAAAAACGGCTAAGATCAAAAACGCAAACCGCAAATGAGGTTTAGAATCAGCTCCCAAGAGTCTGCTTTCTTAGGTCGATGATTATCACAAATTGCTTCTAAACAACGGCTGCGCTGCGTTTTTGCCAAATCATTAGAATAACGAATTATTTCTTTTGTTTACGAATAAATGGCGAAAGTTAAGACTCGAGCACTAAATTTATAACAATCTGTTTGAGATGACGTAATATCTTTTCACTGAATGGGAAAAAGTTACCAATTTTGTACTGAAGAAAGTTAAGAAGTCGGATGATATTGTAAGGATTTAAATTGTACCTACAGAAGTCACGAGTGACCCGTTCATTGCCTTTACTGGTGAATTTTTTATCGTAAAAAACATCTCGAAATCATCGAATACTATGGAAAATGGTTCACTAGTGCCCTAAAGCCTCGGGGCAATAAAACTTTGATATTCAATTATTGTGAGAGGTTTAGGTATATCAAAGTTTTCTATTTCATGTCAAACTTATCACGTTTCGCAAATATAGTTTAATATTAACTTGGATCAAATTACCACACGCTGCACTCTTGCCTTTCATATTTCCCGTGAACAACTCTGATATGCCAAACGCCAATCAAAACATTGCTTTATTCATTATAGCTTGTTGCTTTTTGTTTTTTTACTGCTGCATAGAACACATCGCCCCATCATATGCTCGATTTGTCATCTGATTTGAGTTAGCAGCCCAGAAGTCATGTTCAATCTATTGAGACGAAACCCGATAGTGCACATCGAGCCAACTAAAAAAAGGTCTTACGATATAGAGGACCGAAGAAGCTATTACGCCCTTTTAGTATTGGGGAGTAGAACAACCGATGTAGTAAACAGTAGCCTGAGGATCGGGTGACAGTGGCGCCCCCTGCGGTGCAACGGTTTTGTTTTCCCGTCTCTTCCCAAAATGAAGTGTTATTTTTAATACCCTTTAGCATTTTTTGCGAGATTCCAGTCCTTTGCGAGATTAAGATCAATGCATTGAGTGATTGGCCACCGCTGGTGTTTTGGTTATGCGTGTTGTAAAAGTTTTTTCTGTTTTGCATTTTATAATATTGGCCGCAGATCGGCGTCAATGTTATTTCGTATTAAATTGATTTGTTATTTCGTTAACTTCTTACTAATTTACAGCAAACAAGAGTCGAGGAAAAGTAAATAGTTATTTGAAAATGTTTTATTAACACAAAAATAAGTATAAGTTTCTCTTGGCCACTTCGCCAACGAGAGGAAGTTAACCCACTAAGCCACGTGTAAAAACCGGGCCGTTATGTTAGCAATGAACAGTTTAAATAGAGGTCCGAGACCGCAGGCTCTATTTACCCTCGCTTCCTCCAGATAATGATGACATAAAAAATAAAAAGCGCCAAGCTAAAGTCGTACTTTAGGGATAATGTATTAAATCAAGTTCGTGTTTATTTTTCAAAGAACGTAGAGCATAATTATTATCGTGTTAATTTTTTTGTCCCTTCTACCCCTTTCCTTGTTTTCTTTCGCTCTTTCTTGTAGGCAGGTACAATTAAACAATAGTAGAATTTAAATAGTTTATTCAGAATTAAGTCTTGCAGTGTAGCTAGAGGGGTGATGATATTCGTAAGAATGCGGGCAGGGATTGGAGGAGAGCTGAAATATCGAGTTTGTGGCGTGCCATGGCAGAGGCCCATGTCCAGTAGTAGACTGATACAGGCTGATTATCATAATGAAGTGATGCAGTTTATAGCGTTAAAGTATAACTAAGCAAGAAACGAATTCAAAGGAAACCTTCTATTCTAAAAACGGTTGATAAAAATATCGCATGGGTCGTAACACTTGGTTTCCTACCCCAACAAGACCCTAAAACCGCAGCTTAGATCCCTCGCACTGACGCGGAAAATTACAATTGTCTGCTTACTCGAAAAAATGTCTCTATGAACATTGTTGCAAGCTTGCCGCATAATACTCGGCGAAAAGGAAATACAAGCCACTTTATTACAATGCAGGGCAATTTAAAAGTAAAATGTGATGTTAAATTCATATTGGACAAGGTAGGTAAGCCTCAGTACGAGAAAAGGTCTCAACGTACTTTGATGAAGACAAGAACAGATGCGTTGGGTATTTTGCTGGGTTTTGCTAGTGGTTTATTTATTGCACGTTGTAAATGTAAATTTTCATAAGAGTAATTTTCTATTATTTTTCTTATTAGACATTTTAAGCGCCAATATCATGGAATTCTAACAGTATATTTTAATAACGCGTCTTTCTAAAAGTGAAAATTTAAGAAACCAAAAAATTAAAGCGGTTGTTATTTATACCGTAGGAGTGCTCCCAGTTTTCAAGTTTCTGGAATCGTATTTACTGTACTGGTTATCCCGGTGTATTCAAACTACAAACATTTTCGCGTGTCTATACTTCTCTGTGTATTTGTTTGTTACCTACTTTTAACGCTAAAGCACTTATAAAGTGAATTAACAGATTGGCTACTTTTCACGCAAAAAATCGTGCTAGTAATGATGCCAAATCTATGTATTTAATTTTGTCAATTTCATAAAGCCGTAATAGATCGCGGTAGGCAAGCAGGTGCATCGAATATAGAAAACCACGATTGAAGTAAAATAGAGGAATTTATTAAATTATTAAAAAATACTTTACCGACGCACGCAAGTAGACAGTGATCGCAATTTATTGGATATCCAAAAGACTGAATGGAAACAGTATGAGCTTTCGAAATATAATTAGGGTTCCGCAACCAAAAGGACTTAACTATCTGTTGGGGGAGAAAGGTTCTCGAATGGCAACCACGAACCGACACATACAGCATCGGCAGGTCTCCCACTAGGTGGATCGACCACATCGTGAGAGTTGCGGGCAATGTATTGCGGTGTTCCACGGGGAGACCTTTGTTCAACAGGGGACGTCTCTTGGCTGATGGCGATCCTGACGATAACTTAACTAAAAGGAGGGAGCACTAAGGCTTCACTGTCTACGAAACTATGTCATTTAAACCGTAGTAAATAAACTTTTTTTTCTGGTACTCGTTTTTTTGACGGTATTTGAGTATTGTATTTTTTTTATTTCAAAGAGTGGAGGCAATTTTATTAATATTTACACTAAAAAGTCCCTTAAGTCTATGTTAGTAATATACCTAAATACAATAAATTGTGATAAAGCATTGTTATCAAAGCTTTGTATGCACCAAATTTTAAGTCAACCCTATCACTAGAGGAGGGTGAAAATGGAGTTACATTTGATTATGTGCATTGATTGTCAGTTACACAAGTGAAGTTAAAGATTTAATAGTTTCAAGGCAATACGAAACCCTTCGTGTCAGAGTCGGATTCACGTTTAGCCGGTTTTTTTCGTTTCAAATTGAATTAGAATAAGTTTAAGACGATTTTTATGGCCTAGGCCATTATTGACGGTTAGTGAGTCAGTTTCTTATAAGACGACGACTTTTAATATATTGACCAATAGGAAAGTGATAACTTAGAATTGCGTTGACGTTAATAATTAATTGCTATGAATAAGTTATGGAAAGTAATGTTACGTTTGGCGCCTTATTTTTGGAATTTAAATGACATGCTGATGTCAATATTGCAGCCACTGAATTGTTTTCACCTACTTTCCGTGTTTAATGTTTTGAAAGCTTTTCAAATTTACTGTCGTCTAAACATAGGATTAAGTCCCTGTCAATATATTAATTCAGTGCAGGTAGGGAACTCAAAACACGGTTTCCTTCTTCAGGCTTCCTACGAGGTTTCCCAGATTAATTCCGAAAACTCAAAGGTATGAATATGGATTTCGATGCACGACAGGCCATAGCTCAGACCATTAGGCTACAACCGAAGCTATTAAAATCGATACTTGTGTTGTTCTAATGGATGGATGGTACTCACAATTCTCATGTGCACACACACCCGCACACGAGTGCAATTTGTTCCGCACGGGCATAACGAAAGTGCAACGTTGGCCACCAATCCTAGGTCACGTGTGTAGGGTGCTTTACTTCCTAAGACTAACAAATTGATTATAGACTTTATTTCAAACAGCAAAAGCTGATTTTGCATCAGTTATTTTAAATAAGGGCTTATTCAGATCGAGTAAGTGTCCTATTAGTCAGACATGTAGGATTTATGATGAAATAATGATTTTGGAACGATAAGATTTCGGGATTTGGTTACGGATTGATGGCAGCGGAGTTTTCAGCAGCAGGTCTTTTATTGAGTCAGCGAGACTTAACTCTTGATAATGGTTAGCTGTATACTCTCCATACTCATTAGTAGAATCGAACTGTGCATTGCCAGCCTTTACAAAACAAACGATTTCAAAATAAAATTGTTCTTTAATGCTTTGTTAACTGTACGAACGCTCGGTCTTTCGAGATACTTAGTTTGAAGTATACGTCTGTGTAATGTATCGATTCCATAGATGAGATTAAGCTACATCGATTTTTTGGCTTAAAAATTGCCTAACATCAAAATAAATATGATACAATACAATACAAATACTCTTTATTGAACACCACAAAACAATACAGAAACAAAGAACAATGTAGACAATAGGCGGTCTTATCGCTTAATAGCGATCTCTTCCAGACAACCAAAAAGCTAAATAAGTTGGAGACAGTTTAAGTAGGTGGCGGAAACAAATAGACAGGATAAACGCAGGGATAATAAAAACAACAGTACCAACATAAATATAATACATAGCTAAATAAATAAAATAAAATAATTCATACATATACACATAACATAAAACTTAAGATAAAATAAATGTGAGAAGCAATGAAAAATAAGAAGGCCATACAACAGAAAAGGATTTAATCAGAAGCAAAAAGAAAAGATAAGGTACTAAAGACAGGGAGTGGATTAAATTAGTGATCAAAGTCAGAAGTATTTATTTACAAACTTAAAAATGTTGGTCGCTTAAATATAGCACGGGATTATTAATTTTTTTCGTTGCTATAAACGTGTCCAATAAAAAATAAAAATTCATAGACTAACTTCTAAAATGCGCCGGACAATAATTACTCCCCCTAATTAATTCTACAAAACGCACGAGCATTCCTTTCATACGCCACAAACAACAATAGCGAATTAGATAATCCCAAAAACGTCCGGAAAAAAGGGTCCAATTAAAGAGCCGTTTGATTTAGGCGTATTTATTTTGCGCAACGCGACCCCCGACGGAGTAGGGGCCCGACCCGAGCTCACCATGCGTGGAGCGATTCGATTAGGGTGCAACACTAGGGTGTACCGGCGCTGCAACGCAAAGTTATCTGTACAGCCAAGATGCCAACGTAGCGGAGGAAGGGAACACGGGAACGATTTTGACAAATTGTAGCTCGGCGCTTGTACCCGGACAATTCGGGCATGTCATTTCATTTCTGATACAACGTGGAAAATAGATCGGTGACGAGTTTTGCGGCGAGTTGGTTTGGATTTTTTGGCAGGAAATGTGGGTTCCGTTGACGTTGATGTTCATAACACCATTAGGTATTTATTGTCGTCGCTTGTAACTAATTGAGAATGTAATCATATATTACGAATCGATATGTTACACGCTTTCAATGGTCCGATTAACTTTAAATTTAGTAAGTACATAGCGTACATATACTCGTAGAGAACCAACTATCAATACAAAATAAAAAAGTTTTTTTTCACAAACAACTAGTTTAAACGTTTAGAAATCTTTAACTTTTTAACCACTGCAAGTGTGGTAATGCAGCTCCAATTTAACAACAACTTACGGTACTTACTTACATGGTGTGTTATAATGGTACCTTTGCCTAGTTGAACACAAAAATTATACCTATGGAACACAGAAAAATACGCGCTGGACAAAAAAATTGTTTTCTATTTAAAAGACCTAAGCCACTAAAACAATTTAGAAATTGCTTGTAGCATTTTTGACAATAATCTAATTCAAAGCTAAGAAAATCCATAGTTTTTTTTTGTTTCTTCTTGGAGTTTTCAAAACAGCATAGCTAACGGGCCCCTAGATATCAAATTGCAATGTGACAGCGACATTTTGGCTTTTACTTTATGGGATTATTAGAGGGGCCCGGTATTGCTCCACGTAAGAGCATCGCTTCGAGTAAGAGCATCCATTGAGGCAGGAACACTCTTGTTGATTTATGGAATGATCTAGTACTGAAAAGAGGATAGCCGAAGATAGTTTTTTTTTCTGTGAAAGAAAGGAAACGAGCAAGTGGGTCACCTGATGGTAAGTGAGTACCACCACGTAGAACACCCGCTTTCTCGCACCCGTAAAATCTCTTATTTTTTGTATACAAACGGTAGTTAAAGTTACCGTTGATTTAACACAAATTTGTCTTTATCTGTTACCATTTACCTGTGACATATACAGACAAAACATACATTTTGGTATTAGAGCTAGGTTCGTACCTATTTATTTGTGAAAAAGAGGTTAGGCGTCCAAATTAAAATAACAATATTAATTTAATACGACTCAACAGTTCTAAAAGTGGATTCTACGCGAACGAAGTTAAAAGCGCCAACTAGTAGGTAATACTTTAACAACATGTATGTGGCTACAACAATAATAGGTAGGTGTATTTTTTCTTTGACTAAGTATTTTAATTTGGGATTATTTTACCAACAGTTAACACAGAAACGATGACTAACATTCGATTCGTGAGAGCAACCATTAGTCTTAAAAATAACAAGTTCAGTATGTCGTTCTACAAAACACAAACAATTTCTAACTATTTAACACTTCGCTAACCGGACCACTTTATGAAAGAAAGCATTCTAGCTATAAAGCCTGTTTATGTAGTTTTTACTCTACTGACTAAATACAAGGTTGAAAGTAGCTATTATTCCGCCTGTCAACCTTTTACGATCTATCATCAAACTAGCCTAATTGGACGTCGATAATTATAGGTAGTTTCGTTGAATTCGCCAAGGTAACATAGGTAGTAATGGTGCCAATTTGAGAACTAGGATATTACGGTACATAGGCACGCGTTTCGATTTTGACAAGTCGCGCTCGTGAGATGGCGCCACTCGATTGGCGCACGCGCGTCACGAACCGTGTACGGGAATTTCTAAGTAATAAGTAAAACATGACATCATTTAGAAGATTCGCGAGTAGTGATAGCCATAAGTTATGTGCATGTTAATGAGGATGGAGACAATTTTTATTACACTAACAACATTGTGGCTTTGTTCAGTGTCAAAAGTATGGCATACTTGCTGATAAAACTACAAGAAATTCGTGGGCAACAGCGAACCGTGCTATAGGATTTCAAATTAACAATAACAGTACACTACTCCAAAATTTAATTCCCTAACGCATTATTATATTCCTATCCCATAATCACAAATTGTAGATTAATGCGTTATCAGCAAAGTTCATCTGCAGTTTCCTGCATTCAACAAAAAGATGAATTCGTTGGCTACGAATTGAATTGAAATGGAACGAACGAACCCCTAAAATCAAAATAGGAAAGGGCGTAAAAGTTGGTAAACGCGTATCTAACTTTACTTTGAGGGTTCTTTAAAAATCGAAGGGCATATAAATGATATTAGTAGGCAATTAAAACTCAGTGGCACGATATAACGATGGCTGTCGATGACGAATAACGGTAGTCGTTTGTTTAGTTCGTTTGATTTTTAATTTCAGTTCCAATGCCTTCGTGTTGTTTAGTGTTTTCCAAAAAAGCCCACATGTTTTTTTTTCCACAATTTGAATATTTTGGGTTTTTCTTACTCATAATCGTTTACCCTATCGATTCGCATACAAGAAAAAAACACACACACACACACAAATCACGTCTTTATCCCTTACGGGGTAGACAGAGCCTAAGGTAACAAGACCTACAGGCCACGGTTAGCAAGATTGTGGGCGTATAGGTGGAAAGTGGAATCAAAATAGTGATGGGTTGCTAGCCGCATCGCCTATAACCTGATTCCTATGATTTTCGCCTAGAAAAAAACAGATTTTACTATGATTTTTTTTCCTGTTCGTCACGTTCCATACCTACCTATACCTATTAAAAAAAGTGACGAACTGGAATGGAAATTTCGGGACCCATTTTTTCTTGTATAAGGATGGATAGGATTCGGAGTAAGAAAAACCCAAAATAGAATAAATTATCATTTGGACTTTTCTTTGGGAAACGCTCTGATGCAGTTAATGTTTTAAACTACGCCTAGCCATGTGCCAAATAGTTGTACACACAA
Source organism: Pandemis corylana (assembly GCA_949127965.1). NCBI lineage: Eukaryota > Metazoa > Arthropoda > Insecta > Lepidoptera > Tortricidae > Pandemis > Pandemis corylana. The sequence goes on from OX421860.1 coordinate 5,922,550, forward strand.
CTGCGACTAAATTCGCTTTATAAACTATTTGAGTTACGCTCACACGCACGAAGCGAGGCGTAGTTTGAATCGGCCTCACTTTGCCTTTCTCTAAATTTCATTCCTTTTTAAGCATTTGATATGCGGTTTTATTATTATATAGTGACAAAGGGTTTCTTATTTCACTTTTTTCGTTTAACGTATCCCTAATAATAAAGGATGGGTGGTTCTTATCTAGATGTAAAACGGGAGGCTTGTGGATAGTTAGAGAAAGGGTGGATGTGAATGGATACCCTCGGCATGGAATCACTTCAAAATAATTGAAGTCAAATCGGTTCAATCAAATTACTCCAACCATTATACGATTTCATTATAACCACACGCTAAAAAACTTAGTTATAGAAAGTTTTGGCGAATTCAATTTTTTGGTTTGTGAATTTTTACTGGGTACGTATTAAAATACATAAAGTTTAAAATGTATAATGGGTTAAAATACATAATGGTTTATAATATATAATGCGATTTTCCCAGAAAGTTACAAATTAATAGGATTGTTATAAAACAAACCTAACCAAACTTAAACCAATCTATAGATTACGATATCAAAAAAGTTCATTTAGCTAATAGTTTAGTATTTTGAACCATTATGTATTTTTACCCATTATACATTTTAAACTTTATGTATTCTGATCCGCTCCCATTTTTACTCATACTACTGATCTTTGAATTAAATTATTTCTCATGTCGCACAACAGTGTCATAAGTGGAGTTATTTTTTATTCTCGCGTTTTAAAACAAATGGTTTAACCTTCTAACCTCTGAAATGCAGCTCCAATTTTTTAACAAAAACTTAAGTATTTTTTTCAGCTACTTTTTATCCCAAAACACTACATATTCCCAGCGGGATCGCGATAAATACTTCTTTTTAGACGAAGGGGCGGGCAACATCTAGTATAACATAAATTGAAAACATTCAGAAGTATATTTTAGTATCATAATATAAACTGCCTGAAACTCATTCATCAGTCTAAATGACGTCACTAAATTTCAACGGCCGCACATAATTTTAAAATCAACATTACAACGTTCCGTGTAATTGGACAATCGTGATTACCCACAGAACGTGTTGAACTGCTGGTCCATTACTGTTTCAATTGTCCAATGCACGTTCGAATCGGAATTAATAGGGACTAGGATTAGAGCCTGAAGATGGGTTAAGTGGTCCTCTAATCACCCCTCAACAACGCATGCTTGAAATTTGACTAATTAACTTTCGGAGTACTGAAGAGCTCTGAGGGATAATATAAGCCGAGGATACAGTCGAGGAGCGTTGAAAGGCCCAATTTATTAGCATCTTCCTAATTTGTAACGAATGAGTACTCCAATGAATAAAGTTGTTTGTGTAGATGATTTTTTGTTTGGTCCTCTCAAAACACGAGCAAATTTTTTATATGAAATAGGTACTAGATGGTAAGTGATCTCCGCCACTACGGAGTCTGGTTAGTATTGGCTGAGGCGTTTATATCATAGAGGGATAACACATAATTAATTATGTGTCAGTTATGTCACCTGTCTTACTTTCCAGGGAACACAACAGCGATGATATTGTCTGTTCCACGAGCGATGTGGCCTCCCCATTGCCACTGCAACGTACATACTCTTACTCCTTACTACTTACATACTTACGAGCTATGTCGGTGACTCTAGTTCTTTGGCGAATCTCCGTATTCCGGATTATATCGCGCAAGGAAACTCCGAGCATAGCTCTCTCCATAGCATTTTAAGTGACCCTGAGACTCTCCAAAAGGCCAGCAGTCAAGGAATACGTCTCAGAGGCAGAAGTCATCACTGGTAACACGCACTATTATGTTAATTTTTAAACACAATTAATTATTTTCCTCTCAACTTAGTCCTAATTGATTAAAAAACTAATTGGATTCCGTGCTGAGATTATTGAATTCAAATTCCCACATGAGCGCAACCGTTTTCAATTAGCCTAGTCTCTATTTAAATACAAACCCAGTCTCCTTATCTGAGTAACTACTCGGCAACTGCTCAAGACCGCAAAATAGCCGGTATGAGAAACGCCACGGTAAACGAATCTCGTGGCTACTATGTCAAGCTAGGCTAAAAGTAGTGACCGCAAGCCTACCCGGAGCGAAAGATAGCAATCAAAGTCAAATTAGCAACGCAAATCTAATGTAAGTGTACCTTTAATTGAACAGTGCAATTCTAATTTACAGAAAAATCATCAAAAATGACAAGCCATAAGCAAAAGACACTCTCGTGTCAAAAATAAATTGCAGCGTCTACCATTAAAAGTCATAGTACATGTTGGCTAGGTATTTACTATTGTGATACCTATTTGTTTTAGTTCCCACGGATGACAAGTTGAACACCCCGCCATTAAAGTAGAAAGTCTGACAAAGTCACGTCTGTCTTATTTTGCATCTCTTGCTTTCCCACTATCGGGCTTCTTAGCATCTGGCGGTTACCTGATACTTTCAAAACAAGCCATTAGGTCACTGGGATCGGGTACAAATGGGACAATAGATTCGCCGCAGGATTAAATCGCATATTTCTTTCGAGCCAAATCCCGAGCACGTGTAGGCGTGTGAATATTTTTGAGGCAAAAGTGCAACGCAATTTCGTTGCGTCACATAACAATAGAGTATTATGTGCCAGGTATAAATCGCAAGACAGATAACTTTTAGTATGGGAAGTGAAAGTGACAATTCAACCAAACTGACACGTTTCGGATTTGTAAAAGACGCGAGTGTTTCAATTTTTAAATAGTTTACCTAAGTGTGGGAAAACTTAGCAAATGCCACTAAATGCTATGAATTAGTACACATACAAGGGAAACCAAAACTTTTCTAATACCAATTTCATAACTTTGACTGTTGAACTAAACAAAGACGCATGTAATGTCCTCGTTAAGTCAGGTGCTGGTTCTCACACGCCATATGACGACAGGTGACAATGTTTGGATTTTTATTCCTCATTGACCAGATGATATGCAAACAAGGCAAAAAACTATCATTCACCTGTCATCAAATCGTGTATTCACTTGATACTGGTACAGATGTGTCCTTAGCCTTGTTTGGACAGGTTGCAGCACAATGTGCCGTATTTTGTTTGTGTTCATAAGAAGTGTGTCTTGGTAAAGGATTATAAGTTATTACTTGACAATCTTGCCGCCAATAGTAGCGCCGACTCTACTGTGTTCCAGTGTAGAGAATAAGACTGCCGGTGAAGTTTCTGGCACTTGAAGACATTCTATCATTATCATCCTTTGGTGTTACTGGTGTCGATAAGTTTACTTACCTACCATCATGTGACCCACTTGTTCGTTTTAAACCCTATTTCTTTCAAAAAATACAAATAATTGTTGGTTGGGCCCACAAAGGATGTTTTTAATAGAATGACCTGAAGCGACAATCCTTAATGGTTTTGCTTATACATAAATTTGTAGGCCGTGACCGAGCTAAAACAAACTGCTGCCTTCGTAATAATTAATGATCATCCACATCTATTTTACGGTCACTAACTCAAATAAAAAAATGTTATTAACAAATCAGGATCCCGACCCCAACGCACCTGCTTGTAGCTTTTATTTGTTTTCATCCAATAGAAAGGTGTGTTAGTGAGTCCTTTATTTATTTTTAATCTTGCCTTGGGCATTTAATTAAAAACAGCACTAATGCAAAAGTTTAAAGATAACTTAAACACCTATTACAAAATATCTTAAGAGTGGTATCCTTTTCTTTATGGCCAGTATTTCAGGCATAAACTAGGTATAAAAAAGAAAACGAACAATAAAATCTATGGTAACCTTGTACATGATCCGTCCGGATCACAATCAGTCTCTACTCTTATTCGCTAATCGTACCGCCAAGCAGCAGTGCTTGCGCTGCTGTATTACGGTGTGGATACTCTCCATGCCAGTGAGACAGCCGGTGAAATTCTGACACGTTAGGTACCTATTCTAATTTAGCCCTCTAGGCTGGCAACACATCAGCAATCCTCTAGTGTTGCAGGTGTCCATGGGTGATGGTGCTTTCTTCCTTCATTACCTTGCTGTAATAAAAAAAATATTAAATGCAATACACGGTTATTTGTAGATGAGGGGTGTCCGAAATGTTTCGAACCAATCCGTGGTTCCTTATCAAAGTGAGCTCAAATGAACGCTTCGGTGGAACCTATACAAGAGTGTGTTGTGTTTGATTTAGTTACATCTGTGTCTCACGGTAGTTTTATTTCACAAGTCCCAATGACTCCCAAAATCTCAGTTTTATTGAATAATTCACGTAATCACGCTCAATCGAACAAACATTGTGACGTCTATGTCACGATAATGTTCGTAAAGCATTTATTTTAAATTGTTGTGAACCCTTTCTATGTAGTCATCAAGGTGGGCGTGGTGCTCAACGATTTAAACAAAGCTCTTAGCTGCAATGACACGGCAGTCCCCTCAATGGACCCGAGGGCTTGTTTAAAATGAAATGCAGAATATTCTCTGTATTTCATTCTTATTTAAATACAACAATCAACATTGTGTAGCCTACTTGGTTTCATTTTGAATTCAAAACGAAACGGAAACCCATACTTGGCTAGAAGCGAATAAAAATGGGTAATCTCGCTTACGTCCGTTAAATATTTTTCGTAAAAAAAAAACAAATATTTTACATTATGTTTATAGTCGAATGTGAAAATTTACACTACTACTAGATTTTCGACATTATTCAGGTCTTTTTTTATTTTAGCGAAAAAGTACCTTAATTAAATTTAAGGTTATTTCAGATGCGAGACTTTCATATTAATATCCAATTTGTTTGACATTCCATCTTTTGATGTTCAAGTTACCTCGAGGGCGAAGGCTTAATCTTATAACTTGTCTGTATTTTTTAAAATGCAATTTCGCAACCCCCCGCTTTTTAACATGTTAATTTTTATCTCTTTTGCAGCCGTTTTTTATTAGGGTGTATCCAAAGCTTCTGTCGATGACAGACATCACGACATACTCTTATTAAAATCAACTCTTATTATACTTAAATATTGAGTTGCTTTTTCTAATACACGTTTAGATATTATAAATAGAAGCGCTGCAGTGCTAAACCTGACACTGTTGCTCCTCAAAATGATATAACCAAATCGATTCGCCAAGCGTTTGGCAAGACAATATCAAGGATCATTTATTTTTAGTGCCTAAAACACGGAAAATAATTTACAAAATGGCGGATGTTATTCCGATAAGCAAACGAAAAAGAATTTGAGGTCTTCACTATAACGCGTACTTACGTATAATCATGAGGTATTTTGGGAATAATAGTTCGTATTTCAGGAGGGTTTGTTATTATTATCTAATATAGTATTAATAGCTAAACAGAATCGATGGATCCCCTGAGATGACCCTCTCTCCTTTATATGACACTCTAATATGTATAGGGGACGTTTTATTACTAACGTATCTTGAAGGATGGGGATCCGAGGTGTTGTAAGGGAAATTTATGAAAACCTTTCTACTCTCTGTCCAGCTTTTACATGAGATTTTCATGTGTTGGCTACAATAGCATAATAGTGGCTTATGGGTACTTATGTGTTTAATAGCGTAGGCATCCTTGCGAGACCAGGAATTCGGAGACTTCTCTTAAAGTTGTATCAATAACCATTATATTTTAGCTATGTGTTATGGTCAAAATGTGAACGAATTAAACCTTACCTCTCATTATTATGACTACGAACATATATGCATGCGAGCAAATCAATGCGAATAAAGTAATTTTTAAATCATGTTTCTTACATAAATGCCAACAGTCATTCCATGATAAGAATGATGAAAGATGAAGATGTTGAATTACCGATCTAAAATTCTAGGATGAGCACTTAAATTACTAGAAAGAAAGAAGATATTTGTTCGTTTTGGCAAGACACAAATATAATACCATACACACCATTTTATAGAAAAGAAACAAAAAACACAGACATGAAAAATAGATCATCAGCGTTACACAAACCCTGTTATGTATATTGTATATATAACATATAGCAATGATAATATATCTATTCATAAAGCTACCCTAAAATAGAGTAGCACGAACCAAAGTCATTAAATACGTACACAGCAGAGTGAAACATCTCGTCAGAGTATTTGTAAGTCAAACTCCATAACGGTTCGGGACGTGGTAAGTGCTTTAACCAACATCAATACACTCTTACCAGGAGTGCACTTCTCAGAGTTACGAAAGTATAAGGTAAGCGGACGTAATACTGAGCGATTTTATATCGAGTCGAATTAGAGGTCGTAAAGCAATTTGAAGGTTTATGAGTTAATGTTACAACAAACATTAGTAGCTCTAAGTGGCTTTGGGCAACACGACATGGATCGGCGGGTTTTGGGTTTATTATAATTAATTAATGTCCGTCTGTAGTTTTTATTGCAGGCCTGGGTCTTTTTAGAGTAATTAGGTACTTAAACTTTGATACCGGTTTGAAACTTTATGTGCACGGTAGTATTAATCATTAGTTTGACAGGTTAACCGTTGAAACCTTGTTCTACCCACTATAAAACCCTTTAAAGTTTTAATATTTACCTAGTCCTAAATATTTCGTATTCTCCGGTATCCAAGTATTAAAGATGTGATTTCACACAAGATCCGCTTCTTAGTAACTCCATTTCTGAACCGTAATACGAAATATATCGGTAAGTTTCACACCTATTTTGCAGCAATATTGCATTTTTACTTGAAATATTATTTGTGTCGATTTTAGTTGAAGCTATTTATAGAAATACAAGCTTGTGGCCGCGGCTCCGCCTTTTAGAAATATGTACAAAAAGGAGCCTATAAATACTTTACTTATAATATTTAAGGACCGCCAAATTTCGAGTCTCTTGATTTAGGCTGTGCGTGTGCTAGTTAATCAGTCGTCCAGTCATTCATTTATTATACCGTTTTACTCGTAAAATACATAATAGATCTGCTCACTTGTTTCATGGAATAGGTACCTACCTACTTTTTAAATTTCTCAATTGTTGCAAAATAACGGACTAAAGTGCAACTGGCCAGAACTTTCTTTAACTTTTTTTATACAGCACAGTTATCAAGCGGCCAGTGACTTTTCACTTCATAAAATCAATGAACAGAAATAGTTTTCAGCAGTAGAAAACTAACTGTTTTTAAAGCGATAGGGGAGCAGAAGTGGCTTAAAATAGCGACGTCTAAACAAAGCCACAGCTAGCCTATGAATGTACTTATCCATAAGCTTTGTGCTGTGCTATTAACACCTGAAGTAATTGCGGGGTCGTGACACGCGTTCTTTAGATAATAATAGGACTGTTCTTACATTTGCGATTCCGTCCGCAGTTGTATTAAACGTGCCATTCTGTGGTACGAGTGCAGAGCAATTTTATAAATAGTGATGGGCGGACGTATTGGGTTTTATGGGTGCGTTTGAGTATTTTCATTCGTCTTGAGAGCTGCATAGTTTTTTTGTTAGTTCATTGCATTACATTTGAATAGTTAAATTAAATCAGTTGTTTTAATAAGTAAACGCCAATTTATCAAAAACTTGTTTTTGATAAAAAAAATGACTAAAATGCAGCCTACACTTGTTAATTTATAATATCCCTCTCTTCCTCTATTTAATGAAAAGTCTCCTTCTTCTAGGTCATGATTTCATCAAACGGTTCAGTCGTGTAAAGATGCTTGACCAGCGACTGTTCGTTGTGGCGTTCTTCCATGAAGACCTCTTTATCTGACAGTACAATCAAAAACATAAACAAAAGAAGACAAACCCTATACATTCAGCTTTATGTCTCAAACTCAACTTTGTACCCTAGTACTCGATCCTGAAATCCTTGGCAAAGGATTTAACTAGTGCGAGTCATTCCTATAGGGGGTTGGCGCCGACACATGAACCCGACTGCACATACAAATGAACATCGAGATTCCTCAGCCTTGTGAGATGCTCCGGCTTTCGAAATGCACTCATGCTAAGCTCAGAGGCTTGTCGATTTGAGGATGTATAGAAATTGAATTGAAATTGAAAGGTTTTCAGACGACAAAGGAGATCGAACCGGGCAGTATTCTGGGTGCTGCCACTTTTTTGTGGGTTTAATTTTGTATACACTTGGCCTACGAAAATGTTGAGCAGTTCAGTACTTTGTCAATAGTTTGACGTATATGTTAAATAAGACGTAAATGTTAATTTATCGTTACAAATATTTTATTAATTTCAAAGGACTAAGTTGTAAGTGTGCTCAAAATTTACATGGATCAAAAAAGTACTAAAAAATAAACGAGTTAAAAGTAACAATTAGTGTACTATAATGTTATTATAAGTACTTGAAAAGACATCTACATCACTTTTAATTCTGGCAGACTACGTACTATTCGTACATTTACTTATTTTACAAAACAGTTGAACAGTAAACAACGGTTTATGCAAACCCACTTGAAACTTTTCCCGCACTTGACCATTCAAAAAGGATAGGTTTCATAAAGAAAATTAAAAAAGTTACTTCAAACAAGGGTGCGGATAATGTCCTGCAGATTTGCTTCAAGCACCCACTACTGACAAGTTCAAGCATGCGATAATACGAACAACAACTCAGTGGATGATGCACATTGCGCGTTACGTGTTGGAAGGACTTGCAAATAGATCAATTAAACGAGTAATGAATAACGCGCAGTACGAATATGATGAAGCGGTAAAACAAACAGTATGGGATCATGTTGACACAGTGGCCGAGAGGTCGCCCGCATACATTACTGTGTTTAAAGATAGCGCCTGAAAAATGGATTATCTGCTGAAACTGATTGATGAATAAAGCGTAGTTTAAAAGGATCTGTCAGTCTTGTTATAAAATAAAATACTTTTATGTTGTTTAACAGTTTCGTTGTATAGGTACACAACATAACATAAGAATATAAGAGTATTGTTCGTAGTAAAAAATAATTCATTATCTATGCCCAGCAATTGAAGAATACCGATTACTAATAAAACTGGTTTTTTTTAACATGGTAGGTAATTTAAGAGTTACAAATACGTGTATACATAGCTTAAACCGTAAAACTCAAAGTTAAACTTGCTTTTATGATAATAACCTATTAAGATGCGTTATCGAAACGATTTCACTCTATGAAATAAAATTGTAGTCACGCAGCTAATGTGAATGAAATTCGAATTAATGACGCGATTACAGCAACGAAAACATTTTATTTTGACATTACACCATAAACATAACTACACGATTTGTATACTGATGCAACTGTAACTACGATTGATGTAATCAAAATGAAACCATAGACGTTGGAAATAACGTTGTCAGAAGAAGTATAATCGACTTTGTAATGGCGGTGACCTGAGACTATAGCAATAGGCGAGTAGACACAGAGGGAGCAATAATACATCATTATATTATTAACTTATCTTCTCACCCTTGACAATAACAATGGTTGTTGAAATATTTGATATCATTATTCGTGGCCGAAAACCTCTTTGAATTTACTGCCTTTTGACATGCAATACTTTAATTCAATTCGGAGAGGAACAACAGGTGGGGTGGCAGTTCCGGAAATTATATGATTTAATGTGGTTTTGTTACACAAAAACGTGTCACAGATTTTATCAGTGAGCTTCAAATATTCTCCGCCTTCTATTACGCTCGTTTTTATTAGATTATGGTGTAAGAAATAGTACATTGTATTTTGTTGCCACAACAAAGAATTGGATCCTAATGCATTTCAAGCAAGACAGATGTCTACTAAGGACTTACCGTATTACACATCCGCTCCTTCCTTGAAATTGTCAAAAATACATTGCTTACAAAATTTGAATTCCATTTTCATCAATCCGCGAACCTGCGTATCATTAATTGAAAGGTGCTGACAAGATACGGGGTTACCGGCAGGCACGTGTTTTTCAGGTAATACGGCCAATTTTAAAAAGGAACGTTACCACATATTCTTTCACCCAACACCATTTTCACACTGTCCTCGTAAAGTTTTGTTATGATGCCAATAGGGGTTCTGAAGTGAATTTAATGATTGAAATTGGTAGTCTGGGTTTTGTACAATGAAATTGGCACTTGGGGTTCTTTTGAAAATATTAAACGTATACAATATTCAGGAGGAAGAAATAAGACAATATTTTTTGATTTGTAAGTTGAACATCGTAACAGGTTTATGCGAAACTTGCCATCACAGCGTCCATATGGACTCTATGAAGTCATTTTATTTCGTATCCCCTCAATTGAGCTTAGAAAGTCTTTCGGTATTAATTAATTTATCGTTTCTTTACTTCTACAATTTTAATCAATTAAAAAACAATGGCAGCTAATAAGTAAAGAAATATATAATAAACATTAATAAAGAAAACTTTTCTACATTAAAATAAACGTAGGAACTTTTGCCATCCGAACGGCACCTAGACGGTCCTTGTTTGGTAGTTATGAAAAATTTAATACCAAATATCTAGTTGGAGACTCTCAAAGGATCTCAGCAAACTCATAGCGAATTGTCTGAGATATGGAGAGATTTGCATAAGAAGGCAGAGCGGCCGAGTCTGAGGGCAGACGATCGTGTCTCGCATCTAAATAACGTCTTATATTTGCAAATATTGACTCTTGCCCGCACCCTTTCAGGGTTTGATCCTTATTATCTTAAGATAGTTTAGTAAGTGCCAAGTTGCTTAACACGGGTCGGGCCGCTTTTTCAGCAAACTTTGCGGATATAGATTCGGCATCAGAATGAAACCGTTTAAGGATAGATCAGATAAGGGTATTACGTGTTCCAACTCGCAGATTCCTTTAAGTTTTCTTGTCAAGGTCAAGACGTTTTTGGATCATATAAAGTAACACGAATCAAGTCAATAACAATAACGACCTGTAGGATTAGTTGTCTGATGCGTGCCCGATAGCAAACGCCATCGCTGTAAGTCCAGCGCTATGACATGGTAAAAAAAACGTATTAAACAGTAAACTTTCTGGGTCCAGAGAGTCAAATCAGGTAAAAGTAGACCAGTAGAACTAAACTAGAACCATTAGTTTTGAAATGTTTGCAGAAAAGACACGAACCTTAATTTGTGTATCTCTTAGTAGTAGTTTTGTTTTGTTTGTCGCAAATTTAAGGTAAGATGTTATTCGATATCTTGTTCTCATTTGGTGTAAGTATAATCTATGTAGGACTGTAGGTTTATGGTGTTATTAAAACACCCTGAATGAGTTTGCCCGTCACTTAACCACACGGTGAATCACCACTTAATACCTACGTTTTAAAGTAGCCTGCTTGGTATTCATGAGGCTTACGGCAATAATGTTGCAAATCATGGGTTCTGATTCACCTGGATTTCATTTCGTACGACCTGTTTGACTCAGCCGCCTTCCAAAGAAAAAGGTGGGAACTGAAAGGTTCCCTGTAAAGATGTTATCGTTATCTTCAGTGTCAGTTCTACGTTATCCTTTGTAAATGTGATTAATGGCGCGGCTATTTGTTTCTGTTTTTGGACGGTTTTTTTAGCAAAAAAAAAAATATTTCAGCAGACAGCTTATTGATCGCAATTTTTTTTTCTTATACTTTATTCATTTTATTTTATTCAATAATAGTCACATAAAATATAACAAACTTAAAGGCTAACCTGGACTGGGATAATGTTTTTGTGGTCGCAGGTGTAAAATAAGCACTTACAAAACTAAATATAAATTTCATTTAATTAATATTGCCTATGGGACATGCTTAGGAAATTTCGATTAACTTTTATAATATTTCAATTGAAAATTTTATGTTTTTTAAATAGTCAAACAATGTTATAGATGTTATTGAATCACACGTAAAATTAGATTATCAATGGAGTATTAAATAAGAAACTAAGCAATAGTTTCTTAAAATTAGCTGTGAAACGCATGCTAGAACCATACGACGGCCTTCGACTGGAGATCGTAGCTAAGCAATCAATTTTAATTACACTCTTTTTTTTGTAGTCCTGTGTAACGCTATCATAACCGGTACTTGGTTTTACAAAGCTGTGAATCAACATTTCTAAGTAGCACAACTCCTTGATCGAAACAAACGAACCAGCGATAAATTAACTAATGAAACCACTAACATCGTCCATCGCATGATATATGCTAAGCGCGATCGTGACCGGCGAACCCAACTTTCGCCCATTCATCCAACCGCAATGTGGAAAATGATGTCACTTGTATGACAATTGTGTGGAATATAAATCCATTTAAGCCTGTGTGGTCTCACACATATCACCCGTTGACAGTTATTGCATAAAATTTCCAAAGAATTCGCAGCATTTTGTGAAAATGCAGCTCGAATTTTGAATGTCGACGTCCGGTCCGTTGAAATTTTATTATTGTTTCAATTAAACGGCCAGTTTGAGTTTGGAAAAATAATGAGGCTTAATAAGTGAAATTGGAGCAACAGATAGCGTAGATGGTAGGCGTTTTAATGAAAGTAATTTATTTCAATAATTTCTGTCTAATTTATAATTACGCTACAGTGAGAATGTGTGTTCATAATGAAGAAATAGAGCTGAGAAATGCAGAATCTGACCATACTTGTAGAAGACGTCCACAAAGACTTATGATTTATCAAAAAAACCTTTAACAACATGACAAGCTAGCCAGGATTCGAATCCACGACCCTCAGTTTGAGAGGCCATGTGTCAAACCACAGGGCTACCATGGCTTTTAATGGTGTGTTATGCAGATACGTGAAAGTTACTGTTACTGAACAATCGAAGGAGGTGCTGATCGAAATGATTGGCGTGCGGTACAAGACTTTCACACATCACCTTTATGAATTTACAAGCACAAGCGCATTGATTTGACAAGTCATCCCTACATTCATGCCTTAAAATCACTAAAGAAAGTTTAACTTAACTAATTTTTAACAACGAAATTGTGGTCACATGTTTATATTAAAAAGTGAAGTCGTACGTACGAATAAGAGACGTGATATTTTGAAGATAAAACAATACCAAGAGCTCATTCTACTTCTACATTGCCTGTCACAACTATTTGCCCAGCTATAATACATTGTGACATTGCGAACAGAACAATGCCTTTTTCGTGCTTTAAAATTAGTATCGCCAAAAGTACTTATAAGGCGCTCAAAGAATCAAAATCCAACATCGAATTCAGAAAAACATCGTACCAAACAGAAGTCAATCGTCTTAGAATAAAAAATGTTACCTCAAATTGGATCATTCACAGTTCGTAAGCTAACCATCACGTCAACAGCGAGCCGTAACCGCGCAGGCGCGTGTCACTTCTGTTCAATGGTGGTTACCGGCATTTGTTTTTTTGTCGGATGATCTCGTGCGGTTTGCACCGGCAATGATGGGTATCTACTGGGTATCGCATTACCGGTTTGTCATGACATTTTTATTATACTGACACGAAGAAATGTAGTTTCTTACGCAATAATTGATATAGCTATGTGTACAACTAGCGGTGTATTCTTTTGTTGCAGACAGCAAACAAAAATCGGACGGAATACAGTTCAGAACGTTTTAGAGTGTATAATTTAAATCTTATAGTCCTAGGCCAAAAAATAATGTTCAGTAGATTACTTAGTTATTAGTGCACTCGTTCACAATGTTTTATTGAAGTATTGAAGAAAATGGAAAGTTCTTAAAAAATGTGACAAACAAAATTGAGCTATTTCGACGTTCCATGAAACCGCCATCTTGTTTTCAAAGCGTGAAGCGATACCTGTTTCCTCAGAATACCAGATGGCGCTTACATCAATAGCTTAAAATTTTACTTTTTGTATTTTAACTTTACTGAAATAAGAGGTAGACATTTTTCTATGTACATTTACCAATACTGCCACTGACCTTACTTAAAAAAAAGAGTACCTAGCTGGAATCTTCTTGAATCTATTCGATAAAAAGAAGTAACCTAAGCACGTAACTAGGATCATTATCTAGTCTAGAGAACAGTGGTCCATCATTAAAGCTTGCGGTCAGCCATCGGAGTCAGTGGACTGTGAGTGTAAAACAAGCGTCCGGTGCTATTTTTTAAGAATAAGTCTAGTTTTTTTGTGTTTATGGTCCTGATTTTATGACTAGAATTAAGTAAAAAGTTCAACCGTTGCCTCAAGCATCTACTTATAATCTATACTAAGAACTCAAGAATGAGCAAAATTAAAAAGTTAAGAAATTCTGGCGATGCGTTTGGCCTAGTTGGTACCTAGTGACCTTTTTTTATGGTGTGGAAAATGCGCCTTATGTATCCGGCCGGTACGGAGTACCGGATGTATGTGGCCTGCCTGTGAAGCAAGCGTCCCGGGTTCGAATACTGGTAAGGGTATATATTTGTGTGATGAGCACGAATATTAATTTGTTCCTGAGTCACGGATATTTCTATCAATTTAAGTACCTATGTATTTCTCTATTTAAGCATGTATATCGTTGTCTAGTACCCATAACACAAGCCTTACAAGCGCTCACTTTGGGACTAGGTCAATTTGTGTGAACTGTTCCCTAATATTTATTCATTATTTTATTTGTTTGGATAATTTTATATTCATTGGTATTTAGTGAAACAGTTAAAATGCACCCGTTACGAGTTATGTATTGCAGTCTGTAAAAACGGTATCCAAAAAGAACAGTTTAGCGAATTGCTTAAATAAAATGAATATCGCTGAAGTAATCTCAACGTTTTAGTTATTCAATTAAAATCCGGAAAGAAAGCTCAAGCCGCTAACGAAACGTATGTGTTATAACTTAATTTGTTCGTAATGATGATATTAAACATCGTTAACCAACAACGCCTCGTGGTGTAAAGCTCAAACACGGCAACGGAAGTTAGAACCCAGTCTAACTGGTTACCTTATAATTAACATAAAAACAAAGCAAGAAATTCATTGAACGATTTCTCTTAAACATTCTTCGCTGTGGAACCACCCATCTATTCGATTCTGTCTTATCTATCGTAATCCTATAAATGACATCAGATAAGGTAGAGGACATGCTGCCAGTGCATTTGATATCGTTTTGAATGTTAGATTCAGAATAAATCTAATGTTACTTGCGAATTTACTGTAGGTATCAATTACTGTTGTGTTGATTTTATAAACTGACTAGAAGTCGTTTTACTATTTTCTGAATTATATCCTTAGTGAAACCTAGAGCGTTGAATTAAAATGTTTTGAGGTGAAATCACTAATAAATATGAGTGACCACTAAAATAATTGTAGACTATTCAACTAAATTAAAAGTACGTAGGTACTTAATACTGTAAAAACAGATATCTTAGGGATATTTCTGATACACGAATATTTTATTTAGCTTTTGCATGTTTTTGAGCTACGATACAATGATAGATTTAAATACTAAGACGTAGATATTTTATGAGGGCGTCACTTTCTAACTAAATTCATTACTTCAATACTTATTAATTAAATGACTAAATTCATTACTTATTAATTAAACACCCGTTACACTAGTGGATTGCAGATGCGTTGCCGGCCTCTAGGCTAAGATAGAATAACTCATTGGCTGCAGGATTACCAAGTAATACAACTTGCACAAGGTCCTATCATCCGTAAATGCTTGAACATGCAAAAAATATTTCTATTCGTTGTTATATACGCCCACAATCATACCAAACGTGCCCTTCAGGTCTTGTTACTTTAGGCTCTGTCTACCCCGTAAGGGATAAATAGTCTAAATATCCTGTCACTGATAGAATATTACGCTAACTTTGATTAACATTGACTCCTTTTTATCTCGGGAATGTGCCTAATTCAAAAAGGCAGTCGTTACGATAGAAAACATTTTATCGCCTCCGATCAGATGAACTATGAGCAAAACCTAGAAATTCAATGAGAAAAAACGCTCATCGTGTCACTATAGTTGAACCCCGTGTCATACGCCGTATCGCAGTCATCTCCGGCGACAATATACGATCAGTGACATCGAACCAAATCTCCGCTAGAGATTGCTTTGACTCGCCGAATGGTCGTATTAGCTGTTCTAATGTAAAGCAATGAATGGATTGTAAAGGGTGCTATTGAAATAACGTCTGGTCCGATGGCTTTTTAGGATTCAAGTTTTTTTTTTCAAGTTTCCCAATTTGTGTTTCAATAGGCAAACACTTCTTCTGCTTCCATCAACTTGTCTTCGCACGCTTATTTTTATAAAGCTGGTTTCTAATGTAAATAAAATAATAATAAATAAATATCTTGGGACAAATTACACCAATTGACCCAGCCCGAAACTAAGCAAAGCTTGTACTATGGGTACCAGGCAACGGATAAACATACTTTTAATAATGTAGATAAATACATACTTAAATACATACAACATCCATGACTCAGGCACAAACATTCGTATTCATCATACAACTGTCGGCCCCTACCAGGATTCGAACCCAGGACCTCTAGCTTCATAGTCAGGGTCACTAACCACTAGGCTATCCGGTCGTCGAATGTGGTACTAATGAGCAAATAACCTTGTCTCTTTCTTTCCACATATATTATTTCTGGTTATTTATGTATCCAAAAAAACAGGGGTAAAACGATGCAAATAGTAACTTAAATGAAGCCTTCAACGACAAATTTTTTATAGCAACAGCATGTATGAAGAGAATGTGGATGAAGCGAAAGAGATGTCAGGATCATAGCAAGTGGAAAAAAGTAATCTCTGCCTACCCTTGTGAGAAAGAGCCGTGACAAAGACAACTCTAGGATTTAAACAAAATTGGAAGATAGTAATAATATCAGCAACATCGACATAGATACAAAACTTCCTATTGGTTGATTAACTACAGCCGCTTTCATTTGTGAAGCCCGCTCGGTGTAGAGACAAAAACCGATATCTTCAATACATCATAGACTAATGAAGATAGATGCGACGCAAAAAATACAATTCCGCAATCTTGAACGAAGACGGTGAATGAAAGCAGTTTGTAAAATGAGCACCGACTGGTTTGTCTTATATGCAAAAAATAAACTAGAATGCCACCTGATGTCTGCGTTGTATCAACCGTACCGAAACATCAGTAATCCGGCCTTATAAATGTAATGATATTATTAGAAGGTGATTAGGTAAACCTGGCCGTCAGAGGTCTAAAGAAATCAATGACAGTTCAGACATTTACTCACCGCTCGGTCCAATTCGCACTTCGTCGCTACACTAGGTATTTTAATTCCCCTTTCAACCTATACGCCCTCAATCATGCTAAACGTGGTCTAGTCTTGTTACCCTAAGCTCCGGCTATCCCGTAAGGGAAAAAAAACGTGATTTATGTGATTTCTCAAAAGCCTGATTGTTAAATTTAAACGCGATGCTTAGATGCTTTAGTAACATATATGCAACATTACTGTTAAATCGCACTTATGTTACGTTAAATTTAAATTTACATGAGGAGCACTAAACCGGTCCTCGTGAGGCAGATCGTGATTCCGAGTTCGCTCTGATTACATCCGACTATTTGCCAAGATGGCAGCACATTTGTTGATAAGACACTTGTTGATGACCAACGCCAATTGGAAATCTAAGAACAGTAAACTAGAAATCGTATAACCTTAGTGCACCTAGTAATTACTTATCCAAGTTTATTACGTTTTACAAATTCGAACAAAATTATAACAAAATCGCTCATTAAAATGTACATTTCTAAATGTCATCTGTATTTCACATCATCATCTGCTGCTAGACATTATGCCTCCGTTAATATGCGCCATTTTATACGGTCTTCCGTTTGTTGCATATAGTTTCTGCTAGCCTTTTTGTAAATTGTATTTTACATATTGTTTCATAATTTCCTTGACCTTTCTGCATTCATATTCTTTTGTCGTCAAACCACCCTCGTTCGCACAGCTGGCGCCAAAGTCGCACCGTATAGCAAAATGTTTGCTTATGATATATTCAATTAGTTTGAGGGGCTTTTATTAGATTTTTATTAATTAAAGTAAGTATAGCAGTTTCCGCAGTTCTCTAAAATAAAAAGATAAGAGAAGAAGTATGATGACAAGTTCACATCAAATTGAGTTATTATTTTTTATTAACATTTTATATCCAAGGGACATAAAACCAAGTTATGATACACACATACACACACACATAAATCACGTCTTTATCCCTTACGGGGTAGACAGAGCCTAAGGTAACAGGTACCTACAGGCCACATTTAGCAAGATTGTGGGCGTATAGGTGGAAAATCGAATCAAAATAGTGATGGGTTGCTAGCCTCATCGCCTATAACATGATTCCTATTATAATAGCCCATTCCCTCGATGGAATTTTACCATCTGCGCGGGTAGAGAAGCAACTGGTACATTCTATGTTTTTTCATTGCTCCCAGACCAGCATGGATGCATGAGAGTTATGATACAAACAAAATAAATCGGAGAAGAGAGATTTTTAATTTAATTTGGTTGTTAATTGTTGATTTATCAGCAAATTATGCCAAATCAAAATTACCCCGAACAGTGCCATGAAAAAACGTTCAGACAGTAAAACAGTTATTTAAACTAGCTACGGACAAGATACGGTTTAAGGAGCTGACTGCCAGCCCAGTAAGACAAGGCACTATAAGCAGGTGCAAGTTTAACAATACTATTTTCAAGTCTAAATAATTTACATACTCCACCATGTACCTACCCAATAACATGGCACAGGAATTTGGTAGAAGTAAAACACACGTGCTTTGAATCAGAAATTACTGTACCAAGTCAGTCTTATCAAATTCCAATCGGGTCCAATACGTTGCACGAAACAAAAGACAAACTTTACGTAACATTACAAGTTTCTCACGTATTTGAGTCAACTTGCACCTACGTTGGGTGCATATATTGGTTCCTACGAGCGAGTGTGAACAAAGGTTAGTCAGAGTGAACGGATAACGACCTCTTTAGGATTATATTATTATCATACATACATACACAAATCACGTCTATATCCCTTACGGGGTAGACAGAGCTCAACGTAACAAGACTAGGACACGTTTAGCATGATTGAGGACGTATAGGTTGAAAGGGGAATTAAAATAGCTAGGTTGTAGGTTGCTAGCCGCATCGCCTATAACATGATTCATTTATTTTGTTGTTGTTTTCTTTTTCGATTTTTGAGAAAAGCACTATACTTGCCTCGGCCAGAATAGCATTGCTGGCTTCGTATTATTAATCGGACTCGCAAGCTCGTCCGTTCAAACCAATACTCAGCCAGCAATTGCCTGCTTCCTGGCCTAGACAGTAATGTACTATATTGTACAAAATATAAAGAAACAGAGACAAATTACAAAAAATACGTTAAATATATATGTACAAAGTTGTATGAAAAGTGGCCATTTATTTTTGCTCGTCAGTATACTTACTTAATTATGTGTTTGTGAGCCTGCTTCAATGATGGCGAAGAGATGCAGTAACCATTATAATACGACTATAACAGTATTTATAATAAAAAGAATATAAATGTCGTCGCTTGCCTTTCAGAATCGATGTCGTCACTTTTTTGGCCCTCTGTCTATACATGCGCACCCGGTTTTTTTGCGTTTTCATTGGATTTAAAATACTACGGCACTCACCAGTGGCATCTAATACTTTTTACACTTCAGTCTCTGCCCCCATTCCTTACACAAAACTTCATTGCGTGGTAACTGAGATAGAGAAACATATAGATCGTTGTTTAGCTCGCGTGCCATTTCTATTCATCTTATTATAAGTTCTGTGGTGAATACATTTTCCATCAGGTGTGATTGTGGTCCACGGTGAACCAGAATTCTAAGAAAATTGGATTGTCACAGGTGGGCTAGACTTACGTGCTGGGTGCCCATATGAGTCGTGAGTCACACGCAATGTGGCAACAACCGTCTTTGTCTAGTTGACGCGTCACTTAGGCGCTCTATTTACAAAGCTTTTAGCACGCCCTCGGTTAACGTAAAGTTAGAGTAAATAACGTTTTGCCTTTGCCCTGTTCGGTGCGTGTGTGATTTTCCGGGACACAAAGGTTTTAGTTTACAAATAAAGTTAAACCTTTGACAAATTGACGAATTGTGAAGTGCCTTTAAACAGCGAAACTTAACATTTAAATTTTGATCTGATACAACAATTTTATTGTTGTTTGTCACAAAGGATATTTCATGTAATAATAATCTCTGAACGTATCGCAATGAGTGATGCAAGGGCACCCCTTTTTACGTTGATTTTAAAAAATGACTCTACACCAAGTTTAAATTCATATCATTGAATATAATCGATGTAAAAAGTATGACGAATCGGCGTGAGAGAGAAAACGTTTTATTAAATCTAGATGGGCCCATTCACGTAACGATTCTTCTTTATGATAAAAAATGTTTATTTTTAAACGCCTGTTACAAATGACTTTTATTGAAATGAAGTACCCTCATGCTGTAAAGTCATAGCCCGCGACTGATCAATGAAAGAACATTTGAATGCCCATAAAAAATACTGCAATCAGTAGCAACTTCCGTAGACATAAAAGTAAATGAAACCAAGTGGCACTAAATTTATTTTAAAGTACCAACAAATTCGCATTTTATTTCGGGTAATCGAACAGACTGATCACAATATCAGTGAGCAGATTCCTAATCAATCACTGTCACACATGGAACGTCCGCAATATTCGAAAGACTTGCCTTGCTAGGCTGAAATAAAAATGGAAATACCTAATCACTGTTCATTAAATCGCAACCAAAATACTGAATTGTATGTGATAGAGAACTTATTTGACTTTTTTACGTAAATGCGTTAGAGAAATTGTTTAACAGAAATTTACACTAAAGGTCCTGCATTATAAATGAAACGCACTTGGGTTATCGACTATTTACGTTAATGTTGTCATATTACTTCGATCGAGTTAATCTCAATTATTCAACTACCAGTTTCTAGCTTCATCTCGGCTCACCGCACTAATAAACTGCACAAGAAAATGTAACAGTATAATTTTGTAATTAACGAACCAACTAGAACTAGGCAGCAAACCAGCCCCTTAACTTCACATGTCAAGCTTCAATACAATTAACTAGAAACGAACGGCTAAAGTGCGATACAGCCTAAACTGGCAGCCATTAGTGATTATTTCTTTTTCCGTTATCACACCATCTAATTAATTAATACAGGTTTTTGTTCGAACAAGCCGTATTTCTGTCATCGGGCCAGATTGGCGTGCGTCGGAGCATCGGCTCGCCCACACGGCACTGTAATTAAGATCCAAGCGTATTAACTTAATGCAATCACTGATAAACAGTTGCTCAAATTTACATAAAATCGGTATTTTACGTTTCATAACATGTCCAGTTTACAAGTTTTGACATCCACGGCCAATTTTGCCTAACGAGACAATTAAAGATTAATTTATTGGGTTCGGATAAAGTTTCGAAGATAAGGGCCTGGCGTTATGCAATGCTTTTAGGAGCAATGTCTTTTCGCGATAACTTCAAACCGCGGTAAGTCATAGCTGATATGATATTAGATTCCGTTCATTTAGCAGTTTTATGCTTTTAGTGTTCTTGCAATATTTTGGAATCATTTTTAAACAATTTAGCTTTTTAGTCTGTCGAACGATAATTTTCTAACAACGTTCAGATTTTTAAGGATGTTATTTTAAATCTCAGCCTTCTGGGCTATTGCTGTGCAAAAACCTTGCACACGTAAAAATGTTCAACTAAAGGCCATCACTAGTTTTGTTAATGTTTCGGTTGAGTCTAATATTGTCTGTCTAGTAAAATAAATTTGATTAATATTCAGAACTATCTAAACGAATTTTCAGCACTTTTAAACTTAAAAAAAAAAACACTTCCCGTGACCACACCTAACCCTAAACTGCTCATTAATAAAAAATCTCACATACACGAAGCCGTGGGCCCGTATTCGGGAGCGATTCGTTCCGACGCGCGTGGCGAACCGGCGCCGACGCTCGCTGTCATCGCGCTTGCGCAAACGGCTCATTAGACCGGAACAAAGTGTGGAGTTTATGGCACTGTTTTAATATGAACTTGGGTACTTTGCTTTGATGGATTGCATGAAATTTTACATGCCTTTCTTTCAAATAAAATACTTAGTTATAAAGCAGGCTTCACGTTTTGCGTTTGGTCGAGAAATCGCACTGACAGATTGGTAAGCAGACTAACACCACTCTGTGCCTTAAAATACTGTTTTAAGTATTTATGCAAATGTTATTTATACATAACACTAATTTAATATTATAAAGAGGTAAAGTGTGTGATTTTGTGAGGTTGTAGGGTAATCCCGGGATCTACCGAATCGATTTTGAAAATTCTTTCACGCGCGTCACGTGGTCGCGGTCTTCTGTCTCGGTCGCTTGTCTCTGTCGCGGCGCGAACCGCCACCTTTAGATTCTTAGACTATCCCTGATGAACATAGGCTATGTAATTCTGCGCGGAGGAAGGGGCAACAGCAGATAGTAAAATAAACACAGTCTGTGAGCTCTTAGAATGTTATTCGGGTGTGTCCTGTTGTCTCACTCGCTCTTATGGGTTTGATACTTGAATCGGCCGAGTCAGGGAGACAGCAAAAACAAAACCCAAATCGCAATCTAAATAATAATAATAATAATAATTTAATTCAGACTGAGCCCATAAAATGGTTAGTAGTAGGTACATCTAAGACTAGCACCAACTAAAATAAAACCTCTTGGGTAACGAGCGTGTTATCGTCGGGATTTTTTTGACATTCTTTATTTCGTATCTTGCATAACCAGCATACATCGGGCGAGTTAATAGTTTAAGTAGTCGCCCCCCATATTGCGTTGACCTAATTCGTTACTCCCAGATAAAACCCATTTCATAAAGAGCAGGAAGCGTACATTGTGTTGCCATGTACTGTAGGCAAGGCGAATCCATCGTAGACGCATGACTAATGCGTTCATACTGGTTCATACGGAAGGAAGTGCAACGCTTTTCGCGAATTTGTTTTAGGCAACAGCTGTGACGAATGGAAGACAAATTGCCGAGTTCTTATTAGAATTTTCTCTGGCGCTATTTATTCGTTTTGCAGTTTTAAAACGGTTTTCGTGACACGTTTTGTGTTTTATGTTGGTACTGAACGTTATGTGAATGTGTGTTGTTTTGAAGTTCATGTCGATCCAAAAATGGTATTTGACTAGTTAAATTTAGATTTACCGTAATTTTATCTATAAATCATGAAATACAATAAATTACCCTATAAATATTTTAATAGTAATCATAACCTTGTCGGGATTATAACAAATCAAATCTTTACCTTGAATTTCTAAATTCTTACAGTATCTTAGTAAATATAGAAAAGATTTTCTGAAAGAGATCTCTTTAAAGCAGCAAGAGCTCCTTCTTTGTAAATTTTGTCTATGCACCTTTGTTTTCTACATACCTACCTACCTTTTTTCCTATTGTTCTATATCGTGTTTAATAAAGAACTACTTTACAGTGTTATATTCTCTGACGTTAACACAATTTGTTCTTTTTTATTTATCTTTGTCATTCTTCTGCACTAACCCAACAAATTTTTAACGTAGCGTCTCTCATTTAATACGGCTCATAAAAACAAAGCGAATAGAGCAAAGTATTTGTAATTAAAACGGAGTGATCTTTTGACACGGGTTCCGGCCATTTTTCCTAACGGCAGTTGTTAGAGGCGCCTCCTAATTGAAGGAGACGGTAGAGAAATCAAAGGAAATGATTGCATTCCCCTAACATTGCTGGGGCTAGAGAAAGGGGCGCTTGGGGTAGATGCGTGGACAAAATTCTTTTGGACATGCAAGTAGGAAGTGGAGTTATTAGAAAATTGGACGGTGACAAGATGCGGATATTTGGGTATTATTCAAGTTACACACGAGTATAAATTTTAAGTAAATGTTTTGCGCGCGTTGATATATATCGCGGGAATACTTCAAGAGACGGTTATGTCAGTTTGACTGAACACGCCTATTTTCCTACAAGACACGCAAGGAACATACATAAATATATTAATCTATGTTTATGCATGGCATTAAGAGGGTAAAAGCACATCGAGGGAATGGGCAAAAGTCTTAAGAATCTTGTTATAGGCGATGCGGCTAGCCACCCATCACTATTTTGATTTCTCTTTCCACCTATACGCCCTTAATCATGCTGAACGTGGCCTTAAGGTTTTGTTACCTTAGGCTCTGTATACCCTGTAAGGGATCCAGACGTCATATATGTTTGTATGTATGAAGAGTGACTTAATTTTGAAACAAAAATTGCGATGAAAAATGAAAAAAAAGTTAACCTAACCCAACAGTAGGTATGTTCCAGAACTTTATAAAATTATTTGCAATGTATAATCTTTGTGTCTAATATTTTTAACAATGTAAAAAATATCACAGTTCAATTTAATATTTGCAGTATTAAAATCTTCGTAGCTCGATGTGTTTAGGTCATAGTCAACTGTGGGTGAGATGCCACTGCAGTAATGTCATTGCCAAGATTACGCTATGGAATTGCTTTATGTAATTTGAAGGCCTAGGGGCCGCACGGATCCATCTTTTGCTGTCAGTGCGTTAGTGGTCAAAAGGTTAACTTAGTCACTTAACTGTGAACAAGAAAAAAAAGTTTTGGCGGAATATGTTAGACAAATAAACCCCATCAATTTTGTTTCTCGCAAGGCAGAATTTTATTTTATTTGTTTCATGTTTCAACGAGAAAATAATTAGACCAAATTAAAAGTCAAGACAAAGAAAGACAAAGTGAGGTCGGTTTAAATTACGCCTTGCTTCGCGTGTAGCTCAAATAGTTCGATTTATTGCAACTGTGTGCACACGTAAAGGCGTATCGTAAACTGGCCTCGCAGAACTCCGTCTGCATTTTTTATTTGCCCATACACACTGTAAACTTATTGATAACATTCTTTTAGCTTCGATATAAATTCATAATTGCATTTTCTTGAACAATAAAATGAGAACAAAACATTGCAGCGTGCTTAGAGTCAATTTAGTTTGCGCAAAATGACGGCATATTCTTGATATTCTTGTAACTACTCAGAACTACTCTGCTAAAGAATTTTGATTAAAATGGAATAGAGGGGCGAATGTATACTAATATACGTAGTATATATGTAGGTATAGAAGCCGTTATCGCAACAGATGTAGGAAGGGTTGTGATGGACACAAATGGAAGCCACTTGAACGGGCTTTGGTGCTTACTAAGTAAACATAAGGGCTCGAGTGGAATAATTTGGGACTGGAAAAGGACATTCAAAAGATTTGAGGTGGATAGCTGAAGGCTTACAATGTCCGTTTGATGATGCCATTTAACTGTTAGATTGAAAATTAACGTAACAAAAAGAAACGAGTCTAATTTTGTCAGTGGGTCGCTGTATAGATTCTAAACAAAGCGTTTTAATTAAGAAAATAATCGTTTATAGATTTAAATATCTTCAAACGTTCAATCGACTGCTTCGAATAAAATAATCGATGAAGATTCGAATGCAATCTCTTTACTTTGACTTAGTAAACTGTATTATAATTCCCATTACATTTGTAATACGCTTGTTTGTAGCAAGTTTAAACTTGTTTTAAATTAAGTGCTCCTTAAAAACACGTAAACAGAGTTATGACGAATAAAAACGATATTAAACTATTGTTGACATTCATGGAATTCAAAGTAGCCAGTTTAACGTCCAATAGACGCAAAAAACTTTAATAGTACGATCTTGACCATAAAATGGGAGCATAATATAACACTTGAGTTTTTTTGATCGAGTAAACTACCCAAGTCGATATTAAACTGTTTTATACCCTGCATTGTAATACGTCGCGGATGAACATTTCAAACTTTTTATCGAATACCAAACAAAGCTTTATTTTCGAGAGTCATAAGAAACGCTGGTTTATTTAGCCATTGTTGTAGTACCATTTATCTCTTTAATTTATGGGGTAGCGTCGCGAATGGACACATTTCGCGCTGAACAGTCGGTGTACGTATTGTGATTCGGGCGTTTTTGTCCGCGGTGTTTTACTCCGACTACCGCCTTCCTTGATTCGTCACAGAGGCTAATGCCAGCCTATCGGCATTGTTTGCAAGTTCGTTACGCGCACCAAATAATTTACTTCGGTCGTGATTGTCGCACTTGTGGTGCAAAGTCGTAAAAACATTTATCAGCCTCGACTTATTACAACCGAGTAGGTGTTAACGCTTAACAAAGACCACCACGATTGCCATTGCGGGCTACTGTATTCCAACAATTGACCGGACGTTTGTGTATTCATTAACGGGGTACAACTCATGTAGATCTAGCGCTGAGATTTTGAGTGAGTCATGGAATATCTAGTTGAAGCAAGCAACAGATCACGTTTGTGTAGTACCTACAGCGATGTTGAAATAATTGGGTAACAAACAAGAGAACATCGCCTCGAAATGGTTGCTAACCGAATTGAAACATCAGTGTGGGTGCTTTAATTAGATAGGTATCTATCCTGACCTTCCTTTATTTACAGTGATTCGGTTAAATCCTGTTTTTTAAATTGCGCAGTCATGCAGTTTTATTAGTAATAAAGCTGCAATCACAAGGCTAATCAGTTATCAGCATGCTCTTTTGATGTACAGTAGCGGAGAATTTCATTAAATTATGCTTTCCGCGGGCAGTTTCAAGTGCCCTGAACTAATTTTGAAAATTGCGGTATATTGGCAATCCAGGCCATGTTAGTTCACGCCCCGATAAAGCAAACATTACTAATTTAACGTTATCGAATGCAATCATGGCAGTTTTGGTTGAAAGGCATTATTTGAATTTGAACATAACTGTAACGATGCATTAAAATGGATGATGATTAAAGCATTTGCCGGGATGGCTGCTGCTGGGAAATGAATAGCTGGAGAATGAGGTGGTGATAAATTTAATCTCCATTTTCATAATTTTCAAGTTGTCGATGGGATCGTTAAGACTTGAAAATTAAGTCTGAAAATCGGAATGTTGAAAATATATTTTTTAACCCTTAAGTCAATGGATTCAATTTAATATTTATCCTGTATTGAGGCTAGCTTTGTGGAAACATGCATGTATCATTTTATGTCATACTAAGGGAGCAATGAATAAATAAAATGAAACGAATATTCGACAAAAAATATCTGACACTAAAATAAAGTTATGCCCTAATAATTATTAGGATAAAAAATATACTTTATGCACGGCAATACGCATGTCATACAGTTTAGTTATCTTAGAGTGGATTAATACTACTAATTTAATTATTGTAAGTACACAACTTTAGGAATTTTGTATTAAATTTCTGAAAGCTGCGTGATCATGTTTCTTGTTACTAAAATGATTAAAGGTTTAGTTTGAAATTTACTTTCAAATTAAGTTTTTACTTAGAAGATGAGTATCAGCGGGCAGACGACTAATTCAATCAGATTACGAGAAAGCGTAATTTTCTAACAACTCAATAGTCTCGAATAAATAAATTAGAAAAGTGTCGTAAACAGTCAAATAATAGCTGAGAGCCGCTTCAAACGTTTACGGTCGCATTACGAATGGTTTGTGTTTTAATTACGTTTTCTTATCGTGTTAATTTTTCAATTCCATTACTAGTTGGAGCCGTAAAACATTTACTGCCTTTATGTTAGGGGTAATTCACCTAGTTCCGTCGAGCGAGCCTATAAAACTGCACAACAAATCTACAAGCGAGTACACAGGTTACGGTTGTATAAGTTTTAATTAATCGCTAAATTACACTTGTTATTTACGTATGCTTATCGTTATTTGTCGTTGCCTACCGTCTGGTTTATTGATTCCGTGTTTCCATTTCCACTTTTTGAGCGGTTAGCAAGTTAGGCAAATGTGGTAAAGATTTCGAATGAAATTCAAATGTGGTTGTTTCTTCTTACATCTACATATTTACAAGGAAATCGTTAGTATTAAGAAGAAGAAGAAATACATTTACCGTCAAAACTCACGACACATTAATTAAAACGATTCACGATGAGTCAAGGCAGCCAGACACAAGTAATACTTTAATAAATTATTACTGAACATAAGTTGCGTACTCAAATTTCGGAGAACTTAACCAAAATTTACCAAGTTCAAGTTCACTAAACTTCTGCGAGGTTGCTTGAAAGGGCATAAGATCACATCAGAAGTTGCATATTAATTCTGTGTTTAATTAGTCTTTGACAAGCTAAGAGGATTTTGAATAACTAACTAGGGTTTGCTTTCTTTTTCTCCCACTTGTAAAAGCAGTAGAACATTTGAAGATTGTCAGAGATTTGCAGTATTATGTTAATTTTGATTTTAGTTTGCTTAGTAGGCTCTGTTTGTAGATGAAAGAGACAATATTGTACGGAACATAAAAAATAAGTGGAAGTGGCATATGTCGCAATTGCTATTAAGTACAACCGATGTTGCCAAAACTTGAGCTTACCGGGTGGCAGGCCACCATAATGGGTAGCGTTTTTTGTACTTCTGTTATTACTGCACCCTATAAAGGCACAACGAGGCATACTTTTGTGGTTTTTAATTATTTTACTGATGGCTTTCATGATGACCGTGCCGAACTGAGCGAAGACTTACTAAATCACTTTCCAAACACGAGATCATTTTAATTGTAGTCAAAAATTGTTAGTAATTATAAGCTTATTCCTACAATTTGAGTGTCGGATTGTTTTTGAATGCCTCCGCTGTTGCTTTCAAGTCGTCCTCTTACTAAAAGCAATTTTACATTAACTCAAGCAAAGTTGCGTCTCGTGTAGTATAATTGTCCAACGTGCGCACTACACTATCTGTCAAATTGTTATAATACACCGGCAGAAAAAGGTGGCGGATGCAATTTTGATTAGGTGAGCTCAAGTTTCTTCAAGTAGAGCCACTAATTACTGGTCGTTATAAAACTTCGTATGACGACATCAAAACGTTACACGTGCAACGTTTTTTACAGCGCATTTTTTACCTCAGAAAGTAATATTCTGCAGAAAATCACTGTAAATAATTTCCAGAGACATTTAATTATTTCATTTGACACATTACAGCGGCCGCATAATGGTGGCACCGCAAACTTTAGCTCAAGACCTAGCTTCCGATTCTTCCGAGTCCTCTTTCTAAATTCAAAAATCTGTTCGCCTCACAGCCCCCTTTAACACCAAGGTAACTGCATCTATCGTTCCCCGTTTAAGTAACTTACGGTGTAAGGCAGACTGCTCGCTGTATTATCTAAGCAACTTAACACGTGAAGCGAACTAAACTAAGAACTTCCCAATAATATTATGCACAAGGTAATCCGTGGATTTTCTATCACAAGCGAGTTCTAGATGTGGCGAGTTATAAATTCGCATAGCAGATTCAGCACCAACGATCAACTGTTAACTTTTCTGCGAGCACAATATGATACTGCAAAATGTGCGGATTGCAAATTTTTGAACAAGAATTCTTATCTGGATTAAAATGTCTTGAGATATTAATTTATAAAGGTACAATTACACTAGTACACAGTTCACCCTTAAAAGGTTTTACGAGAAGACTGAAACTAGTCAGACTGTCCCAGACTTATAACTTTACGCCAGAAATTTGAAACATTAAAATGTTATTACAGTTACAATTTTCACCAACCTACATCTTTGATAAATCTCACGAGTTCAATTTGTAAGGAATATCACTTTACTCGTTGAAAGGAATATTAAATAACTAAACATCGAGTTCATGGTTAACCATTTACGATATAATAACGTCCACATGTAACAAGTTCTCATCGTCTAAAACATCCCGTAGGTGTAACTTATTATTTTACCGCACGAAATATTTGTTCGATTATTCCCCAAACGCCTACGTTTTGATAATTTTATTATAGGAAACTACGATCCCGTTCACGCCAGCTAAAGAAATGCCGGGCAGCATTCGGATGGCAATTCATTTATTTCTAATGTAAATGTTATAGAAAATTTATGTAAATTAACTTTATTACATTACGCCTTATAGCAATTTAGTGCTACATAAATATGAGCGCCGCATACAAAGGTGTTTATGAATAGACAAGAATACTTGGAGCATAATGGTAGAAAGTTTTTGAACTAATCGAAGTGTCGCTCAATTATATTTGAGCTTTATAATAAGAAGATTGGAAAGAGTGTTGAATGCATCCAACTTAAAAGTCAAGTTCAAAAGTCAAACAGTAATAGCCAATCGGAGGCACATATTGATCTCATATTGTCAGGTCATACCTACTAATAAAAACTGCAATAAAACTTGCTTCTTAACTCCCTGGTTACTGTAGTTATCTTGCAAAATCGAAATTTATACTAGACTAATCTAATTAGAATAAATCAAATAACCTAATTTCGGAACAATAATTTGATATTCAACAAAGTTATGTTATGACGAACTCTGCAATAACCAAACAGCAACAATCTATAACATTCGTGTAAATATAATAATTTTGTGGAAGATAACGTTTGCGTAAACAATAAACTCGTTAATATTCGTGAACACAGTATTTACGAGTAGAACCCACCCTTAAAGTTTATAAATTGCTATTTTCTAATAACTAGTTCTTTCTAACAGAATGATTTGGGTGCTCTAAACTTTCTGACCACACGTTGTACAGCCGTGTTTCGGTACGATATCTCGATAGAAGCCGTGATTGTCCTAGCTTGGAAATATTTCACAATTGGCTTAAGATATAAATACGAGTATGTAGTGGGGAAAATCTTAGGAAGCATGCTATGGGCGATGTGGCTTGCAACTCATCACTATTTTGATTCCCCCTTTCCATATATATGCCCACAGTCATGCTAAACGTGGCCTTTGGGTGTTGTTACCTTGGGCTCTGTCTACCCCATTAGGGATAGAGACATGATTTGTGTATGTATGTATGTAGTGTATTAAATTAAAATAATTACTTCATCATCATAGCAGCAGTAGGACGTCCACTGTTGGGCCTCCCCCATAGATCTCCAGTTGTCTCAGAAATAATTACTTTACATTGATATACATACACGTATATTGCCATACCCATAAAATTAAACACATACATACATACACAAATCACGTCTATATCTCTTACGGGGTAGACAGAGCCTGAGGTAACAAAACCTAAAGGCCACGTTTAGCACGATTGTAGGCGTATAGGTGGAAAAAGGAATCAAAATAGTGATGGGTTGCTAGCCGCATCGCCTATAACATGATTCCTAAGAATTTCGCCTATTCCTTTGATGGGCTTTTACCATATGCGCGGGACGAGAAGCAACTGGTACATTCTATGTTTTTCATTTGCTCTCAGACCAGGAAGACCAGGAAGTAAGCAGCGTTGGAAATTAAACACTAGGTAATATATTTGTACAAGTCCATAACAGTACTTGAATTGTCCTCTAATTTCGGAACCACTATGTTACAAATACAGTTACAATTCAAAATCACAGAAAACATACATTTTTATTTCCAACCTTGCAACCTCTCAATCTTACCGACAACCGTATTGGTCAACAAAGTCGGCTCCGTTACCATAAAGCATCATTCATTGTAATAGAATCTTTGTTTGATACCATACATTTCCTCGGTTCACTTTGTCTCTGCCGTCTCAGGTTTCAAGGGCAAGGTTGTGACGCAATCTTCGCTCGCTGATCGATGACCCATTGCAGAGGAGCCTTGGGGAATCCTGAAAATGTGGAATATTCAGGTTGTAGGAGATATGATATGTCGAAGGCAAAAGCTATCACACGAGTGTTATGAAATACATTTTTTTTGGTAGAGCTGGCTGATCGTTGAAACACAAAACGTTAAATCTAGCATCAAGATAGATCGGGTTTTTAGTAAAGTAGAAAATTATTCAGGGAACATAAAGTACTATTTATCTAATAAAGTATTTTCTGAAAAGAGAATAAATCACAAAATGTAGGGATTTATGTCAAATTAGAATTAATATTTATCGGTCACTAGCCAAGTCTAATCTTAAATTCACAACATTTACTCATACATAAATATCATAATATTATTGATTGATATGTTTAGTCAAAGCTGATGGAATAGTTAATGTGTACTATGTAGGTCTTCATTGAAATTTAACACTGAACTAGTGAGTTGCAGCTGACTCGTTGATTTAGTGCGTGTTTGCTTATTCTATTTGTACGAAGTACACGTAAGCAAATTTAGCCTTTCAATTAGCAATTATTTATGTTCAATACTTGTATGACATGTGTGGCGATTGCATCTTTGCATAGTGCTGCTTTTGTTCCAATTTATGTATCTTTACAATCGTCAAAAATATTAAATTCTCAAATAAGTTATCATCATCATATCAGCTGTAAGACATCCACTGTTAGGCCTCCCCCATAGACCTCCAGTTGCCTCGGTCGGAAGCGGCTTGCATCCACCGTAACCCCACGACTTTAACCAGGTCATCCGTCCATCTCGTTGGTGGACGTCCTACGCTGCGCTTGCCGATCCGTGGTCTGCAATCGAGAACCTTTCGGCCCCAACGACCTTCTCTTCTCCGTGCTATATGGCCTACCCATTGCCACTTCTACGATAAGTTTAAGTTATTATACTACTACTTATTTAATTACTTTCACGAACCAACGAAATTTGTCTTTTATGTCTGGTATAACATTGGCCAATTTTAATTGGCTTTATTCAGAAAATAATAGCACAGACTAAAAACATTATTACTTTTAGCTGAAGGGTAAACCTGTCTTTTGTTCTGCTTTTTGAAACCACGTTCCATAACGGTCAGTCCAGCAGAATAAGAACAATAACTGTTAAAACACCACCCTTATACCCACAAATAGAGCAGAAGATTAAAATCAAACAAATCAATTCCATTTGTTAAGTAAATGCGACCCGTATGTGTAACAGATAGGGATCATAGAAACGTGTTAATAAAAATTCTCCCCCATAATTGGTTCCATTGTCTCTTGAAGATAGAGTAATTTACTTAATTAAAGCTTCGACTACCCGCAACAAATACCACAGATACGAATAAATAGACTGGAATTGAGACATTATATCGTTAAGTTAAATGAAAAATGCGAAATAGAAAGGGTGCCGACGTGAATGTAAAATTATATCTCGTTATAAACGTATCTTTCACTTTAGTTGATTGTTTAATTGTGTTTTAATCTACGCGGT
This sequence comes from Pandemis corylana, assembly GCA_949127965.1. Taxonomy (NCBI): domain Eukaryota; kingdom Metazoa; phylum Arthropoda; class Insecta; order Lepidoptera; family Tortricidae; genus Pandemis; species Pandemis corylana. The sequence goes on from OX421860.1 coordinate 5,955,576, forward strand.
TGATTGCGGTTGGTGGCACTGGGCACGAGATCCAACTTTCTTATTTTTAATGGAATTTTAAGCTGATTTCGAAAACTATCTGGAACTTAATTGACTTTTACGAATACAAGATAATACATAATATTATTAAATTTAAAAAAAAATCGTTACAATTTTACATCCGGACGTAAATTAAATACGAGCAATTTTTGTTCATATTTGAACTAACTTTAATGCCTCCAAAATCGCCGCATTGTAACAACAAAAACTGCCTAGTCCCCTATTACACGAGAATTTCAAGAAATCCTTATTTAGTTCATTTCTGAGATAATCAAAGTATAAGTTAGCTAAATTTCCAGTCTCTAGCTTGATTGATTGAGGGTGTGCGTTGTCATTCAGTCACGGTACTATTTTATAGGTATGAATAATAAATAATAAATATCTTGGGACAAATTACACTAATTGACCTAGCCCCAATTTAAGCAAAGCTTGTACTATGGGTACCAGGCAACGGATAAACATACTTATATAATGTAGATAAATAAATACTCGGGCACAAACATTCGTATTCATCATACAACTGTCTGCCCCTACCGGGATTCGAACCCGGGACCTCTAGCTTCATAGTCAGGGTCACTAACCACTAGGCTATCCGGTCGTCAAATCTATGTAATTATTGTTAAAGAAATGTAATAATTTATTAGCTAATGAAATAGCAAGGTTATTATCAAAGTCAAAGCAATAAAGTTTGAGGTAGGTATTCCGATAATAAATACGCCTATGAATCTATAATTGTTTCCAAAAGGTTGAAATTTAAACCACCTGAGTAGATAATTATGGGGTATCATTCTTAAACAAATATCTTACTAAACGGTTTTTAAATTAAACTCCCTTTTTGAATCTTGCCTTATTTGAGTTCTTGTTAACATTCTTGAGGCTATATTACATAATTATGTAGTTTTACATTAGCAGTAATTTTTACTGACGTAGAGCTATGTAGTTTCGTTGTCAAAAAAATACCACTGTAAAAAAAACGATCTAAGTATAGGCAGAGTCTAGACGACCGAGTTACCTTCAGAGTTGACATTATTACGCTATTGTATTGGGCCGGATGATGCAAAACCAGACCAACATCATTATCATCTCCAGCCTATAAATACATCCCACTGCTGGGCACAGGTCTTATCGCAGATTGTCTATCAAATGTATGAAACCAACATATATATATTATCTGTAATGAACACCTTCTCTTGCAGGTACTTTACCTTTACTACCCTTGATCTTCTTTTGTTCTTTATTTCTGTAATGTTATTGTACTGATTTGTGGTGTTCAAGAAAGAATATGTAATGTATTATTTTTTACCCACGTTCAACGGTCTGATTATCGAAATCTAGTACCTACTATAAAAAATACTGTAACATTTTTATTATGGCAGATCCAAATCGAATGTTCCTGAATTCTTGACAGCAGCACACAAGTTAGTAATGTGCTATTATGTTCATCCCATCCTCTACATATTTACCTATGAGGGTTGAAGTACCGTATCGAGACTGAGATATACGATTTCCGGAGCTAACCCTTCGCAACGTGGGGCTTGAAAAATCGATGTTCACCCTTGAAAGTTCTAGTTAAAGTCCTTCAAAATCAAATACCAAGTATATCAAATATTAATGATCACGTCCGTACATTGGGGTAAGTTTATAGATATTTAAAGTTATATTTCCCCTTCCCACCTATACGCCCGCTATCATGATAAACGTGGCCTTTAGGTCGTGTTACTTTAGGCTCAGCATTTTTTTCTATGAAACTAAATGCAAACCATTGTTTCTTTCAGAAATAATCATTGTGTCTCATCGGGAGCTACAAAACCACAAAAACATAAAGATATATATACCTATACATATTTACTCGTTACACTTAAAATATCTTATATCTTTCTGTATATACTCTGCTACAGACTTATTAAACGCCACAAAAATGACTGCAAAATAATACTCCGGTGTTCAAAATAACCTTTATGAACACCGTACCTAAAAAATATAAATGTTATAAGTATGTGATACACTAAGTGTCATTCCAAATTCTTAAAATTAGTTCTTTTTTGCTCGTATAATGTGTTCGTCCTTCAGGCAATCTGTTAGTGGATTTTACTGCCTCATCTCACCATTAAGAAACCCCAAGCAGGTTTGTTTTCAAGCGAATGCTTCGCAAGCATCTGTTCCCATAAGAGCTGGATACCGCGCCATTGTCACAAGTAATTTATGCATCTAGGTCATTCATATTGCAGATTACCCAAGGTTCAGTTCTTAATGATGGTCGTACATAAGCAAACCACATAAGTAATATACAGGTAAATGATCACCATTCAAATTTTGATATCGGTAAAAGAACGAGAATGTTTGGTTTCTCCATGATATTCGTAATTCAACCAGGATTTGACGAAATCCATAATACAATGCTAATTTTTTTTTAAACCTAATTCAATGGAAAAATTACGTGTAAAAAGTCGCCAGGTCTTACATTTTTAAACAGTTTATCAGGAATCGGTTTATTTATGTATCAAATGTAGACTGTCTGTATCGACAATTTTTTTTTTCAGACGTTCTTACTCCTTGCGTTAGCGCAAGAAGGACGTACGAAAACTTTGAAAGGAATGTGACAAAAAATTCCGTTGCTATTTCAACAAAATTTTATGCTAGTTGAGTATCCAACTAAAGAACTTCTTTGTTAGAAAATGCTAACGTCAAGATTTTTTAATTAACTAACCAGCAAAATGTTCGCTCTCCGATGCTAGTTTCTTACAAGTAACTTGACTCCTGGCTGTCAAAGCGCAGTGATTCATAACTCTAGAATTTCAGTTTACAATTAAAAATAATTCTTAACACATAATTATGATGTTGTGTACACTCGGACTAACTAGAAAGTGTATAGTACCTAGTTATTAGAAGGTTCTTTAACCACAGCTGGTCAATGTTTTTGCTAAGCAAGCCATGGTGAGTTTAGTGGCGTTGGAGAACAAGCAAATTAAAAACATTTTGGCCGTCGACTTCGGACTTTACAATTATACTAACCATTTATTTATTTTGCTAGTAATTTCTTTTATTTTCTTTTGTGCCAAATCGCATGTGAAATAATTACCTAACACGTATTTCTTTGCATTGTCATAATATATTGCGATTTTTTGTGTTTTTGCGATCTCAGTTCAGTAGGTATTAACACTGTTTTTAATAATAATGTAATTCGACATCATGACATGCAAGAACTCAATTCTAAAACTTATGAGACATTGGATCAGACTATTACTATTAACTAACAATAAAAAAGAATTACGGTCAATGAACTTTCCCATTAAATTTAGAGTACCTAAAAACTTTTTTCAATGTCACGATTCATGAGCATATTATTATGAATCATTTTACTTTTTGCCCTCAATAGCTTGTTCAAATCTGTCCAAACAAGGCGTCGTCCCACACTGCTCATTGTAGGCTTAAATGGGCACTGATTTGTATGTTTACCGAGCAATTGTACCATTATTAGCTTAGCGATTACTACGAATTGCGTAATCGCTGTCTAAACGGCGCCCGAGTGTATAATTTCATCAAATAAAAACAAACATAGCGGGCGTAGTTAGATGCCAAGCGTTGTGTGATTGAATTTTTGGCAAAAAGTAACACGCTATTAGAATTGTTTAATTTTTGTAGCAGAAACAAGATAAAGAGAAGCAAGCATAACCAATGGTGCCAAGTTATTCTGGATGAGGCTTAACTAGTGAAGAAACTATTGTAGATTAAGTGACTTCTTTTGCTTCATCCGTCCTTTTACTGCTAAAAACAAAAAGTCTGTGCCAGCATTAAACACTACAAATTATAATCAGAAAAACTCAACTGAAGATGTTATGCTGTCATAAGAAAGATTGCAAGGGTTTTTTGACTATGCACTCAGCTTTTACTTTCCACGCAAATGGTAAAGCAAATTTTAACATCATTGATAATGACAAAAAATAACCTGTAAGTATTTGCTCCAGTAGCAAAGACATAAATTACCTTGTCTTATTACTTAAATTAATACCGAGCGTTTGATAAGTTCTTATGTAAAGTCCGTCTAGACATTCTCATAACTCAAGTGTATTGGCGACGGACATCAAACAATGGAGTTTAACTCGATAAGAATGCTGTTTTTACAGCAATTGCTTTTATTAATTGTCGGTGGATAATCGGTACGTTTATCGTTTCTCACAGTTATTAAATCTTGCTTTCTTGTTCACATTCCGCGCGGCACTTCAACGGATTCAATTACTGTAAAATTTTACAATAGCTTCATTGAAGACGTCGAGTTTTACTGCAGTTTCTAAATTTATTTTCAAATTTTATCAGTAGTCATATATTTTTTTATAAAGTGTACTGATTCTGAAACAGAGAAAAAGTAACCTGGAAATCAAAACTGGGGTCGGGAATTTAACGTGTTTCCGCATGTCATTCCGTGATGCATGATTCACTACCTATTTACTAACGATAATCCTAACAGTTAGCATACGTATCGAAATTCTTTAATGACTGTGTTCTCATGCCAGCTACTTTGCGAATTTTTGTCGCTAAGCAATTTATCTTCACACACAATACATGGGGACATGGTGAAACTAACAGATGACGCATTCAAGTTTTAATAAATATACCTTTATATCGGATATTTTAACGGTGTTACATCCATTAAAATCAAATTGACTTAGTAGCAGTCATACATACGAGTAATAATTTAATAAGTAAACTAAGATGCATAAACACCTTATCCGGTGTCATTAGTGAGAATCACACCTGCCATAGTAATCTGATACATTTCAAACCGAGGCTTACCTCTGTTGTAATAAGAAAAACACGAACGTGCCCGTTCGAACTGTAACCAATCTTTATTGACAAGGCAACAATCTATTTAATGATACAACTTAAAATAAACATTGAATAAAAATTCGTAACGCTGTGTGGCCAAGTTTTGGAAACACAAGAAAAATTTGTAAAGAAAGTTTCTAAATTTAAACAATAACCCAATTCTTTCCGTGGTTGCTGGCAATAAATTAAAATGCACTCAAACAGTAACAGTCCACATGTCACCTCTTGAAAGCTCTTTCAAGAAAAACAAACAATATTTTGCTACCGTTTCCCTATAATTGTGAAGTAACAGATGCGTACAATGGATCCTGAGATTTTGTAACCCTATTATGTTTAGTTGAAGGAAACAAATGGACACAGTAAAAACATGAGGTGGACAATAAATTTCGGTGGCTCTTGTCCGGCTTCCGTTTATAATGACAAGGGACTTACTGTGCATCGCTATTGTACAGGCTTGAGCCCCATGGGCTCTTTAGCAATATCGATTGCCTACTGAGATTGAGATTCTGAGAAGTCTTGTAATTGTTTCAGAATCATTGTTAGGCGCGTTGGTTTTGTGAGGTTGCAACATCAAGCAAAGACAGTTCTGTTGTGGCAAGAATGCAATTTTAAAACGAGAATTAGTATTTATACGTACATAAATAGGTTGTTTGTTCAATAAACGTAGGAGCTAAACAATACGAGGTGCCTGGTTTCCGATCAAAAAGAATTATGCCGGCATAGATAGTTCTTAACCATAAATTCTTGTGTGACCATACTATTTTATAATAGACTGCACCTTTGCCTTAAATTGCGTAGGTAGATAAAAAAACAACAACCGTGTTTAACTGACAGCTAATCTGAAATCTAAAACTTTTGTGCATTTTAACAATAACAAAGGCAGCAAAGGTTGAAAAACACCAGGTTATATCGTATATCAATACGCAATTTACCTTTGTGGGGACCGAACGCGACTTAGTATCTATTACTGTCACAGAAAATACAACAAAATTGCAACCTAAACGCAATTGAATATTTCGTTGGTATTGTTGGTGCTTGACAAAAAAATCCGGACAATTGCACCCGAAACTTGAATACTGATCATTATCTGGGCTTAGAATATGCTTATCTGCTTTGTAGTAGAGCCGATCGCATACTAATCTGCCTAATGTACAGCTGTACAACTTTCCTCTCAATTTACTTCGTCACTACTTAATTCTACGACTACGAGTGAATTTAAGAATTAATTACTCGCTTAATTGGGTAGCTCGTTTCTACCCACGGTGTTTTTAACAACGTTAGGCATTTTGATGTTTTCGTAAAACTTGGATTATAATGAAAAGGAAATACCTCTAATTTTGGGCAGCGAAATTAATATTAAGAAACCTCGAAGAATTTGAAATGAAAGAATAATAACGAAATAAAATGAGTAGCCGAACTAAAAAAAAAAAATGGTTCCGACATTGATTGATAGAGCACAGTTGGTTGCACAATAGCATCGTGATTATTAAATCAGATCCTAAGAAAATATTATCTATGAGATTCTACTTCAAGTTTTCTAAAGAATCAATCCAAAAGTGTGCAATTATGAAGAGTGACTGAGATACCTAGGGCATTTTTGAAATTGTTCCTATTGCAAAAGTTAAATTGCACGAATAATTTCAATGATGCCGCATCCTAGTAACTTATCAAACTTGTGGGTGTGATCAATGAACCGTGTCCACATAAATCTCGAAAACTATTACAATTCTATTGCGGCTAGAACACAGATATTGTCGTAGTTTAATCGATTTGACCGCGTCAAAGCGGCCGTATGAGAATTGTATGGCGCCTTCTATCCGTTTAATAACGGGAGGTGTGGTTGTACTCCATCAATGATGCTAACTGTCAAGGAATAACATATTAAATGAAATACGAATAGAGAACGATTTTTAACCGATGCTTTGTTTGGTTCGCGCGCAAGTTTCACGGTGGATTCGGAGCGGTGGTTTGGGAACTCTGCAGCTGTCAACCATATCTCGGACCGTGGCAGGCAGCCTTTGTCCTCGTATAGATACGACTTCATATAAATGCAATTTATATGGATTCTTCAAAAAAATAATAGCCTCTCAAGAATCCGATGCGGACAAAAAAAACCATTGTCACATTTCACACAATATAGTGTTGGTCGTATCGCTGGCACATTAAAAAGTATTCATGCGGTACTTTTATAAGGTCCCGTGTTTGTGTTGAATGGCAAGGATCTTGACACTTGGATATTTGTCATGTCTCGCCGTCCCACGAATGCGTCGCGATTTAAAAATTCCTATTTCACTGTCATATTTCGAGGCAGTCGAGGCATTCGTTTTGTAAAACAACAAAGTTCGAAACGGTTTCATCCATTGGTCACAATTAAAGAAGCGTAAAAACAATTGCGAAAGTGGTAATGAACTACGGGTAATGACTGCGCTTGGGCAGTCACGGTCAGTGTTGAAGGCATTCTTGTTATGGTCGATAGTACAAGGAAATGGAATCTCGGTTGCTACTATGCACCGTGACGGGCCATCGCATTGTCTCAATCAAACGGCAATGAGCATCGAGTACAATGACCGCTATTGCTAAATGATGGGTGACTGAACGCATAGTCTTATTAGTATGCCGTGCATGGAGAGATGACATCGTTTACTGGCGATCTAGCGCATTGACGATACAACTACACTGATAGCGAATTCCATCCAATTTACAGAATGTTTATCAAATCAGATTTACAAATTCAAATGTTTGATCAATATCAACTTTACTTTGCCTTGATTTTTGTGTGTCCTATTTGAGGTCTAGGATGTTTGAGGTATTTGTAGGTCTTCCATGCTGGTCTGGGAGCAAAGAAAAAACATAGAATGTACCAGTTGCTTCTCTACCCGCGCAAATGGTAAAAGCCCATCGAGGGAATGGCGAAAATAATAGGCATCATGTTATAGGCGATGAGGCTAGCAACCCATCACTATTTTGATTCCATTTTCCACCTATACGCCCACAATCTTGCTAAATGTGGCCTGTAGGTACCTGTTACCTTAGGCTCTGCTACCCCGTAAGGGATAAAGACGTGATTTGTGTATGTGTATGTACTATTTGAAAATAACGATACATTTGACATACTTGTCTTGACGACAGAGCTACCATAATTGGATACTTGGCAAACGTGAATCATACTGGTTATTATAAATGCGAAAGTTTGTGAGCGTGTTTATGACTAGATGTATTTGTAGTGTGTACGTTTCTTTTTCTTTCACGCTTAAACAGCTGTAGAATTTGTCAAAAAAAAATGACTATCTAGTTTATAATCTGGATTAACACAATACTTTTATCGAGGAAAGGTGGCGCCGAGATAAAGACAAATTAATTATTCGCAACTTCATCGCTTCGATTGACGTAGAGAGTCATTTTCAATAAAACACTTTTTTATCACATTTTAGCGAAGTTGCCTCATTTGAAATTATGATACACCGTTATAAATGTAAACAAAAATGTTTACTCGAAACAAGTTCGGTCTCTATTTTATTGAAAGTATCATATCTTTTGCAACTACGTGATGAAAATACTCCAAATACCTAGAATTCAAAGCAATAGTTAAAACTTCCTCAGATCCACCAAAATACTTTATAGCCCTAAAAACGCACAGAATAAAATCGTCGTTGGTAATAAATCTGTCATATTACTAGTTAACAGAGCGCTTTGAATACTGACGATCAAAGCGTCCCTGTAGGATGGAATCTCTCCGCCAACTAATTGCTTCGCCTACACGAGCACAAGATGTCTAAATATGTCGAGTTATATTCGTTACACCTACTAAATTTTACTTCGCGCTTATATGACTAATTTGGTATTCAACATGGATCGTCACGTTTGCGGGTAGAGTAAATACTGGACGGGGACTCTGGGCAATGAAACATGCGAGGTGCTTTTTGTAAAATTTATCTTCGCGAGCCGTAAAAGGTGTCCAAACAAACAAGGAACGCATTATTATCACACTCATAAAGGATAATTATTGCATTGCTATAATAAATCATCTATGTATGTTCAACGCCTAAGGCATTGCATTTCTGCCGATTATGCGCAAAAGTAGGTAGCAACTAATACAACTTACCTTCGAATACGAATATATACTCTGTACTCAATAATTTCACACACACAAATCACGTCTTTATCCCTTACGGGGTAGACAGAGCTAAGGTAAGAAGACCTAAAGACCACGTTTAGCATGATTGTGGGCGTAAGTGTAAAGGGGAATCAAAATAGTGATTGGTTGCTAGCCGCATCACCTATAAAAGTCATGATTCGTATGCCCATTCCCTCGATGGGCTTTTACCATCGGCGTGGGAAGAGAAGCAACTGGTACATTCTATGTTTTTTCTTTGCTCCCAGACCAGCGTGGAATACTTTCACCATCTTTTAAATCAAATGCTACGAGCAACTTACTTGTATTTTGAATACGTTGCAGTAATTCAGCCATTCAAATTCAAGCGAATAGATGACCAATAAGCAAACAATACAATACAAATACTCTTTATTTAACAACACAAATCAGTACAAAAAAATACACAAACAAAGAACAAAGTAGGCAATAGGCGGTCTTATCGCTTTATAACAACCAAGAAGACGGAGAGATAAGTTATTAAGAATAGTTATTTCATTCAAACTACTTCGAAAGATCTAACTTATTTCGAATAGGTACTTATACATACACATACATACACAACTCACGTCTTTATCCCTTACGGGGTAGACAGAGCCTAAGGCAACAGGTACCTACATGCCACATTTAGCAAGATTGTGGGCATATAGGTGGAAAATGGAATCAAAATAGTGATGGGTTGCTAGCCTCATCGCATAAACATGATTCCTATTATTTTCGCCCATTCCCTCGATGGGCTTTTACCATCTGCGCGGGTAGAGAAGCAACTGGTACATTCTATGTTTTTACTTTGCTCCCAGACCAGCATGGAAGTGCTATAGGTACTTATTGAACTAAATAAACACACCGTAACTGATATATGTGTAAGGCCATTTAAACAATCTGCACTGGCCACTTTTTTTTTTTTTTTTATGTGAATAGGAAGGCAAACGAGCAAGTGGGTCACCTGATGGTAAGTGATCACCACTGCCCATAGACACCCGCAACCCCGGGGGGATTGCAGATGCGTTGCCAACCTAGAGGACAAAGATGAAATGCCTCTTGTGCCCGTAATTTCCCCGGCTGTCTTACTCTCCGCACCGGAACACAGCAGTGCAAGCTCTGCTACTTAGCGGCAGGATTTTTGCGTACCATTCATAGTATTAGAGCTAACTGGCTGGTCTAACGTGGTGTGGGATGTGTACGACCGGGTAAATCTTCACATGTCCATTTGACTGCGTGCACTGGCTCACATGACTGGGCGGTTAAGACCGAGAGCATAGTGACAAATAGCTTTAAATGCTGAGATTTCAGAGGTTTATTGTGGTGTAAAAACCCGTGGTAGCCTATAGTCCAAGATCCCAGAGCGATCAGACGTAACTTATTTTCACACGAATGAAACCTTAAGTTTTCAGTAGCGTCTCGTGTGCCTTGAATACCTACGCGCTTGTGAAAACTTGCCGAGTGACACCTGGGCAGGTACCAGGTGAGAAAGGTAACTAAAAGTAAAAGTTATTTAACTTAAATTCACATGGCTGATTTTTATATATATCATGTAGAATATTATTTTAAAGTAATATCATAAGTGTCAGACACTTTTGATGGACCAGAGCTTTTATCAGACGCTTTTAAGCTAGGTACCCAAAAAATAAATAGTGGTGGTACTCTACTAGTGGTTTGACCTGTGGCCTCTCATGCAGAAGGTCGTGGGTTCGAGCCCGGGCTCCCAACTCTGAGATTTTCGGAATTTATGTGCTAATTTACATTTGAAATTATTAATAATTATAATTATTAATTATGAGCTTTTCTGTGAAGGAAAACATCTTGTGGAAACCTGCACACATCTGCGAAGCAATTCAATGGTGTGTGTGAAGTTCCCAATCCGCACTGGGGCCGCGTGGGAACTATAGCCCAAGCCCTCTCATATTGAGAGGAGGCCTGTGCCCAGCAGTGGGACGTAATATAGGCTGGATATGATGACTGGGGTGTGTCGTATAATCTCCTCGTGTCCTCGAACTCTTTGGTTCCCCTTTTTTTGGGGGGATGGGGAGTACAGTTTTGGTCGGTGCATCCTGAGAAATGACTGTTAACTAATCAATTTGTGAATCAGATAGCTGGTTGTCCAATATTGGACGAGTGTGAAGCCTGACCTGATATTGAATAACCTTCTAGCAAACAATGTTTAAATAAAAAACGATAGTCTTCTATAACCGTGATATTGGCATAAAATTGTAGTGATGGATCCATATAATTTCAGGTTAACTTCTCAACGAAACAAACTTCGGCAGTACTAAGAAAACTCCAGGAGGATTTCCAGCATTTAAGATAATAATGGTAAAAGGTGTTAAGAGTCTTTAGACACTGTACTTCGGAATTACATAGTACATAGTAACTAAAAACATAATCTCTCGAATAGAGGCAATGATTTGCAATAATTTTCTTAATTTCGTTGAAAATATTCTCTAGTGAATCGTACTTAGTTCAACATTATCCGCTAAACTCAATTAAAAGTAACAAAGTGTACTTTCTCAGATTTCGTGATAACGGTATTATCTTCGGGATATTGTTTGTTTTTCAAAGGAACAACGAATGTTATGACCTGAACATAATTTATTCTGAGTCCCCCCTTTCCCTAAAATGTTAATTTAATCGATTAAGATAACGGGATTTATATTCATTGATCTCGTTTCATTCGATTTAGAGATAAGGGTCGAGGTAACTGCTACTGCTGTTTTAAAATGTCTCCGATTTAAAAATGAACCGCCTTATATTGAGATTTTAGTCACTTTGCTGTCAGGCACCAATTACCTAACAAACTATGACTGTAACGCAATTTTAATATGAACTAACTAATATCAAAACATTCAATAAATTCCTCAGAACTACATAGTATAAAACAAAGTCGTTTTCCGCGGTCTGTCTGTCCCTATGTATGCTTAGATTCCCATTGCTTGTGAATTAGGTTACGGCATTTTATTTATTATCATTATTTAATATAATACACTAGCAGCTCTGATACGTGTATATCTATCACTGCAATTGTGTTCTCTGACTTTTTAAGTAAATTATAAAAAAAAAAAATTGAGCAAAAGAAGTAAGAATATTACAGGCTATAGAGGTAGGTAGGATTAGTATGGGATTTGTTGCGTGTAGGGTAGTGACGCACCGTCGCTGGAGTCGAAGAGTTATCTTAGTGACTTGAATTTGTTTTGAAATATCTACTAGGCCCGTAAGGTAAATGGATAAGATAAGTTTAATGGGCAAGTATGTGCAAATTTTCCTCTTTCTCATTAGAGATATCACAGTTCATTTGCTACTAAAGATCCCTTGACCCTCGCGCGCAAACTATAGGTTTCATAGGTGAGCGATAAAGTTCCATACTCTTAAACCATACATCCCATAACGCCACTGCCGCTTTCGCTCTCACACTGAGTCCTCATCCTTGCCATAACTTCACACGCGATCCGGCCTCAGTGGCGGCACCGGGTCAATCCACTTTGTTTTTGCAGCGCCCATAAATACAAATTACGCTTCATTTATCGATCGCAATAACCTCATGCGACTAAGCTAATAAAGGCAGCACGCAAGCTCGTCTGCCTGCATAGATAACTATGGACAGACGAGTCAATAAATATGGGACAATGCTGATCTCGAGGCAATTCAACCATTGTTAACCTCAGGAAAATGTAAATTGCCGGCTAATTTTGCTAGAACAAGGTTACAAACCAAAGCAAAATTGCTGTGAATTTATACAGGGTTGGGAACAAAGAAAAAATATTGAATATACCAGCTACTTCCCTTCCCGCGGATGGTAAAAGCTCATCGAGGGACTGGGCGAAAATCTTAGGAATCATGTTAGTAGGCGATGCGGCTTAGCAACCCATTAATATTTTGATTCCCCTTTCTACCTATACGCCCACAATTATGCTAAACGTAGTCTTTAGGTCTTGTTACCTTCGGCTCTATCTGCCCCTTAAGGGGTAGAGACGTGATTTATGATTGTTTTGTTTTTGGTATAGAGAATAGCGGAGTGTTCCCCGCAACTCGACGTCTTATTTAGCCTTTTTGTTTGATGAGATGTAGTCAATATTCCGATGACTGACGGAGCGTTTCCTGATCAGAGTAACATTGACCCAGTAGTGTGATTATTCTGAATTTGAATGACTAAAATAAAATATTTAAGATTGCGTCTCATGTTCCACAAAATATGTGAAAATATTTTTAGGTGGAACGTTTTTAGGGAAGGATCTTAGCTTACACTATTTTTACCATCATTCCTTACTAATCGCATGAACGCTACCGCTTAGCGTAGTGTACTGTTGTATTCCTGTGGAGAGTCGATGACAGGGAAATTATGGGCACAAGAGGCATTTTATTTTAGCCGTTTAGCTTGGCAACGCATCGGCTATTACTCTGTTGTATTGTTGCTGTAGTATGGACAGCGGTGACCACTTTCCTAACCTAACTACCCGTCTTTGTCTTACTGTTCGCTCTAGAAAGAGACGCTTAGTCTATCTCGCGCGCAACACAGCTCTCGCGCACTCGTGCTAGCCAGGCAGGAGACCCACTTTTGTATTTGGCTCACTTTGTCCTGTAAAAAAAGCAAACATTTACCAATTGAAACGTCTACCTTTTTAAATGAAGAGCATGTTTCTGCCATTCACTAGATTTTAGAAGCATATGAACATGTCGAGCTCGCACGGTTCCCGACGTAGATGACCGCATTTAAATGTGCATACAAAATATCGATGCGACACAATGCGAATAGTGGCCTATTGCGAACAACCCACGCTATACATCCGCAGTTAACGACCTTCAAACAAAACCCAACCTTACCCTCCTCGTAACACGTAACCTTTATCTCAAGAGTTTATTGCTCCAGAGGCATTTCAAAATTTGTATTCCCGTACAAAGCTGGACAATAACGCTGACATGTACTTGAATGCAAAACAGTTTACATGTCATGGCATTTTAACATGGAAACTTTATAGGGAGCACCTCCGCGACGCTTCCTCACATAGCTGATAAATAGTATCTTCTCATTGATGCGAAATAGTACCTAATTTCTAAATTAGAGGGCACTCGTATGCAGAAAGATTCCTGTAGACTATGGAACATGGTTATTGCTGCCAGCATTTGTGGAGAGAAGCGAGCTCATCATTTAAGTGCATGTTTCCTGTCTGAGTGTCTAATATTTGAGTGTGGCTGTCATTCATACTAAAACGTTTTAAATTTTTAGGCAATGAAATGTTCAGTGGATCGCTTGAACGGTTAAGTTATATCTATGTAGGTTACTGCCAGAAACAATGTTTTTAAATATATTTTTATCAGTTACGGTTCCAAAGAAAGCCTTTGTTTTGTTTAATACTACGAATTTAATGCTTGATAATAATTGTAATATTCCCTTTAATTACAAGAATATTTCGTAACTCGTAACAGATAAAACGCCTAATTTATCCGTTTTACCCGCCACATTGTTATTCCGACACGACCTTTCTGACTTCCATTAAAGTGGCTATTAGAGAAACAAACAAGGAACTCCCCCGCGATAAAATAATTATCGCTTTTATCCATGCCGAACCTTTGTGAGTCCATCTTCGGTCCCTAAGGCGAAGCCAAACATAATATTAACGAAGAATTTCACGAGAACCTTCGTCCCTTGTCAGACAAAAAAACTAATCTAAAATCGGGCGTTATAGTGACGTCAGCTAAAATTTGAAATCGCTCGGAGCAAAACATTTCACGTTGTTTGTAGAGAACACCGTGACGGAACTAAAACAAACTACAACCCGCATAATAACTAATGACGATGTGGAGCGCCCTGTTTTTCGGAAATCCACGGACTAAAAAATACCATTACACCTGTATACCGAGGCACCTGCCTAACTGACCGACTATTAAAAAATAAAAAACTTTTCACATACGAAATTTGTATGCTGTCGATGTTAACAATAGATGCATTTTTTGTGCTATAAATTATTCATGTGAATCTTATTTGTACTAAATTAGAATAACCTTTTCGTGGTACTACGTACCTTAATGATTTAATTAGGTGGGTATGCTGCCCCAAGCCATCATTAATACTGCGGCCTGGATTCATTGCTATGCATTTGTTTTCTTAAAATTTACTTGTTTGTAAGGGTTAAATAAATAACTAGGTAGATCATTATTCCTTTATAAGTGGCTGAGAGTTAATTAAGGCACATTCAGGCCGGTGCCCCGAGGTATCATTTGCTATTGTGATGGACCCATCGGCTCCTTCGGGGTTCATAGCATTGTTGTTCTATTTAATAGCAAAAATGATAAATGTTTCAACAGGGACCGAATCCCGTACTAAAATCGAGACGGCTTTTAGTTTTTTTTTTCATTCTTCCAACAAAATTAACGACTTTTCAATAGTGTTGCCTCGCTACAAAGAAATATCTCGAGGAGTTATTTTTAATTGCAAACAGTGCCGCAGCGTCGTAAGTCGTTTGGTCAGTATCCAGTAAAATGTTGTTAAGAAAATATGACAGAAAGCTACTAATTAAAGTTAAGAGCGTAGAAACAAAAGGTTACGGTTTACATAAGACATGTTTTAGAACCCCCACGATGCCGCCGCACCCTTAGTTAAATAAAGAATAGGTAAAATAAAAAACTCGCCCATATAATATCGCGGCGGTGTGAGATCGCCTTTTAAGGTTCTTAAACGTGATTTAACAAAAACGCAACCCTTTTGAAGGGAAGTCATGGTTTAAACGTCTTAAGCCAGCCGCCACACTTTCCATAAACTTAAGTAAGCTCTTAGCGAGGATGATACTGCTACCTCCATTTTAATCCTCTTTTAAACGCCGCAACACTCTTTGTTATTCAGCGAAGTGGAGTAATCTCCTCCAGGACTTTTATAAACAATTGCCACAAAGAAATTTGTTGGCATACTGAAACCATACTTTATACATGGTGTTTGTTTCAAAAACAAAAGAATTAAAGCTTATATTCAGAATTGGCTAGTACATCCCAAATTACAAAGTGATCTGCATGTTTCAGACGAGTACTTTCTGTGGTGCCGAAGCCAAGAAATAATGACGAGTTACAAACCCCATGTTTTTGAATATCGTTGAAATCTTTCAAATTAAACTGAGGAAGGGTTTAAATGAAGTCGTAATCAGTTATGTCAATCTTAATGAAATTATTAAAATGCGTTATTGTTCAAGCAGAAACTTCCCAGATCTCGCTTTACTTTAAATTACACAATGGGTCGGATCCACATGTCGTTTTTTATCCTTTACAAGTGTATAAAGATTGAACTGCCCGACAACGAAAGGGTTGGCTTAGTTTTTTCTAAGATCCCTACGAAAACTATCGCTTCATCGTTTTACTATCTATTCAAATCTATTTGCTTTTATTTTGCTTATCTAACTATCTAAGACTATTATGTCAACAGCATTACCATAACCGCCTTATTTTAATTATAAGATGCAAATAGCAGAAGATTGAGTTGGTCTTCATTAAGTTTCTTAATTTAATTTTATTAGCAATCCCCATGAATGTAATATAGGTTTCACGTTCCGACTTGCGGGGATATTCTATTGAACACAACACCGAGACAGATCGCTTTACAACTTTTGTCGTCGCAAGCAAAACGCTGGCTATCGTTGTCCGTTCGAATTTAAAATCAAAGAGCAATCGTTCATTCAAGAGTGTATTGAATAGCCGTTAAGCGCGGGGCGTGGGCCACAATGCAGCCGTCGCCGATCTCACCGGCCCCTTGTAGGACGCTCGACATTTTCAGATTACATGCATACGAAAACGTATGTAATATAAATCTTTCCGGTGAGGCATGAACAACTAAACCACTCCCACTCAGCCCGCGGACTCGACTCAAATACGAATATTAAATTCCACTCGTTCGAAGTCTTTATTTAAAACGACGGAATCAACAATTTTAGCTTGTATTTTCATGCGTTCTGAGCACAGTTTGCTGGCGATCCCGTCTCGGTGCCGGCGGCACTCAGTTATTTCGTTTGAATGGGTATTAATAATTTTTATTGCAGGTTCATTGCATTGTGCCTTACAGATGAATTCCGCTGGGCTTTTTGCGACGTCCATCAATAAGATTTGGACAGTTGAATGTCTGTACGTAATTTTAACGACTATATTGATCAGTCATTAACTTATCTTTAATCCGATCGGGGCATTAAAGGGTTTTAATGCAACATGCAATTTGGTTTTATCGGTGTTAATTTTGAAATTTAACATCCTTTTTTCCGATTACATTTTTTTATTCCGCTTCGCCATCACGTTCGAATTTTAGTTTCGGCACATTACAGTCAGATTCAGAGGAAATGTCTAAATCTTAAATTGGCTTCCGTGTACGTCCTATGGTATCAAATTTTTCTTGACTACTTCTCATAAAATTTTGCATCAAATACATCGATGGCTTAGTGCTTGAAAAAAATTCGATATGCATAGACATTTTTTCGGAGACTAACGTCTGGTCTAGGAATTTTAACAAAGCTTAACGCATAGTAAATTCCCCTTATGTGTAACGAGCGTTTATTAATAAACAGTGGGCCGTTCAAAATTCTCCGTACGGGGTATAGATAATTTAATAATAATCAAACAAAGGAAGCCGCTCATCACAAGTGACGCGTCGTATCAAATCGGGCCGACAGTCAAGTTCAAACGATATCGCTCCACAAGCGCTGCACCCCTGAACTCACGGTCCGCTGTGGCATCTCATGATTTTGCTGTAATGGTACGCTATTCAAAGGTTAAAACATTCTGTCATTACCTTTCACGTATGATTTCAATGTAATGTTTGTCAACAGGAGTAAAATTAAATTATATTTAACACCTACTATTGAACCTAATGCACTATTTACATGTTGATTTGGGAGCATAGGAAATACATAGAACGTAGCTAGCTGCTTCTCTTCTCGCGCAGATCTTAAAAGCCTATCGAGGGAATGGGTGAAAATCTCAGGAATCCTGTTATAGGCGAGGCACCTAGCGACCCATCACCTTTCTGATTCCCCTTTGCACCTATACACCCACAATAACGCTAATAGTTACCTTTAGGTCTTGTTACTCTGGGCTATGTCTACCCCGTAAGGTACAAAGACGTGTTATATGTATGTATGGATGTATTGAACCTAAAGTGTTGAATCTAACTCGGGCTTGACCGGTTTTTTTCACCCGGCACCTCCACCACGGGCGTGCGACTACCATAGCAGTTTTGACTCGTCAAATAATTTTGCCGCACACTCAAGACAGTTATATAAACAGGTTTCGTTGACAGAATTTTAATGAAAACCATGATTATAAAGCTCATAATTTCATTAATTATGTGTTATTTTCATGCTTGTTTCGTAAATCAACATAAATTATTGTAAACTTTCTTGTAACATGTATTTTTAATGATGTTATTCTGAATTTGCTAACCCACATAAACTATGTTATGGTTTGACCGACTCGATGAAATTTGTGATTCATAGTGTCTAAAATAACTAAAAAACGTTAACTTTTGTGTTGTTGATAATACTCATTAAGTTTTACATTGTAAGTGTGTTTATTAGTAAGTTCCACGCATCGTAAGTGTGAAGAGAGTCAGTAAATACAAACTAGATTGACAACAGTAGCAGGACATCGGCGATGCTCTGTTTACTATTTGTTGAAAGCATCCCGATGTCACAGTCGTAGTTAGCACAGTAACCTAAGAATGTATTTTTAATTAGGGGGTTTAATATATTTTATAAAAGTATTTTACTAATATTATGATAATTGAAAGTGCTCTACGTTGATATTCTGTCTGATGCACTTTTGATATCTAACTGTTTTAGGTAATTAAAGTCTACAAGTCTATAAGGCTGCTTTTAATACCTAATTATTTTGTACATTTTCTTATTTTTTCTAGAAAATCGTACAAAATTTTGGACCGCGTCCATAAATTTTTTCCACTGTATTAAACATACTTACATGAACACGCACTCAAAATTGCAATCATGTTCACTACTATTTCATTGTATCGAATAGCTTTTACCATCTTTCACACACATCACAATCATGAAAGATTGTACGTTAGACAATGTGACCTCCCCGGTCATTTTTATGCTTAAAAGAATTAATGTTTACAAAACTGTAGATTAGGATACTGTTGCCATCCCGACTGTAGCAGATCACTTCGGTGCATTAAACTGAAGAGGCTACCGAGTGTTCTCACGAGCGCCACTCAATTGTTCTACAACCTTTTAACTGCAGGGCAATGGGGCCACGGCGAGTAAACCTTCCAAGGGGTAGTCGTGGACAATCTATTGGATTTGTTTGTGCACGGTTTCTCTCATACAGTGCATGCTTGGCTATGAAATTGAATTTTTGTAGACGATTTTTTAGTTTTTTGTGGAGTCCAATCTGCGCGAGCATCAAGAGCAGTTTGTCAACCACCTTTGCAGAATATTGGAGTTCTTCGGCTCCAGGCCAGAAAGGAAGGCCACAATGTTGAAGAGCACATTGATACTGGCAAGGTTGATAAGCAAACGACGTAGAAAAAGCCCAATAAGAGAAGATCAGGCCCGTTCTACTTTGAACACTCAATTGCACGTAACACAAAATGCCAAGAATATTTATAACCATTGGCATTTAAGTTGATATCCTTAGATTTTGTGATAAATTGTTACGTGTGCCCTTGCAGGGCGTCATGGACCGACTAATAAATAAATAAATAAATATTTTTTATTTTATTTCTTTAATGTGCACAGATGGCGGGACCCCATCAGAAAGAAGTTGATCCCACGAGGGCTTCAAGATCCTAAAAAAAAAAAATTAAACTGTTTATTTCGGAAAAAAAAACAATACATTTTACACAGCAATAACTACTTAATCCTTAATTTGTAGCTCAATGCTCAGCAATGGCATGGAATAGACGGTCAATATTATGGTGTTATGTCAATATAGGATCGTGGATTTCTAAACAACCGGATTCGCTGCGATACTCATCAATATTTCGTGATATGGATCGCGATATGCGTGAATCATACAATAATATTGACTGTCTTATCGAATCCATGCTCATGAGGAATACAACGCGATGAGAAGAGTTAAGGCTTCAATTTTTAACCCAGATGAGTTTCGAGCGTGGGATACAGCGGGGAGTCGCCGTAGTAGGCAGCGCATACAAATTGTGGTGCGGCAAACTCATGTTGCCTACCGCTGCCTAACTTGGTGAACCGCACTGCACGCCACTGTACTGGCTAGTCATATGTAACCGGAGATCCAACGCCTTGAGTGTCTATACAATTTAGATTATCATAGATTACACCCGCTTTATATTCAAGGTTTTCATAACAATAAAAGGAAATAATTTTAAAAAGAACTAGTAAATGTGGGCATGTGAGCGAAAACAGTAAAAATATAATATTATTTGGTATATTATTTGAATACCTCTCATTTGGCTGCAAATAGTTAGCTTTAGGGCAACGCAGCTTATCATGTTAATATCGTAACATAACTAAATGCTTATTACAGTAATTTTGAGCCTGGAGTGCATGTCAAAATGTAACACATTCATCTCATTTAAATTACGGTACAGGCATGTAAAAATTACAAGTATTACAACCCAGACTCAATCGGGTAAAAGCCAACACAAACTCTATTATGGAGATTGCAACGTGCAAGGCAATAGCCACGATCTTAGAGCATTAAACCAACCAGAGGCGTCATGTGGCTAGCATTAAATTTGCAAGACCGACGAGTTTATGATATACAGGGTGGTCCAAACACTGACGTCTAAAAAAAAAATTTTGATGCCTCACATCCGGGGTTATCCGAATATACCCCATGTATGTTGGCCGATTTTTTGTAGTTTTCGAGTAATTAATTTTTTAAGATTTTTTCAAGAATTTTCGGGCCGAGCAGTTTATCATCATGTAACTTTTTTGGTTTCGTTTTTTTGAGTGTTTTTTTTTTATGACATTATCCTCACAAACTGCACTTTCACACGTAAAATAATCAGCTTCCCAACCTTGAGCCAAGTTACAACAAAATTGACCGAAAGTGAAAGTTTTACCTTTGAGCAAATCGAAGTTTGATTTTGTAATTAAAAAAAAACTAAAAATCTCAGAATTCAAAGACCATAAGTAATTTTAAAAACTTCGCTAATCTCTAAACTTGCAGAATAATGCAAAAAAAGTGACACTTAATAGGTCATAATTTGCTGAATTCGACTTTCAAACGTACTAAGGTAGAGTGTGTAATAAAGAGTCTGTTGTTAGTAACATAAAAACTGTTTTATTTTGGCCGAACCTAATTTGGTACTGGCCATCAATAAAGCCATGTAATACTTTTTATGAACAAATAAATTTGTTCTTCTTTTGTTTTAAGAAAGGAATCACGTCTTTTATTGTGAAATAACTAATAGTTACTTCTGCTCTCGTTACGATTAGTTTCTGAATTCTTCTCGCTTTGTTAACTGGACTCTGATTGATTTGCTTTACGACCGACTTGTGCTTGTGTTTTGGACTTTTGAACTTTGCCTAGTGATTGAATTTTCTTTCGTGTAGCAACATGAACTACACTCTTAGTGAATATGCAGAGATGCATTATTATTATGGTGTAGCTCAAGGCAACGGACATTTAGCGGCGAGGCTGTACCAGCAACAATTGGAGCACCGGGAAGCCCCACGGCAGCATTACCCGGACCACAGAGTATTCATAAACACACATTTGACACTGATGGCTGGACGCGTTCCTTGCCATCCAACTCACGAAGGAGTACCCAGAGTGGATCCAAATAGGAGGGATGAAGTCTTGGCAGAAATCCAAAGAGACCCGTCTACAAGTTCAAGGAGGATTACTAACAGAACTCGAATACCTCGTGCCTCGGTCCTAAGAGTTCTTAAGTCAGGTAAGTAAATCTCTAAATTTCTCAGGTTACACTTTTAGTCAGAATTCATGATTATTGTACGTTTTTTCTTTAAGAGCGGTACCACGCTTACCACTTTCAGCGGGTCCAGCAGCTTCATGGAGAAGATTATCCGAGACGCGTAGCATTTTGCCAAGCTATGCTACAGAAATCCACAGAAGACGCAGATTTTTTTAATAAAATTTTATGGAGCGACGAATCGCGGTTCGAAAGGACTGGAGTGTTCAACATCCATAACTACCACAGCTGGGCCGTTGAGAACCCTCACTTAGGAAGAGGCTCCAACTTTCAAGTGCGATTCAGTGTGAACATGTGGTCAGGGATTGTGGATGGCCAGTTAATTGGGCCTTTTGAATTGCCAGCGAGATTAAATGGAGCCGAATATTTGAATTTTTTGCAAAATGATTTAAATGGATTGCTGGAGGATGTCAACCTCGAAACGAGGAGAGAAATGGTCTTTCAGAACGATGGTGCTCCTTGCCACTATTCAAGGGCTGTAAGAGACCACCTGGACGCAACATATCCCAACAGGTGGATTGGGCGTGGCGGGCCGATTCCATGGCCTCCGCGGTCGCCGGATTTGAATCCCATAGACTTCTTTGTCTGGGGATATTACAAAGAACTGGTTTACGCAAAGGAATCAAACACCGAAACGGAACTCAGACAAAAATTAGAAGAAAGCAAAAGGACAATACAAGAAAATACAGATGCATTCCGGAGACTAGGAGCGACTTTTTTAAGGAGATGTAGGCTATGTATCGAAGTTGACGGCAGAACATTTGAAAATCTTTTATGAATAACGTGTTTAAATTAAATTGTATTGTTTTATTTGATCCACGAACATTCTACCTCTTAAATTTTTCCATCCTTTCTTAAAACAAAAGAAGAACAAATTTATTTGTTCATAAAAAGTATTACATGGCTTTATTGATGGCCAGTACCAAATTAGGTTCGGCCAAAATAAAACAGTTTTTATGTTACTAACAACAGACTCTTTATTACACACTCTACCTTAGTACGTTTGAAAGTCGAATTCAGCAAATTATGACCTATTAAGTGTCACTTTTTTTGTATTATTCTGCAAGTTTAGAGATTAGCGAAGTTTTTAAAATTACTTATGGTCTTTGAATTCTGAGATTTTTAGTTTTTTTTTTAATTACAAAATCAAACTTCGATTTGCTCAAAGGTAAAACTTCCACTTTCGGTCAATTTTGTTGTAACTTGGCTCAAGGTTGGGAAGCTGATTATTTTACGTGTGAAAGTGCAGTTTGTGAGGATAATGTCATAAAAAAAAAACACTCAAAAAAACGAAACCAAAAAAAGTTACATGATGATAAACTGCTCGGCCCGAAAATTCTTGAAAAAATCTTAAAAAATTAATTACTCGAAAACTACAAAAAATCGGCCAACATACATGGGGTATATTCGGATAGCCCCGGATGTGAGGCATCAAAATTTTTTTTTTAGACGTCAGTGTTTGGACCACCCTGTATATGTGAAAGATCGAGCACCGTAATACTAGTAATACCATCAAAAAATAATTTCATATCATAAACTCTGCTTACTACACTTTTCGATGACGTCTATGCGACAAACGATAACTTGAGTTTCACACAATCACACTTACAACTTACACAGACAATAAGTAGAAGAATAAGAATAAGAGAACTTTATTAGCTAATACAGAAACACAAACAGAATATTATACATGGATACTTATTCTAACTATCCAAATGGCCGCCACTCAGCTATGTGTCACGATAAGATCCAGGTTAATGTCGTGACCAATAATTACCACAGAATAGTACTTAATTGTTACAGAGTACCTATGTCACTGGTTGTCGTCTCCAGTTGGCTTATTCCTCGAAAGCCGCGATGATTGACACACGGTGTCCTCCCATACGGTGTTGGTGGCCGGTCAGACGAATCATGATTTTTTTAACCTTTTTCCCCCAGTGCTACCACAACCCTTCATTTACAGGGAATAACTCCACTAATTGCTTTATGTTTAACATTTTTAAACATCAACTCATGAGTAATGAATACGTGTAGAAATATCAAGAAACACATTGTCAGGTAATTTAGCTTCGAGTTTAAAATATGCACAGAATAAAGTCGGTTCTAAATTTGCAATAAGAGCAAAAGTTAAGAGGCGGCGCATTGAAGAATAGTTCGCATGCGAGTCCCTGGACATTGTAATGAGCCCCCGAGACCATGAGGAGACTTGTTTTATCTTTATTGAACTACATTTGTTATTTTACTGTCGCCTATCGCTTACTTGGCTAGTAATAAAATTATAGTGCTATAATAACATGCTATTCTCAAATGACGATCAACTGAGCGCCAAATTGATCTCCACGAGATCTCTATGAGACTAACAATTAAACGGCAAACGGCATCGCCACAAGATCTCTATAACATTGAAAATTATGCACCAAAATCTCTATGAGACTAACAACTAGAGCCGAAACATTTTATATCTGAGAGATTTCTGTACCTAGATGACTCGACAGTTACAGTCTTAGTACATAATTGTTTGAGAACGATCGTTAGTGTTAATATGAGCCTGTAAGCGTAAAATCTGCTTATTTAATTAAAAAAGGTAGCGAAACTAGTTCACGAAGTATATAAGCCAAGGCAACTAAACGTGCGTCATAACATTGTACATCTGTATATGTGTGACCTTATTAATACGTGTGCCATCCATTATGATAATGTGAACTCTTCTTTGCTCTATGGCCTCTAATAATTCCTGACTTAGCTTCAAAATATCGAAGGCAATCAAGCAAGTGGCTCACCTGATGGTATGTGAACACCACCACCACTCACGGACACCCGCATGAGCCGCAAGACTAGAGGATTACAGATGCGTCGCCAGCCTAGAGC
Source organism: Pandemis corylana (assembly GCA_949127965.1). Classification (NCBI taxonomy): domain Eukaryota; kingdom Metazoa; phylum Arthropoda; class Insecta; order Lepidoptera; family Tortricidae; genus Pandemis; species Pandemis corylana. The sequence continues at coordinate 5,980,352 of OX421860.1, forward strand.
GCTAAGAATAATACATCATGTACCAGTAATTCTACTGGCTGTCTTATTGTAGGTACACGTCGGAACACAGAAGCGCAACCCTCTGTGCTCTCCTAACTCCATCATATAGTGGTATTGTTGCTAATACCCAGCATGTATTCTGTATCAAATGTGCTACGTATGTATTGATTAAGGTTCAAATCTGGGGGCACGATAATGCCCCCACCAAGACGAAAAAAAGAAGACGAGACCTACCTTCCCACGAACCGTTTCGTCGTATTTTCAAACTCTCATAACATTGTCCCGGTAACACTAGAGAGCCCCAATTCACAGCATAAGATGTGGTTAGGGAACTTATTAACTTAACTATAGGTACCCTTGGTCCCATTTGTTAGTCTGCGTTAATACTTAAAAAAAACTTTATTATCAATGGTAAAAAAGATAAGTATGTCAATTTACTACCTACATTGGTGGACATTGTCTAGCCGTGGGGCATTGATATGTTTTCACTAATGAACAAATAATTTGTTGGTTTATTTTGCAATAAAACATTAATTAATAAATCTATCAAGCATGTGAACGTATGTGTGGTGTGAGCTGCATACTATAAAATAATGAGAACAAAAACACAACCCTCCATTCCGGAGGCAGTAAAGTAAATTTCATGGATACTAAGAAATAACAACGATTTATTAAATACCACAAAAAGGTAAAATAATTGAATTTCACTTGCTATACAAAGTGCGTACATAATAATAATAATAATAACATAAATAAATAACGTAGCTGGCAACTTAAATGCTAACTTTGCCGTTAAGTAGTAACTTAACAAGACAAGTTCGGTTAGGTAGTCAAACTTGTCATTGCATTCGTAATGAGCATTTAATTCAACTGACAAATCTCTCGAACCACTATCAACCGTACATGGAAACACAATCAAAGAATTTGACAAGCTGAATGTCCGGTTAAAGTAAATTCGTATCTTTCGAAGCCTCCAAACAATTCCCAATCAAATCACGAACTCTCACCCATTCAAGTGCACTCACGCATGGATGTCAATGAGATTTCTTCAACAAACTTCTAAGATTGTTTTTAAAGTATTCATTCTCTATAGAGCCCGTTAGTTGACACGACTTGCATTTTAAACCGCCATAAAAGTAAAAGTTTAATATTTGAAGATGCGATGGTTAAGATAACGCCGATGCGTTGCGTTCGATGCCACCTGCACTCATTGACCAAAAAGTTTCAAAGTGAAATATCAACAGAACCACCAACAAGTTAGGGTGCACTTTTGTTTAAACATTTTTTGTAAACGGCATACTTGATGTGGTAATCTGGTATTCCGATGCCACACTGCTGGGGCTGCCTGCATTACACAGTCTGTGATGTGACTATTAAATATCAATATTTTATAGAAAAGGGGGCGAGTTATTTACGATCTTATCATTAATATTAACACCTTGTTTGTTTACAATAACTTGAGATAGATTTTTATCAATGAAAGAGTCGGACCCTTGCAGCATCAGCTGCTTTAAAAAAGGCACAAAAAAGAGCTTAGAAATCAATGATGTAATAAATGATAGCAACGCAGAATAGTTATTTTTAAATGTAGCATTTGAAACAAGGTACACCGGAGGTTATCAAAAATGATTCTGCTCCACATCCTGCTCTTTGTTCAAGTTGATGTTTTTACCCTCAAGTATCTAATACAAACATTGATTTTTCGATTTGATTTCTGTGTGATCTTTTAACATCAACAATGATCGAGTTTCGATCTGATACACCCGCGCTTGGCTGACCCCGGGTTAGGTCGAGTTGAGTCATGAAACAAGAATTAAGAGAATTTCAAAACAATGTAAGAAGGATCACGTACTACGCGGTGCATGGAAGTTCATCCGATGTTCTTGTGTAGTATAAAATAGTAAAAAAAGACGTGAATATTAAAAAGGACGTCGAGGTCAAATATGATTTAGAAACAAAACCAGAACGAAACGAGAGGTTGTCTTTCTTTGAACTCTGAACAGCAGTAGGGTTGATCCCGACTTGTTTTTTCTTTTTTTTACTAAATATTCCTTGTTAGGGGTTTGATTCGTGTAATATCGATAGTATAACTAGCAAGCATTTGTTAATTTTCCCACGATATCGCCATAAAATGGTGATTAAAATTTACTAATTATACTCATGGACATTAAATGATTCAGGTCCCACAGCAACCGTAATATGAGAGCAAAATTAACTCGGTGGTCAAATAGGTATCATTTAATATAAATGATAATTAACTTTTATTATTTGTGAATGAGCTGTAAATAATAATTATGTCGTCGATTTATTGGCTGTTTATTTTTCTAAGTGGCTCTACTTTTAATTTGATGGTATTTATTTAGATCTGTTTTTATAGGGAACTTGAACTAGTGACGCATCGCATCCTTTTGGTCGAACCGGTCATATGTCCATCTGTCATTTCGGAGTTATTAATGTAAAAAATAAGCTCGGGTTGTTAATAAGTAAAAAACCCACGGGCACCCGCTAGGATGATAGCAGCTTTATCCCTTCTTTGACACAAACTTTAGATCGGATCGGCCCCACAAAAGGGCGCCGTTTTTTAAAACGAAATACTTATGTCGTAAAAATTGAAAAGCGGACACTTTTTGTTGTGGCTATTAACTAATAAAATATTTCTGTTACTAAGGACAATTTATCGTCCCGTGTCCATTAAAAGGATATTTTATGTTGATCGTTTGATGTCCGTTTAGCATAAAAATGTTTCTTAGATGATCCAATTTGATTACGTTGCTTAGATACTGCATGGTTTCGTTATCCTTGGACATACTTTGTTTATCTTGACAGCCAGAAAGCAAGTACTGTTGACGGAAAGTAGAGTAAATATATTATCATTTTATGTTCAGACAATCTTGTCTTTCAACTCAATGGCTACTGTACGTATGTTAAGATAAGACGGCCATTAATTCACATGCATTTCATGCATATATTCGTTCTGAAATAAATGCGATTAACAAAGAAGGTTTTATGGTTTATAATAATCATTTTGAACTTATATACATACCTACGTCACTAGTGTTAGGTACAAGCCACCTTCTCAGAACGAGAAGGCTTGTGCTGTTGTCTCTACAAGGGCTTTGAAATAAGAAAAGAATAACACAAATACATGCATCAGGCTTTTGTATACGCTCTAAATTCATAAGAGACTAGATGTGGAATCAAATAAACCTGTAGGTAGAGTTAACGCTCAACTAAACTATATAAACAACTTACCTCTTAATTGGAATATTTTGAATTTAATGTACAAACCTTATAATTTTATTTGTATTTCTAGAAACGAAATGTAGGAGATAGTTGCAAAATGTTCTTTATTATAAAATAATATTGCTTTAACAACAAAAATAAACATAGTTTATGGTTACAAAGAGGTTAATTCGTTTGATCGTTTTGCGTAAAATCGACTACGTAGGTAGAACTAAAAATACCCACTTTATCGACTCATAAATTGGGTCTAAACTTGACTCTTATACGAGCTATTTGTCGTTTGCAGAAACATTTTTTTTAAATGAGCCTTGATTTCGGAAAATCAAATTCTCTTTTTACGGAAACTTTCAATTACGAGAAAGAAAGAATTCTAATTGAGTAACAAAACAAATTAAGTAAATAAGAAAAAAATATCAGTTAGCCACAAAGTAATTTATCTGTCGATTATCCAAAAGTTAGTTTAACTGATTCCTATGACTAATTCGGCACGGAATAAGAATTTTAATTAAGAGAACTGGTTCATTATTGCCTTGCCAGTCGTAAAACAATAACGCACGGACGCACATTCGCACTCGGGTTTAAATTTGCTTTGGCTGTAAACGCGGCTCCTTTTAGCGACTGTGGCAACGGTTGATTATTGAAACTTAAGTAACACCTGTGAAAAGGCTTTTATGTACCGCTTATCGCGAAACAATGAGTTCTAAACCATTTTAATTCATTTAATTGGCGCGCCCTAATGAAGTAAAAAGTACTTGCATACGGTACGTAAGTATGGTTACTTTTCGTGTCTACTTGCCCCATTCTACGTTGACGATTTTTTATGTAGTTTTTCTTTTGTAAGTTGCGTTGTTTTTATAGAAATATAAGCCCACTTCATACCAGTAACAGGAGATAATCCCATGATTTTTCTAAGTTGATAAACTCCATATGCACAGGGTACAAAATCATTTTTTTATGAATATTCGGTAAGAGCAAATAACGACATTGTACAATGAAAGGGCGCGCTTTCTAGCTTACTCCGCTGAGCGAGCAAGAAGTTCTGTGATGGTTCGTAAGAGGGCGTGGATTTAAATATTGTGACGAGGGCGAAAATAACAGCTGTTTGCTGGGAAACATTGGGACGATCGAGAACATCGAGTGTTAAACCATTATAGAATGATTACAAAATAGCGAACGTTTTAAGTATTTCTTTTTGTATTATCGTAATAACAATAAGATTTTATTAGGCTTTCCAGCAAAAGTCCGTGATCCGGTAACTACCAAAACATTGTAGGTATTCCAACTAAAAGTTTTATGCGTGTATAATTTGCTTGTGTGCTAAACGATTCTTTAACGAAAAAAAAACATGCACCTTGCTACTCCGTTAATCAAATACTTTTTTGCCTACTTACTAGAATTTTATATTAGTTAGGTACTGCATTTTAATTATTTTTTGGACATCTGGCACAAAACAAAATGACACACGTAAGGACGTTGACAGCAATTTTGACAGAGGCCTGACTTTCGTTCCCCTAAACTATATAAAAAATAAGTACATACCTAGTTATGTTGTAGAAAGACTGGGTTGTTTTAATTTGTCTTTTAATATTTGAACATTTTTGAACGGCGAACGACGTGTACTTCAATTATCTCAGTCATTCATCTCAGTCAGTCTTCATAAGCTTTATGAGAGGAATGATTCTCTTGATACTTTCATGCAGCTTTAATAATTTAAAATTTTAAAACTGCTACTTTGGCTCTATAACAATGTTGAAAGGAGATAGAATCTGTATTAAGGTTTTGCAGGATTGTAAATTAAAACATCAATAATTTTTGTAGCAGATATGTTATCTTATTTGTAATCTTTCTAAAATTGCGATACTGCTGATTTGAACTAATATTAAAGATTTCTTTAAAAGTTAATAAACGTGCAAAAACTATCAAAAAAGAATTACTAAAATTAGAAACATGACGTTCAAAATTAATATTTATTTAAAAAATTATATATATTACAGCTGTTAAACCGTGTCCAAGTAATTAGTAACAATTTTGTCTATTACTCTCTCTCTCTCTCTCTCTCTACTTAAGAGCTTTTGTCGGTGGAGTTCTCGCCATCCATTCCTGTCCTCCGACAACTGTTTCATTTTCTGGTAGGTACACAACCTCAACCTTCTCCTTAATTGTCTTTTTAGCAGTGGCAAATTTTATATTTTTTATTACAAAAAAGATAATGTAAAAGTAGTATTTTAAAGTATCAAGATTGCAAGGTCCCACATTATAAGAACTGTTCGAGATAGAGCACCCGACGGTCGGAGAACAATTTGAGGGTAGGTGTGACTCAGCGAAATTAGTATTCCCTTTTTAAAAGAACCATTGATTTAACAAAACCTGCTAATGGCACCCTGTATTGTTCGGGGATTCCGGAATGACGATGGACTCTTGATCTTTAAATAAACAACTCATTTCGTATCATCGTTTTTTCTTTTAATATTAATATTCTTGCTTTTTTAGAGAATGAAGCGAGGCAAATGAACCATACGAATTTTAAGTGACAACCGTTGTACCGTCAGCTAAATATTATGAGGTCTGCCACTTAAGGTTCAATGTTCACATCCTATCATAAAATGTAATGTTGGTAAGGCGTGGCTGCCAACTTGAAAATTCGACTTTAGCGACATTTTAATTTCAATAGGTAGTAGGATAAAAAGTGGTAATAATACTATTACATCTCTAATACTTGAGGGACTGCAGAGTGAAACAAGGGAGCTAAGATAAAATTATACCTTTTGTTTGTTTACTTTATCCTCAATTTATCTTGAACACGTCAAGTGCTAGAGGTAAATTAAAAATATTGTACAGTCACGGTCACCCACAACTTTTTGCTATTAAACTGCGGTCAAAATCGATGATACTTTCCTACTACTCGTATGATGATATCTACTTACCAACTAAGTAACTCGTAATTTCTAAAAGGAACGGGTTGTTTGGAAACCTACAAATAAAACCACAAATCTAGAAATTTAAGTAATAAGTAATTAACTCATTGATGATGCTAATCAAGATCAGCATTGATGACAGCATCAATGTTGATCTTGACTACGACAACAGCTTTTTGCATCCCATTTAGTGGATCTATAATGACACCTTCTCTTCTTCTTCCTTGCCTTTTTCCCATTATTTGGGGTCGGCTCTTCTCGTTCTATTGTCCCAGGACAATCTCTCCTGTGTTCTCTTTTCAGTACTTTGGGCTCGTTCCAAGTCGCCAAGGACCTCTTACGACATGCCTGAGATTATTGTAAAAGTAAATTATTTTGTACGATACGAGTCAAATTAAAATCGAAACTAGCACTTATTCATAACTTTGCGACGTTTCAAACGAAAATTAGCTTAATGACTAACTATGCGAAGGCTCCAGTCAGTCATTCAGGTTATCGATTCGAACATAATTGTACATTACTCGTTCTACTTCTTGACCAAATCGTTTATGTTTTGAATAAAACAGGCTTATACTTGCTGTGCACTGAAGCTTTGTGATTAGATACGAAATTGTCACACGTTGTCGTGAATTAGGTGAATTGGTAATATTGTATCTGATAATAAAACATGACCCTGAACAATATTACACATTCTTGTAATAATACGAAATCGTCATTACATATTTTAATGGCGACTCCGTCAGTGCGGAATTCGTATATCGCTATCCCTCAGGAAACCTGCCACTTTCCCGGATAGACCGCATAGTTTCTACCACAATCCACAAAACTTTCTCCCTACCCGATTGTATTAAAGTTATGTGGCTTAACCGTGAAATAAGCAAATAGACGAAAGAATAGGAGAGTCAGTATTGTTTTCATTTTTATAATATGAATTTTGGCTCAACCATCGGGAATCTTCTTGTTTGGAATAACTTCCGTTACAATCACGAAGTTTGTATTTTACTGCTTAATAAAGTCGTTGTCGGTTATCCAAATTGGACAGCCCATTACCATGAATTAAGTCTATTTTTAGGGTTCCGTACCTCAAAAGGAAAAAACGGAACCCTTATAGGATCACTTTGTTGTCCGTCTGTCCGTCCGTCCGTCCGTCTGTCAAGACCCTTTTTCTCAGGAACGCGTGGAGGTCTACTGCCCCTTGGAACTGTGAAAAAATCAAAATTCTAAGCCAACGCAATCAAAAGATACAGCCGTTTATGCCGCAAATTTCCGCAAATTTTCAACTCTCAAGGGAATCAAAACCTACAAGGTAGTTCCCGTGAACGCAGAATCTTGAAATTTGGTATGAAGGTAGGTCTTATAGCACAGATTAAAGAATAATTGCGAAAACCGTAAATGTGTATGTATGTCTGTATATAGCAGTGACCAATATAAAGTAACCCCACACTGCGTACATTTTGCTTTGGAACAGGGCTCTGCTTACACTGGTTTTAGATATTTATAGATAATGATACGGAACCCTCGGTGCGCGAGTCCGACTCGCACTTGACCGGTTTTTTTTTATATGAAAACAAAAGAGCAAGCGAGTCATCTGATGGTAAGTGAGACATCGCAATATTAGAGGGTTGCAGAATGCTAAGACTAAGATAGAATACCTCACGCGCCAGCACTTTCACCGGCTGTCTTACTCTCCATGCCGGAACACAACAGCGTAAAGTGTGCCACTAAGCACTGTTGCTTGGCAGGAGGATTAGCTAGTAAGACGGCGGTAGCGTTGCGGTCGGAACTTACACAAGGTCCTATCACCCGCAAAATCATGATATCATTATGGTCTTTGCATTAAAACGATTCCATCATTCCACTAAGCCGCAAACGTCGCGTTAAACTGAACAAATGACGTTGCTCAACAGTGTACGAGTAAAATCACTTCGTCTTGTTGTTTTCCGTAAATTTGTCTCTTTTATTGTTTGTTAAGCTATGCTGTATTAGTTTTTAACAGGTCAGCTATTCGTATTTGGCCGGCTCAATGGCCAACGGTTTACTCATCGCACGTGTGCTGACAAAGAATTGACCCTAACTGTTGATGTTTTGTTCCGCTTACTGCCTTGCGATATATACAACTACAGAAGGACTACGCGGTTTGACGGCTCAATAGAATCATTGCTAAATTGTCTAGCACGGTTTTTAATTGAATATCGCTTGTATTTAGTTAGGAATGATTGAGCTGAGGTTAGAAGCAAATTTGATTCAGTTCTAATAGCCAGTTTGATTTAACATTTAACATGTCGGTGCTTAATGATAATACAACATAAGTATGTGTAGGTGGGTGTAGTTAGTTACAATGGTACATATAGTCATCAAAACAGTATGACTTTTTTGCTAGTTTCAATATCTTCCACATCAAGAAACAAAGGTCAACTAACTTTACCCGCGGCTTTGCCCTTGTTACGATACACTTTTTCGGTAAAGTGATCACTGTGCTGAGGAGACAATCATAACTAGACCTTTTATCTATCAGGTATTATAAGGAGTTAGGTGTCTTGACGTCGACATCAATATACCTGACTCCATGTAATGCTTCCAAGTGAAAGGATCAAGTTATAATTGCCTACTGGGCGCAGAAATCACTTAATGAACGAAGTTCCTTACAAGAATTACGCAGCAAATCTGTATCAGACCAAGCAAGAAGAATTTCTTCCATTCCATTTTTTTCATACAACAAATAATGAAAACGAGTAAGCAAGTTACTTGATGTTAAGCAATCACTACTGCCCATGGAAGTCCGCAACACCAGTTCTAGTTGTTGATATCCTTAATATCAAATTTATTAGTGGAGATTAAAACTACATTCCAAAAACCAAAGCCAATAGAATATTATGCAAGGTTTTCAATTAAGCAGTTTTAATTGACATGTTACTCGCACACGCAAGTGGAACAAAACCTGTCTATTCAAACATGCTCCAGCCAAACGTCGAGGTGTGTCAAAACTCAGGGTCATAAGAGCGATCTACTTTGGCTGCACTTCATTACGACTCGTGACGATTACATCATTTTAGTTGAGGTTAAATTTGAGGTCATGTTATAATGCACTCAATGCCATGCAAATGTAACAATGTTTGAGGTACGTGTTTCCTGCTATGGTACGATTTTGATTGCAAAGCGCCGTGAAAAAATTGTCTAGGTCATACGTAGATCTTTACGTGACCCTCTGTTACAAAATACTTTAAGCGCATTTTTGTAAGGAAGTGAAAGAAAATTACGAGTCAGTCGGCTCTATTAATTCTTTCTGCGCCAAAATATTTAATTCATAAATTAAATAGTATTACATTCTAAGAGACAGAAAAATCTAGCAGTTTCTTTAGTACAACCGGTTATAGTGTAGCGTTTTTCTTCTGCCTGCATACTTGCACTACGCGAGCCGAGTATGCTGTTTCTTATGAGTGTTGAAACCGAGACCAACTGGCTTCATAAATTTCTATAACTGTTGAACTACGACGTCAGAAGTACGAATATTGGAATCTAGTTTTGGTTCAACTTTAAGCATAATGTTGTTTTAATATGTAATTACAAAAAAATTAAGAAGCTGTAGATGAACCATACATATTCCATTTAAGAAACTTACTAGCTTTTTTACTGACTGTATCCACTTGCATTGTCATCCGTCCTACATATGTGTATCAAATTTCAAGTCAATCGAACCAACCGTTGAAGAGTTCCCTCCTGCGGAGACGATCCTGGCTGATCGACCAGAATTCTACTATCCGATTAATGTATTGTCATCTGACAGTCATGTATACACAAGTATGCAAAAATTCAGCTCAATCGGATGAAGATATCTGCTTTAAAATTGAATCGCAAGATTCCACCCGGACAAACATACATACATACATACGTTGCAAGTTAATATAAAGCTTGTAAAGTATTGGGTGTGTTTTGTTATATTTTAGCCTGAGGTGAAAATATAAAGCAGACACTGAGCACTTCAATCGACAAAGTGAGGCCGGTTAAAATACGCTTTGCTGTGTCCTTACAGTCGCGTGTAGAGTTTAATACCTATCCATTGGCCGATGGAGTACTTCCTTGGATTTGAATATCACTGTCATACTGTAGAGCCAATATTATTGAGATCAACCTTCCGTCACCGTGTTATGTTATGTCTTACCCACCTCCTGTCGATAGACAATTCAACGTTATGTTAGTTTAACATAAATGCTTACTCAAATGCTATGATAGTATAATAATTATGATAAATCACCGCATCTTCGTATTGATTGAATTGTCATTAAGCGTATTATCCTACTAATTTTCTCCTATTGTTCTGAAGTAGGCACAAAAAAAAATCTAAAGACACCCTAGTAATCTATGGCCGGGAATCGAACCCGGAACCTCGTCATTCCGTGACGCGTGCTATACCCCTACACCACCCATAGCAGGTAAGTTTTTATTAGCCAAATTTTTAATTTTTCTATTTGTTACTAGCTGTCACCTGACCTTGTTACTATGCGAATTTTTGTCGCTCAGCGTCAAAAATAAACCCGTATTTACGAACGCTTTACTTTATGTTTACCTAGCATCCGTTTGTTTTTATCTGCCACCATGACATTAGCTTTTGCTAGACACAGACAAAATATCATTTTTAGGGTTCCAGCAGTCGTCTTCTAACAATTCTAGTAACTTTTTTTGTTGCCGCTATAATAGCAAAAAATAGTAGAAATCTAACTTATTATATGTCTGTCTGTCTATGTAAGTAACCAATATAAAATGACCTCACACTGTACATATTTTGCTTAGGAGAAGGGCTCTGCTAACACTGGATTCTATATTACCTTGGCGAATTTGCACGAAAACCTCGGTGCGCGAATCCATTGGCCGGTTATCTTCTAACAATTTTAGTAACTTTTTTTGTTGTCGCTATAATAGCAAAAAATACTAGAAATCTAACTTATTTTATGTCTGTCTATGTAAATAACCAATATAAAATGACCTCACACTGTACATATTTTTCTTAGGAGCAGGGCTCTGCTAACACTGGATTCTATATTAACTTGGCGAATTTGCACGAAACCCTCGGTGCGCGCGTCCGTTAGCCGGTTTTCTTCTAACAGGTCTAGTAACTTATTATGAATCAAAGGGGTAATCTTTTGATGGCAAGAGTACCGGTAAACACAAATATCGAGTGAGATTTAAACATAGATGTTGCCCCAGTTTTACTTACAGGAAAGGATTTACACAGAGTTGTAGAAACAAACTTCCGCTGTTCATTGGAATGCACAAATAGTTTTATTTACTGACCGAGATCTGATGGATGCAATGATTTAGATACGTAAGTTATGAGGATGCTCATTCGGCATCAGATCAGAGAGGATAGATCCTAACTAATATTATGAATGTGTTTGTTTGTTGTTCCTCTTGAAGACTACAACATCCCAACTAAGTATGATGAAATTTGACGTAGGTGTTACAATTTTATACCGATATAAATTCGAGAAATTATTATTTCTCGCCTACTTTGAAGATGACTAAAATATAAAATACTAAGTCATATTATATCATTATATATTGTATTAAAATACGTGGTAGCCTAGTGGTTTAACATGTGGCCTCTCAAGCACAGGGTCGTGAGTTCGAATCCCGGTACATTTGAAATATACCATGAGCTTTTCGGTGAAGGAAAACATCGTGAGGGAACCTCCACACATCTACGAAGTAATTCAATGGTGTGTGTGAAGTTCCCAATCCACACTGGGCCCGCGTGGGAACTATAGCCCAAGCCCTCTCATTCTGAGAGGCCAGTGCCCAGCAGTGGGACGTATATAGGCTGATGATGAGATGATTATAATATTATTATAAAGAGTGCAGGTATTTAAAGAGAACTTGTCTCCGAAAGAGATTTAGCGACACCTAGAAGGGGCACGACTCAGGGGTTAACACTTCAATTATTATTTTGTTACAAAAAGTGGAGCTCACGTCTAACCTACGCTTAACTACATCTAAATCAAGAAGCAACTCCCATTCACCAAAGATAAAGTCAGTCATGCTCACTCGCCGGGACGTCGGGATAATGAAATCGTCTCATACTTTCCCACATTTTTTGTCCTGCTCGTGACACTATTTTCACGTGATTTATCCGAGCTCAGATTCCCATAACCCAATTTATTTTCCTTTATTGATGCGTTTTATTGGAGTTTTTTCAAGAATAACGCGGTGTAAGAAAGTATTTTGTTTGCTCACTGATTCCGGCGACATTCGACTGGAACGAATGTTTACAAAAGCGAATCATGTTCTACATTACCCTATAATAACTGTTCATCAAATTATGCATTTTTAAGTATACTTTGCAATTACCTATCTATAGCTAGGTACGAAATTCAGATAAGATTTCCATTAAAATAATTATTATTGCCATTACTTTGATAACTTTGCTCAATCATAATTATGTAAACAAGGTAGTCTACAATGAAATACATAATGCAATGCAATACATACTAACAGCCAATTATAACATTGATAACAATTTGCAAGCGTTGCTTCTTCTCATAATAACTTGCATGTCAATAATTATAACTACACGGTAACTAGGTATAATATAGGTAGTTATTTACTCAAACATAATTATATCAAATAACAAGAACGTCTTATCAATTCTGAGTACAACTATCATAATTTTATGATTAAATAAAGCTACTGTTAAAACGTTTCCGTAGAACAGTCTATCTTTGTTATTATGTACCTTCCCAATAAAGGAGAAAAAATTATATAAAATTCAGATGCATTTAAAATGATTCACAATGTAATTAACGTCAAATTAAGTTCACATTAACTTATCGATACACATTAAACGGCGATTGTTATCCTAAGCTAAGTATCAATTAAATTGGTTTGAAAAAGTAGCTTTTCTTTTTAACGAAGGTACTTATTAAGTTAATGTCTGTAATTAGTGTTGTGTCTAGTTCTGTATAAGATTTTAATATTAATTTTCAAAGTCGCGCCATGAAATGGAGCTAATACGATGACTTTTAAACAACAGATGATAGATTAACTTCATGCTGCATCGCATAACACAGAGACCCAGCAAAATCCCGTAATAACATTATTCGCCTCACCTGTTCCCGAAGCTCCCGTGATCATTCAATTTCAGTAAGCGTCACCCACACGACAGATTAAACAGTTAAACAAACACAGCTCCTAAATGTAACCCCAATCACCGCTCCACAAACACACCGCCTTATTTGACTTACAATAATTTAGTTAACTCGCAAGTTCGCCCGTGTTCCCATGCTCCCATTGCCGTCCTAACAACAGAGCGATGCATCGGAATTGGCCACAAAATCACGATAAGTATCTCTCGGTTGTCACGAACCAATTCCGCCCGATACGCTCCCGAGGTTTCAAGACTTTCGAGTGAGAGGACGTGACCTTTGTGCCGGCTAGAACCAACTCAAAGTGTGAAACGTCATGTCTGGCCAGCGGGAGGCATGAGTTGACCAAGCGCCGAACAAATTTTGTTAATGTTTCAAACAGAAAAGGCTCCGGCTCATCAGACATTCGGATACCAGACGTCGATCAAACGCCACAATGAAAACAGAAATATCTGATTTGGTTTGACCCTGAGAACGGAGATTAGTCACTGCTGATGTTATGATTATTAGTTTCGTATATTTATGTTTTGAAACTATAATAGGATTTAAGTCTTTGTCTTACTCAGCCACCTAATCATAATAGTTTTAGGGGCTTACATTACCATTATCCAAATATATACTGAAATACAATTTTAAAAACTATGATATCACTCTTATTTAACGCTCAAAATGTACCATTTATTTTGATACTGCAAGTATTGTGAACCTTTTTTATTGTTACCTACTTTGGCTTGATGCAAAAAATCGCGTCGATTCGTTGTCTATTGTGGCGTGAAACAATTACGAGCAGAAAAGCAGACCTATACTTTCCGACTTTTGATGTATTTCTACCGATAACCTAAAGTTTGGGGTTCCGAAAATTTGGTAGGTATTATTTATTGTGACATACCAGACCAGAGTATCCATTCCCCATAGTATTCTCTACCAATATTTATTAAACTTTACCATTTCTTAAAGCAAACTACAGTTGTATTAAGGACTTTCGATTTGATATCTGCTCGATTTCTTATCTATTCCTGCGGACGTTGGGGATGATCGTCCGAGCAATGGAGCGGTTAACCGTGAAATCCAAAGATAGGACCAATAACCCGGTATTGATAGCAGGTATCTCTAAGCCAGATATAGTTTTGGAAACGTATTGGAGATAAAAGGTTGGACACGAAAGCCTGCACTTGACAAGGATTAAATACATTTAGAGGGGACTTCGGAAAAATAATGTGATAAACTTTTGAAGTTGTTGTGATAGTAAAAAAAGGTCTGGCGCCGTCGAATACTTTTAGCACCAAGCCCGGTTATTAAATATTTTCATGAATTAAACCTAGGCTTTAGTCACAAATAAATTCCATTTGTACTTCTGAAAATAAAATTAGTATTGCTTATTGAAATTTTAAATGTCGGGTTACATTACAATCAGCAGTAGGAGATAAACCTTTTATTTCCTTGGGGATAGAGTAGTGTTAAGTCATTTTGAGCCTTACAACTGATTGTTTACTTCTGCTGCCGACTATTTTGCATATTTCAACCATTAATATAGTACTTTTATGTATCAATTACATTTTAGCAAGTATAATTTTAAAAAGCACTGAATATTAATAACTTCTTTTATACGATGAAAATTATGCATTTATTTTTCGTGATAGAATATATTATGTAAAGGTTTGCTAGTTCAAAATTAAATCTTCTTTTTCAAACCGCTTGATTAGGTTATGGCATGACACTTAGTGATAGGTTTTTTTTTGCTACGCTTACGTTATAGGCAGCGTCAGTTGCGTCAACATACCTCCATACTTACTAAAGATACAGTAGGTTGGCTAGCCAGGGAACCGTCGCGTCGGCTGGGCAGTTTGAAAAAAAATTAAAACCTGACTGGTCGGACATTGAAAGCATGTCATACCATATGTTGCTAGCGACTGCGCTCACACTTCGAAAACTATTCCAAAAAAATCAATAACCACTCTTCGGACCGTGTCCGACAGAAGGTCACATAAATACACCTCTAACTAGTTACGAATATAGAATGTATTGTAAATCTCCTTTATAGCTCCCATAGTGTATCCGTGACGGTTGAAATATGACTTGGGAGCATTTTCTACCTGAAAAGGGACCATCATTATGGCCTGCGATGATTGTCGGCAAGCCGAAATTATTTTGAACCTTTTTTATGAGCGATCCGCTCCGAGAAATGAGTATTTCTCAATACTGCGAGAAACAACGGGCTTAACGGTTATATGCCGACATTTGGTTAACAACAAAGTATCTTAGTTTTTGCCGTCGGCGAAATAAAAGATTCTTGACCACCCTTTGTTCTTTAAACAAACCACAAAGTTTATTAGTAATAAATGAGCGGAATTTTGAAATAAACTACTTAATGATGGGGGAAATAAATAGCGCTCATCTTAAAACAAACTTCGTAATGAGTTTATGGCGGCCAAGGAGAAATGGTTTATTATCAAGTTGAAAAGAAACAAGAAAAATATTTTATAATGTTGTTTAATTTTTATTTTAGTAGAATTGTAACAGTCGACAAATATAATATAGAAGATACAATTACAATGTGTAATATGTAAGTGCTCTCTATTTAATTATCTACTATCTTTTAAAGTTTCAAATGCCTCTAGAATTATTACACGTTTTAAGGCAAATAAACTTGCACAAATTGTTGGTGTCTCGCAGTAACTATTTTAACAAATTTACAAACTATGTACAAAGTTTAATCATACTCGATTCCTAACTAATGACTAGTATAACTAAAATAATTTACATACAACTAATAATAATTTACACGCGAAGTCAATTCACATGTGCTATCGACAAAATATTTGGTAACAATGAGATAATATACTATACCAAAATACTCATATCAGTTAATTCATTCATATCAAATGGCAATACATATTCAATTTTAAACAGATCAGTCTTAGTGGACAATAACAATCAATATTCTCATTAAAAAGTTTTACACAATTTCGTTTATTATAGACAAATAAGGCATCAGACTACTATAATGCAATTTTAACAGTACAGTCTCATTACATAGTATTTACCTAACTTCCATGTAATCTATTAAGGAACAATCCGTCAACAAATATTTGGCCAAATTATGATACCAAACACCTCTGAGATTATCACGATTACTTACAAGGCATGGCAAACTTAAAATGCAGTGTATGTACCCAACACATGCGTTTGGAATGTGAAGTTCTATTAGGATTTATCTTTAGAAGATAACGACAAGCGCCAGTTATTTTATCATCTGTGCGTGGATATGTGAGTTTGTGGCAGGCACTCGTGTACTGAGGAACGAGGTTGCAAGTAGCCTTGTTCATCGAGCATTGATGGGGAGCTATGGACAGGAGGTTTACGTAAGGTATGCGGTGGCCTAGGCCGCCCACCGTACGGCTGTTCATAATTCTGCGTATCAATTGAAATGTAACTGTGATGAAGGTTTTCACCATCGGGAATTTGACTCGTCAATGTGGTATTAGTCAGCATAGACGTGTCGTCTTCAATGTTGATGCCTACATTACCAGCTGTGGTCGGGGTGGTTGGGGGAATGGCATCGTATTTATACCAATGCTCTGGTGCTGTTGGGGACGCGGTATATCGGGAGGGATGGCGCCTGCCGTTTGGACACACATTGTGATTGTAATTCATTGTGTCTTTGTTCCACTGCAAATTTGAAATATCAGGCATTACAAATCGAATTTTCTCCCAAAACTTCTTTTCACCCCACAAAAGGACGTTGCATGATTTTAAGTAATTTTGGAAATCTAAATCTAAATTAAGTGCACTCACATCGGTGGTTAAAATAAATACTACTCTATGACGTCTTATTGATGGGTGAATAGAAGTAATTATTTGTTTTACAGCTGCTTTGAATGATACTTTTGACCATTCGTTCTGTAAGAAGTTAAACGATACAAAAATAAGTATTCTCTTGGCTGATTCAGCCGCATTAGTTATTTGCTCACTCAAGTAATTTTCAGGTGCAAGTTGTAGGTCCCTGTAATGAAAACACATAGTATAACCTGAGTGTTCCAATTCTGGGGCTACTACTTTTGACACAAAATCATCATCTAATAAACTATATACAGCGTATCCATCATACATTGTATCTCTATCTAACTCACTTTCTTGAATAGAAGCACTTTTGAACAGTCTAACCCCATATTTGGAATGAGCCCATAAGCGCACGTTTTGTCTAAATGAGAACGCTAAGGCACCAAACAATAGGATAAGAATAACACTTATTAAAACTACAGCCAATAATGGCACAAAGTTCAGTTTAATCGTGCTCACTTCATCATAACGATATAACTGATTCTCTGTAGGAATAATATTGTCCGCTACACTTGAATCACGACAATTGTCCATCATAACAAACACAGTTTGGTTAGAAACTAGTCCGTTTTCATCAACACACAACATTTCTAAAGGATCTTGATTATTTTTCTTGAGCCAGTTTTGAAGTAATAAAACATTACCGCACGTGCAAGTAAAGATATTTCCCTCAACGTTAATATTCTCCAATTGCGTAACAGCTGCTAGCTTTTGGTCAAGGTCAAGAATTTTGTTGCCCTGCAAGTATGCTACTCTCAAAGCTGACAAATTTTCAAAAGTCTTATTCGCTACACTTGTCAAGAGGTTATTGTTCAAATATAACTCTCTCAAATGTTTTGTCTGCGAAAACTCTCCGCCAGTTAACTCGGTTAGATGATTGTTTTCAAGATGAAGAACGTTCAAAGCATGAAGTCCGTTTAAAGTATCATTATCTATTGTTGCTATATTACTGTTATTTAAGTAAAGTTTGTGGAGTTTCTTTTTGCCAATAAAAAGGTGGCTATTCAGTGAACCGAAATCATTGCCATCAAGATAAAGCTCTGTAGCATCCATTGGTATTTTTTCTGGGATATCTGTGTAACCAACATTGGAACAATCGATTACGTTTGAACTCCAGTTACTGTCATGGAAGCAGGAACATCCTTCTGGGCATGTCATTTTGCAGTCGCAAGCTTCAAAATCACAACAAAAACAGCTTGACGAGCAATGCGTTTCATACGAGCATAAAAAGTGTGTCTCTGGAACATCCATTAGGTTGGCCTTTCCTCCGTATTTGTTATTAACGACTTCACATGTCACCGAGTCTAAATCGACGAACCTCGGATATTGCCGCATATGATTCCACAAATTTATCTTCTGAAGCCAAATCATGTGACAGTTACAAACAAATGGATTGTTTCCAATAAAGAATTTTGGCAATGATCTATGTTTAGCTACATGAGGCAGTGTGAATGCTGATAGTTCGACAGTTCTCAATTTATTTTCGGTCACGACTACTTTTTCTAAGTTTCGTTTTTGTAAGAATGTACCTGGGTGAATCGTGTGAATTTTATTGTTATTCAAGAAAAGGATCTCAATAGAATCAGGTATTGATCTTTCATCGACGTTTTCTAAGGCATTGTAGCTGACATCGAGCATTCGAATATTTTGTTGCGCATTGTGCTCGTTATCCAGCTTCGTGATATTGTTACTATGAATATCAAGCCATTCAAGAGTGGCTGGCATGTAACTATAATCAAAGTAAATAAGTTTGTTGTCAGATATATTGAGCCAACCGAGGGTATTCAAATTACTAAAAACCCCTCGAATATCGGTCAGTTTATTACCATCCAATCGGATTGCTTTCAAAGTTGGATTTGACAAAAACGCGTCTTGTTCAATGGTAGTGATCTTATTCGAAGCCAAATTTAGAACTTGTAGAGAAGGAAGACTACTAAAAGTGTCCTTGGGAATACTTTCAATCTGGTTGTCCACAAGCCTTAATCCATATAGCTCTTCTAGTCCTTCAAATGACGTATTAGATATTTTCGTTATGTTATTTTTGCCAATATCAAGTGATTTCAGAAATCTCAGTCTTTTAATGCCTTCAGGAATTGTGTTAAGGCTATTTCCATTTAATCCCAAGTCTTGTAAATACGTGATATTTTCAAAACAGCGTTCATGTATACCATCAATATTGTTATTGTCAAGATAAAGTTGATTCAGGACGAATAAGTTTGAAAATACATGCTCATTTAATGACTTTATTCTATTGTCTGAGATTGAAAGCTGATGCAAATTTTTCAATTCAGCAAATGCTCCATTGCTTACGGTCTCTATTGCATTGTTATCTAAGTTCAAAACTTGTAAATTATTCAAATCCTGGAACGATTTTGGGTCCAATCTAGCAAGCGAGTTGTGAGACAAATTCAAAATAATCAATCGAATAAGTCCAGCAAAAGTATCTCGATTAACCCAATCATTTGTTAGTCGATTTCTTGACAAATCGAGCTTTTCAAGTTGATCCAGGCCTTCTAGTAATCCCGGAGCCAAAACTGCCAGCGAATTGTTGGCTAAAGATATTTCCTTTATAACACGCGACGATTGAAATAGTTCTGGAGGGACAGCGACTAACTTGTTCCCAGACAAGTTCAAAATTTTTAATGAATTCAATCCGACAAAGGCTCTGTCGCCTATCTCATTAATAAGATTGTTATGAATATTCAAGACTTCTAAAGATCTGAGGCTGGAGAGTCCGTTATCAGGCAATCTTAAGATATTGTTGTGTGATATGTCGAGCTGTTTTAACCCAGTGTTGCATGATTTGCCGGGTGCGATTGGTCCCTTACCCCAGTCAGAAAAGCCAATTTCCGATATGTCTTGTATTCTATTGTTCGTGAGATTCAATGATTCCAAACTAAAAAGCGGGCAGAACACCTCCGAGGGCAACATGTAAATGTTATTGTCTCCCAAATCCAATGATCTAAGTTCCATAAGGCCGCGGAAACTTTCAGCGTGGAATTCCATAGTCATTGCAGGCCAATCAGTATTGTAGGAGCGAAGCGTTAAACTCGTTAAATCACGTAGCGGAGAGAGAACTGTCGCAGGAACGTAACGAATTTTGCAGTATTCAATGCGCAAGTCCTCCAATTTCCGAAGTTGCCCCAGAAAACTGCCGGTATTCATGTGCAGAGAGCTCTCAAAGAAGAGCAAATCGGTACAAGTAAGCTTTAACTTGTTGATGTTGTACGCCTGCGCGGTTGTAATGTTTTTAAACAAGAAGTCTGCTGAACCGATGGTTTTGATGTTACACGTGAGAAAGTTTGATTCACTCAACTTTGCGTCCGAATAGTCCCACTGACAGCCGGCGGGGGCGGGCGGCGCGGACCGTGCGCGCGCACCGGCCATCACGAACAAACACATCCAAACTTTTAACGAAATCATTCCGTACAAGTTCTCGATCATTTTCACATGGAAATACAGTACATTGGTCACTTTGTAATCGCTTTATGTAGTCATTAAAACTTCTTTCCACTTAAGTCCAGTTTGTTAAAGTTCTAGTTGTTGTCTACACTTTACTTTATAGCGCATGTAAACACAGAGTGCGTGATCGCGGTAAAACTTTTGACGCAGCCATGCTCCCCTGCGGTCGGGCGGTAACTGACCTACGAAGTTTGAACGAAAGCCGCATGGGTGTCAGGAGGGGAGGGGCGCGGGGCGGGAGACTCGCTACGACAACGGGTGGGACCGCACTGCATCGGCTTACAACAGATGGCACGCGTGTTTAAACTCTCAAAAATATTAGTTGGCTACTTGGCTATGCATTGTAAAAGATGTGGTGCGTGATTCGTTGGTTTCGCCTCCTCAGGTTTCATCTCAAAGGAGGTCGTAGTCTTGTATTCGAAACAGAAGCGCCGAACAGGCGTCAGAGCAAAAAAATAAAATAAGAGATTATGTTATTTGTTATTGAAATTGGTACTTACTTAAATGAAGCAAACTCACTTCGTGAATGAGTTTCACGAATATTGTAAATGATATTAATGACATTTTTGACAAGCATTTATGCATATATGTACGAGTAGGTACCATCTTTTTACCCGACTGCGCCGAAGCTTTTAATCTTTAATCACTTAACAATAACTTTTCGCTGACTCAGGGAATTTATTCCCATTGTGCTTTAATGCAAAATTTTGACATGAGGGCGGACACTTGAATTCATGCAAAATGCAATGATTGACATTTTTGAGAAAGAACATTAAGTGATGCTGAGCAAAATGAACTTATTTGAGCAGCTGGGTTTCATTGAAAAGATACCAAAAAACATAACGGGATCAAAGAAAATATTGGACAATTTTATTGTGTCAAAAGTGATCAACGAAGATTTACCTAATTGAATCAGGGTTATTCCATTGCTTCCATTGTTTTATTTTTGTCTTCCATGCTGGTCAGGGATTAGGGAAAAACATAGAATGTACCAGTTGCTTCTCTTCCCGCGCTGATGGTAGAAGTGCACCGAGGGAATGGGCGAGGATCTTAGGAATCATGTTATAGGCGATGCGACTAGCAACTCATCACTATTTTTGATTCCCCTTACCGCCTATACGCCCACAATCATGCGAAACGTGGCCTTTCGACCTTGTTACCTTAGGCTTTGTCTACCCCGAAAGGGATAGTGACGTGATTTATGTATGAATGCTCATGAAACAAATTGAGCTAGTAACTCTAACTTCTACCGAGCATCAAGTACGAAGTTAACTTGTTAAGGCATTCAAGATAGCTTTTACAAAAAGAAACTAAATCCAAAATGCGTAGTTAGGCACAAAAACACGTTCATTCAAGAGAAGCGCTATCATGCGTCACCTCGGGCTAATCGCGGGCCATCGGATGATTCGACACGAGCGTCTCGAATTGCTCCTACCGTGGGAGACATTCTGGACTCACCGACTCTTTATTCTTCAAAATTTGGCTTTAGTTTTGAATCAAAGACTTCGGTTATCTTTAAAAAAACCACACAAATCGAATTTTCTTTAATATTCTACGCGATTAAATGGCTGTCAATTTTATAAGTACTTGTTCTAAGTATAAATCGTTTTCAGAGTACAAATTGTGATATAAGTGAGATCCGATGGGGCTTATAAAACTTGTCCTCAATTTAGGACTCTTAAACTTCAAGATTTAGTACTATTTCAATAAATATAGGTAACTGTAAAGTAAATCAAGCATACTTCACGTACTACCAGCACGGCTAGCACGACAAGGCGCGAGTTGCGCGAGAGCGACATAGAAGCGCGACATAGCGCTGTGTCGCGAACCGGTAGCACAACGTGTAGCGAGATAGCTTGTCGCATCGCGATTATTTGTCATGGCTGTCAAATGACAACCAAGTGCGAGATACTCTCAAAATTATGAATAAACGCTTATTAAGTTTCTGTTACCTAACATTAATTTGTTATTTTTCTGCCTGTTTGACATTTCTTAACACACACATTTTGTAACAATTTTTTAAATGGTTCTACGTGATTACGTTTACGTACCTATTCATGAATACACCTACTTACATCTTAAACTTTATAAATGAAACTATTCCTACTTTAAACATGGGATCAAATGAACTAAAACAACAAAAATCTATCGAACTCCATCCCTCCAAATAGTTGAGGGTGAATTATTCCGAGAAAAGAGGTCTTTTATAGCAAGGTCACCTAGTTCAGAATATAGATATTCTCAGTCAATATTGAATGTCAATATATCGCGTACCTATGCGACGTTCCAATATTTACAAGGCGACATCAAACACAATAATATTACCACTTATCTCGCAACAACTGACTCCGAAAACATCTCAGAGCGATCTTCCCAAAGGATAGTTACATAAGCGTGTTGACATTGTCCAGTATCTGTGGACTAAGTTCAACATGCCTTTTATGAGGAAGAATGACTCCGTTTATCGATAATATTTATGAGCTTTTAATCTACAAAAGGTTGATTATGACAAAACTTTACAAGCGACCACATGGATGCGTTTGAACGAATAGTAATACTACTAATAATATGGCGTTAGTAAACTTCATCATCATCATCATCATCATCAGCCTATGTTAGCCCACTGCTGGACATAGGCCTCCCCTAATGAGCGCCATAGCGCCCTGTCTTTAGCTTGACGCATCCAGCATCTGCCTGCAGTCTTTCGCAGATCGTCGTCCCACCTGGCCGGAGGGCGTCCTACACTACCTTTGCCAAGTCGCGGTCTCCACTCAAGAACACGTTTACCCCAGCGGTTGTCGGTTCTTCGCGAGATATGGCCGGCCCACTGCCACTTCAGCTTGCTAATTCTTTGAGCTATGTCGGTAACTTTGGTGGTGGGGTTTGGGTTAGTAAACTTGATAAAACAAAATCATTAAAATTGAGGTATATATGCGAGGACCTTCAAGAATAGTCGACATACTCATTGACTAAAAAGAGAAATTCCAGTGAACGGAAGCTTTAAAACTAAATGAAAGAGCACAGCATGACACTTGTAAAATAAGACAACGGAGAACTGCAGCCAAATTGAAACCAAACATGAAACGACTCCTGCGCGGTATTATTGCAAGCAATTCTATTAACTCTAACCGAAAACCTTTTACGTCCTATTCAATGCTTTGTCTGTCCAGTCGTTTTCTCTTTGACACTTTTTAAAGGGAACCGTTGAAAACAAATTCCCGACCGTCGGGAGAAATTAACAATGTGTGGACAGTATCTGTGGCCCGCAGCAGAAAAAAATCCTTTCGAAATTTACGAAGCGCAATAAAACTAGGGACCGGGTACAGATAGACAAAAGTACTTCACCGCAATTACTGCGGCGATAAATGCGTTGGGACTGAATTTTTACAACGTTATCGGTTTATGATAGTTAGGTTGTCAACACCACAAACAATGAACTACGGTTTTAAACAGACGATTGTTTTAAATACTAGAGCGTATTGCAAATCATGTTATAAACAAGTTCTTTCACTACTTTAGAAAATTTATAACTTTGCCACATTTTATGGTTTGACTGTATTATTGACTGTGTTACATATTTAGTAAAATAATGATAATAAAAAAATATGATTTAATAAAGATTTCTCACATACAATAATTTTAAAGATGGGAAGCTATTTCAGTTTTACGGTTGTAGAAAACAGAGCACATGAACTTTTTAACGACCGTAAGTAATTATATTTTTACCAGCGGTCCCAGTGCAGTGCTCAAATAAAACTGTCTCAGGCATTCTCATAACTGTAAGCCTAAACTGTAAATATGTTTTATTACATAAACCTTGTTATGATTTTATTCGACAGAGTTTGTATCGCACAGATAAACGTACTCTTGTGATAGAGTATGTTGTGACTTTAATCATGAACTCAGTTCTAAAGGCTTCTTTTTAATTCTGACGTGTTTAAAATTTTATTTTAAAGTTTTAGTCTTCAAACCAAATAAAAAGTAAAGTTGCAGCTCTGCGAACGGCAATGTAAGGCCGATTTATAACTACACAACGCCGTACGCACACAGTAACAAACACACACGCGCGCAGTCAAAATGCGCCAGAGCTTCTCTATTTTCTATATCAATTACTACGGGCAAAATAGCAGTAGGCAAACTAGCGGCACGAAATAGCAACAAACTGTGCCCTATATTTGACACAAACATGAAAGCGTTTGAGACTTTTGTTGCCATGAAATGTACACTAAAAGTTCAGTCAGTGAATCTAGTTGAGCTCCGGTAACGTGTAGGAGACGAAGAAGTACATAGTTTTTAACGGCCTCATTTTACAATTTGCAGTCTTCGCCGTTTACCTTTACTTCATATTTGAGTGTGGATTTTGCGCATTACTTTTCGGTTTTGAGTGTCCTTTGAAATATTAAATGTCAATTTTGTTTTTACTCGATTTATCACGTCAGGGAATAGGATCGCGAGAAAAATTCAATATTTATTCAGTAATTTTATTTATGTTAAAAATCACGCAGAGAGAACCAGTTCTGTTCACAAGCCTTCATTGACAGAATCAGATTTATGTAGCGTCGTTTGTCTCAAAAGGTTTATCTTTAAAAGCCGTGTTTGGATGTAGCCTCTTAAAAGCGTGATTATTATTTGTAAAATAAGACATCGAATCGCATCTGTTAGAGAACGTTGAACGTTAAAGGCGTTTTAAGATAATCTGGTGAAAATATTGCTCGGCTCTTGATAAAGGTGGTCTCTGTAAACAAGTACCTACTCCCTGGGCACGTTTCGAGTCAAGTAACCTGCAAGAAAGGGTCCGAAACAGAAAATGCTTTGTGCTAAAAACGTCGACCCCTTATCTCCGTTTACGGGTCGCGACCATAGATACAACAACATAACGAACGCCGAACGATTAAAACGAAACGTCGTCAGATTAAAATATACGACATGCTTACGACCTCATTAGGCAGATTTTTATAATTCAGCTAATTGACAACTTTGATTATATTTTGCCATATCGATAAGAGTTTCAACTCATTATGCAAATGTGTCCATTTATCAGAAATTAAACGATTTCGTATTAAAATATTTGATTTTTAGATAAATAAAAGCTCATTGGGTTCATTGTAGGCACAATTGAGAAGAATGATGGAGTATTCTTGTTACGTGGAACGTTGAAAATATAAGACTAAATCTTTTTGATCATTACATAACTAGTCCAAAACCAGTTTGCGTTTTATAACGATACACTTATGTTAAAATCACTTTTTTTATGTTCGCAGCTAATTGACTAATTATATCGACAAACTAAAGTCTATCCAAGACTAAGTAGTTACTGATCCACGGTTTTTGATCATAAAGCAAGTGGGTATTCCAAAGTATAAAATACTCCGCTGCATGTCATTCTTTGACACGACAACACCGGTCTACCGTTGCAAAAATCTAGTTCTTCCTCTTCAAGTACTTGACTAGTTTTATGTAAACAATAGCAGGGATTGCATACGTTCTAAGCCTCTAGGCTTTAACAACATTAACCTTATGTGCTGACAATTTTAACGACTGTCGCTCTCTACTACACTGTACGCGACCAAGATGGTGGCAGCGATCTGGTGATAGCCATGTAGTCTTCGTCGCGATTACAAAATGAAGCACATTAAAACAAGAGACATACGATTGTTTCCAATGTTATAGCAATCAGACAGTCTTCAATAGTATTCATACTTAAAAGACGGTAAAATATAATAGAATAGAATAGAAGAAATTTTTATTCACCAACACAAAAAAAAAAAAAAAACACAAAAATTCAAAAATTACAAAGTAGAATTAGATGCGAAGGTAAAATGGAAGGGAGACTCAGCGGGGTCGCTGTTTTTCAGTCTCCAACCAAACTAAACTAACTTAACTAAACTACGGTAGTCGCGCTGCCACAGCGACAACATAACACCACAATAATAACACTAGAGCATTACATAGTAATTAATATACACATGCCGAGAACAACATTGACACGTTTAGAGGCAGAAATTTAAAATTTAAAATCAACAAAAGACCGATGCCAAATTTAATGCAAACTTCATATACCAAAATACACTACCTTCACACTAAGCAATCGATTTGACCAACCAATGAAAGCGTCGTAATTTCCATGTTCGTGCCGTGTCTTCGGCTTCGTGGCGCTGCAGGCGTCTGCTTCCAGAGGCTCAGCACGAAGTCATCATTCATACGAGTAGATATCATCGTCGCTCGTCGTGGCCACGGCTCTTTGCTTGTTAACAATAAAAACGTTATCCGCTCAGAATGCGTCCAGTCTTAGTTCTTGTCTCGCTTTAGTTTGTCGCTGCATGGGAATATTTAGGGCTCAACTGTGTGCGAACGAGAAAGGACGCATTATTTATTTGCTTACTGATATTTCGTTTTAAGTGTCCACTAAAAACCAGCGTCGTGACACCAAGTTCCATAACATATTGGAGTCCTTTTTTGAAACAACTGCACCTTTATTCGTTTTTAAGGTATCACTGTAATTGTAGTTGTTCAAAAATTCTATTCTAAACCGCAGAGAATTGACGCTGCGTTGCCAGCCTAGAGGGCTAAGAAAGAATACCTAATGTGCCAGTAAGTTCACCGGCTGCAGAACACAGCAGCAAGCACGGCTGCTTTGCGGCAGGATAATCAAATAGGGCGGTAGTACCATTCTGGATAGACTAGATCCTTCCACCCGCGATATTCTGTAGAAATGTCACTCGTATCTCGGCTGACCCAACGCTCACTTCAGAGAAGCATTAAAAACAAAACTACTCTGATAATACCGCGATGCCTCTAATAGCCTAATTGAATTATAATATACTTAATAGCCTTAAGGCTAAGCAGTAAACGTTAATTCGATAATCCAATCCAATGTATACTAAACATAACCAATCACAAACTGCCAATCAATAATTACCTCTAGGATGAGTTATTATCGAATGCATTAGTGGCTACATTAAACATTATGCATGACGTCAAGGCATTAGGCAGGGATTTGTCTTTCTGCAATTAATGGCTTATACTTATTTTTTTTAGCATGAGAAAAAAGGTAAACAATCTTGACATGTCTGTGTGTCTGTGTTCACTAATCTCCAAAACTGTTGGACCGATTTGAATGAAATTTTGCGTGGTGGATCCTTACATCCTTGGTCAATATTTTAGATACTTTTAATCCCAGAAAAATTTAAGAGTTCCCGTGGGATAGTTCAAATACTATAATAACTTATGCAGCTTAGTACACAACAACTTAGCGTGCTGACACCTTATATTGCCGCGGTTATATTAAATATACATACATAATTAGTTGAAATTTGGTATGCAGTTAGTTTCAGTCCCAGAGGCGGGCATAGGATAGTTTTTATCCCAGAAAACAGCATAGTTCCCGCGGGATAGCGATAAGCGAATTCTGCGCGGACGGAGTCGCGGGCAACAGCTAGTATCAAATAAAAATATAGCCCTCTCTTGTAAGTGTGTGTATTACAGACATACACGTGTATTAAGCCAAATGGAACTAATCTTTATTGTACTACCGCAGATTAAAGAAAACGCAAATATTTTGAGGTTCTTCTAAAATATTTGTTCAAATGTTAGATAACTGCGAAATAACAATTACTAATACACAATATGAGGCGACCAGACGGATTAGGATTGTCCAGCAAAATCTCGTCACAAATAGCTAGAAATTCCAAACCGAAGACGGCATTTTTTTGTAGCAAACCTGTATAATGTTTCATTCTCGCTAACACTATACAATACATTATATTTGGGAATGAGCTGTCCTATTTGGATTCCAACAAGGTATGTATAAAGCATTAGGATCTCTAAATGAAGCATTTATAAGTAACTAGCGACCCGCCCCGGCTTCGCACGGTATATTATGCATGTATTATACATAAAAACCTTCCTATTGAATCACTCTATCTATTAAAAAAACCGCATCAAAATCCGTTGTGCAATTTTGAAGATATAAGCATACATAGGGACATAGGGACAGAGAAAGCGACTTTGTTTTATACTATGTAGTGATTATAATTATCTGAACACCTAGTCTTCGCATTCAGGCATAGCCTTCTCTATTGTCTTCTACAAGCCGTGCTATTAGGTTTGGCAACGTCGCATTTTTCGCTTAGGTTCACAAGCGACGTTGCCAAACCGCTTAGCCATGTCCGTAGCGGTTTGGCAACGCGAAAAAAAATGCGACAAACCTACAGCACGGCTTGTAGAAGATAATAGAAAAGGCTATGTTTCAGGTTAACCACAAACAGCAGAGTAGAGTGAGAAAAAGATAGAGAGAGAAACAGTTGATAGTAAAACGAGAGTTCAATCAGTTACCCATATATTCTGCTTACGAATATTTACATAATTACTAAGGCTTAAACGCTTTTAATCGCGCGATTGCATGCAGTTAACACTCTAATCAAAAATTTACAAGCAATTACGAATTTGGCAGCGCTTATTTGTTAATTATCAGTTATTAGCGTAATAGCTAAGTCAGGAGTGAAAAAGTCCCGTTTTAATAACACCGACTATCTAATTTACTTGGAACTACACATTTAAAATTAATTAAGAATGGTGGAGGCTTTTTCTGTTGTGTACTTACTGAAATAATATTTGTTCTACAACCTTTGTAATAACAGGCTTTGTCTGATACCCAGAAAGACTTTGTCTTGTAGTTTCATTTCGGAGTATATTTCACTCGTGTTTATATAATAATAATATTCGGTTATTATATTTACGCAGGCTATATACCATCAGCCAAATTATGCGGTTTGCCACCCTACGGTTGAATGTCCTTTGGACGTCAGAAAAAACATACAATACCGAGAAGACGTAGCTATCAACTTGAAAGTCCGACTTTAGCAGCATATTTGATAGGAAGTTGGGCGATAGACGACTTATTTGGCCGACCGTACATATTATATCCTAGCAAGAATTGACTATTACTTATTTTTATTTATTAAGTTTTTGAAATACCATGCCATCATTGAATAATGTATTAGAGCATTATAAGTTGAATATTTTTGACTTTATTATGCTCTTTCGACATTGCGTTTACCCACGCCAGTTAGCCTAACAGACTTTCTTCACAAACAATACATAATACAATTTTTAATTTGTCAGTTGTGTTAGTTTATCACAGACATATCTCTCACGTCTGCGTAGTAAGGATCTAATAAGAACCGTGGGCCTCAGTTTTTGTTCATAGCACCCAACAGGGTCTGGTCAATCTCACAGGACGTATACAATTATTTTAATCTTCTTCAAATCATACTCGTACCGCTGTTGAAAAATATGGATACGTCCACGTTATTTGAATACAAATTCGGTTTGCTGTCCGGAGTTAACATTACAGACTAGCAATTTAATAGTTCTTAACTAAAAAAAAACGTTAGTAAGTAGCTAATACACACGGAAGATGGTTAATTTGTAGGCTAGTGAGATCCATGACACCCCAAGACAAAAATAAATTCATTTTGATAATTTAATTTGACAAGTTAAGGCGACTGTTGTACATATTTTAAGTGTGCAAAAAATTGTGTCCGTATGGACAAAACTTAATAGTTAATTTAATTTAGGTATATTAAGCAGTAAAGTACTCATTACATCATCCAAAGCTCAAGATGTTTAACGACATCCCTGAAACCTGGGTCAATAAACTTACAATATCATATTGCAAAAAACAGCAAATAGTACACAGTTTTAGTAATCACTCTAGATAGACAAGTCTTAACTAATCAAGATTTGTATGCGGACCGGTTTATAATTTGTCAGATAGGCCCTATTTGACGAATAACTCTATGGGTATCTGACAGGTAAGTACATATCTAAGGATTTAAAAATCGGCATTTAGTCAATCTAACATATTACGATATAATAAATATCTTAGTCAATCAAATTTGATGGGCATTGATATGATTTTTTTTCTTCAAAAATACATACATACATAAATCACGTCTTTATCCTTTACGGGGTAGACAGAGCCTAATAAGACCTAAAGGCCACGTTTAGCATGATCTTCAAAAATATTTAAATTTATTCAAAGTAACGTCCCCATTAAGCTAACGTGTCTCCGGCACAGAACAGGTTATTATATTCGGACACGTCGCTTGTTAGACAAACATGAGGAGATCCCGTCTGATATCTCGGAACAATGTGAGCGTGTCGTGGGTGAGACGATCCCTAAAAAAATTTAGAATGTATACACTGTGAATCGGCGAGACACAGTGCAGTCCATAGACCCGATTTTTGAAAGCACATCACAGTAGTACTATTCTAAAGTGGTGACAAATTGTGCGAAATTTTAAATACAAAAATATTTATAAAAGAAGAAAGTCGATGGTTTTGCGTAAGGCTTTGTTAGTTAAGTTTGATGTGAAATTTGGTAGACATATCATTCCCTGAAGATCATAGAGTTGCAATAAGAAATTGACACGGCGTTAAGAACTAACGTCTTTTTTGTCGTCTTCCATGCTGGTCTGGGAGCAAAGAAAAAACATAGAATGTACCAGTTGCTTCTCTTCCCGCGCAAATGGTAAAAACCCATCGAAGGAGTGGGCGAAAATCATAGGAATCATGTTATAGGCGATGCGGCTAGCAACCCGTCACTATTTTGATTCCACTTTCCACTTCTACGCCCTCAGTGTCTTGCTAAACGTGGCCTGTAGGTCTTGTTGCCTTAGGCTCTGTCTACCCCGTAAGGGATAAAGACGTAATTTGTGTGTGTGTGTGTGTGTCTTTTTTGTTCTTACACGACGGTTAAGCCACTTTAAAAGGTAAATTAATAACTACACAACAATGCAGCTAAATTCCAAGTAAAAAACAACAAATTTCATGACATTCAGGATTTATTAAATTCCATGCTGGTCTGGGAGCAAAGAAAAAATATAGAATGTACCAGTTGGTTCTCTTCCCGCGCACATGGTAAAAGCCTATCGAGAGATTGGGCGAAAATCTTAGGGATCATGGTTATATAGGCGATGTGGCTAGCAACTCACTGTTTTGATTCCCATTTCCATCCATATGCCCACAATCATGCTAAACGTCTTTATGTTACCTTAGGCTCTGTCTACCCCGTAAGGGATAAAGACGTGATTTATGTATGTATGTATGTATAAACTGCTCCTTACTTATTTGAGCTGATTATCCTCACGGATGAAAAATAAATACGAAACCATTTAAGGCAGGCCCTAATTGGAATACGACACACTCTCATTCCGACCAAAAGGTACCCAAATGGGACAGGAAACTTGGTTAAGGAGGTAAAGAGTGTATTGGGGAAAAGGATGATCTGATTACACTGCTTTTACTTAGTGGCGCCGTAACGATATTACCAAACTTGGACCCTTCATTTTGCCTGCATGCACCGAGTACATGTTTATTTAATTAATTACAACCGTATAAAAGTTTTGGTACTAAAAAGAAATAAAAGTTGAGTAAATCAAATAAAAGCCGTGATGAAGCGACGGGCGAAAATCTTAGAAATCATGTTATGGGCGATGTGGCTAGAACCCATTATTTTGATTCCCCTTTCCATCCATACACCCACAATCATACCAAACGTGGTCTTTAGGTCTTGTTACCTTAGGCTCTGTCTACCCTGTAAGGCATAAAGACGTGGTTTATGTATGTATGTATGTATGTAGTTGTGTTATTTAGTATACTGTGTAGTAAGTACCTTGAAAGGAGAAGTTTCAAATTCACTGACTACCTAGCTATTTGGGATTAATAACACCTTTGCGAAAAAAACGGGCACATTTTGTTTTATTTTGCTTTTTAGGAAATTACCTACTCATTTTGAGAAAAAAATAAGGTAACTTCAATTCACTTTATCTTCTATTTTATACTATGTAGTGTTGTAGTAAAAGTTACAAACAATAAAATAAAAAAAATCGAGTGTGGCCTATTCTGGCTACAATAACTGTTGTAGATGCAAAGTTTTAGGTGGCCTTCCTTTTTGCAACCACTTTTTGGTACCACTGGAAAGTTTTAAAAACCTGTGTACATACATACATAAATCACGTCTTTATCCCTTACAGGGTAGACAGAGCCTAAAGTAACAAGTCCTAAAGGCTAATTTTAGCATGATTGTGGGCGTATAGGTGGAAAGGGGTATCAAAATAGTGATGGGTGGCCAGCCGCATCGCATGTAACATGATACCTATTTTCGTCCATTCCCTCGATCCTGTCGAAAACCTGCGTACCACAAAATTACCGCTTGTATTAAATTTGCAACTGGTTGTTAAAATGGGCGCCAAAATGGCTTGGAAATGGAATATGGAAATTAAATTGGCGTTTAACAAAATCAATACAAATTTAAAGCAGACGAAATAATAGCTTTAATAAGAAATGGTGACTTAAACAAAAAAATATCTGACCGACTTTTTTATAATATCAACAAACGCTTCAAAAGAGGGCGTAACCAAATTAATTGTACATCGCTTTATGTTATATCGACATGACAGGTATTAATCAAACAAAATAAACTTCACTTTATGCTAATATACACTAAACATTCATTTTTTGTACTCCTCATTTGTTTATGTTAAGTCATTACACTCTGAATGTTATCGTTCACAATCAATCAAGTGCTTAAGAATGTAAGTCTACAAATAATAAAGCTTGATACAATTCGGAAAGGTTTAATAACAAAAAATAAGTTACATATATAAAAAACAAAAAAAAAAATCTCTCACTTACCTATTGACGTTTATGTCTGAACATTTCAATACAAATAATCCGAAGATTGTTGACAAATAACAAACGTCAGAAATCAATTTGAAATTGCAATAATTTTTGCTTTAAATAAAAGAGAATTATTTGATCCCGTCCCACCACAATTTATAAAGATGCTAGCGGAAGATTCAGTCAATACAGGGCATTTTGGTGAGCGAAAGGAGGCGATAGGCTGACCCATTTCCAAGGACTCGTCAATTTTGGCAAGGTCCTATCTTACGACTGTTCCTTTGCCCACTGTAATTAATGATAGCCCTCTGGCACTTAAACGTAGGCATCAATAGATTAATGATCGGCAGATAGCTAGGTCGAAACACTAGATAATGTATCTAGTCACCGGGCCATTAATTCAATGTGGTTACTTAACTTGATCAATTCCAATTTGTGAGATAGACCACCCGTTTGTGGCAGCGTTTAACCTAATAAAGTCTGAAATTGTTAAGTTGCCGACTCGGAAAGTATTAACTCCGTTTTAATTATGAGCTGTTTGTATTGGATTAATTTATGAGACATGCTCTTTAGGGTTGGCAACTCACATTTTAGGGAAAAGTTTAAATTGTTAAATTTCAAAATGTCACTGTCCTTATTATGTTTCATCGTGTCTGTCTGTTACCGTATCATGCTTAAACCGGTGAACTAATCGAGTTGGAATTTAGTTAAGAGATAGTTTGTCTTGAGAAAGGATATAGTTAGTTTTTATCCCGGAAAATGGCATTGTTTCCTCTGGATAGCGATAAGCGAATTCTGCACATATGGAGTCGCTGGCGTCAGCTAGTTTTTGATAAAGAGTTCAAATTATTCGTCACTCATATACTCGTAGTTCACGCACTTGAAAGAAAGCACTTGTCTCACAGGTTTATCTGAAACCCATGATACAGATTCAAAAATATGGCATTCAATTATAGAATAAAGCGTTATCGACATGCCTTTCTATGGGCCACGCTTGGCGGTACGGTGAAAAAAGACTTATAAGACATTGAGCGCGGCGTCACTTACGACATTAGTCCGGTACGCCGGTATTGTCACATGTCCCTGTTAAAGCAGATAGGAGTATTTACGAGGCTCGTTGCTCGCTGCATATAGGCAGATGCCACACATGTTCTGCCTTAATACGAATAGATGAGGTCCAGGGTTGCTGCTTGTGACTATGTGGCATAGACGCATGTAGAATGAGCAAAATAATTCATTTACATTATGCTAATTTGATAAAATTTAAGTACCTAATTAGAATTAATTATTTGTACTTATACATTTGTAGAACAGCTAGGCTACGAGTCGTTTATTTAAATCGCCATACAGCTTAAGGTGTTGAAGGTGAAAAAACTGATTACATTGAAAAAACGTGACAAGTTAAGACGTGTCACAAAATCAATTATTTTCGTCTGATAATCGCAAGTGCAACAGTTAATTTCGATTAAAATCTACATTCAATATGCAAGGTCAAACCTAATAAAGAGCCCGACAAGATCGAAGTTGATATCAGCATTTGTTCTTGAGCAAGTAATAAATCTGTACTTACAAACAATGTGTATTGATATTAATCATTGTTTTAGAAAGTTAACAAGTGTATATTTCTAAGTAAGTCTATTTCAATAAAAGTGGTAAATTGTTAGAAATAATTAAGTATAAAATTGAGAAAAACTAATTTGTAAAAGCAATATTGTAGGGTGTGGTTTGGTACGCCAAAATAATAGGCTGCTCGTTGATGTTTTAAAACACAAACCAAAAGCTAGATACATACTTTTAAGATCAGATAGTGATATTTAAAATAAATACTCAATTAATACTTTTTCATTGTCTCCTAAGAATTTATTAAAACTTACTTTTTCTGCAAAACTTCTATCAATATCTTTGCGCGGGAACGGGAGATCCTATAAATAAGCTTTCTGTGTCCGCATAAGCTAAATAAAGATTTTAAGGCATATTTCTGCCCAATATTAAGTCCTGATTCAGTGGTTCAGGCTGTGCGGTTGTCCGTTGGTCAGTCAGTCGTGAGGCTGTTTTAATCTACACATATAGATTAATTTTCTTCTTCTTCAATTATTATTTCATTCTAAATATTAACGTAATTATCAAAGAGGCAACCCTAGCGTCGAAATTCATATTAATGCTTGCTAACAAGTACAGAGCAGGCCATTGGCGATATTGATATAAATTGATTACGACTTGTCGTGACACTCATTAATTTACTTTGACGCAAATTCCTTACCCACCGTAGTATACTACACATTAGCAGATAATGATCGCCTGGATGCAGTTTCTTCCTTTTTGACTCAATAACCGGAGAGCTAATTAATAAGGCCTAGGTATTAAAGAAACGTGTGGGATCGATAAAAATCGCTACCACAGTCTTACCCGCTCTTGTCGTCAAGCTGCAGTGCTTGCGCTGCTCCTGACTGTGTTCCGGGCGTGGAGAGTGCAATTGGGAAGTTACTGTTATATAATGTACTTTATTGGGGGCAGCAGTGGACGTCCTTCGGCTGACATGATGATGAATGTATTGTCTAGTGCAACAATTATGTATCTAGACAAAGTTTCAAAAATAACTAACATACGCTCTTACACCGGCGTAATAAGGTCGTGGGACATATCTATGAGCAGATTCTATCGATACTTATTTTTGCACTTGACCGTACTTTATTTAGCCCTCTAGGCTTTCATAATCACCTGTAGGTGTTCTTTCGTCGTGGTATTTACTTATTATCAGGTAACTCGCTCGTTTGAGCAAGCATGGTTATGCGAAGAAGAAAATAGTTTCAGGGACACGGAAATTGGTTGCGGAGTTTTACTATACTAACAGCATAATATCTATGGCCTTATAAAATTCAGATGGTAGATGATACGATTTGAAATAATGCTACTTTTTTTCGGTGAAACGGAAAACGAAGTGTCTATTGCTCGTAACCTCTCATCAAATCTCATACACTCAGGGATTTCCAACAAAAAGTAACAAAACCTTCAAGTAAAGCCAATTATTTTCAATACAACATATTTTGAAAATGGCAGGCACAATATGCGTAAGAAGATAAATTTTTCGCTTATTAGTCATACTATAATACACTCCCAGGGTCAAGGTCAGTTATGAGCCGCTGCTCATCAATTTCATACAAACCTGGTATCCACAGAGCACAATAAAACTTGACGTCTTGATGGATTACCATATTTCGTCTTTTTGTCGATCTTCAAAGGCCAATGGTTAACAAGAAGATAGTGGAGCTGAGTGAAACATGGTGCTTGGATGATCTGCTTAATAAAAAATAAGCATGATCTGTTTTGTATCCAGTAACATTAAAATGTGTGAATATTTCTACACGATGTCGAAACTAGAATATTAATAGTTTTCGTATAATTAGATAAAAATAGAAACTGACAAAAAAAAACAATACAAATTTGTAATCATTGTCAAAGTTCACTGGTAAAGTTTGAAGCCATCAAACAATATTACAAGTAACGTTTTAATAATAAGAGTTAGTAAGAACTGCCATGATCTCGATAAATTTGCTCCCGAAGTTCTACTTTAGAACCGTTTTAAAACCGTTGCTGGTCCGGTTGCATTTGAAGAGTAATCTGCATCTGAAAAAAAAAAACACTTAAATTCAAGCTTTGGGTTTTCGTAATTGATACAAAACGACATTGATCTAGATAAAATACGATTATTTGTAATTGCAAAATATTCTGTTCTCCGCAATAATGTTGCAGACAAACAAAAATTGTGATAAATCAGTCGTTGACCTCGATTTGTATCAATCAAATCAAACTGCTCTAACTCCAATTTGACTTGTGTCAAACGATGATTGGTTGCAACACTGCCTACGCCTAATTGGCTGAATGAGTTTTGCTCGCGTGCCAGTGTGGTTTGCGCGAAGCTATGATTCATTTTGGATATGATAGTGCTATTAATATTTGACTTCATATTTTACCAAATAACTTCACTCAATTTATTACTTACCATAACTTACCATGTTATTTAGTTCTTAATAGTTTCAGTTAGAAATCATGTAAATGATTTGCACATCTCTAAAATGACAAAAAATATAACTTATTTGGCATTATATGTCATCGCAAACGTCAAGGGTTCTATTTGGATGATCGCATACGATCATCCAAATAGAACCCTTGGCCACTTTATATTCTTATCGCAATTAGTGATCGGCTTGTTATTTGTGTCTGACAGTGTCAAAGTACTCCGACGCTGACACTCATACTCATACTCATACTCATTTAAACCAGTGTAACAAATATTAATTGAAAGTGTGGCAGCGATTGACCTAAATTTAGAACGTTGGAAAAACTAGATTAAAAAGCTTTGCCTTTCAATATCCTATCTGATATTGATATATTGGATTGAAAAACTATTGCCTGAGTGTGAAAAGTAATTTCATTGTAAACAAGTAAAACCTTTATTTAAAACAACAAAATTTGGTAGTTACTATTTTGAATCGAGTTTATTAAAATGAACACATAGGATTAACGCATAAAATACTTTATAACAGGAAAAATAATATAGTTCTCAAAGAATAGCCATAAATTAGTAGTCAGGTAAGTAATAATTAAATTAGTTTTGTAAATACCTAAATAATCTGTTTAATGCACTTTTCTTTCATTGGGAATTTGCAGCGTTTTAAATTATTTTGTAATTATAATGATGTGTAAATTATTTTAAGTAATAAGTAATAATTTTCGTGAAGTTTAGTCTTTGAGTGTCATTTTAACATCAATATACATTTCACACTATTAACTCTTAGTAGTTCCGTAAATTGTTGAATAGGCTATGTGATTGCAACCAACACTTTGGCCTTTGTTTCGATCGCACGTCGCGGGCCCATCTATCACAGCTCATGCCTGCGCGCCAATTTGTTACTCCACATCGTTGTTATTTATTTTTGACGGATATTTCTGCAGGGTGACAATAGCTAGTAAACTAATTTTAATTTACAGTCGCAGCGACACTTCAATGTTGGCTTATGTCTTTGTAATATTGGAATAAGTGTTGCTAAAA
Source organism: Pandemis corylana (assembly GCA_949127965.1). Lineage (NCBI taxonomy): Eukaryota > Metazoa > Arthropoda > Insecta > Lepidoptera > Tortricidae > Pandemis > Pandemis corylana. The sequence continues at coordinate 6,018,682 of OX421860.1, forward strand.
GTGACAGAACAGAATTTGGGGAAGAAAGTCTGTCTGTCTAGTGTTGCTGGCGAAAGACCGAAAAACCTGAAGAATTAAGCTAGATTGTATTGGAATGTGATGTATTGTATACACTTGTAACATTTATCACATCTTAAAGAAACATCGAAAGATCTCTCCACAAAATATACTGATGCACTGGTTGGTTAGAGTGAATGTTTGCTGGTAGCACATCAACGTTTGACGGAAGTCTATATTCCAACGCTGAAAGATTTTTTAACGGTCGATAATGATAAGCCAATTTTTTTATAATAATACTTAAATGACAACCAATCAGCGTAATTGGTTACGTCCTGAATCGAATGAACGTTTCATTCATCCACTTTGTTAAGTACTCCACGGATTAAATCACTTCTCGTAAAATCAATTGCATCAATCACTTTCTTCACGAATCCAAAAGCATTTTTTCCACGATCACACAATTTTATATCCATGAAAGCTATAATCATAAAGATTTTTTATTGCTATTCATCCGTGGCAAACACTTACGCTCAGGAGAAAAAAGTTCGTTATGTGCGCGGTTTGACGCAAGTGTAAAGCGGATGATATTATGCAATAGCAATACCTCTATTTCATTGATATAAAGAGGATACCCAAAACATGATATAACTACAATTATGTTACCATCAACAACGATAATTGTTGAGATTGTTAGTAATTACAATACATACATTGCTAAAGTTTGGCAATGTCAATAATATGACAGCGTTTCGTAGTGGCTCAACAATTAAAGTTGATGACCTTACCTATTATTGGCATAATGGTAGTGGCTGGTGGGAGCTAAACAAAAAAAAGAATCTAAAAATCTGACTACAGTCGGCATTGGGATTAGGCTACACAATAAACAAGGCCTATTTATTAGTAAGTAATTACTTGTTTCTAAGTATTATTTGACATAAGAATTCTTCAGCCCAAACTATGTTCTGGAATAAGCTGTTATTATCCATGGAATAAAAATCGTTGCTAAATTACTTTTGCTCAAGTAATGTCTATTACTTAACTATATCTACTAGTGTTTGAATATTCTGTTACACTGTGTCCGACCTTTTCTTTAATTTTATGTAACATTTCTTTTATTTAAGTCGTAGTTCCATTCAATTCACGAAACGGTTTAACATTTGTATTCGTAGGCACGGGTCGTTCAAACAAAGCTCTTGTCGCTACCGCTCTCGCTCGCGGTCACCGTTTTAAACCCATTGCCGAAGAGGTTATAGCTTGAGATCTCCGTGTCAGTTTTGATCGTACGCCGTGGCTTGATTTATGTGTCGGAGATATAAATTGTAAGGTCATGTTCGGCATCCGTCACATGGACAGCTAGTAAAACTCCCTATTCGTCATGCGCTTCTTCAAATAGGTACACACAACTATTGACAGGCACAAATTTAGAGCCCGGCTAAATATTTACACATAAATGTGACCTATCATTAGTCCGTGGTGTTGTAGCGAAACTAATTACATCTTGATATTATTCCTACACATTTTTTTGTTCGCGCGGTTACATAAAGGAACAGGACACTGACAGGAGAATGGTACATATGAATCCTACCTACTCTATAAAAATGGTAATAATTTACTGTGACCCTAATGAGATACATGTATTAAAACAGAATGGGCCGGGCGTGTAGTGTAGCTCCGCCGCATAGGTAATTTATTACTAACTTTGTCGCTACTAACTTATTAAGGCTCAGCTTCCTTTCGTGGGCGATCTAATTACCGACAAGCGAGAACAATAATAATGTAACGTGAATATTTATGAGCGTGCATCTGTAAATTTGATAATACTTATTGTTTATCTTGAACGAAAATTCACTGTGTGCAATGAATTATTTATTGTGAGCAACCGGGTTTGACGTTGGCCATATTTTAATATAAATCCATCTACCATATTGTATGCAAAATGCCATTGAATGCAGTGCAAGGCAGGATCATTATTCCAATATACGGTCGCGATATTCATCACGCGGCTTGTGGTTGCAGAATTTTAAACAAATCATCTTTATACGTGGATGCAGGCAAGGGCTCGGAGCGAGCGCGCGGTTGTGGAATCCATTTTAATAATGGGTTATTCCTTCATTGTTCTGTTGATCAGGGTTATATTGGCCTAATTTTGTATCGGTTATTAGATTTGTCATTTGTTATAAATTTATCATTTACATTGAACTAATTCGGAATCGATGCATTCAATGAAGCAATCAGTTTATTAAAAAAAAATATCGGGTATCCTTAATCGCGAAATCATTTTGAGTAAAGTTCAAATATGTACTATAACTTCTATTCCATACATCCAAATCGTTCAAAGGTTAACTGGAAGAGATCCCTTTCAGGGATAAGTTCGCCTTTGTGCATGTGTGTAGTCCTGTATTCATCTTTTTCTTGTGTTTTATGTACAATAAAGAGTTATACATACACTAGCTTTTGCCCGCGGCTTCGCACGCGTGAACCATGAGCATTTCAAAGAACCTAGCAATTAAGCAAGCGAGCAACCAAACCTGCAAGCTTTCAAGCATACATGCAAGTATGCAAGCAGGCATGCAAGCAGGCAAGCAAGCATGCAAGCAAGCGTGCAAGCAAGCATGCATGCAAGTAAGCACCCATGCAAGCAAGCATGCAAGCATGCATGCAAGCAGGCATGCAAGCAGGCAAGCAAGCATGCAAGCAAGTGTGCAAGCAAGCATGCATGCAAGAAAGCACCCATGCAAGCAAGCATGCAAGCATGCATGCAAGCAAGCGTGCAAGCAAGCATGCATGCAAGTAAGCACCCATGCAAGCAAGCATGCAAGCATGCATGAAAGCAAGTATGCAATCAAGCATGCAAAGCAAGGACTCAAGCAAGCATGCAAGCCAGCCCCCGCATTGCCCCGATGCCTTAATTTTTCTGAACCTGTAAATATTGCAGGATTTTTATAAAACAAACCTAACCTAACCTATAATACATCCTGTCCTAAAATACATCCTAAATAGCTTTTGCCCGCGACATCGTACGCGCTAAGATGTAAAATGAAAAAATAAGTTTTTTCCCGTTCCCGTGGAAATTTTGGGGAGTGCTTTCGGAGTACACTTAAAGCCTTTAAAGAAACACACGTTATAAATGTTAAGTCTCTTTCTTCCGCTGTTTCGTCTGGAAACGTAAAATCCGGTTTTTTCCCGTCCTTGTGGGCGTTTCGGAAAATCCTTTCTTAGTGTTCCCCTACACTCCCGAATAAACCTACGTGACAAATTTCAACTTTCCCCCGCTTTTCGTTTTTCCCGTTTCCGTAAAAATTTCGCCAAATAAAGCATTTCCCGAATATCTTACGGGAACGAAGAAGAAGAATTTTGGGAAATTATCTCATAATGCTCCTCTACACTCCCCAAGGAACCCACTTGCCCAATTTCAGCTTTCTACGACCAGTAAAACGTAAAATCCTGTTTTTTTCCCGTTCCCATGGGAATTTTGGAAAGTAGGTACTCTCTTAATGCTCCTCTACACTCCCGAAGCAACATACATGCCAAATTTCAGCTTTCTGCAACCAGAAAACGAAAAGTCCCGGTTTTCCCGTTCCCGTAGGAATTTCGGGAAATCCTTTTGTAGCGCTCCCCTACACTCCCCAAGGGAAATTGAAGGCCAAATTTCAATTTTATACGACCAGTAAAACGAAAAATCGATCCCGTAGAACTGAATACATAAATCCCGTTTTTATCCCGTGGGAATTTCCAAAAAGCATTAAAACATTATTTTACTATTATAATCACCTACTTCTATGCCAAATTTGAAGAGTCTAGTAATTATAGTTCATAGGATTTCGTTAAACTGAATATATAAATCCTGTTTTTTTCCTTATCCCGTGGGAATTTCCAAAAATCCTGAAATAAGTTTCTTAGTTTTGTAATCACCTACTTTTTTATCAAATTTGAAGAGTCTACTTTTTATAGTTACTGAGATAGCGTCACTCGGAATCGAATATATAATTCCCGTTTTTTCCTTATCCCGTGGGAATTTCCAAAAATCCTTTCTTAGCGGATGCCTACGTCATAAGATCTACCTGCATGCCAAATTTCAGCCCGATCCGTCCAGTGGTTTGGGCTGTGCGTTGATAGATCACTATGTCAGTCAGTCAGTCAGTCAGTCAGTCACCTTTGAATTTTATATATATAGATACATACATATTTCACGACTTTATCCCTTACGAGGTAGACAGGGCCAAAGGTAACAAAACCTTAAGGCCACGTTTAGCATAATTAAGGGCGTATTGGTTAAAAGGGAAACCAAAATAGTGATGGGTTGCTAGCCGCATCGCCTATAACAGATTCCTCTGACTTTCGCCTATTCCCTTGATGGGCTTTTACCATCTGCGCGGGACGAGGAGCAACTGGTAAATTCTATGTTATTTCTTTACACCCAGACCAGCATGGAAAATTCTATTAGGTACATTTAATAAATTTATGACGAAAACAGAAGTAGGTACAATCCACCAGCTTAATAATATTCTCAGTATACCTAAAGCCACATATTTCCTGATTCTTAGTTTATTGTAACACCCGCAATAATATATTTAAGCTGCAAATCGAAATCGTTTCCAAGTTATTGCAGAATCCAGTAGAGCTTAAATCGATCACGCTTAGCTATTTTATTTATTCGCCAGGACTCCTTTGGTATTCCTATTTCATATACTTTAATAGGTTTAAGGAACCGACTATAGAAATATTTATGAAAAATAGTTCATATGTAAATTATCAGTCATAGTGGATTTGATATGGTTGGTGAAGCTGAGGTCTATTAGTTCAAATTATCATCCTAATTATTATAGATTCTAATGTTAATACAGTCGTAAGTACTAGAACAGTTCAGCAGTAATGGTTTGATTTTTATAAAATGGCGCAATAATGCTTAAAAGTCCTTTACGCAAGTGTTTGTTCTAAAGCAAGTAAAGTAACAAATACTGTGAGAAAAGTTTTTTGCCGATACTCGACTCTGGAACAATTGTCAATTTGCCCGTATTAATTGAGACGTGCCAAATGCGCGCAATGGTAGAAATTCCGACGCAAAAATTGTTATATAATAATATTTTAAAATTGTTATGAATTCTGACGCACGAGTGCAAATATTATACTTTAAAAATGATGCCATTCCACATTAATTTTGCTAAAAGTATGAAATAGTACTGGCACTATTTTTCATACTAGCTGGCGCTTCATCGTAAAAATTATAAAAAGTAAAAATTGAAACGGTAAAATCAGGCTAATCATACCATGTCATATATTGCAGTCAATCATCATTACGTTCGTGTTGATCTTTCATTACGTCTAATGCAACATAATAACGCTGGCGTTTTCTAAAATTTGTCAGAACACGAGGTTCTCGAATTAGCAATCGTTAGCGTAATGGTGCCCTAGATAGAGCTATTACAATAAATTTCTTAATTGCCCGCTGACGGCTGAGATTCTTGGACAGTGATGCAAATGTGATCTCACCGCGTTAGAAAGAATGTCAACGGTTTTTAGGTGACACGTTATCGTGACACAAACGTGTGTCGAAAGATTATAATACTTATGTTCATACGCGTGTTATAGCGGAGCATTCCCGCGGTTCTTGTTGCGTACTTGCTTGATTAATTCATTTTGTAAGTTCAAGCTTAAGTTAAGTAGCTCAGTTACTGTTTTGTTAAATATGTGGCATTTTTAAACAAGTATCTTGAGTTATAAATTAAGCTCTGTATATTAAGTACCTAACCTCGTGTTACAGTTAAATAATTGTTTTGTCTGTGTTAGGTGAAATAGAAAATGTCAAACTGGCAGATAAAGACAAACAAATACTAGATTAACCAGCGTTTATAAAAAGCGATAAGTCTTCTAAAATGAAATACTCCGTACTCAAAATCATTTAAAACGAACAGTTAACTATTTGTTGCCTGTATTTTTAAAGCAACGAGAGTTACGTGTCAAATTAAACGTCTTAAAGCATGTTTCCAAAAATTTTACTGATAGGAACAAAATAACTTTTCAAATGCGCTCAAAATAAAAATATTTTATCAATTTCAAGATCATCACACATTAATTTATTTAATCAAACTCATCACACATTAATTTATTTTTAAACCTTTTGTCGAAAACGAAATTAACAATGTCATTGCCAGGTTTCAAGTATTACCAATATCCCATCCCCGCACAAATTCCAGGAGTCCTGCAAGTTGTACAATAAAGTGAAGTCCGCTGTCGGCCGAGTAAACAGGGATGATGGAATAAAAAATGACCGTGTTTGTGTTGCAATCAATCAAACAAAGCCCGCGCCAGCCCAGTTCCAAAGCTAACTTTCGGAACGGGCCCGCTATTATTTAGTATTGATTTTCAACGTCTATTTTTATTGGTTTTCCAAACGCTCCACTGTTTATAGAGATTTGCGACGGCTGTAAGGCTATGATTTCGTTTGATTGGATTTTCATTCAGAATAAATTTGTTTCCTTTTCTGCGATACGTTTTTTTTTGCTTTACGACATTTTCATTCATGCTTCTTGAGTTTCATTTGTTTAGCTTTGCAAAGACTACGCTTTAAAAACGAGTTTTTTTTCTCATTACCCATTCACCTGACGTTAAGTGCAAATCAGGGTTAGGAGGGATCCTATTGGTTCCTTCGTTTAGTTATTTTATCATCGCTAATCGTTTTAAGACACCGAAAATTGTACACAAAAGAAATCTAATCAAAAACCAATTATGCTAATCATCCTTATCACAGATGTCAGTGTCAATAACCGACCCGTCATTTTTGACATCACACATAAACGCAGCAATTTGACATGAACACAATTTGCAAATGAACGGTTTTTTCTACTGTGCACTGCTCGTACAAAAACTATGATTTATTGAGATTCTGATTAGTAGTTTTTATGCGATTTACGGCTGTGGAGAATGATGAACAACTTCTTTTATACAGTTGTACCTACTAAACCTTCCGTATGGCATCTACCGTAACATAACAAAAATCATTAAACAGATGGCCAATATCGCAGATAAAACCGTGGCAGCCTTGTTATTTCTATTATGGCCACTCGAGTCAAGATCCTGAGTTTGAACTTGGACATCTCTGAGTTTTTAGAATTCATGAATGAAATTCTCACATCTCGACGTCAGGTACCTATAGAACTGACTATTTGAAAGAAGATAAATTTTATAGAGACATTTTTCCATAAAATAAAATCTTACTTGCTGATAAGAAGACTTCTTTCTTTTTTTCGCGATTTTTTTTATAGAGCTTGCTCGATTTTTAACAAAACGTAATATGTAGATTGTATTCTTTTCAAATGCGAATAATTTAACCGTGCCATAATGTTGCACGTCCCAACTGTCCGTGTGTCAGTCGGGTCCGACAAGCGCCAAACACAATAGGGCCTTGTTTAAGTATTAACATTGAAGGCGGCTAATCAGTCGGGCCATCGGTTAGCTGATCAAACAGCACCAACAGGCGGACAAGTGAAGATTGCTCGAAAAATACGGGTTCCGTTGAAGTCAGCTCTCATGACTGTTAGAAAAGCTTTTATTCAACTTAACGTCTGCTTTGTAAATCTTTTCATACTTGACTGGTTGCATTCTAGCTGAAGTAATTTTAAGTTACATACACACGTACACAAATCACGTCTTTATCCCTTACGGGGTAGGCAGGGCCTAAGGTAACAGGTACCTACAGGCCACATTTAGCAAGGTTGTGGGCGTATAGGTGGAAAATGGAATCAAAATAGTGATGGGTTGCTAGCCTCATCGCCTATAACGTGATTCCTAATATTTTCACCGATTCCCTCGATGGGCTTTTACCATCTGCGCGGGTAAAGAAGCAACTGGTACATTCTATGTTTTTTCTTTGCTCCCAGACCAGCATGGAAATTTAAGTTGATTCTTTAAAATTGTATAGTTGAATATGAACTACTACAATGATTGATACTCGTGGTTCTTTGGAGTAATAGTCTAAAACGCTAGCTACGAGTCGTCAAGCAAGCATTTTGTTTGCTCCATGGTTTATCGTCTAAAGTCATACAAACAAGATGTCTAAAATGCTAATTTCTTCGCGTCAAACGCATCCCCAAAAAGCCCACACTCAATCAAGACGAATCCAACGAGGTGTTAAGCTAGCTCTATCAATCATATCGGCAACGAATAGGGACGCGCTTCGTTATCCACAGGCAGTTGGAGCTACGCCAGAATTGTAATAAAGACTGTCTCGTTAAATTTTCAAATGGACAGTAGCTATTAAGCCTCGGACGGATTTTTACACAATTACAGCTCATTGTGCATACGATTAATGTGAGTAACTCAGTGACGAAGAGGAGTTTCATCGAACGAAATTTGCACTCATTTTCGTTCTGCTGATGTAATGCTCTCAATCAGTTAGCGGCGGTTCAGTTGGTTCGCTTTGGTTGGTAGAGTAGTATTTTAGCGAAATTAAGGGTTCACGATTATATTAATTTCCCTTTCCAGCTATACGCCCTTAATCATGCTAAACGTGGCCTTAAGGTTTTGTTACCTTAGGCTCTGTCTACCCCGTAAGGGATAAAGACGGGATATATGAATGTATGTACGATTTTATTACAAAGTTGTGCATGGCATTAAATAGAAGTGTCGAAAACCCGCCGCGAGTTAATTTTATACGGTTCTTATGGCCATTACAGACGGTCTGCATTCCGATTGCAACTGCTATTTTCTGACTGCGATCGAACTGCTATGGAAATGTACGAGCGGTCGGCAGTTACCTTGCAGTCAAAACGCAGTCCGTCCAGACTAAAAGTGAAATAATTTTTTGTCAGTTTTATTCTATTATTTCAAGAATTGAAACGTTTAATGATCACTTTATTGTGATTTGCGGTGCTAAATCCGTTTGAATGTTTTTTTGCTGCTCACACACTTAACTATACGAGATCACATTTAGCGGCGTCTAGCAGTTTATTATGTCGCCGAGCACATTATTTATTACAATCACAAACGAGTTCTAGTTCCACGTAGCCAATATCTAATTAAGGGTCCTAATAAACGTATAAGTGGGTTGGCAGACGCCACGGCCGACAACTTCGAACATAAAATCCTTAAGTTCATGGTATCGCGCTTCCTCAGATGGGAAAAATGTGTTCCGATAATGCGTCTTGGAATTTCCTTGTTTTTTTCGCTCACAGGATAAATAAAGTAAGTGTTGCGTAGTATCGCTACATAACTAAGAGACAGTGATTTGAGTAGGTGTAAGTAATATGTATGAATGTTTACGGAGGCGTATGAAAGAAGAAAACAAAACTAATTTGGAAAGATAGGATAACATATCACTAAAGATATAAATACTTAGGGTGAATAATAATTATTATATTGTGCCGCAGTTTTGTTAAGAATTCATATAAAACATATTTAACTAGGGAGTTGTTTTATCAACGAAAACTCTACCATTTGATATTTCATATGCATTACGAAACAATTGAGAACCACGTAGTTATACGCTTAAGCAGTAAATAATAAATGTCCATTGCTTGCGGATTAAAAGTAAAAACAAATGCCGCCCCCATTCTTAATGAGACGTGGAAAAACGCTGGCAATGTTTAATCTGATGTCATAGTGGATGCAATCTCCTGCATTGTGTACACAGCACGCCATTCAACCGGGGACTGTGTAGCCGCGGTCTTATAATTGTGAGGTGGTTTTAATCCCAGCTAAGCGATAAATATTTTGCTATTTGTATGTTATAAGCTGATGGTTTATTTAGAAACTTCTGTACCACAGTATAGTGGTCGCAAATAAAATAAGTTTATAATGGAAAGTTTACCGGCAATAATCGTTAACGTAAAGATGTTACAACTTTGTAGCTTGAGAACGGACTATATTCACCTATTTTTAAGTTATTCTGTTGAATCATCTGTAATCGATAAATAAAGCCGATTGCCGTATTAAATACGACGTGAACACACCTTTTAATTTGTGAACACGTTCATTTATTTTGGCGACGATGAAAGTACGACAACTGTATCCAAATATAATTTATTTATTTACGTACAGTTTATGTGTGTCTTTTTATAAAACCATTCACTCGTTCAACACAAGGTAACGTACCTAATAAACATTATTGGCATAAGTTGTATTTTTGTTTATTACATAAAATAAACAACGGCGTAACAAATTGTTTATCTCTTTGTTTATGCCCGAGGGTTATTAAGAGTAACGAAAAGAAAGAAATGTAGGTACAACGAATAAACAAAATATACAAAGCATTCATTACAAAAAGCGTATTATACTTGTGAGTGCCGCTTGTTTTGTCGACCAACTTTTCATCGAATATCATCTCCAAGACAACATTTCACATATTTTCATTTCATCGACTAGTCTTAAGAAAAGGGTTAAAGGGTTAAAGTTTTGTCATTGCGACACGTACGGCGGTTCATGTTTCAATATCTCCATCACTCGCCAAACAATTATTATTTTTTAAAATTAGTTTTTGTCGACTGTAATACTGTAACACTGTAATTTAACCATACCTAGCCTACTACCTCCTTAATGAATTTTACCATTGATTATCATACTAACCTCAGCCGACAAAAAAAATCAAGGATGCGATGTTTTTTAAAAGCGGGGAAAACATATGTAAGAGTCCCAGAAAGTTTAACGTTAAAAATAACGTTAAATATACATGTATACCATTCTATACGAAAGAAGAAAAAAACAAAACCCAAATGATAGGGATATTAAACGCTGTATTGAAAAGTTTTAAAAAGTACAAACGTTTTCCGTTCTTCCCGGTCCGTTCTGTCTGGGTCTGTGCTAATATTTGCCTCCGTGCATTATTACTGTACGCGTACCTAGCACAATGGCGGGAATTACCCCTGAAGCCTTGTTCAGGTCAGTCCAGTGATGAAGAGAGTTGAGAGTCGAGTGATGAGCCAATTTGCTCAAGCTCTCGACGTGGAGTTAGAATTCACTACCTTTTTTTATAGGTGATTTTGCTATCAGTAGGTTTATTGTCTAACTCGATCGCAATCGCCATCGTGTTCATTTTGACAGTTCTTGTACGAATGTAACTGCTAGCTGATTCCGATGCCAATTGTCAGCCCACACATAAACTATCAAAATGAACACGATGGCGATTGCTAGCGAGTTAGATAATAAGCCTACAATTCTTAATGTGTCGGCGACACACTTCGATAATTTTTTGAAAGAATAAAGATCAGAACTAATTCGCTAGAAATATCTGTTAACAATTGTCATAATAAATAAAGTCGTCCTCGATCAAGAACAAGTCAGAGATCACAACGAGTATGAAAACTACGGAACACAAGCAAACAAATTTAATAAGAGGTAAAATACGTCGTCAGTATTTAAAATTTCAACGAAACACCTTCCAGAACATTCCCACACAATTTACCTGTAATACCTGCACTGTGTCAGTATCGAGCGCTCTTTTAGCAAGTTCAAACATATTAGCATCTCCAAGAGCAACCTCGGTTGGTTAAACTACTTGGCCTAGTCACTATTCGTCAGCAAAGAAGTGAGGCGTGGAAAAAGCCTTCATCAAAAATGCACGCTCCTCAGCCGTCAGCCGTAAGATGACTGTTGACTCTGCACCAGGCCTGGAATCTCGGCATTCAAAGGCTGCGAGTTAAGACTTGTTGTTACCTACATTTACATCAGTCTGACCACTTTAACATTACCAGTGAGCATCTTCGCTACGGTTAGAGAGAAAGAGACATGTCAGAGAGAAAGCTTGTTTACCGTATTGCTAAAAAAATTTTGTTTTTTTGTATCTCATCCCATTTTCAGGCATGTTTGGTCTTAAAGAAGTATGAATATTGAGTATCCAATTATGGTGAAGTTTTAACTATATTGCAAAAGCAAAACAATTCTTTTAGGGTTCCGTACTGTAATAATGTATACAAGGCGTTACTTTGCGGAGGTCCTTAAAAAACCAACTAACCTGCTACTCCGTATTAACAACGCGCGTTTGAGATCACGGAGTAGCAAAGTTGGCTTTTCTTCACAAAGACGAGTAATATTTAACTAACGTTAGCATAGTAGTTTGTGAGTAAAGGAAAATATTCGGGATACACCTAATTAGCTAGTAGCGGCTTCAATGTAACCTCGCAACTCTATGTACACCATAATTATCTAGTGCTCCGTGCCCAACCAACTTCACCTTGTTAGGGTATTGATAACGACGTCGTTACTTCGATTTGAACAGTTAACACGAGCCATTTTTTGTTTTTAATTGGGAACGTTCTGTGTAAACTTTTTTGGAAGATGTTGAGTAATAATTGGGACGCTAATTATGAGATTGGGAAATATTGTTCTGATCTAATAAGAAAGGTTGCATTACAGAAAAATATGGTATCCAACAAGGGGATTTTATAAAGATTTGGTATAGAATCTACGGCTTTTCGGAGATCGAAAAGTTAATCGTTTCATCATCATAACGCACACTCGTGAACTCAACTTTTAAGTTGTCAGATACTGCATCGTCTCCATGTTTCATCTCAGAATTAAAGGGCATGATAATGCTTATTTGAATTTAATTCTTGTAATTCATTAATCTTCTAATGAAGGTTACTCTATTATACAATAAGGTACAACACTGACAAAGCATAGAATGCTACTAATAGGAAAATTATTGTTGTCAATCAACGCTGTTTAGTTATTAATTACGTCGCAGTCGAGGTTTAATTAGTGTGCACACAATTTCCCGGCAGTCTATGCTCACACATCGAACGGAATGTAGGTCGAATACTGATTGCACAGACACTCCTCATATCGAATTCTCTTTTTTCAACCGAACGATCTCGGTTGCGCGAAAAATTTCATACTGCCACGCGTTTTGCAAGTAAAATCAGACAACTTTTGACACTTCAATTACGTAGTGATGGCGGCCTCTAATTTTTAGGCGCGAAAGCAGGAAACACGTTACGTCGTGTCATAAGCACACAGGAACAAGTTTGCAGAACAAAATAAAAGTTTTACTTAAGTTTAACGCGAGCGGAAGGTAATAAGAGGGGACATTAAAAAGTTTTTTGCTTTTAATATTAAATTAAGTGGAGATCTGTTATCGCAGGTGCAGCATAATCGAGTAGTCGGAGTTTGCTATCCTGAACGCTTCTGCCAGCGGCTCTGTTATATTGTTTTATGTGTTTTAGTTTACGCTTGTTAGTTTTCCATTTAGTTATGGTGCCCGCGGCCGTGCCTTTATTACAACGTTTGCGTCAAAGTTGGAATCGCAACGACTTTATAAATCGAATTCAATTTCATCGTGTAAATTGTAATGGACGTGCGAGGAAAATAGTTAAAACGTCATTGCCGAGTTCAAAGCGAGCTATAAATTATTAGGAGCGTATTCTCTTTTTGGCGTAGCAATAAAGAAGGAAATCTCTTTAGTGTCCGCTCTGAGACCACACTAAAGCCCGCGGACAGTTACAAATCTTCATTAACAGCTTGACGTAAAGTCGCCAGCTGCCCACTTGTGTAAATCTGATGAAACCTGGTTTCTTCGTTCTGTTAACATTATGGCGGTGAGTATTAGGATTGGCGTAAACCAACGTAACTATAATTATAGCAAAGCAGAAAATGTCCGATCGAACTTTCGATTTATAATTTGGCTAAATTTGGGGTTGAACTGAAGTTTTGGAAGCAATCGATGTCATGAACAGGCTCATTTCACATCAAATTGTTTTTTTCAAGAGCCTCTAAACTATCAATTTTAGTAAACAAATATCCACTCTGTGAAAGCGCATCTAATAGGTACGAGTAAAAGCTAGTTTACTTTCCTAACCTATAAATCTAACCTGAACACAAATTTTAATGCACCGATTCTCTAGTATCTATTTTCGTCTATGCGTTTCTTTTACAGTTAACTCCCTAGTTAGGTACACATTTTACAAAATACTAATGAACTGAGATTCGACAAATGCTTGTGTTGCAAGCGGTAGTTAATGGTCCGCAATGCCTGCTATTTGTTATAAAACAAATAAAATTGCATCTTAACGATGCGTGTAAATTTCACCGACTTGACGCTGCAAGTGTTAGCGAGAGCAAAATTATCACATCAATCGCTAAAGAAGCGACGTTATAACTCGACAAGAACTAAATAAAAATGATCACCGCTGCCGACTCAGACTAAAAAGCATACTTTTATTAATACGTCTCTAAAGTTGAAAATAACCGTGCGGCAGCATAAAAGAAATCCCAACTGGCAGAATTCACGTGGAAATAAAATTAAAGAGTCGGTTTTATCGCTCGCCCAAGGATTTAGGGTCCATATTTGAGTAAACAAAATTCCGCTCGGTCTCGTTGGCTAAGTTTTAATGAACTTTAATTTATGAAGCCGGGCACAAAAATTTGTCGCTTTTACGGTCGTTCGGCTTAGTTTCAGAGTCGGGGACGGCGCCGCGGACGGGCCAATGACGCGAGATGTTTGGGTTGCCCAAATCCTACCTATAATTAATTTAAAACATACTCCCCGTACCACCAAGGTACAGCGCAGTCTCGTGGTATCCGATACGTCTAACATAAAATAGAAATAAAAGGCAAGTATAAATTTAGAAACGCGTTTTATAACGTGGACGACATGCTACATCTAAACATCTCCGTAAGTATCAAGTGATTTACGTATGTTATGATATTTTTACTGTTGTCTCATAAAATTTTGTACTAATTAATAAACTTTAGGAAATCTTTCTTGTCGTTAAAATTAATTCAAGCATTTGGAAATAATACTAGGTTGGTACTAAAGCATAATAATTTATAATACAAACTTAAATTAATGTAAGAGGTGTAGAACAAGGCATGAAAAAAGTAGTAAGCGAAATTGATTGAACGTTATTAGTTAGACGACATACATTTTAACGTTGTTAAATACCATAAATAAGACGTTTTAGCTTTATTTATGTCCCACACTTAATCTGCGAAAGTGAAGTATTAATATAACTGTTAGACGATTTATCACGCTACATTGGATAGGTTGATTCATCGTAGTGATTCATGTGATAGTCGTAGGAATGTATAACAACACGAAAATTAGGTATTTCTGAAAAGAATTAGTTGTTACGAAACTTCTTGTGAACAGGGCCGTTTGTCAGTTGGCCGGTTTACAAGATGCCGTTGTTCTAATTATACTTATCTCCAATGTTATCTTGCATGCTTAAAAAACTTCTGAAAGAGCGTATAATGTGTGCAGAGATATCCGTCGTTGCTCAATATTGGGTCAGTGAGTAATAAGTAGTTGCGGTTTTGAGGTTTTTTGGTTGCAATATGCTGAGATTGCAGAGATGAGAGTTTACTTTCGAGTTAAAATTGTGTGCGATCGCGTATGCGTATTAGCTGAATCTGCTAATAATCTGTGCGTACTTACAAATAGCAATAGCAAGTAATAAGTACTAAGCAATTAGTAGTTAGGAATAGAATAAAAAATCTACCTTGCTCGCATGTTTTTTGTTAATTGAAATGGACCTCTGCAAATTAACGCTTGGTTCAAGTCAACAATCTGTTGGATTATACCGAATATGGAATAAAAAAATACTTTTCAATGGGATCGTAATGTGGATTCTGCTGACTTATTTTGTCATATTCATAGAAAAGACGCTTTACAGAGTTTGCGAGTTGACAATTTCAGTATTCAGTGATTCGCGTTTTGTCTTACAAAATGCCGTATACTAAGTGCAATGTTTTACTCTCGGTAGATGAACACTTTTTGGCTGGAAACAGGTTACTGCAATATTCATCAATCTTTTGACTCCAGCGTCTTAATATAGCGTATGTGCTTTTATATCTTTACTTGAGATCAACAACAAAATTTTGGGTGCCTAGTGTAAATAGTTTTAACTCTTTGGTGAGTTTTTTTAAAGGTACTTGATTGTCATTGATGTTTCCACCAAATTTCAAATAAATTAAACCATTAAAAGTCGGTAAATAAATTACTATGCTATTTAGTTATACACTTACATCGAAAGATAATAATATTATATTATCATCATAGTGCTCAATCAAAAGGAGATGGCTAAAGGACTCGAACACATTATGTAATAGAGTGGCAGTTAGCCTAGTCTCGATAGAGAGTAGTCCTGGGAAGAAGAATAGGTATTTGCCCAGAAGGAGAACACTTCTAAAGTTTCAAAAGTTTTAAAGTAAAACGAACATGCCATAAAAATTACATCAAGTCCACTTTTAAGTACCTACCAGTCGGTAATAGAACCCTTTATACAGCTTCAGCCTTCACTAGTGAGTTTATTTTTTATTCACCATCGCCTCAATAGCTGCTAGAGCGAAGTATTCATAAAACTATGGAGCGTTGCTTCTAGTTTCATAGTCTTTTATAATGCAACAGATTTTTCGACAAAAGAAGACACAGTGCATTTGATACATACAGACGGATTTTCGTCATTTCGAGATGTCATTCATTAATGACTATTTGCACTTTTTGCAGGGGAATGAAAGTGACCGTCATTGGTTGGCTAAAGGAGAGGTAGGCCACGTTTCCATTAAATATAGCAATAACTATAACCGTTGGAGAGTCATCAAGTTTTATGAGCACCCGGAAGGGTTAACGGATGACCAAGTCATATTGTCTGACGTAAGTACTTGAAAATTGCATTCGCATTCATTTCTTTCTGCCAAAAGTTAAGATAAAATAAGAAAGAGGTAGAGAATGCGGTTGCAAACGAATGCAAGTTACACAACATGGCTCCTGGTCAGAAGCAGATGGGTACAAAGAGACTTTGACAGTTCCAAATACACTGCTCAGATTTCACTGGGGAGTTTTATGGTATTCCGGTAACAAATACAATATTGTTATCGCACTCTGAATTACAATTGACTTTGCCATTTTTTTCTTGTAAAACGGCCAAGGATGACTTTTAGTAGAAAGATCCAGTACCGGTTAAGAATTACCAGCGTCTATTTACATCATTTAAAAGAAGTAATAGGCAAGCGTCGTTGACTGCAATCAAGTTTGATGCCCCTGGTGCCAAACAAAACTGTGCTCTAAAATGGATCACGTTTGCTTAGTAATGCCTATTCACCCATGATTTGAAGACGGCCAGGAGCTTTTCGAAAACAAGCGCAAGCATGGAGTTCCATTTCAGCTATCCGGATAATAAAAGACGAACGAAAACGCTTCGTATGAATTTTAGGGATGCTGACACAATAAGAGTGCAGACTCTGCCTGCCTGTTCACCTATGAATAAACGGTGCTCCTGGAATATTAAGTACATAATGCTAATCTAATCAAAACTTATTATTAGGGCTGAACACACACCTGAGCTAGTATCGTATACGTTAACACTAGAATTAATATAGCCCACATGACGCTTCCTTACTTCCTCAGTGTCACTAATTAGGTGCCTGTTATGCTACACAATAATTTTCCAGAGGTGCCTGGGAGCTAATTATTTTGTGAAATAGACGACTTACCTCGTTTACTTGCCTTGTTTTACGGTGGAACATCGAGGGTTTCTAAGGGTTATTGTCTACTTGAAGAACTAAATCGACACCGTCTTTGTTGGGGGTTAATTCTATGGTAATGCTTATTGACTATGAAAATAATACTCACGCTTAAGCGCTGTTATTGCAGCTGAAGGATTTCGTTAACAGAAGCTAGAAATAATATGATGTCCATGGCCTCAGTAGTTATTAGTAATGTCATGCGATCGCAACTTCATTACTGTTGTTGTGATAATAACCTTAAAAAATCCGTGAAAATTTTACTACTTTCATACCTATTGACGTGGTTTCATGGTTACACTGCATGGTCTAATACCAACTATTTGTACGCCTTACGGCATTAGGTACGTATCTTAAAAAAATGATTATTTGAAACCCGCAGCAGTACGGTTAGATCAACAAAAACTGAGAAGGATTTTTAATGGGTAGGTACTTATTTTTTAAGAATAACATTTTTATTACACTAGATTTTTGACCAATTATCTCATTATAATACTCTCCTTAGTTTTTGGAACACATTTAAAATTAATTAAGCACTAGCTATCTTAAAATATTCACGCGCCAACTATATTACCGCCAATCCAATATCCACCAATCTGACAAACATACCTACCGGTAGGTTTTAGCACGCACATAAAATGCTCCAAATCCAACCTTTCTTCCCTACTCAAACTTTAAACCGCACTAGAAAAACAATCAATTTGTACTATTTTTGTATGCAAGCAGCACTTTAATTTTACATGCACTCGCCTCCATAAAATGGACGTAAACTTGATGTTCCGTCGAAATTCAGAATGCCAAGTCGGTAGAGAGTTCCGACGAACTCGAGACAACGGTGTATGGCTAAAATAGTTTCCAACTTGCCCCAAGTTTTGTAAATATTTGAAGCTATGAATTTAATCTTATGGTTTACTTTATTATACTTGTTCAAACAAGAAGTAAACTTTGGGTATTTAGTTTGCTTTGGGTTTTTAATAAATGCTAGCTACAAAAAGAAGGGTGAATTAAAGTACTACCTTTATTTTTTATAAATTTAGTCACTTTTATTTTTAAAGTAAAGTTCATAACGGAAACAAATTTCATATGAAAAGAACGTTCTAATCTTTCATCGGTCGTATATAGTTTTTCCTTTATTCTGAGAATTGGTAAAATTAGGCGCAGTATCACTATGGTCGTAATTTTCCTGCAGCAGTATAAAGGCGTTTTGATATAGTTTATTATGTTATCGCTTTAAGTGATCACACCCATGAGAGCAATGCTGCTAAGGAAGTATACAGACTCGTCGATCGGTGTCAAAATTTATTGAAAAAAAGGCTGAATTTGCGAAAAATGACAATTTTACTCCCGTTAAAAAAAGGAGAAGATTATAAATAGAAATAAGCTTATATTTTGTATTCATACTAGGTACCTATACCTATTTGTTCATGCCTGCAAAATACCTGTTACACCTTATTATTTCATATCTATTTATTAACCTACCTGCAAAAAATCAGTCTCCTTCTTTTAGTGCAACTATCCCAGTTTCAATTATCACTATATAAATACCTCGTATTAATCCTACTAATATTATAAATGCGAAAGTTTGTGAGGATGGATGGATGGATGTGACAATGTGAGTGTGTATGTTGGTTCCTTCTTCACGCTGAAATAACTGGACGGATTTGGATAAAATTTGGAACGGACACAGGTGGTACCCTAGATTAACACATCGGTTACTTTTTATCCCGGAAAATTGCATAAGTCCCGAGGGATAGCGAAAAACATGTCAAAGATCGCTGTCTAGAGTCGTGACGTTAATAATTATTGCAGACTGTACTATCAACATCAGTTCTTAAGTCTAATTCTACGCAAACGAAGTCGCGGGCAGAAGCTAGTATAGTGCATTGGGGTAAGTTTGAAATTGGGGGAATTTCAAAACTCGTGGATATCCACTAAACGGGGAACAATTACATAATCTAGCAACGCTTACCTAGAAGCTCCAATGTCATTGGCTTCTAGATAAGTGTTGCCAGATCATGGAATTGTTCTCCGTTTAGTGGATATCCACGATTTTCGAAATTCCCCCAATTTCGAATTTACCCCAATGCACTTTAACTAAATAAATTTAGTGTGCTAGCACTGTAAAGCAATAAAATACATCGCTCAGCGGGGCTGGTAATTCGGGCTAGCATAACACTTGTAACCAATAAGTGTTTGCTATACGAAATGATACATAACAAATAACGAGAAGTGATAGACATTGATGATTGATGTTTGGCGTCATTGTGGGATAACATCCAACGTGTTTGTTCGCGTACCTTGGAAAGGGTTTAAGAGAAATTATAAATATGCATAACATATTTACATGGTTCAATGAATTGCGTTACTTTGTGGAGGTACATAACAATAAATTAAAAATAAGTATTTGCTAGTAGCTACCAGCAAAATAGCTGGTATCTACGCGACAGATTTACGTTAGCATTTTGTGTTGTTTCGGGAAAAATTAGTTCATTTCGGTGTACTAACCATCTTTGCCACTCCATTGTAGGAGTTTCTGTCTTACTTGTAGTTACGTATATTTACGTATATTTTAAATTTAGAATGAATTGATACAATTAGATTAATCATGATGTATTGTATCATTAAAATAACTTTACTTACATTAAAAAAAAATACAGAAAATACCTTAATTTGGTGTATTTTCCAGCTTATAAATATAAGGCCCACTGTTGGGCACTGGCCGAGGCTACGTGGTCGTTAAGTCTATAGTCTAAAATATCTTATTTGTATACATTGAAAACAGTTTCTATTCCTGACCAAGTGTTCTTTGAAGAATTCATTCAAATTGATTTCAAAAACATATTCCGTTCCCGTGGGAAATTATTGCTGTGCGTACGTCATATCTATGTCAAAAAGTGACACCAAAGATGTTACGTTCCGAGGCGCCTCGAATCGGGCCCACGTACGAGGAAAGCAGTTATTTTATTATCTTCATACAATGTGTCAAATTGGTTCTAAGTAATAATCCCATTCATAAAAAGCTACAGACCTATCAAAGCAAAATGTTTGTCTTTGTTTGGCAAATGCAAAACAAAAGACAGATAAAGACAGATTATTTTAAAGTTACCGTTATTGTAACTAGTGCTAGCCGGTACGAATAGGATAACATTCTTGTGCACTCGAGCGTTATAATTTTCCTCCAGAAGTAAAAATGTCTTTTGAGCCGGTGCACCATGGGCAACATCGGTTACTTCTTTTTTTTTTAAATAGAAACAAGAAAAGTATTAGGTGAGTATAGTTTTAGTCAAAAACTAGGTAGGTATCCTATCTTTAAATTTTTTACTCATATTAATTTAGTAGTTAGAACAAATGAAAATATGTGTTTCGTCAGACTAGTGAGAATCCGAATGGAATAGGTACAAAAATATTCTAATTCTAGCAGTAGGTACATGTATAATAGAACATAGCACGCAAATCTCAAGTTACACCCATAATTTGACGAGGTCGTTGGCTGTATCTCGGTCAGTAATTTACTTCCATCTAGTGACGTGCATATGACGCACATATTCGTATGTGAACAGATTTATTTCTTTTTGTGAAGAAGGGTGTTCATTCTTTCTTAAATTGAAATAGTTGTACATACTTGTAATAATCTCCGTAATAAAGAATAGTCTTTATTTTATCTGTAATATAGCGATGGGTACAACTTGCAAGTCAAATTTGTCCGACTTTTAGTCGCATTGCGACTGCAATCAGCAAAAAAAATATGTATAAAAATGAAATTTTCAACAAACTTTTATTTTGTTAAATAACAGCCTGGTAAGGGAAAAACCGTGATTCCTTTGTAAAAAAAAGCAAAATCTTACAACAACACAAATTATGTCACACTGTAATATTTGAAATTAACTTCGTGAAAACGTTCTTCATAAACTCATCTTGTATTTGTCGTAGAAACTGTTTTTTTTTCGTCTTTTTTGTCAATAAACCAGATAAACCTCCCACAGACTTCAAGTGTGAACACGCTTCTCCTAGCACGTGCGTAAACCACAACATTTCTAAGCTAACACACGTTGCGGACGTATTTATTTCTTCAAATAAAAGCTAAGAGCCGCTCGTAAACTCAAGGTGAAGTTTGATTGTTGTGTGAGCCCAGTGTACTATAAATTCAGTTTTGAGGTCAGTTTCCTTTGATTTCACATGTTTAAAAGTACAAAAGGATTCAAAGCAATTGAAATGGGTATTGCGTCTTACGCTACTACGATAAAAATGGTACCTACCTACATTTTTAGCAAGTTTTCTTATAACACGGTACCACAAATTAGAAAATAGATTGCAGAGTTAATTGCAGCATTTTTACATGAAGTTTATTTTACTATTTAAATAATAACAATATTTATGTAAATAAAATTACTAAAAAGTTAATCATGAAACATTAGCCCATCTTGAAATAGACAGTAGCATATGAAACATACCTACGGTATTCATCATAATTGTTACGAGTTTTGGAGCGTGCGACAAACTGCGATGACTCCCAATAAAACATAACTGTACCTGAAACTAAAAGTTTCCAGATGTATACGAGACATCTGCCCTCACCTCCCGACTTAATGATTCCCAAGGCGCTAGACACTAAACTGCGAACATGTTCCAAATTTAAAGAAGCAAATCGTTCGATACTTTCAAACGGAAATAGAAGACACACGATCCCGCGGGAAGCTGAGAAAAAAAAAGTAGAAACACATGACCTCATTTGTCGTTGTGAGGGAATTATTTATTACGTTTGATACTTCGCCGGTTGGGATAGCTCTTTGTCTTTTCGCTACGTAGTGATTTTAATTTAACATATCCCCTTTTCTTGAAAACGTATTTTTTATTTCAGGCGTGTTTTAATTTCATACATTATTAATGATACCGTTTCTGTTTCGGTTGTTTCGCTTTGATACAATGTTATTAGAAATAACATCTCGACAGAAATAGGGGTAATACATACTAGTTGAGTAATTGAAACAAGTAGGTAATAATTGTATCAACCCATCCTGCATTTCAAATCTTCTTCAATATTTCATGGCGTTTCAATCACACGTGAAATCAATCAAGCCCCCTATTTATCATCCTAATATCTATTACAACACTCGATACATACCGTGTCAAAGCATAGACAAAGCGTGGAGATGTTAGTTATGGCTTTGAAATTCAATCATTTTCAATCACAGACACCAACCTTTCTCTGAAGTGTTTGAATGAAATTTTCAACCTTTGCTACTTCACATAAGAGTTACCAGTTAAGGTTGATAGAGTAATATAAATTTGTTGGTATTATTTGTATGCGTCCGCCAGATGTGCAGGAGCGTCTCGACCGACGACTAATGACACTGCGGCGACGATGTAAACAGTCGACGGGTGACACTGTCAAAATCATCACGATTCAGCCACAAAAAATGTGAAAAATTTGTTCAGTTGTAATTACATTTAGTTTCGTGTCCCTATGAGCGAAGAAAGGAAAATTATCATCGTTAAAGACGGAGTCAAGTGTTTACCGATTATCTTTACTATTGCATTGTTATCGAATTAATACTGGAAGTGAAGAAAATAAAAACACTCAAAGCAATTAACAACATAATGTTCAGTTAAGATTGAATTAAAGTAATACAACAGACACTAAGAGTAAAAACTTAAAACAAATCAAATTATTTAAAATTTCATTCTCACGAAAGCGAAAGAAAAAAATTACTACAACGGTGTTATTTTGTAGCTACCATGTCTGAAACTAAGCTTTGCCATTTATCAGGCTAAGCACGTACATTTTAGTAGCTACCTTAGACGCATTAACAGCAAAATACCACATAAATGTATCGTAAAGCGTTTTAGTGGTCCAGCAAAATCTGGGATGCAACAGGAATCCGTCTTTATTAAGCTCTTGCATGCCATTGTGTCTAAATAGCCGAGGCGGACATTTACCCACGCCAGAATATACTATAAAAGACCTCTTTACAAATTCAGAAACGCGAGAACCTAACCTAATACCCTGTTTCTAGAACATTTTACGTACCTATGAGTTCTAACAACGTAATAATGAGATGTACCTACTTAATATTAGCAAAGTCAATGCGGTCTTCGAGTATTCAATAACAATAACCAGATTGCTGCATAAATCGCATTCATTCTTCAATTGATTCCGTTATTTTTGGTACAGAATAAATCTCATCTTTCCAAAACATTCCGGTAACACACAAAGAAATCCTGTAACTTGATACAAGACTGTTAAATGTTTACAAACGTTTTATGTTTAGCGAAAATCAAACACGAATCGAGTGGCGTTCCACAAAAATACAAGCAAAATGGGCCGGTAGCGAAATTGTGTAAACAACAAATCGGGCCAAGACCGAGTATGGAGGAATTTGTTTTAAGTCACTCAAGGCTTTGTTAAATATTTGGTAAGCTTTTCTGCAGCTTTAGAATAAGACATGTTCGATCCGTAACTTTATCTCGTACCATCAATTTGACATAAAGAAAGCTCCAGCTTTGTAATGTTAAACTTGGTTGCTAAAGCTGGTAGTTAATAAAGGAAGTTCACCTATTTATAAATATGTAAAAGTTAGAGGGAACATTATGAAAATACCACTTAAGTGAAATATTATGTGACGTCACACATCTACTTAGAACCATTCCAAATGTGAGCCGCAACCCTTTTCTCAAAGCAAATATAGAGAGGACGGAATTCGCTAATGGCGCGGAAGTGGCGACAACAGTGGAGACAAACAATGCATATCTTACACTTGCGTAGGATTCCAAATAAATGGATTATCAAAATAAACCTATGCGTTAAAAACATGCATAGACTAGGTAGGTACTGATTTAATTTTACTCGCCATTAAAATCTGTATATCGACCTCGAAAAAAAAGTCAAACTTAAAACACAGAAATTTTAAAAGAACTTGAAAAATAGTTGCATCCGTATTCTTTGCGTCAAAATTAAACAAAATATTATTGCCCTTTGTAATTTTTATTATGAGTGAAGTTATTCTATCCAAGGGCAACATATGTTATCAATCGTCGGCGTTTTTGAACGCGCCATGAGAGCGAACAGACAGACAGTCGTAAAACTCGCTATGATGCTGATTGGAACCACGTTTAGGGAGGCAACCGAGCGTTCAAAGCGTTTGCTTTTAATTAGAGGATATAGAAGCTGACGGGAAAGGAAGTTAGATAAAGGGGACTTAGAACCGTCGATGTCTAGACTCGATCGTTATTCATGTTTGAACTACGTATATTATTAAATATACCTGGTCTATTTTTTTCAAGAAACAAGAAAATCTGTGTTACCTAAATGTGTGTCCTATTTTCAAGTCAGTTGGTAAGCTCAATAAACAAGAAGACCACCTATGTCAAATAAATTAATGTTATACGTGCGAACTCGAGGCAGTTAAAGCAATTTTAACTTATACAACTGCAATTGCTGAGCTAAGTGGAAAATATTAACAAGCCACAAAAAATGGACGTCAATGACCAAACAAACATGATTAAAATATTTAAAAGCTGCTTGTTTATGTCCACGACAATTATGCGGCAATTTTGTAACTACTCATTTACTTTTTGCGATAACCGACTTGTAACAGCGGGTTCTTTTCTCCGCTCACATGTCAAAAACCGGTAATACGCTGTCGGTAATACGTCATATTTTATCCGATACGGTTGCCATATTATTAACGTCAGCACATCTTGGAAACACGACGTGCCTTTCCGCGGACATGTCTACAAACCGCACGTAGCAATCATCATCACGAATCAATCGGCAAAAGGCAGATGTGTAACAGTTACACTTCATCAGTTTTGTCCAACCAACTCACATTCAAAAGATCTTTAGTGACAGAAGCTGTTTGAAAATGAACTAAACTGTAGATTGTATACTTTAGAGCTTGGTTTTCAATGTGGGGTATCCGAGGCCAGTTAGAACGACCAAAGGGTTTAGCTCAATAGCTATCTCGGCGTCATCGCGTGGATCCCTATATTTAGAATGTCACTTAATAGCGTACAATTTTGCAGGCAATACCGTCGATTGTGTAGGTGCATTCAGAGGAAAATGCTCGACGGAACGGAAAATTTGTCGCAGCTATTATTCGCACTGGCGCTTCGGACGATTAAATTCGTTGCACGTGTGTGTTAGCCCTGTGATGCGCTCAAATCTGGCTTCAATCGATTGTTATAAACATTGATAATGTAAATGGTCAACACGATGGGAATGCAATCGATTCATGTGTTATCAATCGGAAAACTTGGTGCATGTGACAAATCACTTGGTCATTTTATTTCTCTATACGCGCGGTATTCTTTGAAATGTTAAATGACGTTAATTTGTCTCATTAATATTTGTAACACGGCGCCAATAGTGTGTGTTAATGCGGTTCCAAAGTATCGAATAAAGCAATTTGTCACACGATAAAGCCGTTCAGATACATTAAAGCCAGTGAATAAAATAATCTTACGCCTTCAAACGGATTCGATTTGTTTTATTTGCGATGTAAGTTAATACTTTGGCGCCGCGGTGGCACGTTTTAAAATCATTTTGGAGATATCGTGAAACCTCCTGTCAAAATGACAAAGTGTTTACAAATGAACGTCTCGGGTTTTGAATGTCTTTATTTATTTTAAACGGAGTATGATGTTTAAAATGAATGATATTTTTTAATCACGAACACCTTTGACGGAAACAGGGTACCTACGTGATCATGATTATTAAAAGCTTTTTCTAAAACGCCGTAAGCACATTTGATGTTTTGTTTTGTTAATGCCTTCACGGTGCCCAGCAAACTGATTAGGTCAGTAAAAGATTCGGTAGTAAATAAGGAGCTTACGGAAACAGGATGGACGGGGTCTATTTTCCCTTGTACCTTCTTTATCCTAACAGACAATAGCAGCCTTAAGTTCGGTAATGTCGTCATTGCAGTAAGACTATGTATTCCCAAAACGACGTAAAGTAGATAAGCCTCTTCCGTACAAAAATTCCCTTTCAGATTTATCGGTAATCTTGTTTGTCTTTTGCTTTTATTGTTTCTCGCGTACTGTAATGAATTAGTTCGACTTTCTTTTATATTATTTGCTTGGGGGTCATTCTGGGGATGCATTCGTGTTCGACATCGGAAGGGAGCGTAGGGTTACCT
Source organism: Pandemis corylana (assembly GCA_949127965.1). Classification (NCBI taxonomy): domain Eukaryota; kingdom Metazoa; phylum Arthropoda; class Insecta; order Lepidoptera; family Tortricidae; genus Pandemis; species Pandemis corylana. The sequence continues at coordinate 6,045,270 of OX421860.1, forward strand.
AAATCAATGCGGTCTATAAGGGGATTTCCAGATTTATCGTACTTTTGTTTTTTTGGATTCTATAAATTTTCTTTGTACACGCCTTTGCATTTGTGAAAAGAAATTCCCTTTGCTCGCTCGTTATGAGCCGACTTTGATATAGAAAGGAAAGTTTTTATTTAGCAGGGCGATGTTAACATTCCACACGGTGTTGTCGGTTATTTGATCACTAACAAGACGATTCTCGGAAGCTATAATACTTTGTTACTTTGTCAAATTAGGTTGTTAGTATCCACATAAATAATGGTGACTATAATTAAATTAGGTCGTAGAGTTTTCAGCGGCTGTTAAAAAGAATGATATAAGCTTTTAACTTTGGAAACGTTATATTTTTGTCGCAAGCTTGTTTTGTTTCTTTAGATTGTCACTTCCTAGTAGTGGTAGTATACATTGTATGTACATACTTAGTATGTTACGGTAAGATATGCTAATCTATTTATTTACCATTATATAAAAATAAGTATCTATTTTCCTTGGTCATGGCACACGTAATACGACTGGAACGATTTCGCCACTTATTTTTTTGCTGAGTTTGTATTAGTAGGAGTAAAACTGGAACTGGAGCGAAGCCGCGGGCAGCAACTGGTGCCCAATAAAAAGTAAAAATAATTGAAAAACTCTTATTCTTAAAAAAAAAACTTTTATTACTTATCTGAAGGACCTTATGGTGTATTTTTACATAATAGGAGTGCAGCAATAGAAATTAATGTTATTATGTTGATAATGAACAATCGAACTGCAACAATTTTCCTAAATTAAAATCCTATTGGACAATCAACGTCAACAATATCGTATAACAGAAAACACTCAAAAACATCTGATACGCTCTAACGGCTGTACGAATGTAACGTGTTTTTGTTTTTTCTGTCTGATATTCTCGCCAGGGACTGTATCTAATCAAATTCATTTTACAAGCTCTTGTTTGCTAATAACCTATTAACAACGTTTAATGCAACGTCTGCTCGTCTTAACTGTAACACAGCCAGACAGTCTCAAGCCGTTGTTGAATTAATTCACTTAACTGTTTTGCACTTTGCGCGGTCCAGAAACGTAGATTTCTGCTTTGTCCGCACCACAGTCTATGGGCTTGGGCATGCGGCTGAGAATTAATTTTAAGAAGATTGTCGTTCATTCGCGCGTTATCGTGAATGCAGCTGCTTTATACTCCACCGTTCGCGGTAATATTGTTTGTGGGTATTATTTTTACTTGAAACAAAAGGGGTTGTGTTAAGGGTTTGACAGTCTGGAATTTTAGCTACCTCAGCAAATGCAAAAACATATTTTTCTCACAAGCTTCCAATAAAATATTATATGGCGTATAGAACGTGTAACTACCCTCCTTTTTAAAAGCTATACACTCGATTTTATTTGATAAAAGACACCCCAAGTTACTTACAAACAGCCAAAAACAAAACATGGACGTCACTTTCCAAAACGAAGGAACATTTCAGCGGAACAACAGAGCCTGTGAATTGTCTCGACGATATAAATTCCTGTCGTACTTCCCGGATTCTCTGTGCTTTATCATCGGCTGTAATTAGGACGTGGTAAGTGTCCACCAGCGAGTTACTCTTTGTGCTGGAACAATTTTGTCATGTTTAATTTCATGGTGCCTACCGCGTCTCCGCCAATTACGCTGGGTAGCTGTGAAGCGTTGGGTTCGGGTTGTGACAATGCGTCATTTTGTTATTCGGGTAATATATTTTTATTTTATAACAGAAACATAATAACTACCATTAAATGTGAGTAAAATTTCTTGTTACTGAAATTTATGACAGCTGAGAAAAATCACTGGCAGTAAAGACAAAAAAAACTTACATATTACTTATCTAAAAATAATAAAAACAGTGCTTGATCCAGTGCACCTTGGGCATTGGCTAATGATTTCCTGGCAGTTTCTGAGGGATATCATTGACCGTTGGCTAAGAGCCCGACAGGACCATTACCGTACAACGTTGCCGACATTTAGTCACAAGATTTTTTTTAATTATATTTTTGTTACATTGGCGAAGTTGTTGTCGCTATAACGACTTAATACGCCACAAATAAGAAGAATAAAGTAAAAAATGTTGAGAGGACGTGATACAACAGGTGAGGTTGAAATCAGAATATCTATTTTGAATTGCGGCTTAGTTTGTAAATTTAAAGATCATAAAATATTTACAATGAGAGCTGTTAACTTGTTTTATTGCAATATTGTTGTTGGTTATTGTACATGACATTTATGATAAGTTTTTACTTGTTTTGGGCGATTGAAATGGTCTGAAATTCTATTAAAATTTAATTTACTTCCGCTATTCCAATCGGTATGGAAACAAAGATAATTTGAGGTCGTATCAAAAGCGATCGGATGTCGTACAAAAGAGACAAGGTTCGTGACGAAACAATAATTGTATTTAATAATTATCTTATCAAAGACGGGGTAATTTGTTTGGGTTTATTCAATATAGCATTAATTTGGTTAGTCAGCTGTCTGATTGATCAAAGGCCATTCAAATTATGGTGTCTATTCGAGTTCACGGCAATTTGAGTTGTTTCAAAAGGGCTTTGGTCATACGGACGCGGGAATTTTAATGTTGTTACTTGTTTTATTTTGTAATTAGCAAGTCGTGTAAGTTTTTACCATGGATATAGAATAAAGCAATAGACAGAGTGATTATTTTTCACTGGAAATACGTGAAAATCTCTGTGTGAATCTTAATAACCTGTGTAATAAGCATCAAATCCAAAAAATACATTATAATAACTATAATTGTTTTCTGCCTTTACTGGTCCAGACCAGCAAAGAAAAAACATAAAATGTACCTGTTGCTACTCTTCACATGCAGATGGTAAAAGCTCATCGAGTAAATGGGCGAAAATCTTAAGAATCATGTTATAGACGATGCGGTTAGTAATCCATCATTACTATAATTCCCCTTTCCACCTATTCGCCCACAATCATGCTAAACGTGGCCTTTATATCTTGTTAACTTGGGCTCTGTCTACCCCGTAAGGGATAAAGACGTGATTTGAACAAGAAAATTGTACTTACAGTCACAATCTTATATTTATTGATTTCAGTAGCAGTGGCGTGGCGTCAAGTATATCAGAAGGCAAGCCGAAGGGCATTTAACTCGCCTCTAATTCTGCACAATAAAAGTGCCCAACTGCCTTAAAATAAATCGAGATCTATGAAATAAAATGAAATGAAATGAATGAAATGAAATGAAATGAAATGAAATGAAATGAAATGAAATGAAATGAAATGAAATGAAATGAAATGAAATGAAATGAAATGAAATGAAATGAAATGAAATTAAATTAAATTAAATTAAATGATTTATTCCAGACTATGGACGCCACGCCACTGTTAGGTAGTAGCACTCACATCGACTCGAAAAAAGCTCGTGTGCAGCTCCCATCATTTTACAATACGTCGACCTCATTAAATAATGTTCCTAATATTCATAATGAACACATTACTTTGAATAATGTGACAAATTTGATATAATTTCCGTTCCGTAATGTCACATATCAACAGTATAAGGGAATATTTACTGCGAGAATGTGGACGTTTAAGAATGAGATCGGTTAGCGCGGAGATGGCTTCGTGTCGCGTACAAAAACCTGTATAATAATACAATACCTGCTATGGGTGGTGTAGGGGTAGCACGCGTCACGGAATGACGAGGATCCGGGTTCGATTCCCGGCCATAGCTTTACTTTTCGGATTTTTCTATGTGTTCTATTTTTTGACATTTAGATTTTTTTTTCTGTATAATAATAAAAAGCTTAATTAAGTTTCAATGAAATGGATAACTTTACTTTCTTCTCAACAGTGAGGTGAAGTCCAAAAAAGGATTCATGCAGTTAAATCGCCCTCTATTCGCTTTATGTATATGCGTAACTCTTTATTGCACATAAAACACATGAAAACAGCAAAATTATCATCTCTTCTATGCGGCGCTGACACGCCTAAGCTATTACCAACCATTTCCAGAGCCTAACGTTTAGTTTGCTATTCGGCGTCGCCAAAATGTCAGTTTGGTGCACACAATCCGATGAGAACGCGATGAGTTTTTAGTAAGCTATTCGGGGCGTAGGTCACAAAGACCCAATTTGTCACCAAAACAACACCATGACGAAAACATGATTAAAGTAAGAGTTCATTCTTAAAGATTAAAAGCTTAGTGAGGCTACAAAATGTTATTACATGATAATAGTTTTTACAGACCTCCGTAAAATCCCGCCCAATTCATTTATAACTATTACAAACCTTTACTTTCGAGTCAATAGTTTCATTCCAATGCTGAAAACAGGCTCCAGGAACAGAATAAGAGAACTTCGGCGTGAATTTGAATCTGTACACGGCAAACATCATCGAATCGCTTCGTAGCTATGTGTACCTACTTCTAAATATTTTCACCACCAAAAAGCTCATGATAAAATTCATGTTACGTTTTTTTATACTTAAGGGTTTTTATACGAGGTGTCATAAAATTATTCCGGAATATTCCAGAAGCTTGGGTAGTTTATCGGAACACTTTTGTAAAGATTTTTCATAATTTTTAATTCAAAATTAAATCACCCCTTTGACGCTGTACACTTGGAACATCAGCCAATGTGGAAACATTTCCTTGCCACAGCCAAAAAGACTAACAGTGGTGTTTAGTGACACTAACTCAAATATTTTATGAAGTATTCTGTTTTAATTTTAAGACTCGGTGTTGCTAGTTTGGAAATAAGTACCTATTACTCAGTGGTACAAATTTTGGCTCAGTCTTCATACAAAATTACCAACATTACATTGTGAGGGTCGATTTTTTTTTGCCACTTAGTATATTTTAAGAAGCCGCTGCCACACTAACCTAGCGTTAATAATACTCGCTCGAAGGAGTAATAAACCAGCCGTAGCCTTACATTACTGCGCGACTGCATAAAGCCTACATTATTTGTGTCACGGCGCAGTAATGCACTTCAACTTGTGAGCACTAAACTAAACCTAGGTATAATTAAATCCATCTGGAAACTTTCGGCGTTTTAAAACTAGATGCAAGCTTCACCTGGCACAACCAGGTCGGTGTATAATGGTTGGTTATCACATGAGTCATAAGTAAATACGTAAATAGTTAACATACGTCAGGTACATCATTATATTACTGGTGAAGTTTAAACTTCACGTGGGACACAGCACAGATCTAATAAAAGAAAATAATGCAAGTAAAAATATTCGCTTTTTTAATAGTGAAACTCTATCTATATATCTATTTGAATCTCGGAAATGGCTCCGACGATTTTCGTGAAATAAGTATGCAGGGGGTTTCATACATATCACGTCTATATCCCTTATGGGGAAGACAGAGCCTATGGTAATAAGACCTAAAGGCCACGCTTAGCATGATTGTGGGCATATAGGTGGAAAGGAAAGGGGAATCATAATAGTGACGGGTTGCTAGCCGCATCGCCCGATAAAAATGACATGTAATAACTATAATTATTATGAATAAATGAGTATGAGTATGAGTACAACGTGATTCCTTAGATTTTAGCCCAATCCCCTCGATGGGCTTTTACCATCTGCGCAGAAGCAACCTGGTACATTCTATGTTATTTCTTTGCTTCTAGACCAGTATGGAAGGAAGCAGTATGCAGGGGGTTTCGGGGGCGACAAACCATTTTTTTAGAAAACGTACGCTCTGTAAAGCTTTGTCATCCTGGTACTATTTATATTATACAACGATAATTATATGATCAAAGAACTTATTGCAGTTGTAGCTGGGTATATTTTTCCCACCGTTTCTATGCTCAGTGAAAACTTGTACGTGAATAGAATTTGTACTAAAAAAACATTCATTATCGCAACGACTCGAACGCTGAGTTTCCCCCGTATGCGATTAAACTCTTCCTGATTTTTCCAGGGGAAAAGTCCGCAAAAGCTATTTAAACTTTGCTTGCGAATAATACAGTTCGATATTTGCATACCAATTTGTACAGCCGTGTGTGATGTGATATACCTGTGGAGAATGTAGAATAGAAGCACAAAAAGGTTGAAGTGAAACTAATTCGAACGGAACTGTTCGCGTTTGTCTTATACCTGTCTTATTGATTATATGAATATTTTTAGGTAGTAGGTATGTAGCCTTGAGGAGGCACTTTTGCTACTACGAGACGGTGTAACTCAGACGGCACTATATACTTTAGAACTATAAAAAAATGCACTTTATATTGTTGGAAGCCCTAAGCCGACTGTTTCTTTCTCCTTGTTTTTTTTTATTATTTTTCTTTTTAATTTTAACTTTATTTTTTAATATTCAAACAAGTTTTTCAATAAGGAGTAAAGAAGGAGTCTATACAATACGTAAGTATGTTTGGTTACCGAATGGAAAACCGGCAGTACCTATGTGAATTATTGCTACAGTCAAATATTTAAGAGTCAGCGCTGTCACGAGATCATTTGAGAGTCCATCAAAAATAGCAAAGTAAAAAAATAAAAAAATAAGTGAACAGCGAGAGCAAAATAAAAAAAAAACTACGAAGAAAATGTTTTCACAAAAACCGTAATCGGACAATCGTATTCGCGGAATAGCAATGTATCGGTTTTAGTTCGCGAATATCTCTGCAAACTAACGCCTGATTCAATTGATTAAAGAATATACGACTGAAAACGTACAACAGAACGAATCCACTAATTTGTTTGTAGCTCGTCACTTAGCGCAGAATGTTTTTGCAATTGAAAATCGCTGTTTCGATTCACTTTGACGCACCACGCTTTGAATACTAAATGACGAATGACCTGAATGCAAATGGCGCCACACTTTCCTACCGCTTTTCTCGTTGCTAACAATGTTACAATTTTCCTTGATACTTAAAAAATGTCGGTCGCTAATTCATTGAAAGGTTTTTTAACAGTCTGAATGCTTCTATTCATATTTTATTAGGAACGTCGAAAATGTGTTTGAATTTCATGAGAAAAGCAGAAAAATAGATAGCATATTAATTGCACCACGTTAATAGTTAGTTATTGTTATTACTGCTACTTCAAAGCGGCACGCAAAAGATTTCATTATTTTGTCACTCAAATAAAATGTACCACTAAACGTATAAAAATACACAGGAATTTGCGTATTTTTCTAAAACCACAGAGTCCTTCCAATATCAATAAACAAAGCACCAAAATTATATTGGTTTGAGATAACCCATAGATTTACAATCGAGCATTAAAATCTTTAATATCTTTCCATAAAATTTTCTCACAGCAGCCAAATTCACTCCAGTACTCCAACGTGAAAATCACTCCAATAGAATGACAGAAAACAATCGCACAGTAAATTGGATAATTGATACAAACCAGCCGACGTACCGTCATTAATCACGCCGACAAATCATCGATATGTCCAGATAAAATATCCCTATTTTGACATGAGAATCCATATAAAAGGGTTGAATCGGTAACAAGGGCATTTGTTTTCACCGTGACATAGCATGTTTTGCTATCCGGGGCAATATATCTCCCATCTGACATGAGAGGCAGTTGACCAGAGAGCAAAGTAACATAGAGAAAAATCAGTAGGCTCGCGTAATAATGCCCAAGAAGCTTTATAACGAGCTTTTTACAGCAGGAAAAATGAGTACCATGCAACCAATATTGCTAAAACTATAATTTTCCGAGTTGTGTAGTAGTTTTAAGCTTTCCTAGTATTTTGATGCCATAAGGCCTACTGTGGTTTGTTCTTTTGTGGCAGTGTGGACTCATTGTTTCCCTTCATTTCGCCGACTCTGCGAAAGTCAAGGGTCATTTGTTGTTAAATTTATGGTTTACGAAATTAGAATGAAAAGGCTTAAGGCCCTGCTTCCGTTTTTTGCAAATAAGTACCTACCTTAAAAAAAAACGGAAACCAAACGACTCTCAGAATCTGCCAGTCAAATTGAAGATATATTTAATAACGTCACTTAACTAAAATTGTTATCAGGATTAGTCAAGGAATTCTGTTTTTTAAAAGGTCGCACTTTTTTAACTAGCGTATTCTCTATTCAATGTTCTTTATAAAAATACCGCGTCATACCAAGTCCTTATCAAAAGCACACTGTTCTAACATGACTGTGTAGATACACTCGGTTGCAAAACCGTTACCACCAATTTAATACATCAACACTGGACTAATAATCGACGGACATTATACAGCTGACTGATTAAGCAATTTCTCGGTCCACTAGTCTGCCGCAACACAACGCATTTCATTTCAATATATTACAGTACAATATGTAATTTAGCAGACATCCTCCCTTGCGATTGTTCCACAGGGGACAGGTATTTATGGTCACTGTCAAGTAGGCGGACAAAACAAACACTTACCGATCGAAATTTCTGGACGTTTAGTCATTTATTCGCATGCCACGCATGAGAAAGTTTTATATTAATTGGTATGCATAAAGGATCGTTGGACGATAAAAATGTTAAAACAAATTGGTAGTATCAATTTTGAATTGCCGAAAGATATTGAAGTTTGTTTCTGTGTACCGCAGAAAGAAAAGTTATACCGTCATGCCTTGTAATTTTCTGTAGTAGGTAATTGCTTCATAGTTCGTCGTTTACAGCCGCATTCACAATCTAATTTTTCATATCTTTTATTCCGCGTAACAGAGATAAAAAAATATTTTGCATTACGCAATAATATTGTAGAGGTATGAGACACAACATGTCAAAAGGTTGTTGTCCCTTGAAATGAGGCAATTTTCCTTTGTCAAAAGTAATAAGACGTTTCAGGAAAACTTCCTCTTCAGATGTACAGTTGGGTTGCGAAAATGTCATCATACGAAAAAACTAAAAGAGCACCTTTTTACCTTAACAGTAGGTAGCCTTTTTTTCGATCCTGAAATCATGTTTAAGCAAATTGTTCAATTGGGTTAGGATTGTGCCAAAATGCTTGGATATATTTCAGTTGATAGGTAATTAAGCGTCCTAAGTGAACTAAAAAAATATCAGATTATCCTGAAGTTGTGCAATTATTTAGTAATATTTTTCCTAATATTTACTCCAATGAAACTAAATGGTATTATAATTGCACTTTGTTAATAACCAATTTTGAGCCCAAAAACTCGCTGCACTGCAATCTTCTGGATCAAGTCAATGTCAGTCAACATAAGAAGTAACCACGTAGAAGATATAGGTACATATTGAAATGAGGTATGCCTGATTAAGTCTCCTACAGAGCAAGAGTCATTTCAAGGTTCAGTTGGTCGATTTGCTTGTACCAAAATTAACTTTACGCCGCATAACAGATCTAAAAACGATGCGTTTAGCAAGACGAATAGGAATAGGTCAGCTATTTTTAAAAATGCATTTAGTAGTCCGATTCGTGAAAGTTTGCGAGTTACGTTTCCATTACCCTTTCCGTCCAGGAATGCTCTTTGCAGTGCAATTTGCATGAGCATTGTCAAACCGTATCAGGAGTTTCGAATTAACCTGGCCACTGGCTAGCTGAGCGAAGTATAAACTTTTGTCATTCCACTGTTTTGCATATTCAGGAATTGCGATTCTTGGATTTCATACAAAGTAGTGTTGTTGCAGTGGTAGGGCTTTTGCGTTGCATGCAATTTTATCTATTTGTAATGACAGTGCAAAATAAACATTTATATTATGAAGTCGGTTAAATAGGAACTCTCTTGTTTCAGAATTGTTTGCGATCTTTTTTTAGTAAAAAGTACACTTGCGGTAAAATATTTACAAAGAGAAAAAATGTGTCGTAAAAATTCTAATCTCAAACAAGCTTGTGCTTTAGAAAATTCCATTGAATGAGGGTCTTGTCGATAATTGAAATAACAAACTACAGCCTTCTGGAGTTGACACTTTGACGTTTAATTTTAGTGCGAGAGTAACAAAAAGTGTTGCCTTCAAACAATGGTTCTTATTTCTACGTAAAAAAATGCTAAAGATTTAAACAAAGAAGTTTTATTTTTATTTTCGATCGATTATTCTATAAGATCATGTTGCTTATGTAGGTAGTTTATGTTATAAATTTAAGGTTACTGCCACATCATAGGATCTTACAATACTCGCTTTTGACTGCACAATCCACCAATTTGGGATGTAATTAAATCGAAGTTAATGTCTAACAACTTAGACGCTTACCTATCGCTTAAGCTAAAAGTTTCGCTCATATCGCTTTTTCGTCATTATCATCATAATTTCATTCGGAAAAAATCCACTGCTGAACATAGGCCTTCCCCGAGCCAAGAATTGTTAACAAGCTTCATCAACTACTGGTTTTCAATAATCTTTACTACATCGTCCGTCCACCATTGGCCTTGTGGAACCACGTTTGATCCGGAACCTCAAAGCACTTCCTTGCAATTAAATATTTTGGGATATACCAAATTTCTTACGGTCTTTGATTGCCGAACTTTGAAGATGACTTAGAAACTTTATTAAGAAATCTTATGTACCTTAAAACCATAGCCGGTTCGTTAAAAGGAAATACGTTCCTTAGAAAATTGCTTTTATTCCAATTTTGTAAGAGATTTCCTCACATTCATCACATCACATCACACATCGCAAAATTTTAAACTGTACAAAAGGACTTCTTTCTCAACAAGTTACCCTAATCAAAGCCTAAATGTAATCAAATTAAATCTTTTCATGAAACATTTCCGTACACACATACTGAATTAAGCATTGAAATCTCGGATGAAAAGCAGCCGGGTGGTAACTAAGATCGAGCAAGTATTTTCCAAGATTCTGAATACTTCAAATTGATACGAATTGAAGAAGTTATGTGTGTTGCTTGATTAAATGGATGTACTTCCGTTACGATGTAATTATCTATAACATCTTACTTCTTAATGGAAATAGTCATATAGCTATTTGGATCCCTACGTTTCGACCCCTTACTCTCTTTTCTCGTGGCCTCGAAAAGAAAGTTGCAAAGTTAAGTACGATCCTATCTTCCAAGTTATTACCATAATCTCGAAAGAATCAGTATAGTGCACCACATATTTTGGAGAGAAGTTAACCAACATATTTTTTTCGTTAATATTTTTTTATCTTATTATTGCGGCCGATGCGGGCTGACAGGAACCTGTACCTTTTGTTTGTAGCCAGCATTGTGGGTGCACTCGTCTTGATTAGAATTCAAGTATTATAAAATAATACACCACAGGTCCCATCAAAGCACAAACCGGTCCAACAATCTCGTCAATGCGATGTAAAATATTCCGTTCCCATACGCCTGGCCACAGCACACGTAGTCATTTTATTATGCCCTAACACGACCTCCCTTTTTCAATATAAGGGTAAACCGTAAAATTTTATTTTATACCGGTTACTTTGTTCATTGAATACTCCTCGTGTTATGCTAATCTTCATAGCATCACAAAGGCAAGAGGGACACCGCATTGTGAACTCGCCTACAAATTTGAATAAGTATTTACAGTAAACAGGGCAGAATGCATTAACGTTGGCTTAAATTTTAAAAACGTCTCATAGAGTGTTATGTATGGGCTCTAAAGCGCGTCTTGAGATATCATTAGTGCAGCTGGAGCGAGCTCTGGGGCCAGATTAAGACTTGCACTGCGTTCTTTAGCTGCTGGCTGCCACGACAACACGACCTTTTCTCTTTCCCATCCGTACAGTGGGAAATGAAAATGTAGCTTCAAATCCTGACTAAGGACGCAGACTGTTTTCGTCTTTGTTCTTTTGTTTTAACATAAACATTAAGAACTAAGAGATTTAGAAGATAAGTAACTTAATTCCTAACTTAGTCTTTACGCATACACCTTGCGTTGCCTTGCGAATATAATTATTAACTATGTTCAACAAAATACTCTGACTTGGTTTTCTTCTTTATTAGCTATTATATTTCCAATAGAACCAAAATGACAAATCTTGCAGTTAATGATCTTATTGTGTTTAACAAAACATTCACTATCAATGCGCCATATCATTCCATAGACTGGCATTAAACAGAACAAAATTAGGCCATATACAAAAGGAAATCTCAACTGCTCAAGAGGCACAGCCGCCTTCTTAGCACTAATCTCAGTAAACGCCCCCACTGTTTATCTTGCCTAGAAACGTCTAGCTGCATCCAAGCATAATCTCCTGCATACAGTAGGCAAACCATTAAAAGGTATTAAAATGCACGCTGGCTATAATTCAAGATGGTAGGCGTTTTATGTTGTGAAGAATGACCAATTTGTTACTTCCACCGAGAGGGGTTTGGACAGAGAATGATGAAGATTTTATTGTAGGAACATAATGCGAGCGATGTAGGTGTATGGATTTCTTGGCAATAAGTTGCGAGGTAACAAAAGGTGCCACAGGCGGCGGCGCCCACGCCACACTTGATTGTCTACGCGGGAAGGCTTGGTTGAGTATGTGTGAAAAATAAAGCTGGTGTAGATGTAACTTAAGAAGCGCGTTGACTCACTTCATAAGTTTGCGTTTTGTGATTTTATTTTTTAACTATTGATAAATATTTGTTCACATTTATATTGAATGCAACAATTTTGAATTGATTTTACGAATTACGGCACAAGATATATAAAAACGTATGGCTGTTTGTTTGTCTCGCTAAAAGGCTAAAACTCGAAAATTCTTGCACCGATTTGGCTAATTGCGATTTTGGAATATTTGTGGAAGTCCAGAGAAGGTTTAAACGGCGAGAAAACATTAAAAAAAGGAACTAGGGCAAAGCCGCGGGTAACAGCCAGTTGGAATATAAATCTATGAAAGAAAAAGTATTATAAACTGAAAAACTAAAATACCTAAGTAAGTATTACACCCTACCAATTACATTATGTGTATGAATATTACGCGCGTTCTCTTTTTTGTTTTTGTCTAAAAAGTTGATTTGGTACTTCGGCGGTAAATTAAATAAAGAAACATTTCTGACAAGAAATTTATAATGGTCTAAAAAGCATAATCCATCATAATACGAAGTCATAAGTCTGACTTAAAACAGCATTACTTGCATTCTTGCATAAAAAGCTGTGGACTAAAAACTAGGTTAGATAATATTCTTTAATTGCATTGTTATGTTGTGGCAGCAAAACGCGAGATCCTCGTGATGGCCATAATGAACTTAGAATTACTAAAACATGAACATTTTGCAACACGATTGTAAGAAAGCTTTTGTTTTTGCTGGTGTATTACATTTTTTAATAATTAATTTTATTTATTGTTACCAAAGAAATAGTGGCTTTTGCTAAGTGTACGTGCCGATTGTTGTGTATAATGACTTACTTTCAATTTTGAAAATGGATTACAATTATTGTGTCACTTTTTAATTGTTATAAAATTGATGTCATTGATGTTTGTGAGGGAATGGGCGAAATTCTTAGGAATCACGTTATAGGCGATGCGGCTAGCTACCCATCACAATTTTGATTCCCTTTTCCACCTATACGCCTCCAATCATGCAAAACGTGGCCTTTAGTTCTTGTTACCTCAGGCTTTGTGTACCCCGTAAGGGATATAGACGTGATTTGTGTATGCATGTATGTCAAATTGGAGTCATTATTCTTGTTAGTATTAATGACCAAAACAGATTTGCCTGATATTTTTTTGTTTAATTAATTCTGATATAAATTTCTAAGATGTATAAGACAGTTGCTAAACTATTTGAAATCATAAAAATTCAAGACAATCATCAATCTCCTTGTGATTTGGCTCCACAATTCCTTTTTTACTTACTAAACTTTTGCGATGATTATAATGTTTTTGCCTTTTCAAGAGCGGAGTCATTCCGTTCTTTTTCGCTCTGCAAACTTAGATTGTAGCTCACGAGTCCAAAGCAAGCTCGCGAGGCGAAGCTGTGTTCCTGTAATCCACTCTATATTTAAGAGGCATGAATATTATTACAATATCCTATGGTAGGAGACATGCAATCCGCAGGGTTCAATCCCGCGCAGCTTAGCTGGATATCGAATTGCAAATGGCTACGGAAAATGTAGCATTTAACGCTTCGCCAACTGCGGACGACTTCCATGAAGTGACTGGCTATATGCGACGAATTGGCGAACCGTTTAGAATCAGAGCTCGTTAGCTGTACATAAAAAACATAGTTGTACAGGTCTGTAGACGAAATCAATCGGCGCAATTCGATTTATTACGTTACTAAATAAACCACAAATCACATGACACAAATACTTAAAAAAGTTTTTTCTTGTATGTTTTTTTGTGGATTGTCATGTTTCTTCGCATCTGTATTGTACTTACATAAAGAACAATAAAGTTTTATTCTATACTAGCTGTTGCCCGCAACTTCGTCCGCATAGAATTCGTTTATCGTTATCCCGCGGGAATTACGCAATTTTCCGGGATAAAAAGTAGCCTATGTGTTATAAATTACAAAAATTACAAATTTCGTCCAGCTGTTCCGGCGTGAAACAGTAACAAACATCCAAACATCGATACTCACAAACTTTCACATTTATAATATTAGTAGGATTGTGTCTAATTTTACCTGCTAAACCTAAATAAATATCACTTTCGCACAGCATTGATATGCATAATTATCAAGCTTTTAGATTTTCAATACGAAATTTAGTTAAAAATTTCTCGATGCTTTATGAATACCGGTGTTTTTACGCAGGACTGACCAGTGATTGATCCCTATCACATTTGATGGAAAGTGTAGAAGCCGACGGTGTAGCGGTAGCTCACTGGTTCAGTTAACATTCACCGCATCCAACTGGCACGTCATAAATGCTTACAATCAGCCGAGTCCACGCGACAGTGTGTGGTTGCGACACGGCTACGGTCTACAGGGGAGGTTTAGAATATCAACAATACTTAAGCGAATGTGTGGCCCCTGCTAGCAATGACCAGTGCGTACTCACCAGATGAGCTTGCGAAACAGGAGCTCTAAATGCAAGTGCATTGCGGCAGCTCGATCGGTCCTCGAAGAAGGTTGTAATGGCCCTCATACATATATGTAGTGCGAAGACACTTTAACTGTTTGAATTCAATTGAGCACTCTAAATTGAATGGACACGGAAATCTGCTACGTTGGAAGCGGTTTGTGTTGATTGTTGAGTGTTTGGATCGGTAAGGTATTAATAGACCGCCGAAAGTCTAGCGGCATTTGATTTGTTTCTTTGCTGAGTGCATTTTTTGCAACCATCCGAATTCTGGGCGTCGCGCGTCACTTAGTACCGATGTTTTGTTTCTGGGAGTGTATCTGTAAAAATATAAGTATCTACAGGGTTTGCCGTCAGTAGTACGTCAAACTTAAGGTGGAGATAAGAGAGCAAGGTCATCTACTTACTAAAGATAGAAAAATGATTTAGTTGTCCGTAAATTTAATTGAGTGTAAAAGCTTGAACACAGTAAAATAGGAGCAGAAAATTTTAAAAAATATAGTAAGGTATTTTTTTTGGAAGATGACCTGCCCGCGTATTTGGCCATTTTTCAGAAAAAAAGTCCACTCATCGTTTTTCTCAAATTATGCAACTTAGTCCTGCTTGATGTCTTATTTTTTGTTTATTCCTTTTCTGTTATTTCTGTATAGACACTTGTATGAGAGTAACAAAATGGAAAGTTTGAAAACTTAGGGACACTTTTTACATACTTATATATACTTTATACTAGCTTCTGCCCGCGACTTCGTCTGCGTAGAATTATATATAAAAACCTTCCTCTTGAATCACTCTATCTATTAAAAAAACCGCATCAAAATCCGTTGTGTAGTTTTGAAGATATAAGCATACATAGGGACATAGGGACAGAGAAAGCGACTTTGTTTTATACTATGTAGTGATACTAAAATCAATAGTGCTCTTGATTCTGAGCAGAACTGCCATCGAAGTTGAATAATTCAAGAAAAAGGGTGAGTGGATTTCTTTTCAGAAAAATGCCCATATCCTCCTTATGTTTTTCATACAACTTACGGGACACCCTGTATAGAAAAGAACAAGCTGTCTAAATGACCCATTAGGGCACGCACAGCCTAAACTATTGAGACTAGGAGTTAAAAAAGTTGACCAAAGATTAATTTATCATATGGCAACACGAGATATTTTTCTCGAAAACGAATTTTAAATTGATCTAATAATTTTAGATAAGTAAATACTAGGTTTAATTTTGATACAATAATATAGTGTTACACACACAAATAAAGTATATTTCATGGTCTACCTAGGTTCAGGAGCATCCATAAAAGCACCAAGTCAATGGCGTGTAAAGCCAGCTTCCTAGTTTTCATACGGAAATAAACCTGACTAAAAGTGCAGTCTGGATCTCATCGCAGTAATTGGTGGTCCACATTTTCTAGTCTAACTGCTGACAATAACAGTTGCCAAGGATTCCCTCCGAGTTACGCATTAAAATAACGTCTTACCGTTGGTAAGGAAATTGGCCGCGGGATGGCGTTGCGAGAAGTTTGCTTAAGCTATTCAGTTCAGACATTATTTCTATGATTCCATTCTTATGATTTATCCAAAAAGATGATGCGGTAAACTTATGTCCTTATTTTTAGCATAAAACTATCGTGAGATTCAAGCGTGGCGAATAAAATGGAACGGATCACTCCCGTATACGCGTAATCTACAATTGGTTTAGGCTAGATTAATTTAGCTTTATTTTATAGCAATGCTGACAAGTTATGCTTTTCAAACAATTAAAGTATCCCTTGCTACCGCCAACTCCTGTTACGTAACTATGCCCCGCATAACACATAGTGATCGGTATTAGTACTTAGTAACATTAGAATATTAGTAGGGTAGCCAGTTTCTGTCATAATTATAACAAAAGTCAATAAAAAAAAAAAAAATTTAGTTTGTAATTGTGTCGTACAGACACATCATTCAAACAGATGACGCTTAGCGACAAAAAAATCGCATAGTAACAAAGGTCACGTGACGGTCGGTAACAGGTAGAAAAATTCGGGGACTACACACCTGCTATGGGTGGTGTAGTGGTATAGCACGCGTCACGGAATGACGAGGATCCGGGTTCGATTCCCGGCCATAGCTTTACTTTTCGGATTTTTCTATGTGTTCTGATTTTCACAGACATTTAGAAATTAAAGTATTTGATGTTCCGCAAGAGTTGCCAGTTATGCTATTCATAATAAAGAAGCGACGCAGCAAAGCCCCGTAAGGCCTCAGGCGTTTATGTCCCCTACTAATATGCTTATATTTTAGATTAGGCCCAGATTTTAGGGAGATATGAAAGCAACCGCCTCGGGCGCATCTTAAGTAATCCTTGACCCTACCACTTTGCGTTATTTAAATCTTTGTTTAGGGCCAATTGCATTACAAACATAATAATAATGCTTAGGGAGGGCCACGCATTTTCAGAGGCAAAAACATTTCTGTTAATAAAGCTTCTGTTCTGAAAATTTAAATCTACGGTACGGTGAAATGACTGAGCCTTAAACTTATTATGTCTTATTAAAGTCAGTAAAGTAGATATCTTGGTTTAAGGCTTTTTTAATACACGATTAATATAAATTGGCATTAAAATCGATAACTTCCTAGACCTTTATGAATTTCCGATACTTATTATCACTGGCCTGTACAAATATTTTATATCAAAATTTAATCTCGTTACGTCAACCTTAATTCAGAGACTATTCTAATATCAGTAGATATTTTCCGTCGACTATTGCATTATTTTTACTTATACTAATACGTTTATGAATACGTACTCTCGGTTTGTTATCCTATTCCATAATTATCTAGCACTAATTAAATTCGTACAAGATCGAGTGTTTCTAACTGATTTATACTGGCTCATATCTCAACAAAGATACCTCACATCCTTCAATATAATCTTAGAGCAGTCTTCCGCTGGTTTTGATCTTGGTATTGGACGTCAAGCTCATCTCATTATCCTCGGTAAAGTTGACTTTATTGTTGTAGGATTCACTTAGTGATAGTCTTAGCCAGCAAATTTTGTAGCATACGATTGAGGCTAGCGGGCTACTCTCTTTGGATTTTATTTGAGTAGACGTTATTAATCTAGTAAGGAGATGTCTTGATTTTTAGTATTACCTACCTACTTTAATCGAGACAGTAATTATTTTATACTATAAGTCTGTGCTAAATATAAGAAGATCAATATCAGAGTCAGTTTTGATTTATTTCACTTTACTTTTACTTTACTCTACTTTCAATTTTTGCTATCCACAAAATGATGTCGATGTTATCTACACCAATATTATAAACCGCGATCATAACATTACCAAATCAAACGATGAATCAAAATCACTAATAAATTCGCTTATCTCTATACTTTATATCGTGGGCTCAAGAATAAGCCCCGACGGGGCTAGCACGTGCGAGTCACGTGACTTTCTGGATTAAGCCACAGCGGGCGGATAATTAACTGTACAAAATACTGGCTATCGACCACGATCGATGGCGTGAACGGACTGAGGGATTGGACCCAATTTGACGGGCATGCTAGCACGCCATTATTTTTGATTGGTCGCTTTAGACTTAATTAAGGTTAGGTGGTTTTTAAATGTTAATGTTTTTGATACTGGGAGGTAGGTTAATTTTAAATTAATATTAGCTTCTGACCGCGACTTCGTCTTCGTAGAATTATACCCATAAATCTTCCTCTTGAATCACTACATCTAATATAAAAAACCGTTGCGTAGTTTTAAAGATCTAAGCATACATAGGGACAGACAGACAGACAGCGGAAAACGACATTGTTTTATTACTATGTATTCATTTTTTTTCAATACTGTGCTTAAAGTAACAATGTATAATAAAGTAGAGGTATCAGATGCGCGTCTTACACCTTTGTAAACCCCATTTCCGAGGTCCTTACGGTATCAGAAAAATCCCTTGATCAACAGCCACCCGTAACAGGATAAATCTGCAAGTAAAGGACACGTGACTGTTGACTGCTATTGGGATTTCAACGTGTGCGGGGAAACTCTATAGATGTTGGATGTAGCTCCTGATACCTGCCTAAGCGGCAAAGAGTAGCTGCTATTTGACAAGGGTACGTATTACAATACATAAAATTTAAAATGTATAATGGGTTAATACATAATGGTTCAATATATGAAAATTAACAGAATTGTTTTAAACTAAACCTAACCTAACCTAAACCAATCTATATATTACGCTACTAGCTTTTGCCCGCGGCTTCGCACGCGTGAACCATGAGCATTTCAAAGAAGCTAGCAGTCAAGCAAGCGAGCACCCAAACCTGCAAGCATGTAGGTATGCAAGCAGGCATGCAAGCAGGCAAGCAAGCGTGCAAGCAAGCGTGCAAGCAAGCATGCAAGTAAGTACGCAAGCATGCATGCATGCAAGCAAGCATGCAAGCATGCATGAAAGCAAGTATGCAATCAAGCATGCAAAGCAAGGACTCAAGCAAGCATGCATGCAAGTAAGCACACAAGCATGCATGCATGCAAGCAAACATGCAAGCAAGCCCCCGCATTGCCCCGCTGCCTTAATTTTTCTGAAACTGTAAATATTGCAGGATTTTTATAAAACAAACCTAACCTAACCTAAAGGGCTGTCCTAAAATATACCTACCCCAAATAGCTTTTGCCCGCGACTTCGTACGCGCTAAGATGTAAAACGAAAAAATAAGTTTTTTCCCGTTCCCGTGAAAATTTTGGGGAGTGCTTTCGTAGTACACTTAAAGCCTTTAAAGAAACACACGTTATAAATGTTAAGTCTCTTTCTTCCGCTGTTTCGTCTGGAAACGTAAAATCCCGGTTTTTCCCGTTTCCGTAAAAATGTTAGGAAATCCTTTGTTAATGCTCCCTTGCACTCCCTAAGGAAGCTAAATGCTAAATTTCATCTTTCTACGACCAGTAAAACGAAAAACCCCGTTTTTCCTGTTCTCGTGGGAATTTCTGGAAACCCTTACTTAGTGCTCCCATACACTCATCAAGGAAGGCTCTTACCAAATTTCAGCTTTCTACGACCAGTAAAACAAAAAATCCCGTTTTTTCCCTATCCCGTGGGAATTTAGAAAAATACCTTCTTAGTGCACCTCTAGGATACTCAAGGTATATGTGTGCCAAATTTCAAGTTTCTAGCCATATTATGCCTACCGCAGTATTTCTTTGTAAACAAATATTTTTCCCGTTCCCGTAAAAATGTAAGGAAATCCTTTGTTAATGCTCCCTTACACTCCCTAAGGAAGCTAAATGCTAAATTTCATCTTTCTACGACCAGTAAAACGAAAAACCCCGTTTTTCCTGTTCTCGTGGGAATTTCTGGAAATCCTTTCTTAGTGCTCCCAAACACTCATCAAGGAAGGCTCTTACCAAATTTCAACTTTCTACGACCAGTAAAACAAAAAATCCCGTTTTTTCCCTATCCCGTGGGAATTTCGAAAAATACCTTCTTAGTGCACCTCTAGGATACTCAAGGTATATGTGTGCCAAATTTCAAGTTTCTAGCCATATTATGCCTACCGCAGTATTTCTTTGTAAACAAATATTTTTCCCGTTCCCGTGGGAATTTGGGAAAGTACTCTCTTAATGCTCCTCTGCACTCCCGAAGCAACCTATATGCCGAATTTCAGCTTTCTGCAACCAGTAAAACGAAAAGTCCCGTTTTTCCCGTTCCCGTGGGAATTTCGGGAAATCCTTTTTTTATTGTTTACACTCCCCAAGGGAACTTGAAGGCCAAATTTCAGTTTTATACGACCAGTAAAACGAAAAATCGATCCCGTAGAACTGAATATATAAA
The DNA here is from genome assembly GCA_949127965.1 of Pandemis corylana. NCBI lineage: Eukaryota > Metazoa > Arthropoda > Insecta > Lepidoptera > Tortricidae > Pandemis > Pandemis corylana. Next base: position 6,065,964 of record OX421860.1, read on the forward strand.
TCCCGTTTTTTTCCTTATCCCGTGGGAATTTCCAAAAATCATTAAAACATTATTTTACTATTATAATCACCTACTTCTATGCCAAATTTGAAGTCTAGTAATTATAGTTCATAGGATTTCGTTAAACTGAATATATAAATCCCGTTTTTTTCCTTATCCCGTGGGAATTTCCAAAAATCCTGAAATTAGTTTCTTCGTTTTGTAATCACCTACTTTTGTATCAAATTTGAAGAGTCTAGTTATTATAGTTACTGAGATAGCGTTACTCGGAGTCGAATATATAATTCCCGTTTTTTCCTTATCCCGTGAGAATTTCCAAAAATCCTTCCTTAGTGGATGCCTACATTGTATAAGGTATCTATGTGCAAAATTTCAAGTCTCTAAGTCCAGTGGTTTGGGCTGTGCGTTGATATATAGTTAAGTCAGTCAGTCAGTCAGTCAGGACTTTGAATTTTATATGTATAGATCAATAAAGTTTATGTACCTAATAGTTACACAGAAAATACTATTATATATTTTAAACATGCTAGCCTGGGAGCAAAGAAAAAACATATAATGTACCAGTTGCTTTTCTTCCCGTGTAGATGCTAAATATTAGCCAAATATTACGAAATATATTATACCGAATTTATTAATTCTTAAGAAATAAAATTCCGATTACAAAAAAACACGAAATTTGTTTAACCGAATTTCAAAATTCGCCCTCACCGAGTGCGTCATGTACACGGCAGCGCGGTGCGATGCATTCGGGAGAGATGAATTGGAGGAGACGAGCTAAGGGATATCAAACTCAAAGATGTCCTTATTTTTGGCAGGAAAAGAAGAAGATTTGCGGAGAGTTACTGTGTGGGAGCGCTGCTGAGACGGTAACCGGCGGCTCCAACCAAGGGGAACTGGGCTAAATGATCGGCAAAAGGGTCGACAGCCTGCCTGACTCAGCTAGGCTTCCCCACCCAACATCAACATCAACCTTGCCGCTTGTAAAGTATTCCGGACTAATACTAAGAATCAGTGTACACAGGTGCACATAAGTAGATTTTAGTAATCATGCAAGGTGCACAGATATTTCCGGCGTTCGTACATCATAATCATTAATCCTCTCGAGGAGGCGGGAGTTGTTGAGATAACACCTTGAACAACTTAATGAAGTTAAATTCAACAAATTACCACTACACAGATCTACAAAAGCTTTCATAAAGTTATAATGTTTTAATAAATTTAAGCCACGATAACTGGTCAAAGCTCCATATTTGCGATTTAAACTGGGTCGCTCCCCAACTTTTAACGAATCTCAGTTCGTAAAGCCTCAAAAAGTCAACTCTAACAGGCGATTTTCATCGTGTCAGATTGCTAAACCCGGATTGTAACTTAAGAACGTTGTCAACGTGGAGTGGAAGGCAAATCCCTTGATTGACGAAATTTGTCCCCAACATTCGAGGGGCGAGTAAATACGGCCCTTACGCTGTGAGGTGTCTTATTGCTGAGAAAATGTTCTTAAAGTACTCGCGATCGGTAAACGTTGCCTTTTATTTTTGTCTTTGGCTGAGTTATAGCGAAGTGTTTAGGGTTTGTCAGTAAGGATGAGGTAGGCTATTCGAGCATGTGTTTCGTGGGAGATTCAATACAGAAACGTTGATGTTGTTTCGTAGAGTAAGGTGTTATGGTTTATTAGTATAAAATGCACATTACATTAAACTAGTACACATGGTTGTTTTCAGGCACCATCAAATATTTCTTGTGGTTCTTGCGTTAAAAAAAAACGGAACTAAGGTTAATTTACTCGGATTGTACCTGCTTATCTTGATCAAATTAGTTGTTCCAATGTCTTTATGTCGGTGGCTCTCTGATGTGACAGAACCATGACATTTTACGTCGAATTGCATGCGTGTGACGTTTTTTTTCTTGTAGGTACATAACAATTAGAGATATGATATTTAGAAAATTATTTGCTGCAAAGATAGGCAGCTCCCGTTACTAGTTTAAAAACAAACATTGTTGTAGTGCCTACCGATTACTGTTTGGTGGCGCCGACGACAAACGATGCGACGCAGTTAGGATGACAGAGCACTCAGCGTTTTTAGAGCGGTAGGAACGCCTGTAAATATAATAATAAATTAAATAAAGCGAAAGCAATGGTAACGCCAACAGCACATATCTAGATTAATAATACTATAAATTAAAAAACAAAACACATGTCTCATGCAAAAGATTGAGACTATAAAACTAACTTTTAAAATACTTAAAGTGCATTTTCTAAAGTGTGCAAATTTTACGGGAATAAGGTAGGTACAGATAATTCGCATATATTTACTAATAGGCATCGTTTAATTTGAAAATAATACAGTCTTAGTTGCTAGCATTAAAAACAAAGTAAACGGTTTTTTTAAAGGTTAGTAAATTATTTCATGCGTGTAATCTAGAGTGAACTCTATTAAACTAGTGTTAATAACTTTTTCGTTTGCAATCTCGTTCGTCATTTCATGCAACAAAAAGTGTCATAAACTTGCAAAATTTTGGTACTTTTTTTTTATATGAATAGGAAGGCAAACGAGCAAGTGGGTCACCTGATGGTAAGTGATCACCACTGCCCATAGACACCCGCAACCCCGGAGGGATTGCAGATGCGTTGCCAACCTAGAGGACTAAGATGCAATGCCTCTTGTGCCCGTAATTTCCCCGGCTGTCTTACTCTCCACACCGGAACACAGCATTGCAAGCACTGCTACTTAGCGGCAAGATTAGCGAGTAAGACGGTGGTAGCGATCCGGACGGACCTTGCACAAGGCCCTACCACCCGCATATTTTGCATAAATCCGTACGCCTATGACTGCTACGAGTAGGAGCGTTCAACCCGCGCCGCGTTCTGTAACCCTTAAAGGCATACGCAGTTACATAGTCGGGCGGGTTTAATCTATCCGCGTTTACGCGTCGTTTGCGTTCAACTACCGACTCGATGGCGGAATGCCGAATTGGGACGCTTTTTATATTATCTCCCTTTTATGTGTTATGACTCTGGTAATTGAAAAAGCGTGGGATGGACTATAGCGCGGATTTCGCACTATATCTTTGGATACATCTATTTTTTGGATTCCTTATACAACGGAGCTTTATCACTAACTTCTAATCTTTACATACATACATACACAAATCACGTCTATATCCCTTATGGGGTAGATTAAGTAAGTTTTATACTAGCTTAGACAATGGGATGCTGACGACAGCCTACTGCGATGAATTAAAAAAATCTCAGGCAAAGGTGGATGGCCAGAGCACCTCCACAGACTTACCCATTTATTGGCTGCTCCAGTTCTCTGTCTTTCCATACAATTCAGTACTCCGCTAGCGTTACTGGATCGTTTACCTATTATGGCAGCAACAACTGTAACAATAAAACTAAGTTACAAAAAATAAACAAAGACAAAGATTGAGGAGGGTTGTAGAAAGTTTTCGAAGTGTTATTTACTTAATCCTAAAACTAGCATTGACTTTTGTACAGTAAGGCTAAAAGGTTGTCGCTAAAAACACAAAACTTGAAAACAGAGTTCGCCAGACTCCGCTTGCCTCCCAGCACCACACTTCAGTGCTTCTCTATGAGAGAACCTAAATACTACAGTACTCACAATCGCATTAAATACATAGACATACAAACTGTAGTGTTAATCTTAGTTTGAATACGATATTCTTAGATATAAGTACAATAATATAGAATATTTTTCTCTTATTCACAAACGCTTGCTAAGTTTCAGTCAACTGAACATGCATTTGTTTTTATCAGTCCGGTACTTAGACAGACAAAGACAAAACATAACTTTAATTTTAACAGGTGAATATTATGAATAAAAAGGGTATAAATATTTCCAATGGGCTTCAATATATTTAATGTCCCTCGTCTAATTGCCTTTAATATTAAGTTCATTTCAATTTGAATTTTTTTAAAACCCTAATCATGCTCAAACGCACTTTAACTTAACATCAACCTCAACCTTTTTAATTAACCGGCAACCCGACACAGGCCATTTTAAATGCGTTGTAAAATTCAAAACGGCGTCATGAAGAAATAATGCCTGCATTTACACGCTCATATTATTGGCTATTTACTAGTGTTGCGCCGGTTTTAACGCATATCCGCGTACACGGATACGGATTTATTAGTGACAATAGTGACTAGTTTACACAGCACTGAATGTAGCCATCAAACTGATTTTTGTCAGCGTCAAACATTTACTGTCTCCATTTTAATTACACTGGTATAGTTTGTTTCATTTAAGATGACGAAAAGTACTTAAAATCAATATCTATTGTTTAATTGTTATCTTCAAGTGGGGTTGTAAAACCATTATGCAGGTAGTCACAAAGTATACCGTTATTTATTTATTTATTTAAGCACTTCTCGTCATTTTAAATGAAACAAACTATAAGTGTTTAAATTGAAGACTTTAAAATAATTTTGGATACAAATAATACCTACATCATAGTTAAGAAATTATCTTTATAAAATATTATCTACATATTTTATCAAATTAAATACAAAAATTTCTTAAAAGATCCGCGAAAAAGTAACTAGGGCTGATTTTTGAAATCACGCCGAAAGTACCATTTGAAAGTGGAGAATATTAATATTATAATAAGGGTTAAAATTACGCTCTAATTCGCTTTCAAAACTAGTCAAAAACTTATTTCGAGTGATAGTTCTACAGAAATCGCAGTTTGTTAACATACATACATACATATATCACGTCTTTATCCCTTACGGGGTAGACAGAGCCCAAGGTAACAAAATAATGTCTCTTAACGGTAACTTTGCACAAAAACTTTGGTATCGCTACATATTTTTATTCAGCCATCATTTCTTATGACAATCCTATTAATGTATTTTTTCCTGGAAACATTAATATAAATTAACCTTATTATATGCTAACCGCAGAAACATAGCCGGACGTTTTCTCTGCGGATACGGATACGGATACGGACATTTGGTACATCACTGCTGTTTACCTGTAAATGAGCATCAAACAAGAACATACTGTTATTAGCGAGTTAACACAGCGGTGTATCGATTTATTGCAATGCGTAGGCGCGCAGCCGTGGGAATGGAAATACGGTAGTGGAATTGTTTTAAATTGTTACGTTAAGTACAGTTTGACAACAAAAATAATGCTCCACGATGTACCTGCGCAGTAGGCCAATTTTAGTAGCGCGGGAAACTCTGGCGCTGTTATTGGTCGATCGATTTCGTACCAACAATGGCAAAATCGTGTAAGCGGGACAGAGCTAAGAATGCAAAGCAAGCAATACTCTGCCAGTTGCGCTGGCAAATAAAGTTCAATATAGATTATTTACACGTTCGGCTACCATCGGAAACTGGTCTGGCGCTTCTCTGCGCAAACGAATACTGCCGATGCGCATTATATTTGTTGTCAAACTGTACAATGTCGGTAAGTTTATTCAATTTGTAGGTAAATAAAGAAGCAGAGTGACAACATTTTTCTGTTTTTTTTAAGTCAACTTTTTGATACGGGATCCGCTGTCTTTTATTTTGGAGGCTCGACCAGTTATTCGTCTGTATCATTGATACTGTGATAGGGTAGACTTGAAATATTTAGAGTACCTATGTAACAAAGTTTAATATTAAGAGTTGGAGGTGAAACGTGGTTCTCAGCGTCGTTAACAATAGTATTTGTAGGGTGAATCCCTTGCATACCATTTAAATAAACGTGTCGTACCGTACATTTGATATAAAACAAACATCTGTAAAGTTTAAAAAGTCAACTGTTATTTCGATACACTGGTATACAAATAAAAATTAAAAAAAAAAACAAATGCTTTCTCGGTGGCAATCAGATATGGGACACGCTTGATCAAAGCTATCACAATTCGTTTAGTTAAAATAAGGTACGTGAAGGCGTCACTGGTAAAGCTGTAAACTTATTAAACTATCCAAAACTTAAGGAGCGACTACACGCCGCGTATACGCAGTAACGTGTCGTAGGCTTCACGTTTCTCACCGTTTTTTCATACATTTTGTTGCTTACGCACCGTCAACGTCTTTTACGCACCGGTATGGTCGCACCTTTATCGTAATTATTTAGTAACGCTTAGTGAGTAGAATCAGAATCATTATCGATGTAACAACTGAACCAGTGTCCTCAATAAACGTGCGTAAACATCGCTAATGTAAACCACAACCCTCAAAGTAAACTGCAAGCCCGTGTTCACTAAACTTTATCACACTGAATAGCTACAATAAATACTAGATTTTAATTAAGATGACGACGAAAGCATAAAACGTCCGATTGCCCGGTCGGCGGCCTTTTTAATGGCCACAATATTATCTGCGACCGAGAGCATAGTAGTCACAGAGAAGTAAGGCATCTTCCGCCATTTAGGTAACTTGGGGCCTGCTTTACCACTGTTTGATTAGTTTCTGTGTCCCAACAAAAGATGCATACACATACACAAATCACGTCTTTATCCCTTGCGGGGTAGACAGAGCCTAAGGTGGCAAGACCAAGGCCACGATAAGCAAGATTATGGGTGTATAGATGGCAAAAAATGGAATCAAAATAGTGATGGGTTGCTAGCCGCATCGCCTATAACATGATTCCGATGATTTTCGCCCATTCCCTCGATGGGCTTTTACCATCTGCGCGGGAAGAGAAGCAACTGGTGCATTCTATGTTTTTTCTTTGCTCCCAGACCAGCAACAACGAAACAACAAAACATAACTACATACAACAACAAACAACAAACAAAAAATAACTAAATTTTTTTGTAAGATTTTACATGTTTTACACTTTAATGTGTACCTACCTATTTGTATTAATAATAGAAAGGTAATACCTAGATTCCCGCTACTATCGTTCATATTATACAGTAAAAACAGGCTTACGATCGAATTTAAAACGCAGAAAAAATACTCATGAACAGAGCGCAAAACTAATCTATGAGTTATTATTACAAATTTATCTCTGCGATAAATTTCATCCTGTTTGGCCCGAAAGAGTACTAAACCTCCATAATGTCCTCACAAAATGTAGCATTTGTAATATTAGTAGGATGTGTAAGTGCGTACTTTTTTTCAGAGATGACTTACTTTTTTTCTCCTGCTATGCCGAGAGGCAGTGTGCAGGCTCTCATAAAAGTATTATGAGTTCATATCCAGACAGGCGCCGACATAGTAGTGGCGGAGAGAAAAGTTCAGGAGACTGGTCGGGGACATGAAAGATGGCTCCTAAAATATTCAGCGTGTAAACGTTCTGTTCACTGTAAGCATAGCCTGTTGAGGAATCCTGTCGTATTGTTGTTTTGTACTGTAGGGTTTTAAATGCTGACTTGATTCGTAAAAAGTTGAGAAAGTATTAGGTATAAGAAAAGTAAAGACAACAAGTAAACAGATGTTTAACCTGCGTTTATGATTATGGGGGCAAAACAGTTTACATTTCCATCAACTTATAAATGGGATGTTTTCGGCGAGACAATTTAAAATATCAGGTCTTGTGACGCCTTTAGAACTAACATAACTTATCTAACATCATCTCATCCAATCTAAAAGCTGCTCCCAGTTACAATCTGCTATTCTGGGCACAGGCCTCTGTTCAGAACTAAAGGGCTGAGATGGAGTTCCCACGCAAGTTTAGTGCAGATTGGGAGCTTCACATCATTGAAGGGCTGTCTATCCCGTAAGGGATAAAGACGTGATTTATATATGTATGTATGTATGAACAGCTTTGCAGGTGTGTGCGGGTTTGCTCATAATATTTTCTGTGGTTGAAAAGCTTAAGATAAATCTGTAAAGAAATACTACAGACTAACAAACACATTTATTTTAAACACTCCAAAACTATTTCTTCCGTGCTGGTCTAGGAGTAAAGAAAAAACATTGAATTTACCAGTCGCTTCTCTTCCCAAGCAGATGGTAAAAGCCCATCGAGGGAATGGGCGAAAGTCTTAGGAATCATGATATAGGCGATGCGGCTAGCATCCCATCACTATTTTGATTTCCCTTTCCACCTATACGCCTTAATCATGGCAAACGTGGCCTTAAGGTTTTGTAAGGCTCTGTCTACCCTGTAAGGGATAAAAACGTGATAATATATGTATGTATGCATGTATGCTCTAAAACTATTTTTGCAATTTTCAACATTCTGTAACGTTTTAAAGTTTAACAGCATAAAAACAGTCTTGGATGCTCCCTAAAACTAAACGTTTTCGTCCACATAATTGTAAATTTTACTTCGACAAGAGACACTGTTCACATCACACCCATAAACTTTGCTACATCACCCGTTACGTACACCGTTTATTTCAAAACACATCGGCATAAACGTGTCTCGAAAACTCCCAAAGGTTCCTAACTTGTCTTATGAAAATTACGTAATCAACGGTAACGCGAGTTTCAAGTAAATCCCCCGAGTGACGAACTCCAGCTATTGTGTATGTGTCGAGGGGCAGATAAATATATTATGTGCCCCTAAAAGCGTAAGAAATCCGAAGATTTGTAAAGTTTCCCCCTTTATGATGGGTGAAGCGCTCTGCCAATGTTTTCTGCTTGAACGATATGAAAAAGTCTAAACGTTTAGCACTTCAGTAACTTCAACCCTAGCTTCCTAACACAGGGCCCCAATTCGTATAGCTGGACGACGGAAGCAAAAATTCATTTTGTGATGTTAGTCGGTGACTCGTTTAACATATCTTAGTTTATGACTGTCAGTAAAACGACAGACGAGAAAAGTATTTATGGGACGCTAAAATTTTAGTCACCTTGTTACGTTACTTTTCATTTCAATTCATGACTTTTTATTGCTCTTACAATTGCATGACAGCAGCTTGCACCGGCTTAATGTATATTTAGAGTGCCATAAAAAATGTACCAATACATAGAAGCGTGCTCAAGTTGTAATATCCACTTCAAAATAATTATTTATATTCCGTAAAAAGTTGTTCACCCAGATAAATTATACATCAAATCATTGACATCAATCAAAATACCTGTAAAACGATTTAACATTAAACATTTCCACAGTCCGCAACAAATTTAATATCCCTTCCACTCAAATATTTGCAATACGTAGGAATCGTCGCTAAAAATAGTAAAGTCCGGAAACACTTCCAGTTCAAACATAATTCAAGATGAATTTGCCGTAAGTCCGGGCAAAGAGATCGCGGGTTCAAAAGGAAACGGTAATGTTATGCTCGGGGCCGAAACGAACTAGACCTAAATTTTATAAGACGTCCAATGTCTCGGCTAAATTTTTAAAAGCAGTTCCAATTTTCTACCTGAAAAAAGTGAAGTGGATTGAAAAAGTAAAAAAAAATTGTCGAAACATGACTAAGTATTTACGTTTATTAAAAATAAATTTAATACTTTCTGGATTTTGGCTAAAAACCTGCGATAAGGCCTTTTTTCTGGTTTTTTTTTCTACCAACGAATGAGATGTGTTAATGAAATTCCCTGACAGTAAAATTTTATTCAAATTATTTATTCACAACTCGCGTTTAATCTAAATCACTTCATAACCCGATCAAATGAAACTCTTTGAAATTAACTCAAATACTTCAACTTACAAACTGTATCAATGAACAAAAAATTTTACCTTGCTTTTTTTTTTGTTCATTGAAATGGACCTCCGCAAAGTAACGCCTGATTCAATAAAACTGTATCAATTAGTACAATTTTCCTTATTTACGATACTTCGATAGCGTAAAGGGGTTGCTTAATCTTTCGCCGCCAGTTGTCGTCAACAATTTATTTTAATGACCGGCCAGCGCCCCCTGCCGTTTGTTGGGAAAAACTGTAACTGCTTTGGCTGGGAGGCGGCAATTTTTCACGTCGTGGTCGCGATAACGCGCCGGTCAGGTGTTAGAATGATTTGTGACCGTCGCCCGCGCTCACTTCTTGATGTTTGACAAACACTGAACGGAAAGGTGGAGTGCAAAAGCCACGTCATTTCAAAAGGGTTAATTTAAATATGTTACCATTTTAATTACCCATTCTTTCATGTAAATTAAAATGTCTCTAAGTATAGTTAAGAAAACGCATGTTATATTTAATAATAATGATAATAATAAGCACTTTTATTCTGAACTACTAGGTCTATAATATGTCCCGTAGTTCATCGTTCCACCTGGCTTAGGCCTCCTCTAACTTGTTTTATTTAAGCAAACGTAAAAACAGGTCATCTGATTATACTAATCACATACTCGTAATGTTCATTGAAAACTGATACGTAATTGATAGTAATCATAGTCAAAAGAACTCCAGTTTTATTGAGCATATAAACACCATAAAAGGCTGGTTTCTTACCGCATAAAAGCAGCCTGTAGCGCTTTTAATTGGGGGTGGAAATTGTGATTAATGCCATCAGATAAGTGGAAAGCCGCGGGGGCAGCACGGAAAAAGAAAAAAAAAGGGTTTGAGTTCAAAACCCACACACATTAACCTAATTCGTTTTAATCACCCAAATTAATCATTTGTAAGGACTTTTAAGTGAGTGGACCCTAGGTTAATCCATGTTGTGTATATTTTAGCAGCCGTTGATTTATGTGTTTAGGTAAACGGTTGGCCTCGCGTCACGGCAGCCCATGAAAAGTGAAAGCGTTAAACACCATATATTTTACACGCGCCACAGCGGTGGGTAATTCAGCCTATTAAATACGTTTCAACGCCATTGAGCCCATATCAGCATACTTAGTATATGACCATAAAATACTTAACATAATTAAGAACGTCACACCAAGTTTTGCTAGTTAGGAACTCCAATGTCTAGACACGAACTGGTGGAAATAAAACAAAACGAAAAATAACTGCAATATCGACGCCGTAATTCATAGAAATATTTTGCAAGAATATTCGAAATTATTTAAAATGACATTCCAACGTAACAAAGCTAGAAGTCACGAAACGAAAATAAAGGTGGCTATTTAAGGGACGATTTTGTACCAGTATGCGACTCTGCTTACCGGTAGAGATGATTTGATACTTAGTTTAAATCTTAGCCAGTACCTACCCGTAGATGTACTTCTATGAAACATTTTATTACGATACATTATTTTATTTTTTATATAGTTACAATATTATATAATTTAAATAGAAATACAACACATCCTTTTACAACCAGCCTGTAACTTTCAATCGCCAAATTGTTTTTTTAGTACAATTGAAAACAGCGCAAGTTCACATTAAAATATTAATATAGAATGCACTAGGTCGATGAGTTCTAACTTGTATACATCACATCCTTGAAATAAAATGAAAAAATCAGTTTTTTTTTGCAAATCTAAACTGAGCTTAAGATATCGTCGCAACAAACGCCTTGAAATTTAAATGTAAGTGTCAAATATTCTAAGAACAGTTTGTTGCCAGTCTTCTCGTGTCAGTGTCAATAATCTAACCTAACCTAATAATGGCATTTTTGATACAAGCTTTTTTGCTGACTGTACTTGCATTGTCATCCGTCCTACATAATGTGTACGAAATTTCAAGTCTATCGGACCAACCGTTGAAGAGTTCTCTCCTGCGGAGACAATCCTGGCTGAGTCACCAGAACTCCACTACCAGATTATTGTATTGTCATCCGAGTTACTCAAGTATGCAAAATTACAGCTCCAACGGTTGACGATATCTGCTTCAAAATTGAGTCGCAAGATTCCACCCGGACAAACATGCTTACTGCGAGGTCGGGTTTTTCCGTCGGTTGCTATTCGCATCAAAGTCTGTACATAAACAGTAAGCCATATAGCAAGCGTGTAGGCCAGACTCTAGCCTAGGTTACAAAAAGCGGCAGCGGCCAGCGATATGCTAAGTGAACGACACGACACTGATAGTCCTCACGTGGCCCTTGCATGCACGAGACACTGCGGCAGAACAATGTGGCGTGGTTGATCTGCGTTTGTTTTTAAAAACGCTTTCCGGCAGTTGCTATGCGGATGTAGTTAGTGAGTTCATTAAAAAATTAAATTGCTTCTCCGGTATGCATTTTGGCCAATGATTTCCTTCTAAAAATCGGTACCTAGTTTTAAAGATTGGCAAAAAGACTTCAAAATATGCAGGGCATAGTGTAATTTTTTGGTGCAGGAAACGTCTCGAACGCGTTTGCGTTGAAGTGTGACGATATAAAAACATGGTCAGTCCTCTACGGAGCAAACTGCGAAAAGTTGGTAGGTCTGCTCTAAATAATAGAAAAGACAAAGATTCATAACAAACTACGAAATTTAAAACGAAAATACTTGATGCGGAAAAAATGGTTCAAAAAATTCGATTCAGTGACAGTATGCCACCGGATGATGCGACCACAACATGCGACTACTGAAATGTGGGGTGAAATAGTTTTCAGTATTTATTTTGTAGGGTCTTGTGCAAAGGCCGTCTGGATCGCCACCACCATCATATTTGCTAATCCTGCCGCCATGCAGCATGTATCTGGAAGTAGTTTTATAATTTGCTCGGCAGTGGAAAATAATAGGCTTATAATAATTATTATCACTACATAGTATGAAACAAAGTCGCTTTCTCTGTCCCTATGTCCCTATGTCCCTATGTCCCTATGTATGCTTATATCTTCAAAACTACACAATGGATTTTGATGCGGTTTTTTTTAATAGATAGAGTGATTCAAGAGGAAGGTTTTTATGTATAATTCTACGCAGACGAAGTCGCGGGCAGAAGCTAGTTATTTATAATTAGATCTGTGCTAGCTTAAAATCAAAAACATTGTGTTTAACTATCTATTTGAAATAAGAATTCCTACTTACCCTTAACTCTCACGTGAGGACTAGGATAAGGTAAAAGCTTTTCACCCTTTCTTTAAAGATATCAAGGTTTGTATTACCAACATACATGGGCTCTGTTTTATGTTAGCGGGAACCTTTTTAGGCTTATTTTTTACTTTTTCCCGTAAATGACTTTCGTGCGGCAGGATTTTCATTTACACTTTGCAGGTATTCCAAGTTTTATTTCAGTTTTTTGCTGAGGTCTGCGCTAAAAGGCTGTGATGCGAACAGTTAGACTTTCAATCCCTCAAGCAGAAACGAGATTATTTACTTCACTTTAGTTTACCTGGGAATGGTAAGATAAAGAATTGAAGAGATATGAACAGAAGTTTTTTCTTGAGATAGGTTGACAAACGAGCAGGATTGTCATCTGATGGTAAGTAAGCCACCTATTGGACACGCACAATACCGTCAGTATCACAGTATTGCAGATGCATTGCCAGTCTAGAACTAAGATGGAATACTTCTTGGTGGTCTTAATCTCTATGCTGGAATACAGCATAACATTAAATAACCATTCCAATAACATAACATTATTATTTTATAGCATTTTTATTATTATTAAATTTCATGAGTTGTTCTTGACATGAAATGACATAAAATAATGATAATGATAAATGACAGCAGTGCCAGAACTGCTTGGCGGCAGATACTAAGCCCTAAGTACAAAGTAACGGAGCTAGAAGCAGTGCTACCGTAGGCGTAGCAGGCGGTAGTAGAAGCAGCAAGAAGTTGGACTTTCGCATGATGACTGTATGTGTCGAATGTTTAATACAGACATAGTTGTTTTGCACTTATGGCTGTGGAGTAAAATCAAAGGTTTTTTGAAGTGAAAACTTCTTTAGCGGCGTTGTGCACTTTTTTGGGATGGGTAAAAATGTTAAACTCCCGTCAGGGTCACGTGACCCTGATCGAAAATGCGTAGGACGGAGGGAGGGTTGCTGCTGGGCTGCGGCGCTAGCGCCTAGGCACTTGCGCGAGTGTGGGTGTGTGTAGTTTTCACTTTTGCTGGTACTCCCGGTAGTGTTGAAGTCAATAGCACATTGTGCCATAATCATAAATTTAAACAACCAACACAGTGTTTGGAATAATAGAAAAAACTTCTACAATCCTAGACCTTACTAAGAAAATAAAAAAAGCATCGATCATAAATTATCAGAAGAAACACAGTATTAGCTAATACTTAGTAATTATTAAGTAAGTTTGTAGAATTTCTATGCCATGGGGTTGATTCGGTTGTTCGTGGTTGTGGTTCAAGTTGCTGCTAAAGAAACATTTACTCGAGTGCATTCGCAATCATATTTTATTTTCACCCCTGCATGTCTACCGGATGCCAAAAGCTGTGAATTTTCTATATAGTCTAGAGTCTCGACCGTAACAGGCAAAATGCTGTCTATTTTGTACTCAAATTTTATAAGGAACTAGCAAGGAAATAACTGCAAGATCAAGTTTTAATGATAACTTTTCAGCGGTAGAAGATAAAGAAATAAGAAAAATCACAATACAAGATACTGGTGTCAAACTGAGGCTGAATAAATATCTATGTAATTAATCGAACATACAATTCAATTAAATATCCTTACACACTAATCATCGATTCACAGCTGAAGTTCCACGGCTTACAGA